>CM019831.1:123924202-124524202 GCA_009763385.1 Coix lacryma-jobi var. lacryma-jobi
GGGGGAATCGGTGGCTCACCCACTGGTTGAGATCGATGTTGAAGTCGTAGAGCGTGACGTGCGCGGCGGTGATGAGGATGTCCTCGACGGCGGGGTCCAGGCGCTGGAGCACCGTGAGGTTGAGCAGGCGCGTGGCCTCCGCGTCCATCGCCAGGTTCGGGGTCACCTTGCCCCCGTTCGGCTGCGGCGGCGGCGGCGGCGGCGGCGGCGGCATCGGGGGCGCTGGATCTGAGGAGCCGAGCCGCAGCAGCAGCAGTAGCCAAGCAGCAATCGTGGAGTGAGGTGGGGAGGATGGATGTCTCCGGAACCATCACAACTCACATCACCTCGGACGCGGTGGAGGACAGGGATGGGCGCCGGTGGGCCGGTCCGCGGTAAAAAGGCGTTTGGGCCTGTTGTGGCCCACGTGAACATTGATGCACCGTCATCATAATCGACGGTCCGCGCAGCTGTAGGCCTCACGACCCGCGCGACCAGTAGTGGACTGTCAGCCCATAGCGGAAAGCTTTCCTCCATAATCTAAACACACATTTCGTGTAGTATTCATGTTTGGCATTACAAACGTCAATAATTTACTTTATAAATTTTAGTCAATTTTAATATAGTTTTGGACCAATATAAAATCAGAATTACATTCTTCTATAGAAACTAGTTACTTAAAGGCAAAAGATGCTATAAGTGACCTTGTTCGCTTAAACTTATCATCTCCTATTATTTATCAGTCCTACTTATTAACCATTATAGTATAGCGTTTTTCTCATACAACATCAGCCGTAGTATCACTGTTTAATAAGTTCCGCCGAACACGCCTAATAATTACATTACTAAATCTACAAAATGTATGTGCTCGCATTATTTTTAGAACTGAGGAAAGGAAATGAGTAACACTCGCGTATCCAGGTACCATTGTTGTAGGTTGGCATTAATTAAATATTGATAATGAGGCAAGAGAAGCTTATGTAAAAACGTTTGAATTCTAAAGGTAAAAACTTTACCTTCATCCTAGGCAAGTGTTTTTTTTTGCGATTAAAACACGTGTTTTATTAAGTAAAAGTAGAATTTTAAGTCTGCGTAGAACTCACAAGTAATCTTTAGATTACCAGTAAAATCCCTACAGGCCACAGACATCAATGAACAACAAGAAAACACAAGGGAGACTTTCTACCTTAAAATTCCATCCGACTAATCCTAATACATGAAGACAACAACACATTAGTAGCTAGTAGTATACTGAAACCACAAAGACAACGAGACAAGCTTCCAACAGCAAAGGTGGCGATAGTATTCGCCCGAAGAAGGACCAATCAATCTTGGCGGCAAAGCATCCGCCAAGGAAACCAGTGCGATAACAATAGCAAAGCATCGTCGGAGAAAGAGACCACAATGACTAAGTATCCTCCGAACTGCAACATGGCGGCAAAACATCCGTGGGAGAAAGAGACCACGACAGCTAAGTATCCGCCAAAACTGTAGCATGGTGGCAAAACATCCGTAGGAGAAAGAGACCACGACGGCTAAGTATGCACCAAAATTGTAACATGGCGGCAAAACATTTGCTAGAGAAAGAGACCACGACGGCTAAGTATTCGCTGAAATTGCAGCATGGCGGCAAAACATTCGCTAGAGAAAGAGACCACGGCGACTAAGTATCTGCTGAAACTGCAGCACGGCGGCAAAACATCCGCTGGAGAAAGTGGTCATGATGGCTAAGTATCCGTCAAAACTGCAACATGGCAACAAAACATCTGCCAGAGATGACCATCGAAGCGGCAAAGCATCCGCGACTAAGATACCATCACTCTCACAACAGCGAAGCATCTGCCTGATGCCTGAGAGGGGAGACCGAAGCGATACCAACAACAAAGCATTCGTCCAAGCAAGATCAAGAAGACGGCAAAATATCTGTACAAGATCAGAAGATCAGAAGAGCGATAGCGACAAAGTATCGGTTCGAGCAAAATAATGACAAAGAATAATGTGTTTAAGGTCGAAGAACGATAGCGGTAAAGCACATTCGCCACAGTAAATGACGGTGGAAAAAACACCAACCGACAAATGAAAACGAAGACACGACACAACGAGGATCGGAGTAGCTCGACCGCAGGAGCACTTCAACAACACCGTCATCTCATCTCTTGTCAAAAAGAAGAAGAAGAAGAAAAACTGAACCTTGAACGTCTGAAACCAAAATTGCACATGCACACACGTCTGGAAGGGGGCACGTACGGAATTTAAGAGAACGGCTGGCCGCGAGACAAGGAGGAGGAGGAGGTCACGATGCAGGTGGGTCAGCAGTGGGTCAACCAGTGCCTATTTCAAACGACCCATTACGCAAATTTTGGGTTTTGGGTCGACCCACTGCTTGACCCAGAAAACACAATGGGTTACCCAAGACACCAGAAAGTGTGTGGTCTTAAGCAAACGCACAGGTGTATAGGAACCATACTTCATTCATGAGCACAGGCGCACAGGAACTGAGTTAAAAACATAAGCACAGGCGCATAGGAACTGAGTTAAAAACATACTGGAACGTGGGATGTACATGCAAGAGCTAACACAAAATTGTAGAAGGTAGATCGTTCGGGATCAAGAAAAAAATATATTAAAAAACAAATATATGAAAGAAACAATTTCTGTTCATAGGTCACTAGAATAGATAATCTGTTGCAGCTTTAATCATGCAGGACCGAACACAAGGTGGCATGAAGGAAGTGCAGGGTGCTGACACCGGCATTCAATCCCAATCCAATCCGAACAGCAGAGCGTTATGTTAAGGTTCCAAAAAACAAAGCATGAGAACATTGGATCAGGAAACAAAGATAGCTTCTTGTATTGAATGACCTTCTCTATAACCATTCCCAATGTCCACGGTTGCCTAAGATTTGTAAACCTGTAACAAAATGCATTTAGCTCATAGAATAAAATCAGCAGTATTTTGAACGAGAAAAAATAAAGATAGAAACTTGAAGAATGATCAGCCACAATCAATTTTCAGGAAGAAAGAACATATACAGAAATATCTAGAGAACTGTATTATTAAAAGAATCGATGTATATCCACAAGATTCAGACCAGAACACTAACCGGTGGTGCTACCACTTGAAGAACAAGCTTATTGTCTGGAGAGGTAGACCGCATCCGGTCCTGAAGGCAAATCAGTGCTTCAACAGTATCGGTGTTTAGCCTGCTCCGAAAATCACTAATCACTCGCTCACCAGTGCTGAACGCCGACTCAGATGGCACCGTCGTCGCTGGTGTTGACAACACATCACAAGCCATATGAGCAAGGACTGGATATGTTGCAGAATTTGCTTTCCACCAACCCAAGATATCAAAATCATCAACTCTATTAATTGTAGCTTCAGCCAGGTATGCACTAAGCTCATTGGAAGATTGAGTCCTTAGTTGAACACTTCTGTGTTGGTCCCAATCATCAAATGTATCATCCCTCTGAACATTGACTTCATCATAACTTGTTTCATGGGCCAAATCAGCATCAAAGTGATTCATTTGAGAAGAATAATCGCTAAAAAGCTTCTTAAGTGTAGTCATTACTATATCTAACTTTGGTATTGCATCTAAGCCAAAGAATTGCATCATACGAAAATCCACATAAGAATATTTGAACCTTGGATCAAGAATAACCGGGATGGAGAAAGATAAGTATGTAATTTCCCAGTACTGCATAAATTTCTTCTCCATCTCCTTTGCCATAGATGCAATATCTTGATCTCTATTGTGAGATTCCTTATCAATGGCTACTTTGATCTTCCAAAGTTGATGAAAGTAATGGTGGGCAGTAGGATAAGAAGATCCAGATAGGAGAATGGTAGCATCACAAAATACTTTCAAGAAACTGCAAACAACCCTAGATCTTTCCCATTCCACCACTGAGGGTGCAGTGATAAAATTCTTATCTTGTTTTCCTAATTCATCAAAAACCTTCCTAAATGGATATGCAGAATCAAGCATGAGATATGTTGAATTCCATCTCGTACAAATATCAAGGGTGGGCTGTTTTTCAGTTGATACCCCTATCTGTTTGGTTAATTCCACAAACTTATCTTTCCGAGCTTGGGAACTTTTGACATATTTAACACTCTCTCTGATATTGTGCACTATGCCACTAATTTTTCCCAATCCATATTGAACTACTAAATTAATGACATGTGCACCACATCTAACATGAAAAAGTCTTCCTTCACATGGTAGAACCTTCTTGAATAAAAGATTAGCTCTCAACAATTCCATCATTGTCGGTGTTTCGATCCCGGGGGTATGACACCAACGAGTAATATGATCGCGTGCTCTCTTCCTGGATGGTGATGCAAGATGACACAAGGATTTATCCTGGTTCGGGCAAAGAAGGCCCTACGTCCAGCGGGGGAGGAGGTTCTTGTATTACTTGCACCTGAGCGCTTGTACAGGGGCGAATACAAGCTCAATGAGCGTGGATCGGAGTCCGGACTCGAGTGTGTGTGTGGACTCGTATGCGAAAACCTGTGTTGTCTCCCCGCGCGCGAAGGGCCCTGGCGTCCCCTTTTATAGAACAAGAGGAGGTCAGGGTTTACACAGGATTGACATGTACAGCGCTCGATATGGCGAAGGGTAGGAACTCTGTCTTGTCGAAGTCACTGTAGCCAACATGGGTGTTGCTGTTGAGGCGTCCTTGAAGCGTGGCCTCCATCCTGGGCGCGGACGTGGAGGCGTGGCGATGTGGAAGCCGTACAACACCCATCCCGGCACGTACAGGACATGGCGGGGTCCCTCTGGGTCTTGGGGTGCCTGTCTTCCAATAGCATGAAAGCAGTCAGGGCTCGAGGGGCGCAGGGTCGGCCTCGAGGTGGCACCTACGGGAGGCTCGAGCCCCCGCAGGTATGGGCAAGTCCCGGAACGCCCGGGCGTACAGCGGGAACCCAGGTCTCGGGGTGAAGCTCGAGTGTGCTACAGTGCGTGGTATGGTCGAACAGTGCTGTACTTGTGCCTTTTTGCCCATGTTTGTGGTGAAAACGAGGTTTGACTCTGGCTCCGGTTCACTATGGCACGTGCTGTGTATCGGAGGATGTGACCGGAGTAAGAGGACGCATTAAATGCGCAGTATGGGGCTAGTACGATTGTCAGAGCTGAGAAGTAGGGAGCTTCCTTCTTGCGGGAGGCTTGAAGGGTAGTGGAGTGCTTGCCCGAGGCCTGACGCGGAGGGCTCGGGTGAGGCGGAGAACGAGTGCCAGCCCGAGGCCTGGCTCGGAGGGCTCGGGCGAGACGGAGAACGAGCGTTCGCCCGAGGCCTGGCTTGGAGGGCTCGGGCGAGACGGAGAACGAGCGTTCGCCCGAGGCCTGGCTTGGAGGGCTCGGGCGAGACAGAGAACGAGCGTTCGCCCGAGGCCTGGCTTGGAGGGCTCGGACGAGACGGAGAACGAGTGTTTGCCCGAGGCCTGGTTTGGAGGGCTGACGCAGCCTACTTTCCGCTTAATTGGTTTTCGGGTTTCGGCTTGGTGGGCCAGCGTTGTAGGCCTCGAGGGGTTGGACTAGTTAGGTTTGTTATTAATTGGTGTTCTAGGTTTTTAACCTATTTGTTTGCGTTGATTGGGGGTACCCCTTTTGTGGACCCCCGACAGTAGCCCCCGAGCCCTTGTTCGAGTGCTTGCACTCGAGCAGGGGCTCCCGACTGGGATCTCGAGTGTTAGCTAACTAGTCTCGAGGGTTTGGTCGTTTTGATTCCGTGGGTGTCGTGCGAGCGACACCCGCGGGTGTAGCCCCCGAGGCCACGGGGGAGTGGTTAGAACTCCCTCGTGGGCTTTTTGCGAGTGTTAGTTGCGTTTTTTAGGTTCGGGAGTGTCGAGCCCCCGAGTTTTTTTTAGACCCTCTTTCGTCGAGGGGTGCCAGGCTGAACCGACCGACCGACTCTTCGAGTTGTCTGGCACGCTGGTTGCCCTGGCTTGTCATCCCGCGAGTCCTTTCGATCGGATGCGAGGGGGGAAGCCTCGTACTACCACGAGCGGGCGAGTATCGAGGTTCCCGGTGAGCTGGTAATGGGGGAATCCAAGTGAGACCTCGTGCCCCGTTCGATGGGGTCGACTGTAGCCCGGAGGCGATCTCATAAAGCATGGGTGCTCAGTCTGCAGGAGTGCCGGGTCCATTCGATAGGACCCGGTAGCTCGATGCCTCCCTCCGAGGGGATCTCACTGCATGTCGAGCTCCCCGCCTTGGATACACGTGAGGGGCCTCGAGGGCTTGGCCCTCGAGCGATGCTGCGAGTGGCGCCCCTTGGTGTCCCTGACTCGGGCGCTCGAAGCCGGCTGTCGAACCCTCTTCGAGGGCCAGCCTTCGCTGCTTCGAGACTTAGGGCCGGGGCCCGTTTTTACCTTCCTGAAGAAGCCTCCGTCGCTTGGAAACCTTCTGCCCGTTGGGTGCGTCTTTTTAGGCGGAAATCATCAGGGAGCGGAGATCATGGCGCCAGGGCGACGGACAGGAAGTCGGAGCGGCGGCCGCGGTGGGCCCCGGAAGTGGAGCGAGTGCGGAATTGCCGCGTGTACCTGTCGACCAGCTCGAGATGCGGTTAGGTGGGCGCATTAAACGTGTGCGGTTACCTTTCCTCTGTCGTGGGAGACTCCGCCCGAGGCCTGGCTCGGAGGGCTCGGGCGAGACGGAGAACGAGCGTTCGCCCGAGGCCTGAAAATCTCATGTTCACACAAAGAAAAGAGATTAGTCGTATTCCCCGAGCCCCCGTGCCCCTTGGTTGCCGATCGATGGCTTTGGGATTGGGGGTAGTCCAAGGTTTTTTCGACCTTATCTCGGGTGCGAGGCGAGCCCCTGAGCCCTTTTTCGCAAAGGGTCGGTCAGAGGCGGCCTCGTCTTGGTTTTTCGACCCTCACGCATCCTTTTCGCAAGGAAGAGGGGTGGCGACGCCGCGCTACCATCGGTAGGTATCGGCCACGGCGTCC
The DNA here is from genome assembly GCA_009763385.1 of Coix lacryma-jobi var. lacryma-jobi. Taxonomy (NCBI): domain Eukaryota; kingdom Viridiplantae; phylum Streptophyta; class Magnoliopsida; order Poales; family Poaceae; genus Coix; species Coix lacryma-jobi. The sequence goes on from CM019831.1 coordinate 123,931,143, forward strand.
CCGATGAGCTGTTAACGGGTAAATCCAAGTGCGTGCCCCGTGCCCCGTTCGATAGGGGTCGGCTAGGGGCCTGGAGGCGCACACATGGAGCCAGAGGATAGTTTTCAGGGCCCGGAACCGTTCGATTGGTTCCGAGGGCTAGTTGCCTCCCTTCGTTGGGGTCCCGCTTTGAGACTGTTCTGCTAGCCTCGGATACGACTCCGGATGTCCTGAGCGGTCGTGCCCAGGCTCGGCTCGGGCCATGCGATAGGCGCATTCGTGGCCGTTCCTGACTCTGTTACCCAGGGGCGGCTGTCGAACCCTCGGAGGGGTTGGCCTTCGAACCCCTGGATCGTAACGGGCTCGGTGCCCTGGGTTCCTTCGCTGGGAAGGAGCCAGAGGCAGGTTACTTCTTCCGTCGGAGTGGCGGGCGCGCCTTTTTAGGCGGCTTCCTGGGGTCGTGGGCGGCGCCCGTCGCGGACGTGTGCAAGGGCCCACAACCAGGCATTTAATGCTTGCGTGCGCACTCGTATCAAGGGGACTCTCGCAATCATGAGATCCCCTGACGTGCAATGCATTAAATGCGGGTGAACAGTGATCGACCAGGATCTGGCCGTTGGTTTTCACCCTATAAATACGCCCCTTGGGGATTTCAGAGCGGTTCCTTTCCTCATTCGCTCGTACCCCTTACTCTTTCGTCTTCCTTCTCCGTCCAGCCGCACAGAAGCAGAGGTGGGGAGGGAGAGACCGGGCCAGCGGCGGAGTAGAGGGTTGAGAGGCAAAGAAGAAAAAGAGAGAGAGAGAGAGAGAGAGAGAGAGAGAGAGAGAGAGAGAGAGAGAGAGGTCGACCTTTCCTCTTTGCAACATCTGCGCCTCCGCCTTCTGTCGTTCGGGATGGCCGACGCCGCTGAGCCGTGGGGCGCTTCTGCCGCCACCCCGGAGAAGCTAGCAGAGCTGGTGCAGAGAGGACTTCTTCGGGGCCTTTCCGGCTCCGAAAGGCTAGAGTGGATCGCCCCCGGTCCGGAGGAGGAGGAGCCGAGGCCCCCGAACGGCTACGTGGTCAGCTTCATCGCTTTTCACGAGCGTGGGTTCGGGGTACCGGCCAGCCGGTTCCTCCGGGCGCTTCTTTTCTACTACGGGCTCGAGCTGCATCACCTTGCCCCCAACTCTATTTCACAGGCGGCCATCTTCGCGACCGTCTGCGAAGGCTTCCTGGGGATCGAGCCCCACTGGGAGCTCTGGATCCACCTCTTCCGGGGCGAGCTCTTCACGAAGGCGGTTTCGGAGGGTCGGCGGAGATTGATGAGGTCGGGGAGCTGCGTGCTCTCCGTTCGCCAGCATAGGTCGGGCCTGTACATCTCGTCCCAGGCGGCCACCTCGAACAAGGACTGGCGCATGGGCTTGTTCTACCTTCGCAACGACGACGGGCTGCTGCCAGCATACACCGACCGCGTCATCGAGTCGTGGCCGGACCTTTGGAACTACGGCGTCGTCGACAAGAGGCAGAGTCGACTCGACCCGCTACTTGAGGCCCTGTCGAGGCTGCGGAAGGCGGGTCTTACGGCCGGGATGGTCGTGGCCTGGTTCCACCAGCGGTGCGTGCTGTCGCTGGTGAACCGGCCCCTGATCATGGCAAAGATGAGGGACGACGCGCCTCTCCTGCAGGAGTGCCAGATGAGGGTGTCTCCGGTCGCCTATCCCGAGCTCGTTCGCCGGGCGAGGGATGCAGTAAAGGAGGTGAAGGACGCGAGCAAACTGCTCAGTATTCCGATGCGCCCGTTCCGCGGGTACATCAGCTTGGTAAGGGGGTCGATCCTGTGGGTGTGTTGCCGCGGAGCTTTCTTTTTTCGTGTTCGATCCTTACTTCCTTCTTTTTGCAGGGTTTACAGGGGGTCAGTGCCTCGAAACCTCCCCTTCCTGAGGAAAGGGAGGAGAGGCGGCGCCTGGCCGAGGAGAGGAAGAAGAGGAAGGACGACAGGACCACCAGGCGGGCTAAGCGTCGGAAGGACCGTGACGACCTGGAGAGGCGTCGGCGGCAACAGAAACTCCATGGTGAGCCGGAAGAGTCCTCCCCAACGGAGGAGGATTCTGATGATGAAGATGAGGAGGGCTCGGAGGGGGATTCCGAGCCCCTAGCGGGGTTCCCAGACGTGGACCCTTCGTCGGTCCGGTTGGCGAGCCCCGTGAGGGGCGCGCCCGGGGCGCAGGCGGCGGGGGAGAGCCCTGTTCCTACCCCGGACGCGGGTGGCGAGGCTTCTGCGCCCCGGGGGGCGATGGGTCCACTCAGGGCTTGCCGACGCCGCCGTCGGTGGAGGTTTTGACGGAGACCCTCGGGACGGAGCTCCCGCCACCCCCGAGCGGGGTTCCCCCTGCAGGGACACCGCGGCTGCGGACCTCACCCGTGCCCACTGCGAGGAGGGCGCCAAGGGCTGGGTAAGCACTCGTCGCTTGCCCATCCCATGTTTGCTCGTGTGGGGATTTATTCTTCATGATGCGTATCTTTCTTCTCTTGTCTCAGCGGGAAGCGGTCCGTGGAGACCTTATCCCTCCGCCCTCGGAAGGCGCTGAAAGTGGGCGCGACTTCCTCCGCCGGCGCGGTGGTGGCACCGTCTATGACGCCACCACTGCCGGGGTCCGGCGGGCCGGTCGCCACGCCCGAAATTATCAAGTCCCCAGAGGGGGCCCCGGTCTCTGGTGGGGCGCCAGAGGAGGACCCTGCTTCTGGGGCGTCGAGGGATGAAGGCGCCCCGGGGGCCTCGACCGCTGAAGTCGAGGCCGCTAAGGCGGCTGAGGCAGAGCCGTCCCAGGCCGCTGCGCCCGAGGCTGGGGCCGACGTCCTGCCTCAGGGGTCGCGCTTGCCGGAGGAGATCCATAACATCTCTTCTGACGAGACTTCCCCAAAAGGTGGGACAGCAGAGGTGGGGGGCGAGGTTACCAGCGTGCCGCCAAGGCTACCGGTGCCAGAGGTCGGAAGAGGGGGCGAAAGCTCGGCCCTTTCCCGCTTGGGAGGTCGCTCTCCCACCTGGGGCGGTCCTCGAGTGGAGTGGAGGGATCCATCTGATCCCGAGGCCGAGCCGGTATTCGTCCTCGACGATGCCCCCGAGGCCGGAAACTGGAACGACCTCGGGCGGCTCGGTTCGCTCCTCACGCGGTCGTTGAAGACGTCTCTGACGATGGTGGAAAGGGACCTCCCTCGGGCCGTCCAGGTGAGGAACCTTGTTTGGGCGATCCTCTTCTTCCCGTTTTGTCGTAAAAAGGGGGGGTTAATGTTTGTTTGATTATCCACCTTAGGAGCTCATGGAGACCTCTCGGGCTAAGTCGGATTTCCTCCGTCGGGAGAGCCGCGTCTGGGAGCAGCTTCAGACGTCGAGCGCTGAGCTTGCCCGCACCCAGAAGCAGCTTGCCGAGAAGAGTACCGAGGCGGGCGGGCTGAGCGTCCGCTGCTCAGACCTGACCGCCGCGGTCGCCAAAGCCCAAGAGTACGCCGCCCGGGAGGCGGAGAAGGCTAAGAACTTGGCGTCGCGGCTGGAGGAGTCCGAGAAGGCGGCCGAGGCCCTTCGTGCTCAGGCTGCCGAGGAGGCGTCCAAAGCGCGGGCCCTGAGCACGGACCTCGAGCGGGCTCGGAAGTCTGCTGAGGCGTCGGCCATTGACGCCCAGAAGTGGGAGGGTGCGGCGAAAGGTGACCTTTTGTTCCGCAGGTCTTATGGTTTCCTCATCGCATTTTCTTTTTCTTTTGACGAGTTGTATCGATCCTCTATAGAGCTGAAGGGGAAGCTTGCTGAGGCCGAGGAGGCCTCGGCCGCCCTGCAGTCGGTTTACCAGGCTGAGGCTTCGGATCACCAGGCTCTGCAAGATGCTGCCGCCGAGGCCTGCGCGTCCCTCGGGACCGTAGATGGTCAGTCGGGGAGCTCCCTGACCAGCCGTCTGGCCGCTCTGAGGGGTCAGGCGGATGACCGGGTGCGCGGTGCCCTGCATCTTGGGGGTGAAGCGAGCCTTCGCCGTGATCTCCAGCCACTACGACGGCCTCAACTTTGACGCCATCAGCCAAGGATATATCCTGCCGGACGATGAGGACGAAGCCGAGCGGGAGTTCGCGGAGTTCGCCAGGGCCGTCGAGGCCCCTAGGGAGGCCCTGGCTCGGTTCTTTGAAGAGGACGTGGGGCTTCCCCCAGCAGCGTCCTCGGCTCCTGAAGACCCCTCGGTGACTGCTCCTGCGGACGAGCCTCAAGAGTTGAGACGAAGTTAGTTTGGGCCTCCGAGCCCTTGTGTTGTGTCCTCCGTGGAGGGATATTTTTGTGAGAAAGAACATGCTTGCGGCCCTCGAGGCCTAATGTAAAAACATTTTCGCATTTCGCTCCTTGTTGCCTATTTTGAAAAAGCGAGCGAAAACGTAAGTCTCGGGGGCGTCGGACGTCGGGTCAGAGAGACCCTTCTCCTGATAGCCCCTGAGGCCTCGGAGGAGTGGGAAAGACTCCTTCAAGGGCTTTTGGGGTGAGAGCCCGAGATGATATTGAAACATCTTTGCGCTCGAGTTTTCTTATTTTTCTTTGCCTGAGTTTCGCTTCGACTAAGTTTTCGACACAGACTTGAGTCCTTCGAGGGGGGGAGCGAGTGGAGGTACCGTAGCCCGGGGGCTTAGGCGAGCTCCCGTCTCGACACCCTTGACCCTTAGGGAGCCCAAGGTGTTTTCTTCTTAGTCGTGAGGCGCGTTCGAGGCATAGAAAAATAAAATAACGTCGAGTTTTAGTAAGAAACGTGCGAGGTTTTTAGGAACTTAGGGGGGATCCCCTGGTTAGCCCTCGAGGGAGTCTTGACTCTGATTAGACAGAGTCAAGGCTACCTCAGTTTTGAATGAAATAAAGAACTTAGAAACGAACTTTTATTCATTCATGATGCGATGTTTGTACAAAATACGAGAAATGTACGAAGCCTCGAGGCTTTAGGGATAGAAAACGACGTAGCTGTTCGATGTTCCGAGTTGGAGTCGGGCTCGGGATTGTCGGGGGGAGATTGACCGAACTCCTTGGTTGTGCGCATGGCAAGGGCGAAGTTGGAGCTTCCATCGAAGTCACTGGTCGATGCGCCAACCGTCGCAGGGTTGTTTGCTGGTGACGCCCTTGGTTGTTTGGCCTCAGACGTAGTACCGTCGAGGTCCCGTTGGAGGTTTCCCGGGTATTCGACCGAATGCAACAGCGCCACGTCCCGGGCCCCGTCGAGTTGGTCCAGGGTGGCCGAGGCTTCCTGCACACTCTGTATTAGATTATTTGAAGTTTAATCAAGGAAAGAACACTGCGTCTTTCTTGTTGATTTTACCAAAACTTCCCCTTAGCCTCTGCCCCGCGTTTCCGTCCCATTGTCACGTCGCGCTCTTTGGTGCGGTCGGCAAAGGAGACCGTAGCCTTTCGCAGGCGATAGGTTCGCTCCTTGCCTGCTTTGGCATGACCCTTGAGGGTCAGCCGCCCCTCGAGGTTTGTCATGACTTTGGAAAACGGAGCGACAGTGCCGTAGGCTTGTGTTTTTTCTTAGCGTGCCCGCATTTGTTTCTTCCTTTACTTGAACCTGAGGAGCTCGATCTACGGGCCGTGTCTCGGTTCTGCGGATGGGCCGGTGCCGTTAGCCGTTGGAGGCGTCAGGCGGCCGGGACCCGGTCCGCTTTCCCGAAGACCCGACCCACGTCCCTTGCTCCTCTGGTTCTTATTCGGGATGAAGCAAATGCGGACGCGGGCATTTTAATCGTTGTTTTCGCAAACGTTGGCCTTTTTAAGAAACAGAACGGAAAACCAAACGTTAGAAAGAGGAACGTAGCTTTTTGATCACGGAGAGGGATGTTGTTCCTCCTTGTTCGAAACGGTCCTGCGTCTATCGTCCTGATGCCGGGGAGGGGAGGGCCCCCCCGGAGTTGTTGCTGATGGCGGCGTCGAGGAAGACCCGTTGGCGCCCTGTTGCGCAGTCGTTGGCGGCGTCGCAGGGCCTCGAGGTTAGGCCTCGAGGAAGGCCCATTAGCGCCCTTTTGCGCAGTCGTTGGCGGCGTCGCGGGGCCTCGAGGCTAAGCCTTGAGGGAGGCCCGTTGGCGCCCTCTTGCGCAGTCGTTGGAGGCGTCGCGGGGCCTCGAGGCCAGGCCTCGAGGAAGGCCCGTTAGGTCACGCCCGGACGTTCCTCCCGCTCTGCCACCGGCCGGTCCTGACGGCGCTCGTCGAGGTGGTGGGCGTAGACGGCTGCGGAGCTGTTGAGGTCGAACGGGGGCCCGCTGGCGTTGAGCGCGGTACATCTCGTGCGGGAGGAAGCTAGGTGGTGTCGACGGAGCACGGCTCGGGGGCCTCTGGCCAGGCTCCCGGTCCGTGCGCATGACGAACGCGAACTCGCTGGGAGAGCGCGCGCGCGCCCTAGAAGTCGCTGGTCGTGCGCCGGGCAGGTTTCCCCTCGGGGACCCTGCGCCGCCCGCGGGGAAGTGGGCGCACGCCGCGGGCACCGCCTGTGCCCGGCGACGATGGTGACGACGGTGCCGCTCACGAGGTGGCGACGCGTGGTGGGGCGGGCAATGCGCCACGCCCCCGGCGCGGGGTGGCGTGACACGCCCTCCGCTCGGGCTCTCGGTGGAGAGCAGGATCAGCTCGTTGCCGCTGCCGGTGGCCAGGAACTCGAGGCTCCCAAACCAGATGACGACACCAGCAGAGAACGAAGGAGCGGAAGAAGCCATCCAGGACACAACGAGAAATCGACTCGGACACGCGAAGCCCCTACCTGGCGCGCCAACTGTCGGTGTTTCGAACCCGGGGGTATGACACCAACGAGTAATATGATCGCGTGCTCTCTTCCTGGATGGTGATGCAAGATGACACAAAGATTTATCCTGATTCGGGCAAAGAAGGCCCTACGTCCAGCGGGGGAGGAGGTTCTTGTATTACTTGCACCTGAGCGCTTGTACAGGGGCGAATACAAGCTCAATGAGCGTGGATCGGAGTCCGGACTCGAGTGTGTGTGTGTGGACTCGTATGCGAAAACCTGTGTTGTCTCCCCGCGCGCGAAGGGCCCTGGCGTCCCCTTTTATAGAACAAGAGGAGGTCAGGGTTTACACAGGATTGACATGTACAGCGCTCGATATGGCGAAGGGTAGAAACTCTGTCTTGTCGAAGTCACTGTAGCCAACGTGGGTGTTGCTGTTGAGGCGTCCTTGAAGCGTGGCCTCCATCCCGGGCGCGGACGTGGAGGCGTGGCGATGTGGAAGCCATACAACACCCATCCCGGCACGTACAGGACACGGCGGGGTCCCTCCGGGTCTTGGGGTGCCTGTCTTCCAATAGCATGAAAGCAGTCAGGGCTCGAGGGGCGCAGGGTCGGCCTCGAGGTGGCGCCTACGGGAGGCTCGAGCCCCCGCAGGTATGGGCAAGTCCCGGAACGCCCGGGCGTACAGCGGGAACCCAGGTCTCGGGGTGAAGCTCGAGTGTGCTACAGTGCGTGGTATGGCCGAACAGTGCTGTACTTGTGCCTTTTTGCCCATGTTTGTGGTGAAAACGAGGTTTGACTCTGGCTCCGGTTCACTGTGGCACGTGCTGTGTACCGGAGGATGTGACCGGAGTAAGAGGACGCATTAAATGCGCAGTATGGGGCTAGTACGGTTGTCAGAGCTGAGAAGCAGGGAGCTTCCTTCTTGCGGGAGGCTTGAAGGGTAGTGGAGTGCTTGCCCGAGGCCTGACGCGGAGGGCTCGGGGTGAGGCGGAGAACGAGCGCCAGCCCGAGGCCTGGCTCGGAGGGCTCGGGCGAGACGGAGAACGAGCGTTCGCCCGAGGCCTGGCTTGGAAGGCTCGGGCGAGACGGAGAACGAGCGTTCGCCCGAGGCCTGGCTTGGAGGGCTCGAGCGAGACGGAGAACGAGCGTTCGCCCGAGGCCTAGTTTGGAGGGCTGACGCAGCCTACTTTCCGCTTAATGGGTTTTCGGGTTTCGGCTTGGTGGGCCAGCGTTGTAGGCCTCGAGGGGTTGGACTAGTTAGGTTTGTTATTAATTGGTGTTCTAGGTTTAACCTATTTGTTTGCGTTGATTGGGGGTACCCCTTTTGTGGACCCCGGACAATCATTGAATTGTTAACTTTGGCATTGTCTAATGTTATACTAAAAAGTTTGTCCTCAAGACTCCATTCTTGAATGCCTTTTAGTATAACATTAAACATGGACTGTGCATTGTGTGGTGATTCCATCATCACAAATTTGATAATAACTTTTTTAACTTTCCAATCACTTGAGATCCAATGACAAGTGACACATAAATACCCTAAGGTTTGATTTGAGGTCCACATATTGGCAGTTAATGACACCTTTGAAATGGTATTCTTAAATATTTCCTTTAGTTGGAGCTTTGAATCTTCAAAGGTTTCCATACAATCCAACTTGATTGTTGTTCTTGACATCATTTTGAATAAAGGGTTCAAACTAGAAACAAACTTTCTGAAACCATCATATTCAACTATAGAGAACGGGAGTTCATTCAAGACAATCATACGAACTAATGCTTTGCGAGCCAAATCAGAATCATAAACCCAATTGTCCAGCAAATCACTATCTTTAGGATTTGATCTAGCACGCATTTTGTCAACCAACTCAGTGACTCTAGACCTCAATTTACACCGTTCCAAATGTTTCTTTAGATGACTGGTTCCTATGCTTTGTTTTCCACTTAAATAATCATTGCAATGCATACATTTAGCCCGAACAATCTCACCATTAACAATGATAGGTTGAAACTCCTTCCAGTAGATAGATCTCAATTTCCTAGATGTGTTATCTGCTCTAGAACCTACATAGTTAAAGTCAAAATTAATATTGCTATCATGTGACATTACGCATGACAAATTGCAAAAATAGTACTATAATCAGCAATAAAAATTGTACTGACCACATGAATTTCGAGTTGTCGTGCTTCTAGGGGACCTTAGACTTGGAGACGTTTGAATTTGATTGATTATCCTTAAAGTGGGAGAACCAACCATATACCTTGCTCTCTTCGCCCGATCAAATCTTGTTGACCCAATTGTGACCTCCACCACTGGAGTTCTTGCTGAAGGAGAACCTCTAGAAAAGCCTTCGTCTTCTACAATTGTTGGAGGAGTAGCCACTAGAGAACTCTTCATAGTGTGTACAACCTACAGGTTATACAAAAAAATGGAGTTACGCAGGAGCAATCTGATATAGAATATCAGGTATCAAACTATTCGATTGCTGAAGTATGAATTCATTTCAGTATATGTGCGGTGGAACATGAAAGAGCAGTGCAACTCGCCTTCCCATCGGAAGGTTGAGAAGAAGGTTCCAACTTCCAACTTGGGTCATGCTCAGTGCGTCTAGTTTTTCAAGAAAAAAGAACGCATTATCCATATCTAACTTAGTAGAGTGTTAAGTTAAATAAATATCGTATGCATAGTTTGGCTAAGCACATCGCTGACTATCTGAACATTTCATTTTTCAGTGTTATGGAAGCAGTTTCTTTTGTACCTTCAATGATTCCTACAGAAGTTATTAGAGTTTTGTGATAAAAATCTAAGAACTGTACTTGAGTAGTTTGGGTAATGTGACCGTCTCGTACTATTTTGTTGGAACATGTCAAATGCAGTGCGATGAAACACCAGGGTCTTGGGAAGTTGGGATGGCCGCAATGTCCTTTTTTTAAGAAAAGAATGGCCGGAGTGATGCACCGCACGGTACCCTGAAACCTTGGACGCTCGCTTGAGTGGGTTGTGCGGTGCCTACTGCCTCCTCACCAATCGAGCCGACGGGACGGCAACCGCGCCGCCACCGGATTTCCCCCGCCCAAACACCACAAGCGCGACATCTGTGACCCGAAACTCAACCACGCGCGAGGCGCCGCCGCCAGCAGGCACAAATCGGGGCGAGCCGACCCAGGCCGACGCGGAACGAGGGCGGAAGCCCGGACTGCAGGCAAAGAGATCGGGTAGCCCCGCAAGAAAAGGAGGAGGAGACCAGGGGACGCTCACCTCGGCGCTGACGACGTCCTCGACGCGGTCCCCACCGCCGCCGCCGCCATTGGTGGGGTCGTTGGCCATCTCGTGCGCCGCTGCTCTAGGGTGGAAGGGTTTGTGGGGGCTTGCTCGGGAGCTTCCGCCAGCACTGCCATTGTTCAATCCATGCGGAGGAGCACGACCGGTGAAGGGCCTCGGAAGGGGCACGAGTGGTGTAGATCTGATGCGGATGAGTGTCGCTGGGGTGGTGATGGACGGCCGGTGCTTCGACGGCAGCGGAGGCGGCGGCGGCGGCCGAGTGGCACGGGAGCCGCACCCTTGTGCGGATGAGGCTAGTTCGGGTTACCCAAAGAACCCACATACCTCAACACTATCTAATACTACATTCGTGTGGGTTGGCCCAATGGGTTTTGACACGAAACTTTTGATTTTGGGTTTTGGGTTACTGGATCGACCCAATAATTCCTGCATCAGGAGGAGGGCCGGCCGGCCGTCACGTCCGCGCGCAGGAGCACGGAACGGAATCGAACGAACAAGCTAGCCTCGCTCGACACTCCAACGTACGAAAACCCGGATGCGCATGCATGCATGGCGACCGTCGCGTCGACACGCAGGCAGGTACGGGAGCTGTTTGGCAGAGAGCTGTTGTGAGTTGTTTTTTTTAAACACCTTTTTCCAAAATAGCTTTACTCATAAAACTGTTTTATTTCTCTCTCGCAAAATCATAAACTGAGATGAAGCTGAAAAAAGTAGCTTTCACAGCTTGCGCCTCCATTTTTCTCTCCCAACCATGCATGAAGTTGTTGGTGAAACTGTTTTGCCAAACATTTTTTTTCAAAACAGTTCAGCTTCATCCAATGAGTTGCTTATGAAGCTATTTTTCTAAAAACGATCAGCTTCGCTGGTAGAGCTGAGCTATACCAAAAATGATCATAGTACGTAGGTGGCGGCGCACCGTCGCCAACGCACGGCGCGGCGACGTGGTCGCTCGCTCGCCACTGCCGTGTGCCGTGCCGTCCCTATAGGTCGGGCGGGCGGGTTACATACCACGACCACGACCTGCACTGCATGCGACCGAGCGAGTCCCGAGGCGGCGGGCGCGTGAAAAGCCGGGCCCGAGAGCGTGCAGACCAGACAGATCGGCATTGGTCACGTACGGCGCCACGAGGGACGACGTACGGCGCCAGAGCCGGGGCCCGGGCCCGGGGTGCAACTTGCGATCCGCCGCCGCCCGCCGCCCGCCGCCCGCCGCCCGCCGTTCGGCTCCGGTGGACGTCGCAACACGCGCAGCTGCTGCCGCAGCCCGCAGGTGCAAAGCCCCACCCACTTGGACCTGCGCGCGGGCCCCGCTCGTCGCGACAGTGCGAGTGCGAGCTAGCGCGCCGGTGCATTGCATCCGTACGTAGGCACTGGCAGCTGGACTGCACTGCGCTGCGCGGCTTGTCGCAAAGCCAAGACGGCGGCCGGATGATGCATGGAATAGATATTGCCCCTAGCCGCCTGCTGGTCCACGTACTGACCACTGCTGTACTGTGCATGCCTGATCGACCGCCTGTGCATGCTGTGGTGCGCGTGCATGGCAGATGGCACCGCCCGCGGCCGCGGGAGGCGGTGCAAAGGGTGCAATGGAATGGGGCCGAGCCGACTGACGACGGTCCCCTCTCAACCTTTTTTTATATCATATCAAATGCTACCTCGTAGGTTATTTAGATTATTACATGAGGTATTTAAATATTAATTAAAAAAAATTATAGAATCTGTCCGTAAATCACGAGATAAATTTTCTAAACCTAATTAATCTATTAGCACATATAACACTCTAGTATCAAAGCATAGACTAATCAGACTTAAAACATTCATCTAATAAATTACACGCAAACTATGAAATTAGTTATTTTTTTAGTCTATATTTAATGTGTTCAAAGATTTCATATTACAGACCCTAAAGTTTATGGTTAGGATCTAAACAAGTTCTAAGTAAAGTAATTATAGTAAAAATAAACAACGTCCCTTGACAGTTGACACGGAAGATCTAAACAAGGTTTAATTAAAGTAATATAGTAAAAATAAACAACGTCCCTTGACAGTTGACACGGAAACGCAGGATCATACCACTTCGTGTGGGCCAGTTGTCACTGGTGACGTCCATTCGCGGGCTCTCGGCCGGTGTCCTATCCGTGCTCAATTGCTCCCGGACACGAGTGAGCGTTTCAGCTGTCACCGTGTGGGGCGTGTCTTTGGGCGTGTTTGGTAAGGTGGATGTGGGGAGCTCGGTCCAGCAACCAGACACAGGCCAGCCACAGCCAGGCTTTAGTGGTGCAACCCACCGTGTTTGATTACCTGTACCAAACAGGTCTGGCTGAATGCAGGCAGTGTTTGGTTCCAGTTTTTGAGCCTAGCTTAGGAGTAACTAACTCCAACTGCCAAGGTATGGCAGTGTTTGGCTGCAAATCAGCCGGCCTGGCCTAAATAGACAAGCATCATAGTAGCAGTAGACAACAACAATGAAGAACCGATACAACAAGAACCAATACAACTAATACGGGTAGTGACAGTGACTTAGACAAGGGTTCCAGGAGTTTTGTTACACAAATATAGCCTAAATAACATTAGTAACTAATACAACTATGTCATTAGGGGCCTCAGACTACATTTGAAAGTTAATAGAGGATTTATTGCTGCTGTAGGATTGATTACAAGTGACAAAAGTCACACCAACAGCTCTTCCAAATTGTGATGGTCATCACAGGCCTAGGAGGGGCAGCATTGACTGTCACCGTTGTCCCAACTCATCCACAAGGCAAAGAGCAAGATAGCAAGGGAGACAATGACCACTTTCTCCCACCAACACTTCTTACCATGAGCAGCAGCAGGTGCTGGTCTCAAATCTGGTGGTTGCTGGACTGCTATCTGGAGAAGCATGTCCTGGGGCATGAGAGGAGCAGTAGGTGCTGGAGGGGGAGGTGGAACAAGGTTGTTCATAGCTGCATGAAACTCTCTAGCAGCCTGGTCACGAGTGTTATACCTCTTGTACACGACATTTTTGAAACCAAGTGTTGGAGCGGTACCCCAGTCGCAGGGACCCCACTTCCGCACGAAAGCATTTTCGACGAATCCCTTATCAAACGGAAGCAACTGTGAGCCGAATACTTTCAAGCGATATGAACGGTAGACGATCAGGAACGAATGTGGTCACTCGAGCAATGGGGCTTTCGACCGAATACGTTCTCGAACGAATACGGTGCTGCTAGTCACTTTCACTCAATTGTGCAGCGATAGTTTCCCTTCTGGGCGAAAGCGCTTTCGTCTTCCAAAGTTGGTGGAGAGACGACGCTTTCGTCCGAAAGCACTTTCAACCGAAGCGATAGTTTCCCTTCCGGGCGAAAGCGCTTTCGTCTTCCAAAGTTGGTGGAGAGACGACGCTTTCGCCCGAAAGCACTTTCATCCGTAAGCGATGGGGAGAGCAGATGGGGCCACCTCGGCGCTGGTGTACGAAAATACCCTCCAGATGGCAGAGACGCCTTATCCAAAAGAGTAGTTAGAAGGGCATTGTAGTACTTGCAAACGAAGAGTAGTTGGAAGGGCATTTTCGTACTTGTAAAGATTGCATGATTAATATAAATAGGTTGACCTCCCCTATGGCGGGTGTTGACATTAATTAACTCTTATTGTTAAAGGTCAATTAAACATGAAAATGGATAAATACATAAATTTCACCTTAGTATAGGGTTTAAAACTAATGAATTCCATGAGTTTTGGTGAATTGTGAATCTGCAGGGATTAAACAGGAAAACAACCCTCAATTGCTTCCCCTAGAAGGAAACCGACGGGAGATAGCGCAACCGCCAAGTCAGGAATACTCCAGAAGACTCTAGAGAACACCTGAAGACTCCACGAGGCGGGGCACCCCGGGCCACCTCCAGGTGGGACCAACCGGTTGGTGGGCCGCACCGGTCGGTTGGCCCAGGGAGCCACCGACCTCCCCCTTCTGAAACCTTCCTCTACCGCCTTTGAGGATCCATCTCAGCCCTACGTGAAGTCGGTTTGATCTAACGACCGTGGTTGATCCCTCAGGGCTATATATACAGGCCCCCAGGCCCCAGGGAAGAACAAGGTCCCTCTTCAGAAAAGTCTACGCCTCATTCAGAAACCCTAGAAGAGACTTCAAGAGCCAGCTTTCAAGTAGAAGACTAGATACTCCTCTAGTTTAGGTTTAGAACCTAGTCTTATACTAGAACTAGAAGAGAGAGAGAGACGAAGAGATCAAGAAGGAGCTCCGGCCTGTCGGATCAACTTCTTCATCTTGTTCCTGTGGATTCAAGTTTATCTTCAACTTGCTTCAGCGATTGTTTCGGTAATAAATGTCTATATTTAAGTTTGAGCCATTGTTCTTATTATTCTTAAGGTTTATGACTCTCTTTTTAGTACTTTAATTCTAGTCGCGCTAGAGTTAGAGTAGTTGGATAGTGTAAGCGTGGTGCTTAGACTTGAAAACTCATAATTACCCCCTATAACGCCGGTAGTAGTGATTGTTCGCAAGGGCGACTCTTATAGCCTTGTTGATTCTTCTATAGTCCACTTACCCGTGTGTAGGCTCAGTAGGATTATACATTTGCATAAAAGACTCATACTCTGTTTGTGACCTTTTATGACAACTTCCCCACTAAGAATAATATAAACATATCACTCTTGAATTGGAATTAGACAACCTTAGTGATCCTCTCTATACTTCTAGATTCTCCGTCCTTGTTAGCTACTCAGGGGTTAGACTTTAAGACTTAACATTATCCGTTCCTTTGGGTTCGATATTAAAACTGGGTTACTCCGGTGAAGTGCTACATCAGTAGATTTTATCTGTGCACTTGTGGATAAAGTAGAGTGTGCGTTAATTTATACCAACAGAGGGGGAAGAGGCCAAGAGGATTACTGTTCATTTTAGTCGTTCTACTGTTGGCTCGTATATGCTAGTCTACCATTCGTCTTCCTGTGTGCTTACATTCGTTCGAGCAGCGACAAGCTGTTTTAGGGTTTCGACCCTAAAACAACATTGGCGCCCACCGTGGTTGTTGCCCGACCTTGTCATGGCACCAAGGAAGGCGTCGAAGACGGTTGATCCTCAAGAGACCGAAAGGATGGCTGTTGCGAACACAAATGCCCATGGCACAATCGCAGCATCCGCTCCCACATCCCAAATTCCACCAAATGCAAACCCAAACCCCGCAGCTTTCGCCGACACAGTTCCACCCGAAACTCAGCTACCGGCGGGAGCATCCTCAAGCCAGGACATGCCGCCTCCGGTGCAGCAGCCATTCGGCAGAGAGGGAGCGCCGGAAGGCCAAGTCTAGAACACGGCTGATGAAGATGAAGATTACGATGCGGAAGTCACTAGGCACGCTCAGGCGCTCAAGACATTGACTCATTAGCAGGAAGAGATACAGAGGTTGTTACAACAAAGGGTTCAGCTTCAGCAGCAAGTTGTAGCTAGAGCAAGAGAAGACAAAACTCGCAACGCCATTTGTCAGGCGGAAGCACAAAGAAGGCAGTTGGAAAGAGAGGTGCAGGAGTTGCAAAGGGCTGAAGGGGGCCTGCTTCCAAGAATTCCAGAGAACGTGTTCATACCACAGCGTGAGCAACCGCTTGCTTTCGACAATGTCATCGATGAAACTTCTCCGCTCTCGAGAGAGTTGCAAGTACATCCTTGGCCACTCAACTACAAGCCTCGAATCCCGACTTTCGACGGCAAGACCAACCCGCACAAGTTTTTAGCAAGTTACGAGACGGCCGTGTTTTCGGCAGGAGGAGATAGTCAAGCATTGGCCAAATCCCTCATTCTGGCAGTTGAAGATGTAGCTCACGATTGGTACACATTGCTCAAGTCGTTGTCCATCTATTCATGGGCCCAACTAAAAGCAGAATTGCTCGCGACTTTCCAAGGCTTTCAAGCGGATGTCAAAATGGCTCGCGACCTCGTGAATTGCACGCAACAAGATGACGAACCATTGTCCGAATACCTCAAGCATTTCATTCAGCTGAAGGCTCAAGCCCCGAATGTGCCGGAAGCAGCAGTGATCGCCGCGGCCGTCGAAGGGCTGGCGACGGGACAATGTGCAACGCATTTATCCAGGCAGCCACCTAACTCGGTCAAAGAACTGTTCGAGATAATGAATGGTTATGCAAGGTCAGATGATGACTTTCGGCGTCGTAAAGCAGCACATTTCACGCAAAGGCAGATGATAAAATCGATGCATTTGCCGCAAACGCTGTCAACAAAATATGGTCGACAGTCTACCGTGGGGTATGCCCAAGGTAGTAGATTAAGCGGTGGAGGCGTGCGAGATGTCTGCAAAGCATAGACACAGGGACGAGAGACGGCGATTTAGACAGGTTCGGGTCGACAAGTCGCCATAATACCCTATGTCCTGTGTTCTGGTGGCTGGTTTGTATTGCTAGATTGGAATATCACGTGAGTTTGGAGGGGATCCCTGCTCACCTTATATAGTCCGAGGAGCAGGGTTACAACTTGCCGAATCCTAACAGATTACAATCGGTTCCTTTTGGCAAGGAATCCGGGTCTATCTATCTGGATCTTCCTTGTCGAGCAAGTCATCAGAAGAGTCCTTGGCGGCCGCGACAGCCTGGTCGCGGGCCGCAAGGCCTTCCGGTTGGGCCGTATCTGCAGAGCAGCCCAAGTTGTGCCATGGGGGTATACGGGTGTAATATCCCCACAGCTAGTCCCCGAGCACTTTGCATCCGTTATGCGGGGCGTCGCGAAGTCTTCCGAGCAGGTCGGATCTGGTCGCATGTCGATGAAGGCGTCTTCCGACCAGGTCGCATGTCGCGGGTGCACTTGTAGTAGACTTCTGACCAGGTTGAACTGGTCGCGGATGTCATGGTCGTAGTTGTAGCCGAAGTGCAGCCGTGTGAAGTATTCAGCGTCGTCCTGCAAGAAGGATGCAAGGTGCTGCAAGAAAAAATTTGAAGGTCTTTCTTCTGGTGAAGTGTATCCACTTGGAACGCGGTTGGACTGTAGGGGCTGGCGACGTTCCAGTAGAAGTCCGAGCTGGTCAACACCAAGCTGTAAAGGAAAAGGAAAACAATACATTCACCGATAGGTGAAATGTATCCACTTAGTCCCCGGGCTTGGGAGTAGGTGCTGTAGGCACGTGGTGCCAAGCTTGCAAAATTTCTGCAACAAAATAGAGTCATTTTACGAACGAAAAATGACGTGTGTACACGTAGTCCCCGGGCCTGCTGTAAGAAGCAGCATGGTTCTTGTAGCAGGGCCAAAGAAAATGCATTAATACAGATACTTAGAAATGAGGGGGAAGTCCCCGAGGGTGAAGTTGAAGATCTGCAGTCCTCAGGAGTAATTGTAGCGCCGACCAGTAACTGTAGAGTTTACTGTTCCCCTAAAACGATTATCATAACTAGCTAGTGGGGTCAGTCCCCGTGCATTAGCACCACATTTACTAGCAAAGATTAATTAAAATCAAGAAAATGATGAAGGCGAACGGGCAGGCTGTTTTGTAAACCGTCGGCCCAGCGGCCCATTAAGAGAGACGCGGCGGTCGTGCGCACGTGCAGTTGTCGCAGGCGACGTGGCGGTCATGGGGGAAGGGGCACGGGTTCCTAGGAACCCTGGAGCCGAAGGGTCAGGCTGTGTCATATAAAAAGACGAGGTGGACGGCGGCGGTTCCGCACTTGCTCATTCTCTCGCGCCTCGTAGCCTTCGTCTGCTGCATTTCCTTCTTGCACACGAGTGAGTCCGAGCGCAGAATTCCTGTAGCTCCAGATCTAGATCTCGATCTGTCCCTCGTAGCGGTCGATGGTGGGCAGCAGACGCACCCGTGGAGCTGCGGCGAAGGGGAAGAAGGCGGCGAAGGCGAAGTCCGACGACCGCGTGGAGATGCCGGCCTGGGCGCGCGGGTGGACTCGGAGCGTTCTCCGATGGGAGAATCTGGAGGAGCTCATCTTCGCCGGCTTGCTCCTGGACAGCGTGACTGGCGGGTGGAGGGATGCATATCTGGAGGACTTCCCGACGCCGAACACCACTGAGCTCGTCGTCTTCGAGGCCTTCTTTAGGTGCGGCTTCGGCATCCCCGTCCACCCTTTTCTCCACGGGCTGCTGGATTATTACCAGGTTGCGTTGTGCAACTTGACCCCCAATATGATGTTGCACATCGCGGTCTTCATCCACTACTGCGAGGCGTATCTGGGCATCGAGCCCCATTTTGACCTCTTCTGTTACTTCTTCCGGATGAAGATCAATGGAACCGGGTCGTCGAACATCGTCGGATCGGTGTACCTCCAGCTCCGTGACGGGATGGCAGAGAAGTACATAGCGATGTCGTTGCCTTCGAAGGCGATGGAGTACAAGCCGAAGTGGTTCTACGTCCACCAAGAGGCGCCGAGGCCGCGGTGTGACCCGGCCTTCGCGCCGAAGGTGCTGCCGTCGTGGTCGGAGCGTCCCGGCGCGGCGGCGATGGAGCAGGTGGAGGAGCTCCTGAAGATGATGGACAGGCGGGGCATCGATGGGGTTGCAGTGGCTACCAACTTCATCAAGAGGCGCTGCCTGCCCTGCAAGGAGAGGGCGCACCCGGCGTACGAGTATGCCGGGGACGAGGACGACAAGACGTGGGAGGCACCGGAGCCCCTGACGTCGTCGGAGGTGTTCCTGCAGGTCGACGCTTTGTTCGACCTGCAGAAGAGGAAAAAGCTGGAGTACCTGAGGAGGTCGTACTATCTAGAGTACCCTCCGCCAGAGGTATGCATCTTCGCCCTGTTGGTGTTCGTCAAACTGTGCCACTGGATGTTGACTGTTGTGCGGTTGTGATGCAGGGTCGTGACGCATTTATTTCGTGGGCCCCGTTAGAAGCGTGGCCAAAGGGCGTCGACCCACGGCGAGACGATGTCAGCGGCGATAGCCATGGCGAGGTCGACGAGGCGGAGGTCGACGAGGAGGAGGTCGAGACCAGTGGGGGGAGGGGAGCCGAGTCCCCGAGCCCCGGTCGAGCAGGCGGCGGGCGCGTGAAGACCCAAAAGGGAAACGCCAAGCTGCCCCTGTGAAGAAGAAGAAGGTGTCGCTGGAGACCGGCGACGCCTTCACCATTGACGAAGAAGCGGCGAAGCGTCGCCGTGTAGTCCTCGACTGGTCGGACGACGGGTCTGACAGTGAGGATGAGGTCCCGCTCAGTGCCCGTTTTGGGCAAGGGTCCTCGGCGGGGCGCGGTGGTGGGGCGGCGAGGCCAAAGCCGAAGGCGAAGGCGGCGCGGGCGCCGGAGCTGCAGCGGTCGGAGCGGGAGGCAGAGCCCCGGGAGTCATCTGGCGGGGCGGCGAGCGCGCCCAGGTCGCAGGTGGAATCCGCGGGAGGTGGAGCGCGTCCGCGTTCTCGACGCTTCTCGCGGGAGAAGAAGGTGTCGGGCCTGTAAGTATCCCCAACGCACCTGATAGCTTGACTTTGGTCGGATCGGTATACCGGCAACGTGTCCGTGTCCTTCGAAGGTTGGCGGACGCCGAGGAGGTGCCGGACACCCAGGGCGGTGGTCGGAGGGAAGCGAGCCCTCCGGTGGATGCTGAGGTCGGCGGGTCGGCGGAGTCGGCCACGCTGGAGGGGGCGTCGAAGGCGACGAAGGACGTCGAGGCATCCGCAGTCCCCGAGCCTCGGGGGGGGGGGGGAGCAGCCGAAGGCGTCTGAAGTTCCCGAGCCTCGAGAGGCGGAGCGGCCGGCATCCTCGACGCCTGGGGCCGGTTCTGGAGGGGGCGGAGCAGCGGGAGCGGCTGCTGCGCCGGTGGCTGGATCCTTGGGCCGTCGTGCTCGGGGGGTGAAGAGGAAGGCGCAGGAGCCTTCCTCACCGGAAATTGAGGAGGTCGAGCGTCCAGAAGAGGATCCGAACAGGCGCCCTGTCCGCCGCTTCCGCGTCGAGGGAGACGTAGTCGTAGAAGTCGATGATGAGGCGGCAAGCGCGGAGACAGGCGCCCTCCTCGGAGATGCGTCAAAGTTGTTGGAGAAGATCCAGGTGAACGTGGTCACCCCTTCATGTTTACTCTTGAATGGCTCTTGTTTATCCTGGTCGACGTTTGCCTGCAGCACCTGTTGAAGGTCGGGGAGGAGCGTAAGCTCGCCATTGACTGGATGGCGCCGATGGCCGAAGAGAACGAGCGGCTCCGGGCGGAGGTGAGGCGCGTCGAGGGCCAGTTCACTGGCCTAGAGGCGTGGTTGGAGGATGCCCACGCGCGTTCTTGGGAGCTTGAGGAGGTCATCCAGCAACAGGGGCAGGAGAATTTCCAGCTTCTGCTGCGGGCGGAGAAGGCCGACGAGTTTGCCGCGCGTAAGTTGTCGATGCCGTAGTCCTTTTCGTTCGGTGCGCCACCTGGTCGGAGCCTTTGACGTGTGCGGTTATCCTTGCAGAGGCGATGCAGGCAGGCGAGGAGAAGCGTCTCCTTGCCGAGGAGAAGGTGAAGTCTGATGAGGAAGTGCGGAAGTGGCAGGCCATGCACGCCGGTGAGTTCTCTTAGTGAAGCGTGGCCGGAGGTGGTTGTCTCCTTACCCTTTTCTTTGGCGTGTGCATCTTACCGGGAAAACATGCAAATACAATTTGCAGATCTGGAGCGGACGATCGAGGGCTATCATGACCGCTTCTGGTCGCTGGCGGAGGAGGTGGCTCCCTTGGTGCAGTGCATCGATGATGAGCCTTTCTTCCCAGCAGAGAAGGAGCGGAGGATCGGCGACCATGTCGTGTAGAAGGCGCGTGGCCCGTGGGGGCGCTTCCAGGCGTACACCAAGGAAGCGGCGCAGAGCGTGGCCGCTCATGGGCTTGCGATTCTTCATTCGCATTATCCGCGGATGGAGATGTCGAGGCTGGGCGCCGGCTTTGCGGCGAACACGTCGGAGGCGTAGATGGAGCGCCTGGAAGAAGAAGCCGAGCCAGCCGCTGAAGCCCTCGTCGGAGGTGTAGATTTATTTGGTGCCGAGCACCAATAGTTTGTATTTTAGGAGATAGTCTGTAAAAAGACTCTTGGGCGAACATAACTAAAACTCAAAGCAAGTCAGCGTGTTTTGTTTGTTCCCCGAATTCCGCAGACCCGATAGTCGTGAGCCGTAGCGATGAACTGTTCGGCCTTGGGTTATCCCAGGATCCATAGCGTAGAGCGCGGAGCTCGTTTGCGCGTAGGAGTCAAGGGCGTCGCCCAAGGAACCACTGCTGGCATCCCATAGCATAGAGGGCAGACGCTCGTGCACGCGTAGGGAGGTACCACGACCAGGGTCTTTTCCGAGAGGCTCAATCGTGGCATGACCTGGGCGAATGGAGACCGTTCGTCGAGCGCGTGGGTAGCGCGAATGCGAGGCACTGAGCGTATAGCTTCAGAATTCTCAGCCCAAGTTAGCCTTTCCTTCGTAGCGCAGAGGGCAGGCGCTCATGCACGCGTAGAGAGGTCGAGACGTCCCTCGGGGGAGCTGTTGGCCACCGTAGCGCAGAGGGCAGGCGCTCATGCACGCGTCCGATGGTGACAACAGCCCCGGCTCTGAGTTTTTGTCCGCGTCAGTCAGGCTGCTTGGAGATCGTATTGAGAACGAGCGCGTAAACGGCGCGTACAGGCACTGGGCGTATAGCTTCTGGAGATCCTAGCCCAAGCTTAGCCTTCCCTTCGTAGTGCAGAGGGCAGGCTCTCATGCACGCGTAGAGAGGTCGGGACGTCACTTGGGAGGACTACTGGCCGCCATAGCGCAGAGGGCAGGCGCTCATGCACGCGTCCGGCGGTTGCAGTAGCCCCTGCTCTGGGATTTCGTCGGCGTTAGCCAGGCTATTTGGAGAGTCGACAAGTCGTACGGAGACGAATTGGAGCGGTCGGCGAGTCATCCAGAGACGGATTGGAGCGGTCGGCGAGTCATCCGGAGACGGATTGGAGCGGTCGGGGAGTCGTCCGGAGACAGATTGGAGAAGCCGACGAGTCGTCCGGAGACAGATTGGAGCGGTGAAAACATCGTCGGACCTTTATTCATCATGGAGTGTATAAGGTATTTCAGGCGTAGAACCTACAGAGATGCTCGATGCTCCAGGAGTTGGGTATGTCGATGCCTTCAAGGTCGGCGAGGCGGTAGGCGCCTGGTCGGGTGACCTCCTTCACCATGTAGGGGCCAACCCAGTGCGAAGAAAGCTTGTGTAGGCCATCGGTCTTGAGTTTCCGCTTGAGGACGAGGTCGCCGACAACGAAGGATCGGTCCTTGACATTGCGGTTGTAGTAGCGGTGAACATCTTCGAGGTATTTGGCGGTGCGGAGGCAAGATGCAAGCCGTTCTTCTTCAAGGCGGTCGAGATCGTTGCAACGTGCCTGGTCGGAGGCCCCTTCATCGTAGTTCTCGACGCGCGGGGAACGGAAGATGACGTCGGCAGGGATGACGGCTTCAGAGCCGAAGACCATGAAGTATGGTGAGACGCCAGTGTTGCGACTGGGCTGAGTGCGTAGGCCCCAAAGTACGGAGGGGAGCTCTCGCATCCAGCGACCAGGGTGCTTCTCATCCTTGTGGTAGAGGCGTTTCTTTAAGGCATCGAGGATCATGCCGTTGGCGCGCTCGGCCTGGCCGTTTGCTCGGGGGTGGGCGACGGAGACGTATTTGACGAGGATGTCGCGCCCTTCACAGAAGTCCCAAAAGACGTTACCAGTGGAGTTGGAGCCGAGGTCGGTGATGATGGAGTTCGGTAAGCCGAATCGGTGAATAATCTCATCGATGAAGGAGACGACGTTCTCGACGGTCGGCTTGGTGATTGGCTTTGCTTCGATCCACTTGGAGAATTTGTCGACGATGACGTAGATCCACTTGAAGCTGCCCGGAGCTGGTCGGAAAGGGCCGATCATGTCGAGTCCCCAGCAGGCGAAAGGCCACGAGGCCGGTATTGCTTGGAGCTCTTGCGCGGGGATGTGGATTTGCTTGGCGAAGAATTGCCACCCCTCGCAGGTGCGGACGAGATGTTCGGCGTCGGCGACCGTGGACGGCCAGTAGAATCCTACACGGAAAGCCTTGCGTACCAACGTCTTTGCAGCTGCGTGATTCCCACATTCGCCAGCATGGATGTCCAAGAGGATCTCGACGCCGTCTGTCCTGGAGACGCATTTTTGGAGTACTTCATCTCTGGAGTTTTTGCGCATGAGTGCGTTGTCGACTAGGACATAGTTATTGACGCGACGAACTAAGCGCTCGGCTTCGGCCTTGTCAGCAGGGACAAGGTTCTCAGAGAGATACTTGATGAAGTCTTCTCGCCAGTCGGATGGCGTTTTAAGGATGGCGTTAACCAGTTGTTCCGTCGGCGGCAGTGTAGACGTGGCGTCCATCGATGAAACGGAGCTTGAGTGGTCGGCGATGGAGGGTTCGTGCAGGTCGTGAATGAATACGCCGGCTGGAGCCGGAGATCGTGATGACGCCAGCTTGAATAGCTCATCGGCCGCCTGGTTCCGGTCGCGTGGGAGGTGGTGGTATTCAACACCAAAAAATTTGTCTTCAAGCTTCCGGATGGCAGCGCAGTAGGCGTTCATCTTGTCGTTGGAGCAGTTCCAATCCTTGTTGAGCTGATTGATGACGAGAGCGGAGTTGCCTTAGACCATGAGGCGCTTGACGCCTAGCTCGCTGGCAATGCAGAGACCGTGGAAAGCGGCTTCATATTCGGCGGCGTTGTTGGAGGCTAGGAACAGCAACCGTAGAGCGTAGCATAGCTTTTTGCCAGAAGGAGACATGAATAAGAGACCAGCGCCAGCGCCGTGCAAAGTGAGGGAGCCGTCGAAGAAGAGGACCCAATGCTCTGGCGCTTCCGTGGGTATTGGAGTTTGGATGTCCGTCCATTCCGTGATGAAGTCGGCGAGCGCTTGAGACTTGATGGTCTGGCGACCCTGGAAGGCGATGTCGTAGGAGCCGAGCTCAATGGCCCACTTGATGATGCGTCCCGTAGCGTCCTTGTTGCGGAGGATGTCCCCGAGGGGGAATTCGGTGACGACAGTGACCCGTTCGGAGCTTTGGAAGTAGAGCTTGCGTGCGGTAATAAGGACCGCGTAGAGGAGCTTCTGTACCTGGGGGTACCGGGTCTTGGAGTCGTTTAACACCTCGCTGACGAAGTAGCATGGTCGTTGGACGGGGTAGGAGTGGCTGACTTCTTCACGTTCGACGACGATGACGGAGCTGACGACCTGATTTGTGGCGGCGATGTAGAGCAGCAAAGGCTCCTTCTCCTTGGGTGCGGCGAGCACAGGAGGCTGGGTGAGGTATTTCTTCAAGTCGGAGAATGCGCGATCGGCTTCAGCGTCCCAAACGAATTTTTCGCCGGCTTTGAGGAGTTTGAAGAAGGGTAGCCCCTTTTCGCCGAGCCTGGAGATGAAACGACTGAGGGACGCCATGTACCCAGTAAGCTTCTAGATATCCTTCACTTTGGAGGGAGCTCGCATGCGGAGGACGACCAAAGTCTTGTCGGGGTTTGGGCGAATGCCATCGCGGCTGACGATGTTGCCAAGGAGATTTCCGGACGATACGCCGAAGATGCACTTGTTGGGGTTAAGCTTCCACTTGAACGTGTTCAGGGCCTTAAAGGTTGCCTCGAGGTCGGCGACAAGTGTATCGGCGGTGCGAGTTTTGACGACGACGTCATCCACGTAGGCTTCGAACTTCTCGGGGATGAGGTCCTTCAAGCAATCCTGGATTGCACGCTGGTACGTAGCTCCGGCGTTCTTCAACCCGAACGACATGGTCGTGTAGTAGTAGGCGCCGAAGGGCGTGATGAACGCCATCTTGATCTGGTCCTCCACCTTCAAGGTGATTTGATGGTAGCCAAAATAGCAGTCGAGGAAGGAGAGGAGTTCGCACCCGGCGGTGGAGTCGACGACCTCGTCGATGCGAGGGAGGAGGAAGGGGTCTTTAGGGCAATGCTTATTGAGGTTGGTGTAGTCAACGCACATATGCCATTCTTTATTCTTTTTAAGTACAAGGACCGGATTGGCCAACCAATCCGGGTGATACACCTCTTTGATGAAACCGGCAGCTAGGAGCCGGGTGAGTTCTACCCTAATTGCCTCCTTCCTGTTTGGCGCGAAGTGACGAAGCTTTTGGCGAACCGGCTTGGCAGTCGCGGAGACGTTCAGGGAGTGCTCGACGAACTTCTGTGGAACTCCGGGCATGTCCGCTGGCTTCCAGGTGAACACATCGACGTTGCTCCGTAGGAAGCTGACGAGCGCGTCATCCTATTTGGGGTCGAGGTTGGTGCCGATAATGGGAGTCTTCTCCGGAGCTCCGTCTACCAAGGCCACCTGCTTCGTGTCCTTCGACCTCTTGTTGGAGCGCTGGTCGGAGGTCTCTGGGATCTCGAGATCATCGGGGCGGAGCTTGGCGGCGTTGGCGATGCAGTCCTGGACGCCTTCGATCTGTTGGCGTGCCTCCACAGAGTTGATGGTCTCCTGCTCGCACTCGTATGCCACCTGGAGATTTGCCCGGAGGCTGAGGACTCCTTTCTTCGTCGGAATCTTGAGCACGAGGTAGGCCTAATGTGGAACAACCATGAGCTTGGAGAGCGCTGGGCGACCGAGAATGGCGTGGTAGGCGGTGTTAAAGTCGGCGACGATGAAGGTGATGTACTCCTCGCGGAAGTGGTCGGGCGTGCCGAACTACACTGGGAGGGTGATCTGCCCGATGGGCATGGAAGTCTTCCCTGGGACGATGCCCCAGAATGGGAAGTTTGCTGGGAACAGATCCCGCTTAGAGTAGTCGAGCTCGCGGAAGGCTGATGCGAAGATGATGTTGAGGGCGCTCCCACCGTCGACGAGGACCTTGCGGTAGCAGCAGCTGGAGATCACCGGGTCGATGACGAGGGGAAAATGCCCTGGGTACTTGTTGTCCGACCACTGGTCCTCCCTGGAGAAGGTGATGGGGCGCTCCGACCAGTCGAGGTAGCGGACGTTGGCGGCATCGTCGGTGATGGCCGCCACAGAGGCGATGTCGCGTCGTACTTGGCGGCGCTTCTTCTCGGTCTTGATGATGACGTTGCTGCCGAAGATGGAGAGTGTCCTCGCCGGTGCTTGGAAGGCGGGCTCATGGGCATCAGCGTCCTTGTCCTTGTCGTTGTCGTTCCGCGGCCGCTTCTCGTCGTTTCCACGTACGTTGCGGGCGATGATATCGCACTCGCACATGGAGTGCTTGGTGCCCTTGTGGAGAGGACAAGGACCGTTGAGGAGCTTTTCGTACTCATTTTCGTAGGTGTGCTTTGGCCGAGTGGTTGTGTTGGCGATGTAGCGGCGGTCACGTCGACGGTGATTCGTCCTCTGACGAGAAGACTCAGGCCGATCATGGCGGCGGACCCGATCGTCGCGGCGGTCACGTTGTCCGGAGCGGTGGTCGCGTCCTTCGTTGCGCCATTCATCGCGGCGTTCATCATCGCGACGGCGTTCCTGGGAGCATGAGTGGCAACGTGGGCGCTCGTGATGGCGATGAGCGTCGTCGGCGTAAGAGTTGGCGATCGTCATCAATTCGGTGACCGTAGCCACCTTCTTGCGGATGATCTTGTCATGAAGCTCCTTGTGGCGCAGGCCGTTGGAGAAGGTGGAGATGGCTTCCGCGTCGGCGATCTCAGGAATCGTCAATCGCATGTTGGAGAAGCGACGAATGTAGCTTCGGAGGCTTTCGTCACGCTCCTGGTGGATGTTTTGGAGGTCATAGCGCGTTCCTAGCTGTACGCAAGTAGCGCTGTACGTCTTGATGAAGACTTCCTTCAGCTGCTCCCAGGTATCGATGGAGTTCTCGGCGAGCTTGTGGAGCCAACTGTTTGCCGAAGAAGATAGCATAACGGGGAGGTACTTGGCCATCACATCGGATCCTCCTCTGGCTGCTTGAATGGCGATCTCGTACGTGGTTAGCCACTACTCTGGGTTGGCCTTCCCGCCGTATTTGTCCACTGTGTTGACCTTGAAGCCTTGAGGCCACTGGATGGCTCAGAGCCGGGAGGTGAAGGGGCGAGGCCCTGTCGAAGCGTCATGAGCCGGAGCTCGATTGTGAGCGCGGTTGCCTTGGGAGACTTCCTAGTCACGACGCGGTGGTGACTGCCTCCTGCGAGAGGGATGCAGACTCGGTGGTGTCCTGCTGTATGACGAACCGGAAGGAGAAGGGTGGCGCCCTCTCTCGTTGCACTGCACAACGGCAGCCTTGATGTGGGCAACAATCTTCTGCAGCTCCGGAGTGACGGGAAGCTTGGAGAGTTCGTTGACGACGACGGCGAGGTTGGCGCTTGGGGTCGGATAGACGGGCTGATCGTCGACTCTATCGAATTCGTAGATGAGGTCGCGGCCGCCAACGTTGTCTCGATCTTGACGGCATTCGTCGTCACGGTGCTCCCGGTCGCGGCGGTCCTGGTCGCGTCGTTCGTCGTCACGTTGGCGCTGTCGGTCGACGGTGCGTTGCTCCCGATTGTCGCGTTCGCGATCCGTTTCGTTTGGCGGTGGAGGACTGTCGGCGGAGACATTGAAGACGACACCTCCACGATATGACGGGAAGTCGACGTCGGACTCGTTGGAGATGATGGTAGTAGTCTGCGTGGAGATGGAGTCATTCGCCATGGTGGATCCAGATGCCGAAGTCACCGAAACGGTGTCGCCGGAAATCTCGTGTAGAGCCACCATGCCGACGAGTGGGGCTGGAGTCGTCCAGTTGCACATGCTGGTCGGAGCCATCTGGTCGGAGCCGAAAGACTGAAGCTGGTCGGAGAGTTGTTGCAGTGCCTGATGCTGGAACATAGAAGCCGCGCCGCGTAGCCCAAAGGGCATGGAGGTCGACGAAGTGTGGCGATGAGCCGGATGCAGATCCGATCTGGGGCGGCGGGCGGGTTGAGCGCAGGAGACTCCCGACGGCGTACCTGAAAATTGTTGGAGACGAGAGCGGTTGGAGAGCTGCATGCGAGCTACCTCGATGGCATCGATGCACTCCACGATTCCTTGGTTGGCCCGGTCGATGTCTTCGATCAGGTCATCGCAAGGGATGATCCTCAGCGGGCGGCGTGCGGGTGTGGTGACGCGATGAATGGACGGCGGGGCGTCCGGCGCAGGAAGCTGCACAGATTCCACAGTTTCCGGAGCTAGGACGTGGTCGCCGATGGTCCAGATCACAGATCCTACGGATACATGGGTGTATGCCGGATCTTGAGTGATGAGTGATTGTCAACTTGTTTGATGCGCATGTACTTTGGCTTGTGTTGTGCAGGTGTTGAGCATAGAGACAGTGATCAAAGGCAAGGTGAAGGTCAAGTAGAGACGTGCCGTGCCGATGGACCCGGAGCGGTGAAGGGCGGACGTGAGGCTTGGACTGAGGGACCGGTGGCCTGAGGATCAGCTGTGGTGGCTGACAGCCTGGGACAACGATGAGCGGAGACTTGCGGGGCACGGTGTGGCTCGGGTCGAGGACCTGGGGACACGTGTCGGTGGACGGGGTGCACGGGCGGTGCATCTCCTCTATGACATCGGTTTGGTGGTTGAGCCACAGAAAAACCACCGGTGGACGGTTTCCAGGTTTGGGCCACAAAACCTGGGTGCGGCCGGTTTCCGAGTTTGGGCCACAAAACTCGGGCTGAGGACGGTTTCCAGGTTTGGGCCTCAAAACCTGGGCGCTGGCGGGTTTCTGAGTTTGGGCCACAAAACTCAGGCGATGGACGACTGGTTTTCCGGTTTTGGCCTCAAAACTGGGGGAGGACATGAAGGCTGGTTTCCCGGTTTCGGCCTCAAAACCGGGGGCGATGTCCGTGAAAAGGACGAGCAGAGCGGTGGCGACACGTGGCGGCAATCGGTGAGGTCGCGTCGAGGCGAATCTACCAGTTGTGCGGGCGTGGCCGTCGGATCACAATCTACTTCGAGTTGGTCCAGAATAACCTTAGGGTTTAGCTGGTTCGCTCTGTGTATAATTAGGGGTAGAGTGGGAATAAAAATTAGGATAAGTAGAGGGAGACACCCACCTCCCAAACTATCTCAGCCATTACTATTTTCATTCTAGGGTTTCCTCTCTCCCATTCTCTGCTGTAGCTAACTGAGATCCGCAGAGACGGCAATTATACCTCTGTGTTCGTGAGATTTTGGAGAAGTAAGACCGTAATCTCACTATTGTCTCATGTGGTAGCCACACGGTTGCAAATTCGTGGTTTGATTTGCGTTTTGAATTTGTTCTTCGCGTTCTTCATTTCTCCACGATTTTCCCGTCACTCGATCTCCCTCTACACTGCGTCTTTTTTGAATCCACTTGAATCAACTTGTTCTTTGATGTGAGGAGATCATTTCCACCAAAGGAATTCATCTAACTCCTCACGAACAAGTAGATCGGGTCGATTCAAGTTTCGTGGCGCCTT
Source organism: Coix lacryma-jobi var. lacryma-jobi (assembly GCA_009763385.1). Taxonomy (NCBI): domain Eukaryota; kingdom Viridiplantae; phylum Streptophyta; class Magnoliopsida; order Poales; family Poaceae; genus Coix; species Coix lacryma-jobi. Next base: position 123,960,441 of record CM019831.1, read on the forward strand.
TTCCGTTCATACACCTTCCCCTTTGATTTCCCGTTGATTGAGTTGATTTGAGCGGATGATTTCTTGGGGATAGTCATCTAACTACCTTGTGATCATCTTCTCCAAGTTTGGGAATAAGGGATTTTGATTTGGATCGGATTTGGGAAGATTTGGGTGAAGGGTGACCAAAATTGCCCCCACTGGGTGTTGGCGGACAGTCTGCCACCCAGGGCGCAGACAGTCCGCCACCCAGGGCGCGGACAGTCCGCGCATCGGGGGCGAGCCAGTTCAGTGGCTGCGTGTCTCGGTGAACAGTGCTGAAACTTGAACGACGGACAGTCCGCCGTGGTGATCTGCGGACAGTCCGGGATCATCCAGGGACGTTTCAGCAGCTGTGCAGTTTTGCACTTTCAGCCGGCGGACAGTCCACCACCCACTCGCGGACAGTCCGCAGTAGGCGCGGACAGTCCGGGACCGTATCCTCGGACAGTCCGGGATTCGGCTGTGTGCTGATTTTTGGTGCGTTTGCTCTCCCGGCTTTTTGGATTGGTTTTCGGACTTCTCGTTTGGCACTAGAGTTAACCAAGGAACCTCTCTAGGTATCTTTGCTACTTGTTAGTATAGGTATTTGGAGATTTCTCAACGTAGCCTTCCATCTACGTTTGGGAGTCGGTTTTTGGGGTTGAACTCAAGCCAGAGCTTTTGGTGTTTGGATTGCTCTCGCTTGGTGGTGCCTCACTGTGATCCTAGGGATCATCCACCCTCTTCTAAGGGTCGTGGGCATCACGTTTCGGTCGAACCTTTTGGGGGTTGATTTTTGGGACAAAGGCCAGAGTTTCGAGAGAAAATTTTAGGCTCCCATTCACCCCCCTCTGGTCGCCTTGTTTTAGCATTCTCGGTCCTTCAATTGGTATCGGAGCGGGTTAAGGATCTTCCACCTTAGCCGGTTCCAGATCCACAAAAGGCGACATGGATCGCGGCGTGGGCAAACCGCCGTTTTTCGATGGGACGAACTATGCGTATTGGAAGATACGCATGTCGGCCTATCTTCAGAGCATGGTTGCTTCTGTCTGGGAGATTTGCAACAAGGACGATTATGTGGTTTTGGCTGCTCGTGTGACTCAGCTGCAGATTGATGAGCACGATGCCAATAGCCGAGCCCGTAATGCTCTTTTCTCCTGTTTGAGCATGTCTGAGTTTGATCGCGTTTCTCACTTCCCCACGGCTCAGGCGATTTGGGCGACCCTCATGCGTTTCCATGAGGGAACTACTCAAGTCAAATCCCGTCTCTATGAGTCGCACAAGCGGAAGTATGAGAACTTTCGACACATGCCTGACAAGAGCATAGAAAGTTTATTCGCTCGCTTTCAGGTGATTGTCAACAGGATGAGGGCTAACAAGGAGTTGTTGCCTTTCAACGATCATGAGAGGGCTCTTAAGCTTTTACACACTCTCGATCGATCGGTGTGGGACTCGAAGGTTCAGGCGATCATCGAATCGCCTAACTATGAGACTCTCACGTGCGACGAGCTCTTTAGTAAGCTCAAGTCTAGTGAGATTGATGCCATGACGAGGGCTTCTTATGAGAATCCTTCTGGCCCATCGATGGCTTTGCTTTCTGGCTCTTCTGCTAATCCCTCTGGAGGATTTGCTTTGTATTCTCTTCTTTCTATCACAGAGGAGCAGCTGGAGTTCTTGGGAGATGATGAGTTGGCTTTGCTTGCCAACCGGTTCTCGCGGTTCCACAACAACCGCATGAACCGTCGACGCGGAGGAGGACGAGCTGGATGCTATGAGTGTGGTGATCCGGACCACTTCATCGCCAACTGTCCAAAGAAGAACAAGAAAGCGGTAGGCAAGGGCGATCGTGGCCACAAGTACGACTCCGGCAAGCACAAGGAGAAGTACGTCCCCGCGAAGCACAAGCGGAAGGGCGGCTTCAACAAGGAGTACATCAAGAAGAAGTACTTGGAGAAGGCCCAGGCTGAGCAGCGTGCTTTCTTCGCCACGCTTAGCGACGTCGATGACTCGGATGACGACTCCGCTTCATCAAGCGACGACGAGTCCGAGAAGAAGAAGTGGATCGAGGACAAGCTAAACAACCTCTATTTCTTCACCGACAATGAAGGCTTCTGTACCATGGCGCTTGGCGATGAGGTCGACAGCCAACTGGAGGAGACCCCTCGGAACGACGACGACGACGACACCTCTCAGGTATCTCAGTCCCCTGAAGAACTTTCTACTGAGGTCGATAAGCTTACTGCCGCTCTCCTTAGTCAAGATAAGCTGCTTAGGCGCGCTGCTAGAGAGAGGAAGGAGTTTAGGCAGAAGTGGGAGGATACAGTGAAGGAACTTGAGTTTGCCAAGTCCACCGTTGTTGTCTCTGAGGAGGGTGAGTGTGAGATGTGCACCAAGCACATGACTGACCTTCTCACTTTGAGAGGTAGGTATGCTGCTTTGGTTGGAGAGGTGGATGAGCTTCGGGCTAGACCCGCGTTGCTGGGTGCGTGCAAGTCTTGTGTAGACTTGCAATCCGAGTTGGCAGAGAAGAATGCCAAGATTGTGTCTCTTGAGAAGGCCAGCTCGGATAGCACTTGTGTGTCTAGGTGTGCTTTGTGTGAGGGCTTGGAGATGGAGATAGCCAATGTGAAGCATGACAAGATGCAAACCGAGGAAGAAAACACATACCTTCGGACCATCTTGTCATGGGTGTCTTGTGGTGAGCTGCAGCTTGGGATGATGATTGCCCAATTTAAGCGTGCTGCTGGAGGTCCAGGTGTTGGCTTTGCTCAGGGTATGGAGTGTGGTTCCTCTTTTGGTAAGATTGGAGAGTCGAGTGGTCTTAATCCTAGTGAGAAGCCCAACTCCACCACTACTCCCAAACTAACCAAGATTCCACCCAAAGAGCCTCTCAAGCCAAACACCAAAGATGGAGTGTATGAGGAACCTCCTAGAGCTCCACCAAAGAAACAAGTGTGGTCTCCCAAGCCCAACCACCTAAAAAAACAAGTTAGACACCATGCCACCTATCCACACCCACTACCGTGAGTACCAAGAACCCCCTATGAGAGCGGTGAGGTACAATTGTGAGCACTGTGGGAGAGATGGACACTTGAGGGAATTTTGCTTTTGGCGCAAGAGAGAGGAGCGTCGTGCAAGGGAGATGAACAATGCGGACATGTACCATCCTTTCCATGATGTACATGTGCCGAATGTTCAGAGGAGAGCTGCTAGGCCTAGAGGTCCAATGCCTCAAGGAGGTTTTGCCCGGCGGGATCCTAACTTTGCAGGATATGGACCCCGTGGTGGTGGCTTTGTTGAGCGTTACCCTCCACCACGTTTTGAGTATCGTGATGGACGCTCTTCCCTTAGCGGACCACATTTTCCCGTGCGTGGCGATCGCTTTCTCGATAGGCATGCTAGGAATGGTTTTTCTACTAACCGTTCTTTTGAGCAGCCGGCCCAACACTGGTACTCTTCCCATTTTACTCACCCCAGTGTTGGACCGTTTGCTCACCCTGTGTCTTTTTATTGATGTAGGTAAAACGATTGGAGGACATTTGGTTGGTGGATTCCGGGTGTTCAAGGCACATGACCGGAAATGCCAAGTGGTTCTCCTGTCTTAGTCCTGTTGCCGGAAAGGAGTTTATCACCTTCAGCGACAATAGCAAAGGCAAAGTGTTGTCTCGTGGGTCGGTGCGAGTTAATGAGCACTTTGTGTTGCATGATGTTGCTCTTGTTTCTAACTTGCATTTTAACCTTCTTTCTGTTTTGCAACTTTTTGATGATGACTATGAGATTCGTTTTAAGCCGAATCTCAGTCGCATTTTAGATCCTCAGGGCAATCTTGTGTGTTTGATTTCGCCCTTTGGGAAAGTCTTTCGTGTGAATTTCTCAGAGTCTTTTGGCATTTCTCGTTGTCTTGTGGCTGGACCCTCTTCTTCTGATCTTTGGAAGGGGCATAGGAGACTTGGTCATTTGAGCTTCGACTTGCTTGCAAGGCTTAGTTCACTTGACTTAATCCGAGGATTGCCCAAGTTACACATGGAGAAGGATCTTGTTTGCCATTCTTGTAGATATGGGAAAATGGTTGCTGCTCCCCACCAGCCCTGGAGAGCTTTTGCATATGGACCTTGTTGGTCCGGCTCGGGTGAGCTCGATTGGTGGGAAGTGGTATGTACTTGTTGTTGTTGACGACTTTTCGAGATATTCGTGGGTTTTCTTTTTAGCTGAGAAAACTGAGACTTTCTCTTTTGCTCGCAAAGCTGATTTTGCGTCTTCAGAATGAGTTCCCTAAGAACTCAATGCGAGCTATTCGTAGTGATAATGGTACCGAGTTCAAAAACTCGGTCTTTGAGAAGTTTTGTGACTCTTTGGGTTTGGAGCATCAGTTTTCTTCCCCCTACACATCGCCATAGAATGGTGTTGTAGAGAGGAAGAATCAGACCCTTGTTGAGATGGCCAGGACGATGCTCGATCAGCATAGGACTCCTAGGCGGTATTGGGCCGAAGCTATGAACACTGCATGCTATATTTCCAATCGCATTTTTCTCCGAGCTTTCTTGAAAAGACTTCTTATGAGTTGCATTTTGGAAAACAACCCAAAGTGAGTTATTTTAGAGTTTTTGGTTGCCACTGTTTTATACTCAAGAAAGGCAACTTGGACAAGTGTTGACACAAAATATGGCGCACTGTGTCTCACACACAGCAAGCCGAAGAGGCTGGCTTCAAATCGGGTGCCCGGTCGTCTAAATCCGGAAGCGTGCCAGTCGGTTTGACCTGAAAACCGACAAGAGATAAAACCGTGAGAATAAAACCTGGAACGTGCCAGGCGAAACCGGACAGTTCCATATTTACGGCCCTGAAGCCACTTATGACGGCATACAGCTATGGAAGCTGTCTGCCAATAGGTTTAAAGGTCATTCGACTAACTCTAAACATGAACATACATAAACAGCCGATTGCCGAATGCTCGTGCACGAAAAAGACATGTTTGAACAAGTGAAAATAAATTACAAATTGACGTATAACCAAGCTCGGCAAACTAGCCGAATTGGGATCCATGAAGAAGGAACATGCAAACAAACACGATCAAACCAATCTAAAACCTGCACCTGCCGCACGATACCTAGTTTTATCGAAGCTCAAGTGTGATTGACATGTATGAACCCACAACACGTAACAATCTAGATTGATCTAGTTCGGCTACGCAAGCATACGTTCTACCTATCATGCTTTGACAGCAAAAAGTGTAATAGAGCCGAAGTGTACCAATCTAGATTGGGCAATAAGGTGTTACAATTAAATATAAAACATTAAAGGATAATGCAACACGTGGTAACTTAATGAATCTAATAGATCTTGCCAAATCTAATAGAGCCGATAACTATTTTTACTCATAACTTAATCCGCCACACGATACAAGGCACAAGCAAAAACCTCCCGTCATAAGCTTAAATCTGCCGCACGATACTAAGCTTAACGAACGAGACTACTTGCATCATGATCTAAATCCGCCGCACGATACTAGACCTGATAGCAAGGTTGCCGGTACTTACGGAGGTCGACGGGTCGATGACTCCTCTCGAAGAACTCGACGACACGACAAAGGACTCGAAAGGTGGCGCAGGGCCAGTTTGTATTGATGTGGTTGTGAACCCCTTTTTACAATAGCCAAGGGTTTATATTTATACCCTGGACACAATATAAGTCCTGAGAGGACACGACTATGAAACGTTAAAGGAAAAATACAACATTTTTGGCCTTCGACTCCCTTCGGAATCTTCATTGCCTTAATTGTCGTAATTTTGTTGCCCGATCGGCTCTTGCTTTCGTTGCTTCAACGGAAACCCCCTTTTCTCAAAACAGTCGACCGCATAAGCAATTGCCGAATCCTTGGAAACTAGCCGACCGCATGGATACCTGCCGAATGCCTCATACGCCCATCTCCGCACACTGGCCCATTCGTCATCTCCTTATGCGTGCGAAAATCTGGTGTTAACACATGCCCCCTCAATTTCGTGATAAAAGTCATTTTATTTCAAAATTGTCTGCAAGCTTCTTCCCTCTTCTAGGTTTACACTTTTCAACACGTAGCCGCCGCTCAAGAAATTCAAACCCCGGCGCAACCTCGAATCTTCCTCGAATTCTTAATGGCAACTCAGGACGAGATCCCAGAGGTAAACCTCACTCATTCTCATATATTCGGTAATTTCCTGCTAGTTTTGCCCCTTTTTCGGCTCACTTTCTTTCCTAATTTTGCCATTCTCCGAAGGAATACAAGAACCAGATTCTGATTCCCTATGCTGCCAATCCTGACTCCTACCTTCTTGGCCCAATGGGAAATCCCGACCCAACAGAGATTATTGAGAGGGAAAACCAAAGAATTCCTTTCAAATCTGGAATCACTCCGCCGAACCAATGGCCGAACACCTTCAAGAACTGGCCGTTTCCCCCAATTGCCGGATGGCGAAATTGGTACCGAAGGATGTTGGAAAAAAGTAGCAGCCACTGGAAAAATCAAGACATTGGTCATTGCCTGGAATTATCTTTATCAGAAACACCCAGAAACGACTCTCTTCTGATAGCAGCTTCCCACTTTTGGTCTGACGCCATCAATGCTTTCATCTTCGGCCATGGTATGATGACTATTACCTTAGCTGATGTTTTTATGATGACCGGTCTGAATGTGACACTACCAGTGTATCCTTACAAATACAAGAGCAAAAGTAATCAAAAAGCCGTCAGCTCTGGATGTGGATGGGCTAAATACATCCAGACTTATATGGAGTCGTCTGACACTATCTCTGACAAAGAGCTGAAAGCCTTCATGAACATGTGGCTATGCAGATTCATCTTCTGTGGAAAATCCAATGAACCCACCCTGAACCATATGGTGATGGCTGAAGACTTATCTGCAGGTACTCAAATCCCATTAGGCAAATATCTCTTGGGGTCTGCCTATCATATGATGCATCAGATCACTCTCCAGATGCGCCTCGGTGGAGAAATTCCCTGCGTGAATGGTCCCTGGTGGTTGGTTCAGATGTGGCTCCAACTATATATGCATCAGATAGCTTCTGTGAGCCTTCTTAACCTGAGTTTCCCTTCAATTAACTATGCTGAAGGCAACACAGCAAAGGTCAAAGCTTGTCAGACTTATGGAGAAGCAGCATCATCTATCAATATTGACATAGACATTGGTCATCTCTTTAAGCTGTTCTTCAAAGGTTTCGACAATGTACTTTGGCTTCCTTACAGAGAGAATGAAGATCTGACTCTTCCTTGTAAGTTTAACTATGAATTCGGCTGTGCAGACAAAGTATCCAGCGATATCTTCAACTCTTTCATCAAACCTTGCATTCTGCCAACCGAATTTCATCATGGAAGATTAGTGCAGTCCACCTATGAATTTTATTATCCAAACATGGTGGCCAGACAATTAGGATGCGGTCAATTTCCCCCAAGACCTTTCTTCTCAACAATAATAAAGCCCTGGGAAGTAATCATAGAAGGGATAGCGGCCAAAAAAGTCTTTGAATTAGGATGGGAACTGCCAACATATGAACCATCTCCATTTGGGATAGTAGACACTGCTCATCCTTTCTTTACTTCTTGGTGGGAAGAATGGCACGCCCATATCTTCAATGTATCAGTCCACTCCCTATGTCAAAACTTGCAACCTGATTTTGCTTCTGATAGTGAGGTAATTTCATTATACTCATCATTTTCCGCTCTTGAATTCACTCCTCACCTTAACATTCGGCTATACACAGGATTTTGAGCCTACACCTCCTGTCAAAGTAATCCAATATTATTTGGCCGGACCCAATCCTGCCCTGGGTTTTAATGCTCCAAACTTGAGAACTTTCATGAAAATTCCTGCAACTTCAACTACGGCACCTTCAGGAGGAGGGGGTAAAAGAAAAGCACTTGAGAATGTCTCTTTACCCAGGAAACCAAGGACCAAAAGGGCTAAATTATCTCTTAAGGTATGAATCCTCCATTCTGCGTTAAGTTAATAACTTCATCCGACAATAAATCTGACCACTTCCATATTCCATTGCTTCTATTGCAGCCACATGTTAAAATTCCCAAATTAGGTGGCACCTCATCAACTGTAGAACCTTCTCTCGGAGCTTCTACTGAAACCGAAGAGGTTCAAGATGAAGCTGAAGATCCAAAAACTCCTGAAGGTTGAAAAATTGAAGAAGCCAATGAGACTATAGGTAATACATTCGGCTATCCTCCCTTCTGTTGCTACATCTCTTTTCATACTCATATTATTATTTGAAACAGACAAAATTTTAAAGAAGCTGGCAGAAGAACCTTCCCCTGATCATGCTCAGCCAAGCCCTCAAGCAGGCCAGGATACAACCCATTCTAATGATCAATCAGCTCAACAGGTAAAGTTTTGTTTCAAACTATATTATTTTTAACAAATTCATTCAACCGGCTAACACTTCTTTCCCCTTTTTTGGAAAAATACTAACAAGCCGACCACGAGTTATTCCTTCCCTGCTGAACATTATATCACTGAGAAGGGTGAAGAAAATACTTCTCAATGTACTCTATCGATAGAAAATCAAGCTCGGCTGAGGGAGGTGGCCATTCTGCTGAATAAAGACACCGTCAATTTGGTTCAGGACGCAAATCAGATAAGAGACATTCTTGAACTTATTGATGAAGATATTCCCCTGCTCTTTTGACCCCCCCTAGAGTCTGCAGCCTACCTTGATAACTTTGTTGGTATGGTGAGAAGGGCAACCAAGAACATATCATCTAGGGCTGTCTTGCAGGACGATAGGTCTTCAAAGAAGCTGGAGCTTAAAGATTTGCATTCTTACATCCAAACTGCAAGAAATTCCCTAGCAACCCTGGAGCCCGAGTTGAAAGCCATGGAGGAGGAAAAGGGCAGGTTAGAAGCTCAGCTAGCCGAACTGAATGCCAAAATTCAGTCTCACAGGGCTCATATAGCTAATTTGCCGAAGGACATAGAAGCAGCTTCACTAAGGATGACTTCGGCCCTCAAAGAAGATTGGCAAATCAAAACCAAGCTATCCAAGATCCAGAGCTCTGAAGATGAAGACCAGAAAGTGCTAGACAATGTTAGCCGAATCAGGACCGAGGCTATAAAGGCAATTAATCAGCTTCTGAATGAGTAGACATTGAACTTGTAATAAACTAAGTGTAATATACTCTGTCTCCGCAAAGCTATCTTTGTGCTTTCACGCCTTTATTTGTCTGAAAAAGCAATCGGCTTTCTTCCCTTAAATTTTTCTTATTAAGATGTAACTGATTGTCCTCATTTTCTGATAGCCGAACAAACCCTGACTTAAAGAACCAAGAATATAGCCGAACGACGTTTGACTTAACCGAGCCTGGCCTAGTCCAGTAACGGCCCAACCGAGAGGGAAAAACCCTACTTTGTCGTTTCGCATTCTTCCCCCACTACTCCGTGGAACTCGCCACGACTTCTTTTTCGGCTTATAAATAAACCTCCTCTGCAATCTCGATTGGCACTTGCAGTTACGCATTCTTGCCTCCGCCTCTTCACTTCCTTTTGTCGATTCAATCAAAAGAAAACCCTAGCTCCCACAACAATGGCGAACGGCGACGACCGCGGCAAGCGACCCGCCAAAGGGGAAACAGAGGGCAGCAGAGCACTGCAGCGCCGGCACCACGGGTAAGAATCGGTTACTTTGCCCCCTTGCAACTTCTATTTCCCTGTTTGTCCTTCGCTTTGATTCCGATTTTCTTCTTACTCACTAGGATAAGATTCATCTCTACCAGCCAAAGCCATCTTCTTCCCCGGCCAGGAACCCCATCATCTAGGTCTTCCAGCTCCTCCGACTCCTCAGATTCTTCCTCGGACTCCTATTACTCCGATCGGTGGAACCACCGTGACGCCTGCCGTTTCAAGGAGGAAAGGGACAAGGCCCGAGAGGAGCTGGGCGAGGTTTCCAAGCAGTACGACATCGACCAGCTCGACTGGGAGGATCAGCGGAAGCAACTCTGCGATGCTATCTCAAGTCAGTGAAATTCTCGCCCGATTTTCCCTTCTTCTAATTGAACTTGTTTGCCTGATGTATCCTTTTTCCTGTCCAGCATTGTCTGCAGAGGTCGACCGCCTGAAGATTGCAGCAACCAGGGTGGCCGACAAGGTGAACGCTCAGGGGGAAACCGTGGAGGCGCGCCTTGATGATGCGGACGGCCGTGTCGATCAAGCCGTCATTCACGGCGTACACCACGGCGTCGCCTTAGGGCTGACGGCGATGTCCACCCAGGTGCGTGAGGACTTCTCCATCATGTCAACCGGCTTCCGCGGCGGCGAGCTCCCAGAAGACATCGAAGATCTTCTGGAAAGCTACGAGGACCATGCGATCGTACTCGCCCAGGCCACCGACGCCCAATCTGTCATGAACAAATTGTTTGATGAATAGTCTGTACTTAGGAGTTTTCTATAATAAAACTGCTCTCTTTTGTGAAACATTTGCATCTGTGAAATATTTGTTTGTGATTCCTGCTTTTCCTTCTCTGAATTACCGAAAGCAGAATTCCTGCATGATATTATCCTTATTCGGTTAGATTGATATTTTGCTCTAAAGGCGACATATGTCATGCCGGCTATTCTCCAAATTCTTGGAGCATTTTTTTTTGCTAAAGGCGATGTTTTACATCGGCTATTTTTGCACACAAAAAATCTTTGAGTCTGCTTACGCGCCAACCTCTACACTAGGGTGGAATCTCTTGAGAAATCTCCCATTAATAGCTCTAGAAAATTCTTCTCCTAATAAAGTCTTCAAAATATATGCATTGCCAGGCACATGTCTTACTACCCGAAAAGGACCTTCCCAATTTGGAGACCATTTGCCGAACGCTCTGTCTTTCATCCCGATCGGCAATACAACCTTCCAAACTAAATCTCCTTCTACAAAGTGTTTTTCTCTGACTTTTTTGTTGTAATACTTGGCAACACGCAATTTGTTCTTCTCTATATTCTCCAATGCCTTAAGACGAACCAAGTGCAAATCTTCTAGTTCGTCCATCATTAAACTTTTATAATCTTCTTTCTTTAAATCATTCTGCAATGTAACTCGTCTTGAACTCGATTGTAACTCCCATGGCAACACAGCACAATGCCCATAAACCAACTCATAGGGAGACGCCTGAGTAGACCCAAGACAGGCCATTCGGTAAGCCCACAATGCCTCATTAAGGACCAAATGCCACTTCTTCGACTTTTCATCAATCCTTTTCTGGATAATCTTAATCATAATCTTATTTGATGCTTCAGCTTGACCATTGGCTTGTGCGTAATAAGGAGAAGAATTATATAACTTGATCCCCATTTCTTCAGCAAAGTCACAAAATTCGGATGATGTAAACTGGGTCCCTTGATCCGTTGTTATAGTTTGAGAGATCCTGAATCTGTGAACTATATGTTCCTTAACAAAATTGATCATGTTTTCTGATGTAACCTTCTTCAAAGGTATAGCCTCAACCCATTTGGTAAAATAATCTGTAGCCAGTAGCACGAACTTATGTCCTTTGCTAGAAGGAGGATGAATTTGACCAATCAAATCTATGGCCCATCCCCTAAACGGCCGCAGCTTGATAATTGGATTCATAGCCGATGCCGGAACTCTTTGAATATTGCCGAATCTCTGACAATCTCGACATCCTTTATAGTATTCAAAACAATCTTCGAGCATAGTTGGCCAAAAATACCCAGTCCTTCTTATTATCCATTTCATTCGGTAAGCCGATTGATGTGCGTCACATAACCCTTCATACACTTCATACATCAGCTTTTTGGCTTCTTCTTGACTTAAACACTTGAGGAGTACTCCATCTATGGATTTATAGTACAACTGATCATCAAGAAGTGTAAACTTGAAAGCCTTATACCTGAGCTTTCGGGAAACCTTTTGTGATGGATTTTGTGAGCATCTAGGCCCCCAGTGGGTTTCGGTGATTGGATGACAACGGTAAACTACTATGACTAACGTGTGTTTTGCAGAAACAATTGAGTTAGGTCATGGTAATGATGATCGTAAGGGCACTATGGTATTCATGCCTCTCTATTGATGGAATTCGTTCGGTTTTCAAAGGATGGACGACGAAGACGGTGATAGGCTAGCACTAAGTGTCACTTGGTGTTGAAGGACACTTAGAGTAGCATAGGTCTTTGTTTTATCTTTGGCCGTACTATAAAGAGGGGTTTGAATGGGTAGCTTGACCTAGGTGAGACTTTTGAGTTAGGTGTGGTGCACACTTGTTAACCAAAGCCCTAGGTAGCTTAGAAAGGTCCCTAAGATCATAAGGAAGAAAATTCGTGAAGGGAGCGTCGCAAACCGAAGTCGTTTCGGACTTCAAAATTTGACCGGACGCTTCAACCCTAATGACCGGACGCTGGGGCGTGCGTCCGGTCAGTTGGTTTGGCTAAGAAGCAGGCTTGGCTTCGACCGGACGCTCTTCAGTTTTCGACCGGACGCACCAGGAGGTGAGTCCGGTCGCGTCCAGAGAGGTTCCAGAGAGGGAAATTGATGACCGGACGCGTCCGGTCAGTGGTGATCGGACGCATGGGTGCGTCCGGTCAGTGTATCGTACTGGTGTCAGGGCTAACGTCACGTAGCCGTTAGACACTGACCGGACGCGTCCGGTCACCCCGACAGGTGCGTCCGGTCAGTGTGTAACTGGCTGGACTTACCCCTTCGTGCATGTTTTGAGTTGGGGGGTATAAATATGCTTCCCCCTCATTCATGCTGACTCTCTTGCTCATTTGAAAGGTTCCCAAACACATTGTGATTGCAAGTGAGTGCAAGAGGCCTAGTGAGGTTGAGAGATTTGATAGTTGAGTGATCAAACACCTCATTAGTGAGTAGAGAGTAGCAAGTGTGCATCCACCCATCTCATTAGCCTTGCGTTGGTCAAGTGAGAGTTCTTGCTTGTTACTCTTGGTGATCGGCATCACCTAGACGGCTTGGTGGCGATCGGAGAGCTTGGTGATCATCCGGAGGCATTGTGGATGACCCAAGCCAAGTTGTGACCGGTAGCGAGCGATTCACCGGGCCGGAGTGGCGAAGAATCAGCTCGTAGTGAGCACTTGATCCTTGCGCGGATCAAGGGGGAGCGATACCCTTGCGCGGGTGCTCCAACGAGGACTAGGGGGGTGTGCCGACACCTCGATACCTCGGCAAAAAGATCGTCGAGTCATCTCTACTCTTCACTTACGCATTTACATTCAAGCAATTCAATTCCGCATTACACTTGTTGTTCATCCCAAATTGAATTGCCATGCTAGAGTAGAATTGGCTTAGTGATAATCTTTTGTGCTATTGATTCTTGTCATACACACTTCTAGGCACTAGGGGGTTAATTGGGGCTTGATAGGTTTTGTTATTGCAAGAAGTTTTAGAAAAGCCCAATTCACCCCCCCTCTTGGGCATCTTGATCCTTTCAATTGGTATCGGAGCCTCGTGCTCTCGATTTAGGCTTAACCGCCTAGAGTTAAGATGTCCGGAGGTGATGGTCCACCTCCCATGTTCGAGGGAGACGACTTCCCATATTGGAAAATCCGTATGGAGTCGTACCTAGAAGCGGTTGATGTTAAATGCCTCAATGCCGCGATCACCGGCTTTGCCAAGCCCAAAGAAGGCACTAGCCTCACTCCTAATGAGGAGGAAAATGAAAAATGGAATGCAAAAGCCAAAAACATCCTTTTTAGAGGCATTTGCAAGGATGTGTTCAATCGTGTTCGGAACCACAAAAATGCCCATGATCTATGGGAAAATATTTGTGCGCTCCATGAGGGAACCAAGAGTGAGCGTGAGGAGCGTTATCATTTGGTTGTGCAAAAGATGAACTCGTTTGAAATGCTTGCTCATGAAAATGCAAACGAAATGTACTCACGCTTGAATGTTCTTGTAGAGGAGCTCAATGGTCTTGGCCTCACACAAATGCAACCATCCGATGTTGTGAGGAAGATCCTATGTGTCCTTCCCATTGACAAGTATGGACACATTGTGACCGTGCTACATCAAGGTGATCTTTCCACATCTACACCAACACAAGTCTTGGGGAAGATCAATGCTCATGAGATGTACATGCACATCACACCGAGTGGTGGCTCCTCCACCGACAAGAAGAAGGACTTGGCCTTCAAAGCAAGCCATGACAAGAAGGGCAAGTCCAAGGCTATTGAGGTGCATCATGAGAGCACAAGCGATGATGAAAATGATTCCAACATTGCTCTCATGGTGAAGAAGACCACCAAGATGTTGAAGAAGCTTCACAAGAATGGAGTCAACTTTGACTCAAGAAAGAAGAAATTCTTCACAAGTAGCAAGAGGAGACCAATCTCCGAAATGGATTGCTACAATTGCGGTGAGCTTGGCCATCTTGCCCATCAATGCACCAAGCCCAAGAAAGAGAGCTACAAGAACAAGAACAAGGGCAAGAAGTATGACTCATCAAGTGAAGATGAGAAGAAGGATGAAAAGCCCTACTACAAGAAGGATGGCAAGAAAAAGAAGCAATACCACAAGAAAGGTGGGAAGGCTTACATTGTTGGTGATTGGCTCACCGATATTGACTCCTCCGGTGGCTCATCAAATGAAGATAGTGATGATGAGAAGGAGAAGGTGGCCGCTCTAGTCATTGGCTCCTCTACACCACCATCACCACCGTCACCATCATCATCTACACACCTATGCCTTATGGCCAAGGGTGACCGGAAGGTACAAAACAATGATGACTCTAGTGATAGTGATAGTGATGGTGAATTTGAGGCTCCCACTTATGATGAACTTGTCAAATTGCTAAATGACTACTCTAAAATCATAAGAAAGACTAGAGCTAAAAATGAGAAGCTTGTTGATGAAAATGAATCTCTTGTTGAAAAGTGTGATCATGCTATTCATGCTAGTGATGAACTAAAAGATGAACTTGCAACTATGTCATCCACTATCAAGGAGCTCAAGTCCTCTAACAAGGAGCTCAAAGCAAAAAATGAAAAACTTGATAAGATGCATAGTGACCTTTCCACTAGTCATGCTTTGCTTAAGGAACAATATACTCAAGTGAAAGTAGACTATGATACTCTCACCATTGCTTATGATATGCTTTCACATGAGACACATGATGCTCCTAACCTTGTTGTTAAGTGTGACATAGCAACATCTTGTGAGGACTTGGTTAGTGAGCATGTTGAGCAAAGTGCTAGTGGCAAGGGCAAGAAAGTGGTTGAGGCCGATCACTATGATGACTATGTCAAGATCAAGAATGAGAATGCAAAGCTCAAGGTTGATTTAGAAAAGCTTTCAACCACCAAGCAAGTTATCATTCAATCTCATGACGATGAATATAGCATGACACTTGAGCTAGACATGCTAAAAGAAGAGAACAAGAGATTAAAGATGGAGAGGGACTACAAAATGACACCATCTCAAATGGAACTCCAACAAGAGAATGACAAGCTCAAGAAGGAGAAAGAGCACCTCACCACCGGTTTGAGGAACTTCACCAAGGGTCAATGTCTTCAAAGTGAGCTTCTCATGAACACCGTCATGAAGACCAATAGAAATGGCATTGGCTTTCTTGAAGAGAAGATGAAGCAACGCAAGAGCATCACTAAGCCAAAGAAGAAGAAGATTGGGAGATGCTATGAGTGTGGAAAGGAAGGACACTTTGCTCATGCTTGTGAGGAGCCAAAGCCCACACCCTTGCCCAAGCATGCTAGACCCTTTGCCTTCAATGCTCACTACATGCTTAGACAAGATTCTAGTGGCAAAGTGAAGGTTATGTTTATGGGGCCACCTAACAAGAATAGGCCAAGGCAAATTTGGGTTGCTAAGTCACTAGTTGAGAAAGTTAAGGGACCGCAACAAGTTTGGGTCCCGAAAGCTCAAGCTTGATTTCTTGTGTGTAGGTGAACTACAAGACCGGTGGATCACATTGGGTAATTGATAGTGGATGCACACAACATATGACCGGAGATCCCCGGATGTTCACCTCACTAGAAGAGAATGTCGATGACCAAGAAAAGATAACATTTGGTGACAACTCAAAGGGCAATGTCAAAGGATTGGGCAAAGTGGCTATATCAAACGATCATACCATCTCCAATGTGCTTCTAGTTGCATCATTAAGCTTCAACTTGCTATCCGTTGGGCAACTATGTGATCTTGGCTTTCAATGCTTGTTCACCGACAAGGAAGTGGTTGTAACCAAGAAAGATGATATACAAGTGATATTCAAAGGCTTTAGATACAACAATCTCTATCTAGTGGATTTTACCTCCGAAGATGCCAACTTGAAGACATGTTTGTTCACTAAGCAATCTCTTGGTTGGCTCTGGCATAGAAGATTAGCACATGTTGGAATGAACACTCTCAACAAGCTATTGAAGAAGGATTTGGTTAGGGGCTTGAAGGATGTCAAATTTGAGAAGGACAAATTGTGTAGTGCATGTCAAGCCGGCAAGCAAGTTGCAAATACACATCCAACCAAAGCTTTTGTGTCAACATCAAGAGAGTTAGAGCTACTTCACATGGATCTATTTGGACCAACAACATATGCTAGCTTGGGTGGAAATCTCTATTGTCTAGTGATTGTTGATGACTACTCTAGATACACTTGGGTATTCTTTCTTCATGACAAATCCGAAGCAACCCCTTCATTCAAGAAGTTTGCCAAGAGAGCCCAAAATGAGTTTGACTTGAAGATCAAAAAGATAAGAAGTGACAATGGAAGAGAGTTCGACAACACCCACATTGAGCAATATTGTGATGAAGTTGGGATCAAGCATGAAGTCTCCGCAACCTACACACCACAACAAAATGGGGTAGTTGAGAGGAAGAACCGAACACTAATCACCCTAGCAAGGACTATGTTAGATGAGTACACTACACCGGAAAGATTTTGGGCGGAAGCAATCAACACCGCTTGCTATGCATCAAACCGGTTGTTCCTCCATCGTCTCCTTGGCAAGACCCCCTATGAGCTACTCAACAACAAGAAGCCGGATGTATCCTTCTTTAGAGTGTTTGGGTGCAAATGCTACATCTTCAAGAAGCGCCAACACCTAGGGAAGTTTCAACGCCGATGTGATATTGGTTTTCTTGTTGGTTACTCATTGAAGTCCAAAGCATATCGAGTATTCAACCATGCCACCGGGATGGTAGAGGAAACATATGATGTGGAATTCGATGAATCTAATGGCTCTCAAGGAGAGCATGAAAATCTTGATGATGTAGGTGATGAACCATTGAGGGATGCAATGAAGAACATGCCGGTTGGAGTCATCAAGCCTAAAGATGATGATGATGATGTGCAAGTCATTGACAAGCCATCCTCATCACATGTACCACTTGATGATGACAAAGATGGGAGGGATCCAAATGAAGATACTCATGTCTCCCATGATCAAATGGTGGTACACGCTCAAGATGTTGATGCTCCACAAGCGGCCCCTCAAGTGGTTGATCGAAGGACTACTCCTCTACTACAAGCTCATCCTCAAGATCTCATCATAGGGAGTCCGACAAGGGGTGTAATGACTCGCTCTCAAAAACTTGCTTTATTTATGGAACATCACTCCTTTGTTTCTCTTGTTGAGCCTACCATTGTAGATGAAGCTCTAGGTGATCCGGATTGGGTGAATGCCATGCATGAAGAATTAAACAACTTCACCCGCAACCAAGTTTGGACACTTGAAGAGCGACCAAAAGGCGCAAGAGTCATTGGAACAAAATGGGTGTTTAGGAACAAGCAAGATGATCAAGGCAAGGTTGTTAGAAACAAGGCAAGGCTAGTGGCAAAGGGGTTCTCTCAAGTTGAAGGCTTGGATTTTGGAGAGACCTTTGCACCGGTTGCAAGACTCGAAGCCATTCGTATCCTCCTTGCATATGCATCACATCATGACATTAAATTATATCAAATGGATGTGAAAAGTGCATTTTTAAATGGCTTCATAAATGAACTAGTCTATGTTGATCAACCTCCCGGGTTTGAAGACCCTAGATATCCTAATCATGTTTATAGGTTGTCCAAGGCGCTTTATGGGCTCAAGCAAGCCCCTAGAGCGTGGTACGAGCGCCTTCGGGACTTCCTAATTGAGAAGGGCTTCACCATTGGGAAGGTCGACACCACACTATTCACCAAGAAGCTTGATGGAGAGATCTTCATTTGTCAAGTCTACGTCGATGATATCATCTTCGGGTCAACAAATGAAGCCTATTGCAAGGAATTTGGTGACTTGATGTCGAAAGAGTTCGAGATGTCGATGATTGGCGAGCTCACATTTTTCCTAGGCTTTCAAGTCAAGCAATTGAAGGAGGGGACTTTTATATCTCAAGAGAAGTACACAAAAGACCTCCTCAAGCGCTTCAACATGGATGATTGCAAGCCTATCAAGACTCCAATGCCAACCAACGGACATCTCGACCTAGATGAGGGAGGTAACCCGGTTGATCAAACTCTCTACCGTTCTATGATTGGTAGTTTGTTATACTTGACCGCATCTAGGCCCGACATCATGTTTAGTGTATGCATGTGTGCTCGTTTTCAAGCCGATCCTAGGGAATCACATCTCATAGCGGTGAAGAGAATCCTTAGGTACCTCAAGCACACCCCAAGCATTGGCCTTTGGTATCCCAAAGGAGCTAACTTCCAACTCGTTGGGTATTCCGATTCGGATTACGCGGGTTGCAAAATTGATAGAAAAAGCACATCCGGAGGGTGCCATTTGCTTGGGAGATCTCTAGTGTCATGGAGTTCAAAGAAGCAAAATAGTGTGGCCTTGTCTACCGCCGAGGCGGAATACATAGCCGCGGGTGCTTGTTGTGCACAAATCCTTTACATGAAGCAAACCCTTTTAGATTATGGTGTAGTTCTAGAAAGGGTACCTTTGTTGTGTGACAATGAGAGCGCGGTTAAGCTTGCTAACAACCCGGTTCAACACTCTCGCACAAAGCACATAGATATTCGCCATCACTTCCTTAGAGATCATGTTTCCAAGAAAGATATATCCTTAGAGGGAGTTAGAACCGAAGATCAATTGGCGGATATCTTCACAAAACCCCTAGATGAGAGCACCCTTTGTAGATTGCGAAGTGAGCTCAATGTGCTTGATCTAAGTAACTTTGTCAAAAGGTGAAAGGGGGTTGTCTTTGCATTGCATTGTATCATATGCCATGTTTAAATTATGCCATGCACATAGGCTTGTCAGACGTGGTTAAGATAACCGCCCTAAAAAGCGTGTGAAGAAGCTTACCCATGAGCAAAATTGACAAGCAACCTAGATTCAAATTCCGCTTTGCATTGCATATGCATGTTTGTTGCTTTGTCGTTTCTTTTCGGTTATGTTTTGAGCAACCGCTGTGTTCGTCCACCGTTAGGGGGAGCATTTGAGGCTCTAATTGGTTAAAACCCCTAGTTTTGGTGGCCACATGTTGTCTCCTTGGAGCTTTATTGCCTATTTTATCTAAAAATTTAACTTAGCCTATGGCAAATTATTTGAAAATTTTGAGGGTTTGAGAGAGGTCACTCCTCTAGGTTCCAACTAGTGTTTATTTGCCTCTTATTTGAGTTGGAACTTAGTTGCGAGAAGTCGGCGCGAAAAATCGAGTCAAAACTGTGTTTTCCCTGTGACCGGACGCTGCGACCGGACTCATAGGGTGCGTCCGGTCAGTGCAGAGCGCGCGCAAGTGCACAGTGTCTTCGGCGCGTCCGGTCAGGAATTTGATCGTGCGTCCGGTCCATTGCCAGCGGTTGACCGGACGCTGGATGAGTCCGGTCATGTCTGATCGGACGCGTCCGGTCGTGGAAATCACGTTCCGGGAGCTCTCTGTTCGTGACCGGACGCTGGGTGCCGTGCGTCCGGTCATTTCGAGCAGTGCGTCCGGTCGTCACTTAACGAGCGCAATAAACTCATCCAACCGACACGTGGGCCTCACCTTTTCTTCTTCCTCGTCGCGCCAGCGCCCGTGCCGCCGTCTCTCCCGCGCCGCCGCACCACCTCGCCCCCGGCGTGCCCGCTCCCCGCCGCGCTCGCTCGCCCCCGGTGTGACCGCTCCCCGCCCCGCGCCCGCGCCCGTGCCCAAGCTCGCCGGACCTCGCTGTTCGCCGGAGTTCCCCCGCCGGATTCCTCCTCGCCGGCGTGCTTCCCCATCGGTTTCCTCTCCGGCCGATCCTCCGCAGTGAGCTTCCCCCCTCTCCATATACCCTGCCCACCAGGTGTTCGGCGAAATGTCTCGACCAATGTTCCGGCTGTTTTATCTCTTTTTTTGTGGCCGTTTTCTCGCGCAGATCCTTCCGGCGAGACATCTTGGTGCCCGCACGTGTCGGTGTCTTACCTACGCTTCGTCGGCTCATCGTGTCTCGTCAGCGAGTCGGTTCGATACAGTGCGCCGTGGCAGTGACAGCTAAATCCGGGGCCAAGCCCGCGGATACGGAACGAGTCCACGCCTCTGAGGTTCAGTCCCGTCTTCTGGTTTACTTGACAGTGGTCCTCAGTGGCAGTGCGTCTTGTCAGTGGTTGTGATTCTCAGTGGCAGTTGGCAGCAGTTAGTGGCAGTTGTTCTGTTCTTGTAGCAATGGCTCGCTGCAAGAACGTCGGCGGAGGTCCCGGGGACGATCCTCCTCCCCCGCCTCCTCCCTCTGGCGACAAGGGGAAGCGGCCTCAGAAGCTCGTCTCCAAGAAGCGCAAGCGCCGCGATCGAGATTCAGAGGTTGCGCTTGCAGTGGCTCGAGCAGCCGAGAGGGCAGAGCAGGGTGGTTCCACCGGTGGTCTGCGGATTCACGACTCTTCTACAGAGCAGGCCGGTCAGGGCAGTAGTCAGCAGGCTGTTACGCGCATTCGCGATCTCCTTACAGAGCAGCAGGTTCAGGCCTTACTTCAGACAGAGGGTGGCGTCGTCCGGGTCCGCGGTCACGAGTACTCCCTTGACGACCCGGCTGACGTCCTCCCTCCGGACTTTCAGTTTCCGTCCGAGGCAGCTTCAGCCCTCGCCGCAGCTTCAGCCGGCGGTTCTGCTCCAGAGGCCCAGGCAGAGGGTCAGCCAGAGGACCAGCCAGAGGAGCAGCCAGCTCAGCAGCCTCTCCGCAGGTCTACCCGTACTCGCACTCAGGTTTCTCCTCGACCTGAGGGACAGAGGCGGGGTGGACGACCCCCTCCGAGGCCACAGGGACCCCCACCTGTGGAGCACTTGGACTTGCGGACAGCGACAGCACGTCAGGTGCAGGCTCTTCGTTTGATACCGTACGAGGAGTGGTTTCCAGCAGCCCGGCACCCTCAGGCAGCAGAGGGTTTTTACACAGTTATTCAGGAGGACTTCTATCGGGCCTACGTCAACAGTGGTGTGCACATCAGACCACACAGAGTTTGCTCGCTGGAGGCGCTTGTTGCAGTTGCTGGCGAGCCGATCCGCCCGATGCTATCCTACCTGCCAGGGTTAGCGGATCTTCTTGGTCGCGGAGGTGGTTTGTACATTGAGGACTGGGTTCGACAGTTCTATGCCTCTCTGTGGATCTCCCCGGACCACGGTTTTCTCCACTTCGCCTTCAGGGGGAGGTCCTACAGGCTCTACAGCTCACGTGCCAGGGAGTACCTGGTTTGACAGTCTATCCGACTCGTGTGCACACAGTTTGTTACGGACAGACAGAGCCACCCAGGCGACCACACGCAGGAGAGATTCCCCCCGCAGAGACAGTGCGTGCCTGCTTCCGGGAGCCGTTCGACGAGGGGTCCAGCCGGCGTCCTCGTGACTTGACGCCGACGGCCCGCCTCGTGCACGAGGTTATGAGGCGTACTCTTTTGCCCCGGACAGGTTACAGAGAGGGGTTGACCCGGATACAGATTTGGCTAGTTCACCACCTTGTGTCACAGCTTGAGTTCGATATTTGGGACGTCATTATTTCAGAGATGGAGGACACACTAGCAGAGGGCTTCAAGGGTCACCGCCAGCTTCCATATGCTCACATTATCTTTCCTTTTGCGGCGGATAATTCCTGGTCTTCTACCTGAGCTTCTTCAGTCGCCGACCGAGTTCCCTGAGTACGACACTCGCCAGCTTGCAGGGGCTCATCCCGACACTAGGCCCCGAGGTCCGCGCCAGAGGCCAGAGGTTCCTGAGACTGAGGCTCAGCAGGATGAAACAGTCAGTCAGTTGGCAGAGGCTGAGC
The DNA here is from genome assembly GCA_009763385.1 of Coix lacryma-jobi var. lacryma-jobi. Classification (NCBI taxonomy): domain Eukaryota; kingdom Viridiplantae; phylum Streptophyta; class Magnoliopsida; order Poales; family Poaceae; genus Coix; species Coix lacryma-jobi. Next base: position 123,982,605 of record CM019831.1, read on the forward strand.
TCGCAGCTCTTGAGGCAGAGGGAGAGGACCCAGACGACGACTTCCCGTCCGACAGCACCGACGAGGACTACGCTCCTCTTCCGAGGATGCGACCACAGGGTGCTCACGACTCCGAGGCCTCCTCCTCTCGTATGGCCGGCTCCGACCCAGCACTTCTAGCCATTCTCTCACGAATGGAGCAGCAGCAGTCGCGCCTTACCGAGGAGGTTCAGCGTCAGGCTGAGGAGCAGCGTAGACAGGCACAGGAGCAGGCTCGCCTAGCAGAGGCACAGGCAGTGGCAGCCGCACAGGCACAGGAGCGCCAGGACGCTCTCCAGAGGCAGATGATCCAGCTTCAGACTCAGCCTAGCCTTCATGGAGAGGATGGCCGCTTTTCAGTTCCCTCAGCCATCTCAGCTCCAGCTGCAGCAGTCCGGGCCATCGGCCTCGTTCTTCACAGCTCCCTCGTCGACGGTCTCGCCTTTCCCTCAGTACCCTCAGTGGTTCACGACCCCTCAGCCAGGGCAGCCGTCAGGGTGCACGCCGCTCCGCTCCGGATTCACTCCTCCTCAGACCGAGTCGATCCTCGTGACCCCTAGGACTTTGGAGGCTACCTTCAGTGAGCTCACCGGCCTGCCTACACCTCCTGAGTTTCAGTTGCCGGTGACCTCCGCTCCAGATCCAGCTACCGGTACCACAGAGACCATACCCTCCTCAGTCGCGTCGTTTGAGCCTCCGGTCTCTCAGAGTGCGACTTTGCCAGACAGTTCAGTGCCTGCGGCTTCGACGTCAGTGACAGTGGCCGTGACTGAGTCAGTAGACCCCCTCCAGAGCCAGCGCTCCCAGCGCCAGACACAGCTCCCGAGCAGCTGAGCAGACCCAGACGGCTTCTCCTCCACGTCCAGTGTCAGAGGGTCAGCCAGCTCTCAGTTCTTCGTCCGACGAGGCAGCTTACCTTGCTCAGTTCGAGACTCTGCCGCGCACCTCGTCGCCCGACTCGTCTGCTCCCATCCCTCCTACCGACCCTTAGGTTTTGGTCCTTGATGCCAAAGGGGGAGAGAGCGTATGTTAGTCTTAGGGGGAGCTTGTGAGAGGGTTTCCGATCTTTTGTGTGATCTTGCACTCATTCGCATGCATGTTTATCTTTTGGCACTTGTACGTTAATTGGATGTTTTGGTTGTGACATGTGTTGCTACTCTTGTTTTATATTCTTGTCACTTGTTTATGCTCAGTTAGTTATGACATGTTATGCTTCACTCGTTATCCTATTCAGGTCATATGCTTATGCTCATTACTTCGCTTCCGCACTCTTATACTCCGATAAATGAGCATGTTCATAAGTACTTGTGTTATCTCTTATCATGTTGAGTACTTATGGTGACTTGGTTCGTATAAGCATGCCTAACCCCTTTGATCTTATTGTCACATGCTTATATGAATCAAGCATTTGAAAACCTCCTCTCTTTCAAACATACTTGAGGTTGTCATCAATCACCAAAAAGGGGGAGATGTGAGCATCTAGGCCCCCAGTGGGTTTCGGTGATTGGATGACAACGGTAAACTACTATGACTAACGTGTGTTTTGCAGAAACAATTGAGTTAGGTCATGGTAATGATGATCGTAAGGGCACTATGGTATTCATGCCTCTCTATTGATGGAATTCGTTCGGTTTTCAAAGGATGGACGACGAAGACGGTGATAGGCTAGCACTAAGTGTCACTTGGTGTTGAAGGACACTTAGAGTAGCATAGGTCTTTGTTTATCTTTGGCCGTACTATAAAGAGGGGTTTGAATGGGTAGCTTGACCTAGGTGAGACTTTTGAGTTAGGTGTGGTGCACACTTGTTAACCAAAGCCCTAGGTAGCTTAGAAAGGTCCCTAAGATCATAAGGAAGAAAATTCGTGAAGGGAGCGTCGCAAACCGAAGTCGTTTCGGACTTCAAAATTTGACCGGACGCTTCAACCCTAATGACCGGACGCTGGGGCGTGCGTCCGGTCAGTTGTTTGGCTAAGAAGCAGGCTTGGCTTCGACCGGACGCTCTTCAGTTTTCGACCGGACGCACCAGGAGGTGAGTCCGGTCGCGTCCAGAGAGGTTCCAGAGAGGGAAATTGATGACCGGACGCGTCCGGTCAGTGGTGATCGGACGCATGGGTGCGTCCGGTCAGTGTATCGTACTGGTGTCAGGCTAACGTCACGTAGCCGTTAGACACTGACCGGACGCGTCCGGTCACCCCGACAGGTGCGTCCGGTCAGTGTGTAACTGGCTGGACTTACCCCTTCGTGCATGTTTTGAGTTGGGGGGTATAAATATGCTTCCCCCTCATTCATGCTGACTCTCTTGCTCATTTGAAAGGTTCCCAAACACATTGTGATTGCAAGTGAGTGCAAGAGGCCTAGTGAGGTTGAGAGATTTGATAGTTGAGTGATCAAACACCTCATTAGTGAGTAGAGAGTAGCAAGTGTGCATCCACCCATCTCATTAGCCTTGCGTTGGTCAAGTGAGAGTTCTTGCTTGTTACTCTTGGTGATCGGCATCACCTAGACGGCTTGGTGGCGATCGGAGAGCTTGGTGATCATCCGGAGGCATTGTGGATGACCCAAGCCAAGTTGTGACCGGTAGCGAGCGATTCACCGGGCCGGAGTGGCGAAGAATCAGCTCGTAGTGAGCACTTGATCCTTGCGCGGATCAAGGGGGGAGCGATACCCTTGCGGGTGCTCCAACGAGGACTAGGGTGTGCCGACACCTCGATACCTCGGCAAAAAGATCGTCGAGTCATCTCTACTCTTCACTTACGCATTTACATTCAAGCAATTCAATTCCGCATTACACTTGTTGTTCATCCCAAATTGAATTGCCATGCTAGAGTAGAATTGGCTTAGTGATAATCTTTTGTGCTATTGATTCTTGTCATACACACTTCTAGGCACTAGGGGGTTAATTGGGCTTGATAGGTTTTGTTATTGCAAGAAGTTTTAGAAAAGCCCAATTCACCCCCCCTCTTGGGCATCTTGATCCTTTCAGATTTTTCAAGTAAACGACAATTTATTCTCTCTAGTCATCAACCATACGATCTTCGTCCAAAGCAAGAACTTCTTGATCTTCCCGATATCCAGAAGCAGCCTGAGCTAATTTATTCGCTTCTTCATTGTGCCCCCTAGGGATATGATGTAAAGTTGCCATCTAGAATATTTCAAAAGCTCTTGACATTCTTCATAATATTCTCTCAATATATCACTTCTACATTCATATCGACCGGTTAACTGGTTGATGACTAACTCAGAATCCCCAAAAATTTCGACAGCAACGGCCTTTATTTCCACAAGAAGCCGAAGCCCTCTGAGCAATGCTTCATACTCTGCTTGATTATTAGTAACATAAAACTCAATGAGGATGGCATATTTAAAAGTCAACCCTCGTGGAGAAATCAAGAAAATACCAGCACCACCACCTTTACTACAAGATGAGCCGTCGAAAAACAAAGTCCAAGGTGCAATATTTACCATGTTAGCAGAAGGATCACGATGATGAGTAACAAAATCGGCAATAGCCTGACCTTTTACTGCCTTTGCCGATTCGTACCTTAAATCAAATTCTGACAGTGCTAAAATCCACTTGTCGATTCTTCCATTTAAAATAGGCATTGACAACATATGTTTTATCACATCAAACTTAGAAACTATTACACATTCGACATTTAATAAGTAGTGCCTAAACTTGGTACACGAGTAATACACACATAAACAAAGTTTCTCTGTAGCCGAATACCTCGTCTCTGGGTCTAACAGCTTTTGGCTAAGGTAAGCTATTACTCTTTCTTTTCCCTCAAATTCTTGTATGAGGGCCGATCCTATCATTAGGCTATCGGCCGCCACGTACAACTTGAAAGATTTACCAAGCTGTGGAGGTACCAACACCGGTGGTGCCTTCATGTATTCTTTAATTTCATCAAAAGCTTTTTGTTGTACATCACCGCACATGAATTCTTGATCTTTCTTAAGCTTCAGCAACGGAGAAAAAGGCAAAATTCTTTCCAATAAGTTAGATATAAATCTTCTTACAAAATTAATTTGCCAAGCAGCGACTGCAACTCCGTGAGTTTGGTTGGAGGGACAACTTTGTCTATTGCTTCCATGCTTTTCTTTTCGACTTCAATCCCTCCTTTATGAATCAGAAACCCCAAAACTCACCTGCCGAAACTCCAAAAGCACATTTGTTTGGATTCATCCTTAAACCATACCTCCTTGTGCATTCCAAAGTCTTCCTCAAATCAATCAAATAGTTTTTCATGATCCCTAGACTTCACACTACATCATCAATATAAATTGCTACAATTTTGCCGATCAACTCATGGAAGATATAATTCCATAGCTCTTTGATAAGTTGCACCGGCATTCTTTAATCCAAATGTCATAACAATCCATTCGAACAAACCAATATGACCAGGGCATCTAAAAGCTGTTTTTGAAATATCTTCTATTGCCATAAAGATTTGATTATATCCAGCATTGCCATCCATAAAGCTAATGACTTCATAACCAGCCACTGCATCAACAAGTAAATCGGCAACCGACATCGGGTAACTGTCCATTGGAGTAGCTTTATTGAGATCTCTAAAATCAATGCAAACCCTCATCTTTCCATTCTTCTTATATATTGGAACTATGCTTCCACTCTGCATATCTACACGGCCGAATGAAATTTGCTTTCAATAATCTCTCAACTTCTTTTTTTCACGTCGGCCAATACTTCCTCTTTAAAAAATTCCGAGGAGGTTGTTTATAGGGGCGATACCTTCAGAAGACTTATCAATTTTGATCTATACTTTGGATCCAAATTCGTACTGACATATATTGGTCTTGGTTCGGCATTACCCAACATTTATTTCTTCTAATTATCAGCCGACATAAAACCTCGTCCCAACTTTCCTTCGTTACCATCAATTGGATTATCCATTTAAAAATTGCTTTGAGAGCCGGCTGCTTGGATCGACTGTTGATCCTAGTCGAAAACATTTACGGGACCTTCCTCCCAAACTCTTCCAGAGAAGCACTCGACACCATCGTACTCCCAATAAGTGGGCTCCGTGGCAGCAACACTTACCGAATCATCGGCATGGACAACTTCGACGTCATCTCCAATCCATTGGATGACAATCGATGCATAATTGATGGAACACAGCAGTTTGCATGGATCCAATCTCTTCCAAGAGTAAACTATATGCCCCCTTGCCATCGATGACAAAGAAGGTAGTAATCAAAGTCTTTGACCCGATCATTAACTCAACATGAACCGCTCCTCGAGTATCAGAGGGATTGCCAACAAAGTCTCTCAACACCATATCAGTTTTCAATAGTTCCTCACTAGCCATCCCAAGTTTTCTGAAGGTAGTATATGGCATGATATTTATGGCAGCTCCCCGTCATCAAACATCTTGGTTAGCGGTTTGCCATTAACATACCCTTTCCCGTAAAGCGGCTTCAAGTGTCGATGCTTGGCTGGCTTGTCAAAAATTGCTCGCTGAGTTAGAACGAGCTGAGCCATCAGATCTTGGTATTCGTCTTCGTCAAAATCCGAATACACTCTTCTTGGACATCTTGATCTCCGGGAGCCATGAATTCGATGGGAGGAAGAAACCCATGCATGCATTAGCCGAACGATCACCTTCATCAGGTTTTTCTTTAGAATGCCAAATTTCCTTTGTTTTGTGCCTGCTTGTGCCAATTCTCAGTTCCTTAGGCGTTGCACTCTTCTTTTCTGGCTCTTTCTCAATCCTGGTGGACACCACTGTCCTTTCTGCCAAACATACTCACGGTACTCTTCTTCCTCAGCGCGAGCCCAATCTCGATCGGCAATCTTCTCCTTTGCCGATTTTCGGAATTACCCATTTTTAAGCGCTGATCGTCCTTAGGGAACTGCATCCTAAGCCTTTCATGGACCGAACGGCGGTTGACCCGAGACTGCCTGTATTCAGAATATTGATCACTGCATTCAGGGCAATTGTTCTTAGCAGACAGCTTCAAGCCTTCATTCCAACAATACTTGAAGAATGAGCACCCCCAATGAGATCGCTCTTGCTCTCTTATATATTCTTGTTCTTCTCGGTACATTTTCTCTTCGTACCTCCGTCGCTCCTCTATGAACTTTTGTTCTTCATAAAACTTTGCTTCTGACGTTGTTCCCGCTCCCATCGCCATTTGTCCAATAAAATACGTGTCGTGACCTTGGGCGTGAAAGCTTCTCCCTCTCGTTTCGGCTATTCTGGAAACGAATTTGTTGCCGAAATTCTTCATCTGTGATCTGCCGATCGGGGTCAACACGCGCGGTCTTTCTCGCTCTATTAGAGGTTAATACCTTCATCTTGCCTTTGCCCTCGGGGTCATCTACATTAACCATGCTAATGGAGAAAGACACGGTATTCTGTGCAAAAGGGTCAGCATCAATCTTCATTTTCCCGTCAAATTTCAAATGCCCTTCCTGGATAGCCTTGGATACGCACTCTGAATACCCGACAATCATTTATGGAATGTGATTAGTATTATGGAAACCACAATACTTTTTGTCTTTAACTCCTTCATGGCGCAGCATAGGATGACCTTCCGTAGTTTGATACGTCCCTCTTTTACCAATAACTCAAACAGTTTATCTGATTTGAGACGTCAAAATCATAAGTTCCTTTCTGCTGCCTCATCCACCGCTGATTTACCTGAGTCGGCTCTTTCGCCCAAACTAACTCAGCTGCGGCTACTTCATCTTCATCGTCATACTCATTTGCTTCCTCTAAGAAACTTTGGTACATTTCGGTAACCATGTCACCCTTCTGGAATTGATTATTTCTTCTAAAACCTTGAGCCTGATTACTCATCATAACCATTGTTGCGATAATTGACCCATCAAAAATCCATTGCGATAACCAAGATCTCAAAATCCATACCGAACAATCTCTCTCTGATATTCGGCAACATGCCGCTACAGCTATCCCGGGCATTGATCATTTGGTAATTTAAGGAATAGCATAGATTTTTAGTTTCTCTGAATCTCCGCAAATATTCCTGTGGTGTTTCGGTAGCTTTCATTCTCAAACTCACGAGGTCGACCAACTTGTTCTCATTGGTACCGTAAAGAAATACGCATGGAATTTCTGCTCCAATTCCGTCCATGTTCCAATAGAATTCGCCGGTAGAGATGTGAACCATGAGAAGGCTGGTCCTGTCAGCGATAACGGGAAGTACCGAATCCTCCAAGCTTCATCTGTAGATGCTTCCCCAAGCTGCATTAAGTAACGGCTGATATGTTCTATAGTGCTAGTATCATCCTGGCCTGAAAAACTTGGTGAGATCGGTGGGAGGCTTTACCCTCGGAGGAAGTGCCACTCGGTTATACCACTCTGGGTAAGGAGATTTATAAGCGTAAGACTGATTCTTTGGCTTCAGGCCAAATTGATTTTGCATCATGTCGGCCATCCTATGCATGATAAGGTCAATATTTGAATCCGGAGCGCCGTGCGCTTGTCCTCCAAGAAATGCTCCTGCTGAATTTTTATAGCCCGGATTCAGGAAAGCATCAATCACATTGTAATCAATGAACTCCTGATATTCATCTCCATACATGTTCTTTTGCAACCTATTTGTTGCTGGAGACACCCTGAAGGCAGATTGTGGGACGTTTCCCGTCGTGCCGAATGCGAGTTGGCCATGAGTTGTGGGAAGTTGTTGCTTTTCGTGAGGGACCATCCCATCTCTGCTTGTACCAATTCCGCCGTCTTCGGCAATTCTTTTCTGATGTTGGGGTATAGGGAATAACATTGGCCCTTGTATCGGGCCAGCGGCCTCCTCAAAACGTTTATCAACTGTCGAGCCGAAAGTACTAACCATGATGGCACGAAAAGTATTTAAGAAAGTTGATTGATGATTTGTCAAGGCCTCAGCCACAGCCTTGTACACTAGTTCGGACATCTTTTGAGCGTCTTCCTCATCAGTGCAATCAGATTGATGGGGAAGGAGAGTTCTTGGAAGCGACTGCTTCTAGAAAACCTTGTTGCTTTTATTCTTAGAAAAAGACATCAAGCATTTATGCTGAAATTCGTCACATGCTTGTTGAACTAAGTTCCTCAAATCTCCAGGCAATTCATCCATGGTCACGTCCAGAACTTGATTGTTGTCGAACTCAGGCATCTTGCAATAGTAAGGTCCCACTGGGCGTGCCAAAAAGTGTGTTGACACAAAATATGGTGCACTGTGTCTCACACACAGCAAGCCAAAGAGGCTGGCTTCAAATCGGGTGCCCGATCGTCTAAATCCAGAAAGCGTGCCAGTCGGTTTGACCTGAAAACCGACAAGAGATAAAATCGTGAGAATAAAACCTGGAACGTGCCGGGCGAAACCGGATAGTTCCATATTTACGGCCCTGAAGCCACTTATGACGGCATACAACTATGGAAGCTATCTGCCAACAGGTTTAAAGGTCATTCGGCTAACTCTAAACATGAACATACATAACCAGCCGATTGCCGAATGCCCGTGCATGAAAAAGACATGTTTGAACAAGTGAAAATAAATTACAAATTGACGTATAACCAAGCTCGGCAAACTAGCCGAATTGGGATCCATGAAGAAGGAACATGCAAACAAACACGATCAAACCAATCTAAAACCTGCACCTGCCGCACGATACCTAGTTTTATCGAAGCTCAAGCGTGATTGACATGTATGAACCCACAACACGTAACAATCTAGATTGATCTAGTTCGGCTACGCAAGCATACGTTCTACCTATCATGATTTGACAGCAAAAAGTGTAATAGAGCCGAAGTGTACCAATCTAGATTGGGCAATAAGGTGTTACAATTAAATATAAAACATTAAAGGATAATGCAACACGTGGTAAATTAATGAATCTAATAGATCTTGCCAAATCTAATAGAGCCGATAACTATTTTACTCATAACTTAATCCGCCGCACGATAACAAGGCAAAAAGCAAAAACCTCCTGTCATAAGCTTAAATCCGCCGCCGACGATACTAGCTTAACGAACGAGACTACTTGCATCATGATCTAAATCCGCCGCACGATACTAGACCTGATAGCAAGGTTGCCGGTACTTACGGAGGTCGCGGTAGGGGCGATTGATTCCTCTCGAAGAACTCGACGACACGACAAAGGACTCGAAAGGTGGCGCAGGGCCAGTTTGTATTGATGTGGTTGTGAACCCCTTTTCCAATAGCCAAGGGTTTATATTATTATACCCTGGACACAATATAAGTCCTGAGAGGACACAACTATGAAACGTTAAAGGAAAAATACAACATTTTTGGCCTTCGACTCCCTTCGAATCTTCATTGCCTTAATTGTCGTAATTTTGTTGCCCGATCGGCTCTTGTTCGTTGCTTCAAACGGAAACCCCCTTTCTCAGAACATCCGACCGCACGCATAAGCAATTGCCGAATCCTTGGAAACTAGCCGACCGCATGGATACCTGCCGAATGCCTCATACCGCCCATCTCCGCACACTGGCCCATTCGTCATCTCCTTATGCGTGCGAAAATCTGGTGTTAACAACAAGTTTGAGTCTCGTTCTTCTGACAAGGTATTTTTGGGTTATGGCACTCATACTCGTGCATATCGTGTACTTAACCTTGATACTAACCGAGTCATGGAGACATCTGATGTCACCCTTCGAGACGAGACCATGCATTGTCCTTCTTCTAGATTTAGCGTGCAGGTGATCACGAGGTTGGAGAACCTCTTTTTGATGACGAGGAAGAAGGTGCTGAAGGGATGGATGACCCAGCACCACCTCCACCTGCTGTACCGCTAGGATCGCGTCTACTACTCGACTCACTGCCCTGACCCCCTCTTCTCCTCTACTACTTGGGGGCCGTGGGATCGCGCCACGGGTTGTGATCATTGGTTGTACCCCTGCGGGGCACAAACTGTCTTTGTAGGGGGGGGGGTCTTGTTGCTTAAGGCGCGCACGCCACGCCACCTCCGAAGCCAATGCCGCCTCAACAAATGATCCAGCGCATCGACAAACGTTTCACTCGGTCAAGGTCATAACAAATCTCTCACTTTGCCTCATTCTGTGCATTTGTTGCTGATTTTGAACCCCGAGATATTGGACACGCGCTTTACATGATCCGGATTGGGTTAATGCCATGCATGAGGAGTTAGAAATTTTTGAGAGAAATCGGGTTTGGGTTTTGGTTCCACCTCCTCCAGACTGTAATCCTTATTGGGACAAAATGGGTTTTCAAAAAACAAACAAGGAGGATGGCCACATTGTGAGAAACAAGGCCAGACTTGTATCGCCAAGGGTATAGTCAGAAGGAGGGGATAGACTATGAGGAGACTTTTGCTCCTGTAGCTCGTTTGGAGGCAATTAGGATACTCTTGGCTTTTGCTGCATCCAAGGGTTTAAACTTTTTCAAATGGATGTCAAGAGTGCCTTCTTAAACGGCTACATAGAAGAAGAGGTTGTATGTGAAACAACCCCCCGGTTTTGAAAATCCCAAGTTTCCCAACCATTTTTTAAACTTCACAAAGCTTTATATGGTTTGAAACAAGCCACTAGAGCCTGGTATGATAGGTTGAAAACCTTTTTTGCTTGCTAAGGGTTTAAAATGGGATGTGTAGATAAAACGCTCTTTCTTCTCAAGCAAGGCAATGACACTCTCTTGGTCCAGATTTACGTGGATGATATCATTTTCGGTGGGTTCTTCTCACGCTTTGGTTGCCAAGTTTGCAGATCTTATGAACAGGGAATTTGAGATGAGCATGATGGGCGAGTTGACATTCTTCCTCGGATTGCAAATTAAGCAATCCGAGAAGGAACGTTTGTGCACCAGGGTAAGTACACCAAGGACATTCTGAAGAAATTCGATATGGGTGAGGCCAAGCCCCTTCCAACACCCATGTCAACCCGACGGCCCTGGATGCGGACGAAGATGGAGAAGAAGCTGTAGACCAGAAGGAGTCCAAAGCATGATTGTTTCGATTGTACTGACCGGACGGGCCACACCTGGCCATTCCTTCGCGGTGTGTGCGTCTGTGTCGCGCGCTTTCAGGCGTCACCCCACACCTCTCACCGTCAGGCGGTCAAGCACATTATGAGGTACCTTCGTTTCACTCCTGAGTTTGGGATTTGGTATTCTGCTTCCTCCACTCTCTCCCTTTGTGGTTATTCTGATGCCGATTTGTTGGTTGCCGACTTGATCGCAAGTCCACTTCTGGGACTAGTCAGTTTTTGGGTTCTTCTCTTGTATCTTGGTCTTCTCGCCAGCAGTCTAGTGTCGCCTAGTCTACATAGAGGCTGAGTATGTTTGCTGCGGCTAGCTGCTGTTCCCAGTTGCTTTGGATGATGGCTACTTTGCGTGATTTTGGTCTGAGCTTTTCTCGAGTTCCTTTGCTTTGTGACAGCAGAGTGCGATTAGCGTTGCAAAGAACCCTGTGCTGCATTCTAAGACCAACACATGATGTGCGCTTTCATTTTCTGCGAGACCATTTTGAGAAGGGTGATATCAACCTTCGCCATGTCGATACTCATCATCAGTTGGCAGATATTTTACCAAGCCTTTGGACCAATCAACCTTTGCTAGGTTGAGAGGTGAGCTTGGTGTGTGTTTCCCTTTTAGATGGGGGAAACATTTTGTCTATTGTATCATAGACTGACTCTTTTTCCCTTTTTTGTTTTTTTTTTCGTTTTTGGTAGACAGTCTTTGCATTTCATCGTGCATTTTTATATTTCTGAGCTTCATGACTATATTCCTTAGAATGTAACTATGCTCTGTCTAGTCTGCTCCGATGCTATATGATGATGCTTGTAGCTTAATGCTCTTCTGATCACTAATACATGTTGTGAGCTGAGCTATTTTTGAATGGTGAATATGCTTAATGAACTTAAAATTTTGAAATTGTTCACCATTGAGATTGGCAACAGTTGAAATCACTTGCTAGTTGTGTTGAGCCTCTGTGCCTCTTCTTGAGGGACTAGCAGTTCTTGCATTCTGATGTGCTTCTTAGATAACTTCGGTTCAATTGGTAACGAGCTCTTTTGCTTTTAGTTGGTATCGAGCTTTCTGGCTAGCGGTGTTGAGCCTGTTCTACTCCTCTTCTTGAGGCTAGCTTTTCAATTGGTGTTGAGCTTTCTCGAAGTCTCAATTGGTATCGAGCTTTCTCGCTAGCGGTGTTGAGCCTGTTCTACCTCTTCTTGAGGGCTAGCTTTGCTTTGTTTGGTTGCGTCGAGCCGTTGCCCATGTCTTTGGGACAAAGTTGTTTTGTTCTTCCATTTGACCTTCTTTCGACTTTGCTATGCTTCTAGGTCATTTGGACGAGTTCTCTACTTCTCCTTCTTCTTCCTTCTTCTACCTTCATATGATTTGTGTTGGTAGTTGACAATGCACTCATCAAGGGGGAGATTGCAGATACATGGGTGTATGCCGGATCTTGAGTGATTAGTGATTGTCAACGGGTTTGATGCGCATGTTCTTTGGCTTGTGTTGTGCAGGTTTCGAGCACAAAGACAGTGATCAAAGGCAAGGTGAAGGTCAAGTAGAGATGTGCCGTGCCGATGGACCCGGAGCGGTGAAGGGCGGACGTGAGGCTTGGACTGAGGGAACCGGTGACCTGAGGATCAGCTGTGGTGGCTGACAGCTTGGGACAGCGGTGAGTGGAGACGCAGGGTACGGTGGCTGGTCGAGGGGGACTGGGACACGTGTCGGTGGATGGGGTGCACGGGCGGTGCATCCCCTCTACGACATCGGTTTGGTGGTTGAGCCACAGAAAAAAACACCAGTGGACGGTTTCCAGGTTGGGCCACAACCTGGGTGCAGCCGTTTCCGAGTTTGGGCCACAAAACTCGGGCTAGGACGGTTTCCAGGTTTGGGTCCTCAAAACCTGGGCGCTGGCGGGTTTCTGGTTTGGGCCACAAAAACTCAGGCGATGGGCGACCTTAGGTTTTGGTTTTGGCCTCAAAACCGGGGAGGCATGAAGGCTTGTTTCCCGTTTTGGCCTCAACACGGGGGCGAGGTCCGTGAAAAGGACGAGCAGAGCGGTGGCGGCACGTGGCGGCAATTGGTGAGGTCGCGTCGAGGCGAAGCTACCAGTTGTGCGGGCGTGGCCGTCGGATCACCATCTACTTCGAGTTGGTCCAGAATAACCTTAGGGTTTAGCTGGTTCGCTCTGTGTATAATTAGGGGTAGAGTGGGAATAAAAATTAGGATAAGTAGAGGGAGACACCCACCTCCCAAACTATCTCAGCCATTGCTATTTTCATTCTAGGGTTTCCTCTCTCTCATTCTCTGTTGTAGCTAACTGAGATCCGCAGAGACGGCAACAATCATACCTTGTGTGTCATGAGAGTTTTGAGGAAGTGAGACCATAATCTCACTATTGTCTCGTGTGGTAGCCACACGGTGTTCAAATTATGGTTTGATTCTCGTTTTGAATTTGTTCTTTCGCGTTCTTCATTTCTCCATGATTTTCCCATCAATCGATCTCCCTCTACGCGCTCGTCTTTTCGAATCCACTTGAATCAACTTGTTCTTTGATGTGAGGAGATCATTTCCACCGAAGGAATTCATCTAACTCCTCCGAACAAAGTAGATCGGGTCGATTCAAGTTTCGTGGCGCTTTTTCGTTCATACACCTTCCCCTTCGATTTCCCATTGATTGAGTTGATTGAGCGGATGATTTCTTGGGTAGTCTTCTAACTACCTCGTGATCATCTTCTCCAAGTTTGGGAACAAGGGATTTGATTTGGATCGGATTTGGGAAGATTTGGGTGAAGGGCAACCGAAATCGCCCTCACTAGGTGTTGGCGGATAGTCCGCCACCCAGGGGCGCGGACAGTCCGCGCATCCGGGGCGAGCCAGTTCAGTGGCTGCGTGTCTCGTGAACAGTGCTGAAACTTGAACGGCGGACAGTCCGCCGTGGTGATCCCGGACAGTTCGGGATCATCCAGGGAGGTTTCAGCAGCTGTGCAGTTTTGCACTTTCAGCCGGCGGACAGTCCGCCACCCACTCGCGGACAGTCTGCAGTAGGCGCGGACAGTCCGGGACCGTATTTTCGGACAGTCCAGGATTCGGCTGTGTGCTGATTTTTAGTGCGTTTGCTCTCCGACTTTTCGAATTGGTTTTCGGACTTCTCGTTTGGCCCTAGAGTTAACCAAGGAACCTCTCTTGGTATCTTTGCTACTTGTTAGTATAGATATTTGGAGATTTCTCGACGTAGCCTTCCATCTACGTTCGGGAGTCGGTTTTTGGGGTTGAACTCGAGCCGGAGCTTTTGGTGTTTGGATTGCTCTCCCTTGGTGGTGCCTCGCTGTGATCCTATGGATCATCCACCCTCTTCCAAGGGTCGTGGGCATCACGTTTCGGTCGAACCTTTTGGGGGTTGTTTTTTTGGGACAAAGGCCAGAGTTTCGAGAGAAATTTTTAGGCTCCCATTCACCCCCCTCTGGTCGCCTTGCTTTAGCATTCTCGGTCCTTCAGATCCGATCTGGAAAGTAGTGCCGGCCTCCGGAAGAACCATGGAGCTAGGAAAAGTGACCGCTTGGCAGATCATGGTGTCGTAGCACACACCCCCTACCTGGCGCGCCAACTGTCGACGAAATATGGTCGGCACTCTACCGTGGGGTATGCCCAAGGTAGTAGATGAAGCGGTGGAGGCATGCGAGACGTCTGCAAAGCGTAGACACAGGGACGAGAGACGGCGATTTAGACCGGTTCGGGCCGGCAAGTCGCCATAATACCCTACGTCCTGTGTTCTGGTGGCTGGTTGTATTGCTGGATTGGAATATCATGTGAGTTTGGAGGGGATCATTGCTCGCCTTATATAGTCCGGGGAGCAGGGTTACAACTTGCCGAATCCTAACAGATTACAATTGGTTCCTTTTGGCAAGGAATCCGGGTCTATCTATCTGGATCTTCCTTGTCGAGCAAGTCATCAGGAGAGTCCTTGGCGGTCGCGACAGCCTAGTCGCGGGCCGCAAGGCCTTCCGGTTGGGCCGTATCTGCAGAGCAGCCCAAGTCGTGCCATGGGGGTATACAGGTGTAATATCCCCATAAGCGCCAAACCAGAGAAATGTGAGGCCCTTTCGCTCAACCAACACATTGCAGGAAGAATCTACCCAGTCCACTATGGATCTAGAGACAGTGACACCGAATAGCTACCAACAGTTCAGAGAGTTCGAGCATCCGACTCATGGGAGCCGCGACGGAAGGGGACAAGGCAGAGGAAGTACACCCTCATATTGTGTGATCTGTGACAGAAATGTCGGGCACAACACCAGAGAGTGCAAATACAGTAAAATGGCAAAGGAGCTAAACGAAAAAGACCAAACTTCTGCTTCTGGCGAAATCACCAAGCATGTCTTCCACAATACGTGTGATCCTATAACCGAAAGCGCCTTTCATGGCAACTACATGATCTTTTCGCAACATTTCGCGCCATACCTAGCCGCTCCCCGAAACTTGCCCTGGTTCAATCCAACTTTCCAGCACTACCAACACCCACATATTTGGTCCAATCCGTGGCAGCGTCTTCGCCGATGCAGTATCACCATCAGCCAATGCAGCCACCGGTAGTCTCAGTTCAAGCTCGGCCGCAAAGCCAGGCGGCATCACAGCCATACCAGCAAATGCAAGATGGCGAGCTCGAGCCTAATGCAGTCAACAACATCCTTCTGTCTCGAGGTCACATATTCGCCAAACGGCGAGCCCAATCTGGAGCATGAAAGCAAGAGAGCAAGACGAGATTACCACAGAAAAGTGCAAATGGTATCACCAAGGTTGCCTTAGAATAGGCTGCATGGGTTGAAAGGTCCAAATTGGCTAGAGGGGGGTGAATAGCCTAATTAAAAATCTACAAAAACACTTAGGCAAACACTATTAGTATAACAAATGGCGAAGCTTTTTGCGCTAGCCTAATAGTGTGTTGCAAGCCACCTATCCAACAATTCTACCTAATATTTCTAAGTCACACAATCAAGTAGAGCTAGAAACTTATGCAAAATAAAAGGCTAGCTCTAGCACAACTATGATCAAGTTGATCTAAGATAAACAAGTGTGTGCAAAAGATGAACTAGGCAAGGTAGCCACAATATCACTACACAAGGTATATGACAAATGATATACAACAAGTAAAAGTATCTACACAAAAGAAATAGCTCAAGGTAAATACACAAGTGAATGAGCTGGATAGAGGGGGTTTCACCGAGCCTTCAGGATCGCCACGTGTAGAGAACCAATCACCGGTCAAATCCACTTGTGAAGCCAATCACCAAGATGTGAATACACAATCACAATAAGCACACGTGACACAAATATTTATCCCGAGGTTCACGTGCTTGCCGGCACGCTACTCCCCGTTGTGTCGACCAACACTAGGTGACCCGGTGGCTAATCGGCACAAAACCAAGCTCACAAAGAGCGCCACAAGAATCTACCGCTAGTGAGGTAGCTCAATGACACGAGCAATCCACTAAGGATGCCTCTTGCCGCTCCGGCGAGATGAGGCTCCAAAACCTCTCACAATCATGAACGGTGGTGGCCAAGAACAATCACCAATCTTGCCAATCAACCACCTCAACGCCTCCAAGCCGTCTAGGCACCAACAAATGCCAAGAGTAACAAGAAAACTCAATGCCGATGCGAAGAACTAGTGCCACTAGATTGAACTCTTTCAAATCACGCACTAGATCACTCAATCTCACTTGGTTTGATCAAATCAACTTGGGAGATGTGTTGGGAGGCTTGCCAAAGCTCACTAGAAAGCTTAGGAATCAAAATATGCAAGAGAGAAGCCAAGTGAGCCGGCCAAACCCCTTAAATAGGCCACTCAAGTCGGCCTAGCCGTTGGGCTGAAATCGGGGGCATCGAACGCGCCGATGCTCAACCATCAGACGTTGCCCCAGCGTCCGATGCTCCAGATGGAGCCACGTGTCCCCCTGATATGAATAAAGCCCGTTAGATCCCAACGGTCAATTCCCTTTGCGCCACGGTTAAAGTGACATCGGACGCGCCGATGCCAGGCATCGGACGCTCCGATGCCGCTGCTCAATTCAGCACTTTTCTGTGACTCATCGGACGCACCGGCACCTTCACATTGGACGCTCAACCCCTGCGTCCGATGACCATGCAGAGAGGTTCCAGAGAGGGCCAAATCACATCGGACGCGTCCGATGGATCCGCATCGGACGCAGGCCAGCGTCCGATGCTCCCTGGAAAACTAACTCGTGCCATGTCATCACCATCGGACTCTGCAACAGTGTTTCCTCAGCGTCCGTTGCCAACGTCCGATGCTCCTTCCACTTTTGACAGAAACTAGGGTTAACCATCGGACTCTCAGCCCAGCGTCCGATGCTCCCTGGACCAGCGTCCGATGCTCCCCGAGCACAACACTTCACTTCCGAAAACCGCTGAATCCTGCCTCGCAAGCTCAGCAGGAGGGAGAAGGACTATACACTAGTCTCTCCCACTTCATCCTCAACTCCTTACGGAGCCCCTTATCCCAAAGTGCCAACACCCCACCAGTGTACATCATTATATGCAAGAGTGTTAGCATTTTGCAAAGCATTTTCAAAGGGGTTTGTTAGCCACTCACTAGGTCTAAAGCATCGATATGTTTAGAGAACTCCTAGTGGCACTTGAACACCGCATAAGCCGTGATTATCTCCTCTTATAGTACAACTATGTATCCTAAATGTGATCACACTCGCTAAGTGTCTTGATCACCAAAACAAAGAGCCCTATAGGTTATACCTTTGCCTTCGGGCCTCTTTGCTCCATCTCCTCTCTTCTTCTCGCAATTCACCAATGGTAGAGTACTTGATCACTTGAGTTGCATGTGGCCATCACCATCCCCCATGGTTGCCACCTTGGTAGCTCCCCCACTTGGCTTGGTCCCAATCCTTTCTTATAAGCTACCCACATGCTTACAATAGGATTAGACCAAATATGTTTCATCAATTAGCCAAAACCAAACTAGGGCTTTCAATCTCCCCCTTTTGGTAATTGATGACAACCTATACAAAGATATGTAATTTAAATTTGAATAACCACATCGATAGTATTGGCTCCCCCTACATATGTGCTATAGAGTTTGGTTCTAAATTTGGCACATATGTATGGATAGAGATGTGGGTGAGCAATACTACCAATGATGATGCTAAGGCATAAGAATGGACCTTTGAAGCGTGATACCATCGGAGTGCACATGTTAAACCATCCTTAGCACCATTTGTCACTAGACATACATCAAAAACTCAAGAATCCCGTGAGATCAACATAATAATAAGGCTCTTGAACCACTTAAAATACAAGTATGTCTAGTTATCATCCTATACATGCTAGTGAGTCATATCATCAATCATGTTCTACATTAGCATTTACCACATAAGCATGAATTTTAATGTAAATAGCTTGTGCAATGCAATCAACATATGAACAATGCAACATACATGTTTATGAGCTTGCTCCCCCTATTTGTATGCTCTGATCCCCTTGAAGGTTTACTTAGCATGTCTCTTTTATCTCTATAGCATTTTCTCCCCCTTTGTCAACAATTCCATAAAGGTGGGGCAAGTTTTAATGAAAGAAGACACTCTTTGCATCATGAGATTTATATGTGGGATCAAACTAAGTCAATTTATGGCTTAATCTATCTCATGAGCATAGGATATTTAACACGGTTTGCTCTAGAGTAAGCTTCTTCACACATCTTACAATGGTTATCTTACTCACGTTGGTTAAACCCTTATTGCTCACTTACTAGACCAACACTAGAGTTACAAGCTCACAAACAAGTTATATGCTACCACTAGATCAAGTCAAACATAGAAGCAATAGTGGTACCATATATACTTCAAATTCATTTGATTTACCATGAATGAGCCTAAATAAGCAATGTGATGGCTACATGAACTAGATCACAACCTAATAAGAAATGACATGGCAAACATGGCACACAATTCACCTTTGCTTTCTTGGAGGAGAGGCAGGTCATAAGTGGGGGTGCATTCAACTCATGTTGGAGAAGTCTAGGATATTCAATTCATTCCTTAGCTTGCAAAACCTTCTTTCATCTAGTGGCTTGGTGAAGATATCGGCAAGTTGATCATCGGTGCCCACACTCTCTCAATAGATATGTCTTTCTTTGCTTGATGATCTCTAATGAAGTGATGCCTTATGTCAATGTGCTTTGTTCTTGAATGTTGAACCGGGTTGGTGGCTATTTTGACGGCGCTCTCATTATCACAAAGCAATGGACTTGTCCAAACTTGACTCCATAATCTTGCAATGTTGCTTTCATCCATAGCAATTGTGCACAACAACTACTCGCGGATATGTATTCGGCTTCGGCGGTAGAGAGTGCAACACTATTTTGCTTCTTTGATGACCATGAGACAAGTGATCTTCCAAGCAATTGGCAAAAGCCCTATGTGCTCTTCCTATCCACCTTGCATCCCGCATAATCGGAATCCGAGTATCCAATTAATTCAAATTGAGAGCCCTTGGGATACCATAGTCCAACATTTGGAGTGTGCTTCAAATATCTCAATATTCTTTTGGTTGCCTTCAAATGACTTTCCCTTGGTGAAGCTTGGAACCTTTCAGCACACATGCACACTAAACATGACATCCGGCCTTGATGCGGTCACATAGAGTAAGCTTCCGATCATTGACCGATATAACTTTTGATCCACTATGTCTCCACTAGAGTCACTATCCAAATGCCCATTTGTCCCCATTGGAGTAGTTATTGCCTTTGCTTCATCTAACCCAAACTTCTTGAGCATGTCCTTGATGTACTTGCCTTGACTGACAAATGTGTCTTTCTTCATTTGCTTGATTGTAGCCCAAGGAAGTAACTAAGCTCTCCAATCATAGACATCTCAAACTCTTTAGCCATCATTTCCCCAACCTCTTCACAAAAGTCTTGGTTGGTTGATCCAAATATGATGTCATCCACATAGATTTGCAACACAAATAAGTCACTTCCAATCTTCTTGGTGAAGAGAGTGGTGTCAACCTTTCCCATCTTGAAACCCTTTGATAGCAAGAAATCCCTCAATCTTTCATACCATGCTCTTTGTGCTTGCTTCAACCCATATAGTGCCTTCTTGAGCTTGTACACATGGTTGGGCTTCTTCAAATCTTCAAATCCAGGAGGTTGCTCAACATATACTAGCTCATTAATGAAATCCATTAAGAAAAGCACTCTTCACATCCATTTGATAGAGCTTGATGTTGTGAGAGCAAGCATATGCTAGTAAGATTCTTATGGCCTCCAATCTAGCAACCGGTGCATAGGTTTCTCCAAAGTCAATGCCTTCCAATTGAGTGTACCCTTGTGAAACCATCTTGCTTTGTTTCTAACAACAATGCCATCTTCATCTTGCTTGTTCCGGAAGACCCATCTTGTACCAATAACATTGGTGTTTCTTTGGTCTTTCCACTAACTCCCAAACATTGTTGTGGGTGAAGTTGTTTAACTCTTCATGCATTGCATTCACCCAATCAACATCCATTAAAGCTTCATCAATCTTGGTTGGCTCAATAGATGATACAAATGAGTAGTGTTCACAAAATGAAGCCAATCTTGATCTTGTTTGCACGCCTCTTCTTATGTCACGAACAATTTGATCTAAAGGATGATCTCTTGCAATATGTGTTGGTTGAAGCACTTGTTGTGGTTGGGCACTTGCACTTGGATGAGTCACTTGAGAGCTACTAGCATCTTGTTGATCATGAGTACCACTAGAGCTTGCAATATCATTGTCATGCTTGGTTGAAGGAGAGAGCACTTGATCTTTGTCATCTTCAATGTCAATCACTTGCTTTGGGGCCTATATCATCAATGTCCATGTTCTTCATAGCTTCTACCAATTGTGTTCCTCTCACATCATCTAAATTATCTATATCACCAATGTCCATGTTCTTCATAGCTTCTACCAATTGTGTTCCTCTCACATCATCTAAATTATCTTGTTCTTCATGAGAGCCATTGGTTTCATCAAACTCAACATCATGGACTTCTTCAACTATTCTTGTTGTGTTGTTCCACACTCTATATGCTTTGCTTGTGGTGGAGTAACCAAGTAGAAACCCTTCATCACACTTCTTCTCAAACTTGCCAAGTCTTGTGCCCTTCTTCAATATGTAGCATTTGCACCCAAAGACCCAGAAATAAGCAATGTTGGGCTTTCTATCATTGAGGAGCTCATATGGTGTCTTCTTCAATAGAGGGTGACAATAGAGCTGGTTGCTATAGTAGCATGTCGTGTTGATTGCTTCGGCCCAAAAGGAATCACTCACATTGTATTCACTAAGCATGGATTTTGACATATCAATGAGTGTCCTATTCTTCCTTTAAACTATCCCATTGGATTGAGGTGTATACTTGGCCGAGAATTGATGTTTGATTCCAGATTCATCACATAGCTCATCAACTCTTGTGTTTCTAAACTCACTTCCATTGTCACTTCTCACTTTCTTGATTCTTCTATCAAACTCATTTTGACTTCTCTTGACAAAGGTTTTGAATATGCCAAACACTTCGCTCTTATCAACAAGAAAGAAAACCCATGTGTATCTTGTATAGTCATCCACTATCACAAAGCCATACTTGTTTCCCCAATAAACTTGCATATGTAGTTGGTCCAACAAGTCCATGTGCAACAACTCAAGTGCATGTGTAGTGCTCATCATTCCTTTGTTAGGATGGGTGTTTCCAACTTGTTTTCCCTTGGCATGCACTACAAAGCTTGTCCTTCTCAAAGTGTACATCTTTTAGCCCTCTCACCATGTCATGCTTCACAAGCCTCTTTAGTTGCTTCATTCCAACATGTCCCAGCGCCTATGCCATAGCCAACCCATACTTGATTTTGGTGTGAATAAGCATGTTGTCAATTGAGCTTCACTAGCATCAAAGTCCACCAAATAGAGGTTCTCATATCTAAATCCTTTGAAGACCAAATGACTTCCATCAACGCTTACTATCTCCACATCATCAACCCCAAATATGCATATTGAATCCCAAGTCACACAATTGTGCCACGGACAACAGATTGAAGTTGAGAGATTCCCACTAATAGCACATTTGAGATGCTCAAGTCATGGGATATTGCAATCTGCCAAGCCTTTGACCTTGCCTTTCTTGTTGTCACCAAATGTGATAGCATCCGCATGATCATTGCCACTAGTGTTGATTGATTTGAACATTCTTGCATCTCCGGTCATGTGTTGAGTGCACCCACTATCAAGCACCCAATGCCCTCCCGCTTTATAGTTCACCTACAAAAGAGATCAATTCCTTTTAGGTACCCAAATTCTTTTGGGTCCTCTAAGGTTAGTCACCAAGCTCTTGGGCACCCAAATTGCCTTCTTCTTGGGCCAACCATGGGTGCACCAATGTACTTAGCCTTCACACCATTAGTCCCCTTTGTAAGCATATAACAAGAATCAAGTCTAATAGATGAAAATGAGTATTGTTTTTATTCTTGTTCTTGTTAAAGCAATTTTGCTCTATATGCCCGATTGCTTGCAATTATGTCAAAACCGACCATTGCTCTTCACAAAACAAGTCTTGTGAGGAGCAAAAAGCCGCCTTGCCCTTCTTGGGGGTGTAGCCAAGTCCCTCCTTGTTAAGTGGACACCTTTGGCTACCCAAGCACTTTAGCAAGCGGGCATCTCCACCATAGGCATTGCCTAACGCATGAGTGAGCTCAACAACCTTGTTTTTAAGGTTCTCATTCTCTACCACTAATGATGAAACAAGTAGTAGTAGAAGTAGGCTTTAATTGAGCTAGATGATGATATGCATGCCTTTCGGAGCAACAATAATAGGAGCATAGAATGATTCATCAAGTATATCACAAGTTTACTCCTACATTGCATGTCTCTACAACATCCTCAATCTTACTTTGATCAAGGAGGGAGGAGTGGGCTTCCTTAAGCCTAGTGTGAGCTTGATCAAGCTTCTCATGGGCTTTTCTCTAGCCTCTCATGAGTAGACTTGAGCTCATCAAAGGATTGCTCAAGAGCCTTGTTGGCCTTGCGCAATTCTTTGCACTCCTTCCTCTTAGTCTCTAAGTAAGAGTGAGCATCTTGTAGCATGCTCATGAGGTCCTCCTTTGAGTACTCCTCACATCATCACTCTCACTCTCACTCTCATTAGATGATACCTTAGTGGCCTTAGTCATGAAGCATGTCGATGGAGTGTTGAAGATAGAAGGCTTGCTTGAGATAGCAAAGACTAGCCATAGCCTTCTTCTTGGTGGTCTTCCTCTCATCATCACTAGAATCATCATCATCGCTTGAGGAAGCATCACTATCCCATGTCACAACGTAGGAACCACCTTCTTTTCTTGTCCTTCTTCTCTTCTTTTCTTTTCTTCTCCTTCTTCTTTCTTCTTCTGCTCTTCTTGTCATCATCATCTTCATCACTAGAATATGGACAATCCGCAATGAAGTGATCCTTGCTCTTGCATCTATAGCACTCTTGGTGTGCTTTTGGTTGCATCTACAACATTCTGATAGACACTGGAAGTTCAGCTGACATATTGTTCATCAAGGCTTTCGAAGCAATGGGCATGGACAGGAGGGGGTTGGACCCAGCTGATAACTATTATACGGTTTCGGCGACAGAAAGATAGACGCTATCGGCAAAAAGCAGATACCAGTTTATTTCGCCCAGGACGAAAGGGTGCGAACTGAAATGGTGACATTCGACATAGTCAACATGGGCTATCCCTACATAGCCCCATTTGGCAGGGGATTCACCAATAGGTTCAATGTTGTCATAAAGCAAAGTTATCTTTACATGAAGAAGCCCTCTCCTTTCGCATAATCACTATACATGGCGATCAACAAACATCTAGACGAATCAAGGGAAACCAACCCCGGGATATAGCCTCATAAATGAAGTTGCGAAGAAAATCACATACGAACCCGGCAAAGAGGAAGAAATCACCAGCTCCTTGTTTGAAATCAAAGTCGGATGTTGTCGGTGTTTCGATCCCGGGGGTATGACACAAACGAGTAATTTGATCGCGTGCTCTCTTCCTGGATGGTGATGCAAGATGACACAAGGATTTATCCTGGTTCGGGCAAAGAAGGCCCTACGTCCAGCGGGGGAGGAGATTCTCTGTTTTACTTGCACTAAGTGCTTGTACAGGGGCGAATACAAGCTCAGTGAGCGTGGACCGGAGTCCGGACTCGTGTAGGTGTGTGTGTGGACTCGTGGTTGTCTTGTCGCGAAGGCCCTGGCGTCCCCTTTATAGATCAAGAGGAGGCCTGGGTTTACACAGGATTGACATGTACAGCGCTCGGTATGGCGAAGGGCAAGAACTCTGTCTGTCGAAGCCAATGTAGCCCAATGTGGGGTTGCTGTTGGGGCGTCCTGATGCGTGGCCTCCATCCTGGGCGCGGACGTGGAGGCGTGGCGAGTGGAAGCCGTACAGCACCCATCCGGCACGTGCAGGACACGGCGGGGTCCTCGGGTCTTGGGGTACCTGTCCTCCAATAGCGTGAAAGTAGCCAGGGCTCGAGGGGCTCAGAGCGGCCTCGAGGTGGCGCCTGCGGGGGGTTCAAGTCCCCGCAGGTATGGGCAAGTCCCGGGAAACCCGATTGAGCAGCAGGTATCGGGCCTCGAGACGTGGCCTTGGACGTGCACAGTGTAAGATAGGGGTTAACAGTGTCGTACTGGTGCCTTTTACCCATGCCGTGTTGTGAAAACGGACTTGGCTCTGCCTGGTTCACTGTGGTACACGTCGGGTTGCAGAGGACGTGACTGGAGTAGGTGGATGCATTAAATGCGCGGTATGGGGCTGAGGAGCAGGAAGCTTCCTCTTCGTGGAGGGCTTCGAAGGGTAGTGGAGCGCTCGCTCGAGGCCAGGCGCGGAGGGCTCGGGTGAGCGGAGTTGAGCTCCAGCTCGAGGCCCACGGTGTGATGAGCCTCGAGGGTAGGCTATCGTGCTGGAGGGGCTCGAGGTCCCGCGCGGGGTCCCGAGGAGAGGTGATAGCTGTAGCGGCTCGAGGGGTAGGTTACCAGGAGGCGGTCGGTAAGGTTTTGGCAAGGCTAAGCTCCCTGGCGGTGGGCCAGCGTTGCAGGCTCCGAGGGGTTGGTTCTGGAAGGTTAGCCTAGCTGGTTTATTAATTGGTGTTATAGGCTTAACCTTTGTTGCGTTGATTGGGGTACCCCTTTGGTGTCCCCCGACAGTAGCCCCGAGCCCTTGTTGAGTGTTTGCACTCGAGCAGGGGCTCCCGACTGGGATCTCGAGGGTTAGCCAGCCGGATCTCGAGGGTTTGGTTGCTTTGATTCCGTGGGTGTCGTGTGAGCGACCCCGCGGGTGTAGCCCCGAGGCCACGGGGGAGTGGTTAGGACTCCCTCGTGGGCTGTTTTGTGAGTGTGAATGTTAGTTGCGTTTTTTAGGTTCGGGGGTGTCGAGCCCCCGAGTTTTTTACCCTCTTTCATCGAGGGGTGCCAGGCTGAAACGACGGCGACACTTCGAGCCGTCCGTCACGCCGGTTGCCCCGGCTTGTCATCCCGCGAGTCCTTTCGATCGGATGCGAGGGGGTATGCCTCGTACTACCACGAGCGGGCGAGTATCGAGGTTCCCGGTGAGCTGGTAACGGGGAATCCCAGTGAGACCTCGTGCCCCGTTTGATAGGGGTCGATGTAGCCCGGAGGCGATCTCATAAAGCATGGTGCTCAGTCTGCAGGAGTGTCGGGTCCATTCGATGGACCCGGTGGCTCGATGCCTCCCTCTGAGGGGATCTCACTGCATGTCGTGCTCCCCGCCTTGGATACACGCGAGGGGCCTCGAGGGCTTGGCCCTCGAGCGATGCTGCGAGTGGCGCCCCTTGGTGTCCCTAACTGGGTCGGGGTGCTCGAAGCCGGCTGTCGAACCCTCTTCAAAGGCCAGCCTTCGCTGCTTCGAGACTTAGGGCCGGGGCCCGTTTTTAACTTCCTGAAGAAGCCTCCGTCGCTTGGAAACCTTCCGCCCGTGGGCGCGCCTTTTTAGGCGAGGTAGTGGAGATCGTGGCGCTAGGGCGGCTGACAAGAAGTCGGAAGCGGCGGCCGTGGTGGGCCGGAGAAGTGGAGCGAATGCGGAGTTGCCGCTGTACCTGCCGACCAGCTCGAGATGCGGTTAGGTGGGCACATTAAATGCGTGCGGTTACTTTTTCCGCCGTCGTGGGAACCCCACCCGCTGGGGTTTTCTATATAAATATCGAAAGAGGGAAGAGGGACCCTTTATTTTGCTTTGCCTTCACCATCGCCGTAGCTCCGCACGCCTTCTTCCCGAGTTAGTCGATTGGGAATTTCCGGCCGTCCGTCCGCTGCTCGGGTACGCGCCGTCATCGCCATGGCTGCCCAGACACAAGCGCGCCGGCCGAAGACTGGAGCCCGACGAAGGTGACGCAGCGCGAGATGGACTCGTGGTGGCCCAGGGGCTTCTCTGTCCCACCCGGAGGAGGGACCCGCGGTGGTGGGCTACCCGTCGGCGGATCACCGGGAGCCGCACCCGCGGAGGGGTACGTGGTGAGCTTCACGCGCTACCACCGCATGGGCTCGGTGTTCCGCCGAGCCGCTTCATGCGGGCGTGACCCACCACTACGAGGTGGAGCTGCAACACTTCTCCCCCAACTCAATTTCACACGCCGCCATCTTCGCCGCGGTGTGCGAGGGGTACCTGATGATCTAGCCGCAATGGGAGATGTTCGTCCACCTCTTCCAGGGCGAGCTCTTATCAAGGCCTGAAGCCCAGCGGGAGGCGGCTCGTGCGCATGGGCTCCCTCACCGTCACTGCGAGGGCTGGGACCTCGTCAGGCCAATGTCCCCCGCGAAACCTCTGCTACAAGCTTTCCACCAACAGGCTGGGTGGGACGACCACTGGTTTACCTGCGGAATGAAGGTGGTCTCCTTCCGCAGTACACCGGCAGGGTCCTCACTCAGTGCCCGAGAGAAGTGGACCTGGGGTGTCGCGGCGGACAGGCAACGCCACCTAGTTCGCTGATGAAGATGATGAGGATGCTGGTGGACGAGAAGAATCTGACCGTTCAGGCGGTCATCTGGGCGTTCCATCAGCGAAGGGTTCTTCCGCTGGCGGACCGCCCCTTCTTATGCCGAGATGGGGCCGAAGGCCCAGCTCGAGGCGCTAAATCGGTCAGGATGGCCGAGGAGAGGCTGCCTCGGAGTGAGGGCGTCTCGGGTGTCGATTAAGATCCAAGGGTCGTTCGTCCCCGAGGACGCCAACCTGATCGCCATGGCACCGACAAGGGTGTCTTGACCTGGTAAGCCCCCTCGAGCTAAGTGCCCCGAGCCTCCTCCCCCTTTCTCTTTCTCCGAACCTTGTACATTCTTCTTGTGGTTTTTCTCGTCATGCTTATTTTCCTCGCAGGGGACGTTTACTTGTCGTGCGTCGAGGCCCCGGTGAGGGGAGGACGCCGCGGATACCCAGGTGAGGCGCCTCTCTGCTCAGAAAGACAAGGAGAGCAAGGATGCCAGAAAGAAGAAAGAGAAAGACACAAAACTTGCGTCGCTCGGCTCGGGAGCAGAGGCTGGCGAGGGCTCGTCGTAACCGCAGCCTGGAGATGGGTCCCCCGAGCTCAGCTCTTCGAGCTCGGAGGAGGAGAGTGATGATGAGGGAAAGTGACGACGAGGGGATGGATGCGCGTCTGAGGCGCGCGGGGGTCGTCGACGTCCGGGCTGACCGTTCCTCTGTGCAGGAGGATGTCTTGGAGGTCCCTCGGGCGAAGGGATCGCGCGGGACGCAGCCGCGGAAGGCGGCGCCGAGCCCTGCCTCGTCGGGGGCCAAGGCCCGTTGAGCTCCGTGCCGGACGTGCCCCCGGACGCAAGGAAGCCTCGGACCCGGGCGCCGTCGCCGCGCGCACAGAAGGAGGCCACGCCACGTCTGCCCAGGCGGGGGGTCTCGAGAAGGGCCGGCCCTCGAGAAGCGGCCAACACGTCGAGAGGGACTCCGGGTCCGATCGCCGCAAGTCGCCGAGGGCGGCGTCGAGCCCGCGGAGGAGCGGGCAACATGAGGGGGCGTCGAGCCCCCGCCATGATGACCGCCGGGCGGGGAGCCATGAGCGCTCCCGGAGCTCCTCACCGCACCGTCGTCGGGAGAAGGAGACCGACGCGGGGGGACGCGACCGCCGGCACGTGCGCCGGAGCAGGTCCCGGAGCCCGCGCAAGGAAGGGGCGCCACGAGGACCGCTCGAGGGGGACACGGTCCCCCCGGACAAAAGGCAGGAGGAGAGCTCCCCACTGGGTCGGGCCACGAGACGCATCGGGCGCTTTCCCCCCCGTCCAAGCCACGTGGAGACGGCTCAGGGGCGTGGCTCGAGCTATGGTTCGGGCTCGAAGCCCCTGAGCGGGTCCGCGATTCGGGAAGAGGTCCCGCCCTCGCTTTGGGTGAGTAGGTCTCCTTAATTTCGTTGGTAGGGAAACTTTACCTTTTTACCTTTGTGATATGTGCTGTTTTCTGGCTTTTCAGGGAAAAGCGCCCCCGGCAGGAGATGGTCCCCGTGGCGTCCAAGCGGGCCAAGACCTCGAGTTCTGCCGAGGTCCAAGCACCTCGAGGTATGGCTCCTTCTTCCGCTGGGAGGCCGCTTGGCTGGCGAGGGCTCGAGCGGCCATGGCTCGGGGACCAGATGGCCGCCGCGGATCTTGGTGAGGCCGACGCCGTCGACCACGGGGTCGAAGCTTTTCCTTCCTGTTTCTGACGACGTTGTTCTTCTTTTTCAGCAGGGACCACGGCTCCTGGCGCCAGAGCCTCCGCCCACCCCCGTCCGTCGCGGCACCGCATCCTCCTCTTCCTCCTCTCCTCAGATGGCGCCTATCGAGAGGGCCACTCCTCCCCCCGTCGCGACGACCATCTCGGGGGAGCTCCCGAGACAGCATGCATGGCTCCGTTGGCGTCTGGGGCTGAAGGGTCGGCGTCCTCTCGAGTTCCCCGGTCGACGCGAGCCGGCCCGCGGAGAAGGGGAAGGAGGGAGAGGCGTCGGTGGAGAGGGTGCCGACGGTGGAGGAGCTCCTGGACGAGCTGGAGCGGGTGCCGCCCCCGGTCGAGGGCTCAACGCTGGAGGAAGCGCTCGAGGCACCGGCCGGGGTCGACAAGACGCCGGAGGACCCGACGAGGGGGAGAGGTTGGCGACGAGCCACCCTTCGAGCGACCCGCTACCGCTCGAGTCCCTGCCTCTACGCGAGGCCGTACCATCGCCTCGGACGAAGCAGCAGGAGGAGACGGCGGAGGTGCGGGGAGAGCCACAGCCGGTGCCGCCGGTTGGTGGTTTGCAGCTGGCGCTGCTTGAGCCGGCCGGAGGTCGAGGGCCCCCCCATCGTCGAGCTTGATCGACCGGCGTGGTCATATCCCGACGCGCCGAGCTCCTCCCGCGCCCTGATCCCCGTGGAGCGATCGGCTCGGCAGGGAACTCCGCGGGAGGCGGGGTTGATCTTCAGGGAGCTGGCCGCGCTCGTGGCGGAGGCGGAGCAGTCCTTCTCGGAGGAAGCGAGAGGTCCGCGCAGGCGGCGGCTGCCCTCGCGAAGGCGCAGGCGCAACTCCAAGAGCTCCGTGCCGAGCTGGATCGGAACGCCCAGATGGCGAGCCGGCTCAACGCCGCACAGGCGGAGGCTCGGGCGGCTCGGGACGAGGCCGCTCAGGCAAAGGAGAGGCACCACCACCGCGCTGTCCGAGGCGGAGGCGTCGAAGAAGGATGCCGCCGATGCTCGAAGTGAGGCCGCTACCGCCCGGTCCGCAGCGGAAGCGGCGAAAAAGGAGGCCGAGAGGGCCCAAGGCGAAGCCGCCACCGCCCGCCCGATCCGCAGCGGAGGCGGCGAAGAAGGAGGCCGAGGAGGCCAAGAACGGAGTCGCCACCGCCCAGGCTGTAGCGGAGGCGGCGCGGCAAGAGGTGATCCGGAAGGATCTGGCCCTTGCCGATACGGGCAAGCTGGTCGAAGGCCTCAGGGCTGAAAAGCTTGACGTGCTGTCCGAGAAGCGTAGGCTCGAGCAGCGCGTCGAGGGCCTCGCCAGCGACCTCGCCGCTCTGGGCGCGCACTGCGATGGTAATTTTCATGCCTTGTCTTTGCCTTGATTTCGAGGTTTTTGTCACGTCGCGGTCTCACTCTTTCTTGTTTGTTGCACAGAGGTCGAGAAGACCGCCGAAGAGCTTCGTGAGACGAACAGGGCCCTCGTGGATCAACTTCAAGATGAAGCCATGGTGGCGGAGCGGGCATGCGTTACCCTCGACAGGCTCGGCTCCATGGGGTGCCCCTCCGGTGGCCGCGGCAGAGGGCACGGTGGCTCGGGGCGACGCCCTGGTGGACGCCTTGTGCTACTTTGACGTGGCCGCGCGGGACCGCGTCCGGCACGCTCTCCACCATGGCGTCAAGCAGGCGCTCGCGGCCGTCCGCTCCGGCTTCCGCTTCCCGGTCAATGTCGTCGCCAAGGGCTTCATCGAAATCGAGGGGAAGGACGAAGAATGGAACGACCGCCGTGTCGAGAAGATCCTCGAGAAGGTGGACAAACCGGGGGCGGCGTTCGCGAAGATCTTCGAGGAAGATGTTGCCCTCCTGACGCAGGCAGCGGTGTTGAAGGCCCTCCTCCTCCTGGCCTGGACGTCGAGGTTGAGCCCGCTGCGGAAGATCTCGGGGAGGTACCCAGACCGACGAGGAATAAGGCCTGCGTGCCAAATTTGGGCGTCGAGGCCCTTGTAAGAGATTATGTCATGACTTGTGGCTTGTCGAGGTCAACATGTGTATATGACTTGTTTGTTTAAAGAAGCCGTTTTTTCTTTTCAAATTTATTCGATCGTTTCTCTTTGTCGTTAGCTCGAGTTTCTGCAGGCTGGTCTGTGTTCCTTCGATACGCGTCACGAGTTCCTCGAGGGGAGGCGTAGGTAGGGTACCGTAGCCCGGGGGCGTAGGTGGCCGTCTACGTCGACGCCTCCCGACTCTTGGAAGCTCGAGGTATTTTCGGACTTAGACGTTGCTAGTTCGCTCGAGGTACGAGTCGAGATGAGGGTCGAATTTTTGAAAAGAAAACGCGTTTTTCCGGAGTCTGGGGGGGTCCCCCCTGTCAGCCCCCGAGGGAGGCTCGACCCTGGGCAAGCAGGGTCGAGGCTACCTTAAGTTGCTAAGTAATATGAAAGACAGTGCACGAGTTTGCTCATTCATATTTAACATGTTTGTACAAAGCAACAAAATGAACAAGGCCTCGAGGCCTTTAGGGTAGAAGCGACGTAGCTGAGATATGTTCCATGCGTTCGTCAGGATCCTGCCTTGACCGTCATAGAGCTTGTATGTTCCTGGCTTGAGCACCTCAGCTACGGTGTACGGGCCCTCCCATGGAGGGGTGAGCTTGTGGCGCCCTCGATTATCCTGCAGCCGTCGAAGCACGAGGTCCCCCACCGCCAGGTCCCTCTTGCGCACGTGCTTGTCGTGGTAGCGTCGAAGTGTTTGCTGGTAGCGCGCGGAGTTGATGAGCGCCACGTCTCGGGCCTCCTCGAGCTGGTCCTTGGCGTTGGCGAGCCTTTCATCGTTGGTTTGCTCGTTGTAGGCTCGAAGTCGAGGGGAGCCGTACTCGAGGTCCGTAGGCAAGACAGCCTCGGCGCCGTAGGTTAGGAAGAACGGAGTGAACCCGGTGGCTCGACTCGGCGTAGTCCTGAGGCCCCACAGCACACGAGGGGAGCTCTGCAGCCCACCCCTTTCCGAAGTTTTTGAGGGTCTTGAACAGCCTCGGCTTCAGCCCATGGAGTATCATGCCGTTGGCGCGCTCGACCTGCCCGTTGCATTGAGGGTACGCGACCGAGGCCCAGGTCACGCGAATGTTGTTGTCGTCGCAGAAGTTGGTGAACTTTTTGCCCGTGAATTGGGTGCCATTGTCGGTGATGATGACGTTAGGCACCCCAAACCGGTACATGATGTCGGCGATGAACTCGACAGCCTTCTCGGAGGTGGGGTCGCCTATGGTTTGGCCTCGATCCACTTGGTGAATTTGTCGATGGCCACGAGCACATGCGTGTACTTTCCAGTTGTCGTCTTGAGGGGGCCCACGAGGTCGAGCCCCCAGACGGCAAACGGCCAAGTGATGGGGATCATCTGCAGGGCGTGCGCGGGCTGGTGCGTTTGCTTGGCGTAGAACTGACACCCTTGGCAAGCTTGGACCAGGCGCTTGGCGTCTCCGATGGCGGTTGGCCAGTAGAAGCCCTGTCGGAAGGCGTTCCCTACCAGGGTCCTTGGCGCTGCGTGATGGCCGCAAGCCCCCGAGTGCATGTCGTCGAGGAGCCTGCGTCCCTCCTCGAGGGGGATGCAGCGTTGAAGGATTCCTGATGGGCTTCGACGGTACAGCTCTCTTTCGTCGCCGTAGATGACGTAGGTCTTGGCCCTTCGAGCGATGCGTCGGGCCTCCGTCTTATCTTCCGGTAGCACGCCTTGCGTCAGGTAGTCGAGGAAGGGCGTCCGCCAGTCGAGGGGTCGCGATGAAGGAGAGGCGGGCGTATCAATCTGCATTGCCTCATCGGATGTCGAGGGGTCGTCTCGAGGGGTGGCGTTAATGGTCGAGCCCCCGCGTCTGGCTCGAGGTGTGGCGTCGAGGGGCCAGCCCCCGGCCGATTTTGACGGATGGCTCGAAAACGTCCCTCGAGAAGACATCTGGTGGAACCGTGCCGCGCGTGGACGCCAACTTTGCCAGCTCGTCTGCGGCCTCGTTGTATTTTCGAGCGATGTGGTTGAGCTCGAGGCCGTAGAACTTGTCTTCTAGCTTGCGCACTTCTCCGCAGTATGCCTCCATCTTGGGATCGATGCAGCTCGAAGCCTTCATAACCTGGTTGATGACGAGCTGCGAGTCCCCTCGAACGTCGAGGCGTCGGACCCCGAGCTCGAGGGCGATGCGCAGCCCATTGACGAGGGCCTCGTACTCGGCGACGTTGTTGGAGGCGGGGAAGTGCAAGCGTAGCAGGTAGCGCATGTGGACTCCGAGGGGTGAGATGAAGAGCAGGCCTGCGCCTGCCCCCGTCTTCATGAGGGATCCGTCGAAGTACATGGTCCAGAGCTCGGCTTGGATTTGCGCCGGCGGGAGCTGGGTGTCGGTCCATTCAGCAACGAAGTCGCCAACGCTTGCGACTTGATGGCTTTTCGCGGGGCGTAGGTGATGGCCTCCCCCATTAGCTCGGCGGACCACTTGGCGATGCGCCCCGTGGCCTCCCGATTGTTGATGATCTCACCGAGGGGGAAGGATGACACCACCGTTACGGGATGAGCGAGGAAGTAGTGCTGGAGCTTGCGCCTCGTGATGATGATGCCGTAGAGCAGCTTCTGGATGTGCGGGTACCGACCTTGGCCTCGGAGAGCACCTCACTGGTGAAGTACACCGGCCGTTGGACCGGCAACGCACGACCCTCCTCGTGCCTCTCACGACTATGACTATGACCGCGCTGACCACCTGAGTGGTTGCGGCCACATAGAGGAGAAGGGACTCGGGGGATCGTCACCCTGGGCTGGTCGTGGTGGCACGAGGATTGGCGCGGAAGTCAGCAACCCCTTCAACTTGGTTAGGGCGTCCTCGGCTTCAAGGGTCCACGCAAAGCGTTCCGTCTTCTTCAGCAAGCGGTAGAGAGGTAGCGCCTTTTCCCCTAGCCTCGAGATGAACCTACTGAGAGCAGCTAGGCAGCCTGTCACTTTCTGTACGCCCTTGAGGTCTCGAATTGGGCCCATCCTCGTGACTGCTGAGATCTTTTCGGGGTTGCCTCGATCCCCCGTTGTGAGACAATGTAGCCAAGTAGCATGCCCCGGGGCACACCAAAGACACATTTCTCGGGGTTGAGCTTCACATTCTTGGCCCGGAGGCACTCGAACGTGGTCTCGAGATCGCTGATGAGGTTCCCGACTTTCTTGGTTTTAACCACGATGTCATCGACGTAGGCCTCGACGGTTTTGCCTATGTGTTCGCCAAAGATATGCTGCATGCAACGTTGGTACGTTGCCCCGCGTTTCGAAGGCCGAAGGGCATTGTAACGTAGCAATACATACCAAAAGGCGTGACAAAAGAGGTAGCGAGCTCGTCGGATTCTTTCATCCTAATCTGGTGGTAGCCGGAATACGCATCGAGAAATGAAAGTACTTCACACCCCGCAGTGGAATCGATAATCTGATCAATTCTAGGTAAAGGAAATGGAACTTTTGGACACGCTTTATTCAGACCAGTGTAGTCTACACACATCCGCATTTTTCCATTCTTTTTCCTAACTAGTACAGGGTTAGCTAGCCACTCTGGGTGAAATACCTCCTTGATGAACCAGCCGCCAAAAGCTTGTGCACCTCCTCGCCGATGATCCTGCGCTTCTCCTCGTCGAAGCGGCGCAGGCGTTGCTTCACCGGTCTGGACCCGGCCTGGATCTCCAAGGCGTGCTCGGCGACTCCCCTCGGTATGCCTGGCATGTCCGAGGGGCCCCACGCAAACATGTCGATGTTCGCGCGGAGAAAGTCGACGAGCACTGCTTCCTATTTAGGCTCGAGGCTGGCACTGATGGCCAGCGTCTTGCCATCGGTCGAGGTTGGGTCGACGGGTATCAGCTTGGTGTGCTCCGCCGGCTCGAAGGCGCCGGCGTGACGTTTTGCTTCAGGGGCCTCTTCGTTGGCCAGGGCCGCTAGGGCTTCGAGCGAGTCGAGGTGGACGTTGGCCTCCCCACGCTCGACGCACTCCACGTCGCAGTGGTACGCGTGCTCGTAGGAGGTGTCGATGGTGATGACCCCTTTCGGCCCCGGCATCTTGAGCTTCAAGTACGTGTAGTTGGGAACCGCCATGAACTTGGCGTAGCCTGGCCGGCCGATGATGGCGTGGTAGGTCCCTTGGAATCCAACCACCTCGAAGGTGAGCGTCCCCGGCGGAAGTTAGCCGGCGTGCCAAAGCAAACCGGCAGGTCGATGCGCCCGAGGGGTGAGCCTTCTTCCCTGGTACGACTCCGTGGAACCCCCCGACGCTGGGTCGGAGCTGATCCCTCGAAATCCCCAGGAGGTCGAGAGTCTCGAGGTATATGACGTTGAGGCTCGAGCCCCCATCCATCAACACCTTGGAGAACCGTACGTCGACGATGACGGGGTCGACGACGAGGGGTACGCCCCCGGATTTACGACATGGTCCGGATGGTCGTTACGGTCGAATGTGATCGGCGCGTCGGACCAGTCGAGGTACTGGGGGTGTCGTGGCGGAGTGCGAAGACCTCCCGGCGTTCCTTCTTCCTCTCCCGAGCTGAGAGCCCGACGGTTGGGCCCCCGTAGATCATGAAGCAGTCACGCACCGGGGGAACCCGCGTCCCCGTCGTCGCGTCGTTTGTTGTCCTTGCCCTTAGGCGTGTCCTCCTTCTTGTCGTCGAGCTTGGCGTAGAAGCCCTTCAGCAGTCGGCAGTCTTTTAGCTTGTGATTCACGGGGCCCTTGTGATAAGGGCAGGGGTCCTCGAGCATCTGGTCGAAAACAGCCCCGTCAGGGGGGCCTCGAGGTTTCTTATGGTCGAGGGCGCCCATGAGCACTTCTTCATCGTCGTCGTCGTCGGCGTCGCGCTTCGCCTTTTGACCTTTGCTTTTATTCTTCTTCTTTTTGTTGTTGTTGTTGCGGTTCTTGGCGTCGTTGCCCTTGTTCGAGCCCTCCGCGCGGTCACCGCCTTACCTTTGTCCGTGGAGCGGCCAAAAAGGCCCCCACTGCCTCGTCGCCTGAGGCAAAGCTGGTGACACGATCCATCAGGTCCTCGACCGTCCTGGGACGGTAGCGTCCTAGCTCATGAACTAGCTCTTGGCATATCGTGCCCGCGAGGAACGCTGAGATGACGTCCTCATCAGGCACGTGGGGGAGCTCGAGGCGCTGCTTCGAGAATCGCCGAGCAAAGTCGCGGAGGGGCTCGTCCGCTGCCTGCCTGCAACGCCGTAGATCCCAGGGGTTGCCTGGGCGCACGCAAGTCCCCTTGAAATTCCCGTCGAAGACCCTGACTAGGTCGGCCCAGTCGTGGATCCGATCCGGCGGGAGCCCCTCGAGCCACCGGCGGGCGGTGTCCGAGAGGTAAAGTGGGAGTTGGCGTATGATCACACGGTCGTCGCTCTTTGCTCCGCCCAGTTGGCAGCCTAGGCGGAAGTCCGAGAGCCAGAGCTTGGGCTCGACCTCCCCGTCATACTTCACGATGTTGGTCGGTGGTCGGAAGCGGTCGGGGAGGGTTGAGCTGCGGATGGCCCGGCTGAAGACTCTGGGGCCCGGGGGCTCGAGGACTTGCCGGTCCTCGTCACTGTCGTAGCGCCCCCCTCGATGGGCGCTATAGCCACGCTCTTGGGCCCCCTTGTCCTTGCGCCGACGGTTGATGTCGTTGCGGGCGTCATTGGGGTCTCGAGGTGGCCGTTGTCGACGATCCGTTCCCGGACTGGCCTAGCTCGAGAGGCGTCCGGCTGGTGGACGGACGTCTCGCGCTCGTTGCGGGGCGTGTCTGCTGGTTTCCCCGAGGCCGCCCCGCGCCGCCGCGAGGCTGAGCTCTCCGCCTGCTGCACAGCGGCTGTCTCGAGGAGGTTCTTCATTTCCCCAAGCATGCGCCTGGCGTCAGGGTTGGAGACGGCGGGTAGATCACGGAGCAGCATTGCCGCCGCCACCACGTTCTGCCCGGCTCGCGGGAAACGCACCTCGGGGCGTGCTGGTGCCCCGTCCTCGAGGATCTGCCGGTGGACCTCTCGAGCGCGGCCACGAACACCGGCGCCTCGAGGCTGGGCTGGTTCCTGTGCTATAGTTTTCTCGAGTTGCAACAGGCGCTGTCGCTCCTCCTCAGCCTTGGCGATGGCCTCCCGCAGCTGCGCGAGCTGCGCCGCCCGTCGTCGCCGTGCTGAGATGGTGCAGCCGTTGTCGGGGGTTCGTTCCTCCCCTGAACGCGTGATCCTCCTGCCAGCGCAGCCACGTTCCGGGCTCTTCGAGGTAGTTGAGCGCCGGCCTGGTGTCGTCGTCACCTGTCGTCCTCGCGTCGTCCACGACACCTCGGCTGGAAGCACTCCCTGAGTGGGGTCCCAGAGTCAGGGTCCGTGGTAGTCATCACTCTCGGAGTCGGAGCTGCTGATGTCGCGCCGCCGCTGGCTCGTGCCGGGACTGCAGCTCGCGGTACCACTCCCCGAAGGTGGCTCGACGAGGTGGCTCGACGGCTCGTGAGAGGCCGCGGTCGACGTGCGCGGGTATAGACGATCTCCAGGTCGGTGGTGGCTCGTAGGAGTACGCCCGGACGCTCCTCCCGCTCTGCGGCCGCCTGGTCCTGACGGCGCTCATCGAGGCGGTGGGCGTAAACCGCCACGGAGTTGTCGAGGCCAAATGGGAACCGCTGGCGTCGGGCGCGGTACACCCCGTGCGGGAGGAGGCCTGGTGGTGTCGACGGAGCACGGCTCGGGGGCCTCTCGCCAGGCTCCCGGTCCGTGCTCGTGACGAACGCGAACTCGCTGGGGGAGTGCGCACACGCCCCTGGAAGTCTCCGGCCGCGTCGTCGGGCAGGTTTCCCCTCGGGACTCTGCGTCAGCCGCGGGGAAGTGGGAGTGCGCCGCGGGCACCGCCCGTGCCCGGCGTCGATGGTGACAGACGGCGCCGCTCGCGAGGTGGCGACGCGTGGTGGTGCCGGCGACGCGCCACGCCCCCCGCACGGGTGGCGTGACACGCCCTCCGCTCGGGCTCTCCATGAGAGCAGGGTCAGCTCATTGCCGTTGTCGGTGGCCAGGAACTCGAGGCTCCCGAACCAGACGACGGCACCAGCCGAGAACGAAGGAGGGGACGAAGCCATATAGAAAACAACGAGAAAATCGACTCGAACGCGAAGGCCCCTACCTGGCGCGCCAACTGTCGGTGTTTCGAACTCGGGGGTATGACACCAACGAGTAATATGATCGCGTGCTCTCTTCCTGGATGGTGATGCAAGATGACACAAGGATTTATCCTGGTTCGGGCAAAGAAGGCCCTACGTCCAGCGGGGGAGGAGATTCTTGTATTACTTGCACCTAAGTGCTTGTACAGGGGCGAATACAAGCTCAGTGAACGTGGACCGGAGTCCGGACTCGTGTATGTGTGTGTGTGGACTCATGTGTTGTCTCTTGTGCGCGAAGGGCCCTGGCGTCCCCTTTTATAGATCAAGAGGAGGCCTGGGTTTACACAGGATTGACATGTACAGCGCTCGGTATGGCGAAGGGCATGGACTCATTCTTGTCGAAGCCACTGTAGCCAACGTGGGTGTTGCTGTTGGGGCGTCATTGATGCGTGGCCTCCATCCTGGGCGCGGACGTGGAGGCGTGGCAACGTGGAAGCCGTACAGCACCCATCCCGGCACGTGCAGGACACGGCGGGGTCCCTCCGGGTCTTGGGTACCTGTCCTCCAATAGCGTGAAAGTTGCCATGGCTCGAGGGGCTCAGAGCCGGCCTCGAGGTGGCGCCTGCGGGGGGTTCGAGTCCCCGCAGGTATGGGCAAGTCCCGGGAAACCCGATTGAGCAGCAGGTATCCGAGCCTCGAGACGTGGCTTGACGTGCAACAGTGTAAGATATGGGTTAACAGTGCCGTACTGGTGCCTTTTTACCCAGCTTGTTGTGAAAACGAGACTTGGCTCTGCCCTGGTTCACTGTGGTACACGTCGGTTGCAGAGGACGTGACTGGAGTAGGTGGATGCATTAAATGCGTGGTATGGGGCTGAGGAGCAGGAAGCTTCCTCTTCGTGGAGGGCTTCGAAGGGTAGTGGAGCGCTCGCTCGAGGCCGGGCGCGGAAGGCTCGGGTGAGCGGAGGTTGAGCTCCAGCTCGAGGCCTACGGTGTGATGAGCCTCGAGGGATAGGCTATCGTGCTGGAGGGGCTCGAGATCCCCGCGCGGGGTCCCGAGGAGCGGCGCGTAGCTGTAGCGGGCTCGAGGGGTAGGTTACCAGGAGGCGGTCGGTAAGGTTTTGGCAAGTCTAAGCTCCCTGGCGGTGGGCCAGCATTGCAGGCTCCGAGGGGTTGGTTTCTTGGAAGGTTAGCCTAGCTAGGTTTATTAATTGGTGTTCTAGGCTTAACCTATTTGTTTGCGTTGATTGGGGGTACCCCTTTGGTGTTTTCCCGACAGATGTGCTGGAGAAATGGTAAGGATTCCTTCAGCGGAGGCTAGACCGAAAAGGAGTGTCCACATAGGCGCAAGTCTGTTAGAAGGTGAAAAGAAAAAGTTGGAGACAAGAGCCTGGTGCGAAAAGATATCAAGGCAGACGATATGGTGATCTTTCGTCACCCGGATAAGCAAGGAAAAGTTGCAGTCACAGTGGTGTCGTCCTTTCGTCGTCGCAAGCATGGCAAGGCCAAGAGTGTTCCGCTTAGTGAACGAAAAAGGAGAAGAGACAACTCACACCTGGAACGCCAACAACTCATGTAGCTTCTATCCTTAGAATAGAGTTTCTTTCACCTTTTTTTTGCCTTCATAGTTTTTGTAATCAAGCAGCTGCACTCTTTTTCCTCACTGGGAAGCCCTCAAAAAGGGTGCGAGGTTTTTTAATGAGGCAGCCAAGTGTAACCTTAAAAACCTTAAGGTATCAGAACTTCCCCACATTCGATCATGGATCCAACGACAAAAACAACCAAAAAGGGTTGAGACATTCATCCAAGATTTGCATTATTAGAGAATGTCGGCCTGTCAGACGGAAACCTTCTTCGACGAGGCTCGACAATATCGACAACCTATGGGCATGAACATTCCGACCCTCCGAAAACGCGAGAGGGTGGAAGACAGCCTACGGGCATAAACATTCCGGCCCTCCAAAAATGCGAGAGGGCGAAAGACAGCCTACGGGCATAAGCATTCCGACCCTCCGAAAATGCGAGAGGGTGGAAGGAAGCCTACGGGCATAAGCATTCTGACCCTCCGAAAATGCAAGAGGGCAAAAAACAGCCTACGGGCATAAACGTTCCGGCCCTCCAAAAATGCCAGAGGGCGGAAGACAGCCTACGAGAATAAACATTCCGACCCTCTGAAAATGTGAGAGGGCGGAAGGAAGCCTGCGGGCATAAGCATTCCGGCCCTCCAAAAATGTGAGAGGGCGGAAGATAGCCTACGGGCATAAATATTCCTACCTTCCATGGGTAAATACATTAGCGACCTTCTTCGAGAAACGAATGGGGGCGGGGGTTTTACATTACACGCTGAGGGGCTACCGGTGAAAGCACCCTCGGGGTGAATACGTTAGCGCCCCTCATCGAAAAACGAATGGGGGCGGACGTTTTACATTGCGCGCCGAGGGGCTACCGGCGAAAGCACCCTCGGGCGAATAAGTTACCGCCCCTCGTCGAAAAACGAATGGGGGCGGGAGTTTTACATTACACCCCGAGGGGCTACCGGCGAAAGCACCCTCAGGGCGAATACGTAACTGCCCCTCGTCGAAAAATGAATGGGGGCAGACGTTTTATATTACGCGCCGAGGGGCTACCGATGAAAGCACCCTCGGGCGAATACGTTAGCGCCCCTCGTCGAAAAATGAATGGGGCGGATATTTACATTACACCCCGAGGGCTACCGGCGAAAGAACCCTCAGGGTGAATATGCTACCGCCCCTCGTCACAAAACGAATGGGGGCAGGAGTTTTACATTTCACCCCGAGGGGCTACCGGTGAAAGCACCCTTAGGGTGAATACATCAGCGCACCTCGTCGAAAAACGAATAGGGGCAAGCGTTTTACATTACACCCCGAGGGGCTACCGGCGAAAGCACCCTCGGGGTGAATACGTTACCGCCCCTCGTCGAAAAATGAATGGGGGCGGGAGATACATTACGCGCCGAGGGGCTACCGGCGAAAGCACCTTCGGGCGAATACGTTAGCACCCCTCGTCGAAAAACGAATGGGGGCGGACGTTTTACATTACACCCCGAGGGGCTACCGGTGAAAGCACCTTCGGGGTGAATACGTTACCGCCCCTCGTCGAAAAACGAATGGGGGCGGATGTTTTACATTACACCCCTGAGGGGCTACCGGCGAAAGCACCCTCGGGTGAATACGTTAGCGCCCCTCATCGAAAAACGAATGGGGGCAGACGTTTTACATTACACGCCGAGGGGCTACAGGTGAAAGCACCCTCGGGCAAATACGTTAGCGTCTCTCGTCGAAAAACGAATGGGCGAGCATTTTTCATTACGCACCGAGGGGCTACCGGCGAAAGAACCCTCGGGCAAATACGTTAGCGTCCCTCGTCGAAAAATGAAAGTGGGCGGACGTTTTACACTACACGCTGAGGGGCTACATGTGAAAGCACCCTCGGGCGAATACGTTACCGCCCCTCGTCGAAAAACGAATGAGGGCGGGAGTTTTACATTACACCCCGAGGGCTATCGGCGAAAGCACCCTCGGGGTGAATACGTTACCACCCCTCATCAAAAAATGAATGGGGGCGGGAGATACATTACGCGTCGAGGGGCTACTGGTGAAAGCACCTTCGGGCGAATACGTTAGCACCCCTCGTCGAAAAATGAATGGGGGCGGACGTTTTACATTACACCCCGAGGGGCTACCGGTGAAAGCACCTTTGGGGTGAATACGTAACCGCCCCTCGTCGAAAAACGAATGGAGGCGGACGTTTTACATTACACCCCGAAGGGCTTCCGGCGAAAGCACAATCGGGGTGAATACGTTAACGCCCCTCGTCGAAAAACGAATGGGGGTGGACGTTTTACATTACACGCCGAGGGCTACTGGCGAAAGCACCCTTGGATGAATACGTTAGCGCCCCTCATCAAAAAACGAATGGGGGCGAGCGTTTTACATTACGCGTCGAGGGCCTATCGGCGAAAAACCCTCAGGCGAATACGTTAGCGTCCCTCGTTGAAAAACGAAAGTGGGTGGACGTTTTACATTACACGCCGAGAGGCTACTGGCGAAAGCACCCTCAGGTGAATACGTTAGCGCCCCTCATCGAAAAACGAATGGGGGCAGACGTTTTACATTACACGCCGAGGGGCTACTGGCGAAAGCACCCTCGGGCGAATACATTAGCGTCCCTCGTCGAAAAACGAAAGTGGGAGGACGTTTTACATTACACACCGAGGGACTACCGGCTTCGTCAAAAACGCTTCAAGGTATGGCAAATATGAAATCAACCTTTCGCCAACCTTTAGTGGGCGGGCATATAGGCTTTAACAAGGGTACCGTCGACCCGTAGCAACACACATATCGATGGTAAGGGGCTACTGTTGGGGCGGTACCCCAATCGCAGGGACCCCGCTTCCGCATGAAAGCATTTTTGACGAATCCCTTATCAAACGGAAGCAACTGTGAGCCGAATACTTTCAAGCGATATGAACGGTAGACGATCAGGAACGAATGTGGTCACCTGAGCAATGATGCTTTCGACCGAATACGTGCTCGAACGAATACGGTGTTGCTAGTCACTTTCACTCAGTTGTGCAGTGATAGTTTCCCTTCCGGACAAAAGCACTTCCGTCTTCCAAAGTTGGTGGAGAGACGACGTTTTCGTCCGAAAGCACTTTCAACCGAAGCGATAGTTTCCCTTCCGGGTGAAAGCGCTTTCATCTTCCAAAGTTGGTGGAGAGATGACGCTTTCGCCCGAAAGCACTTTCGTCCGTAAGCGATGGCTTTCGAATGTCTTCGTGCAGGTCCAGGGTCCGAAACTGGCAAAGGAGGGCCCACTTGTCGGAAGGAGGCCGCTCAGCGGACAGAGAGCAGATGGGGCCACAACGGCGCTGGTGTACGAAAATACCCTCCGAATGGCAGAGATGCCTTATCCAAAAGAGTAGTTAGAAGGGCATTGCAGTACTTGCAAACGAATAGTAGTTGGAAGGGCATTTCCGTACTTGTAAGACTGCATGATTAATATAAATAGGCCGACCTCCCCTATGGAGGGGGGAGGAGGCCAAGAGGATTACTGTTCATTTTACTCGTTCTACTGTTGGCTCGTATCTGCTAGTCTACCATTCGTCTTCCTGCGTGCTTACATTCGTTCGAGCAGCGACCAGCTGTTTTAGGGTTTCAGCCCTAAAACAACACCAAGCACCTACCTGTTGTAGTCTTGCCAGCTGAAGTAAACACCAGGCTTCTTCCCAACAAAGACAACATAAGTACCTCCCATTCTGTGACACACCAGAGGAAGTATGAGTGTTTTGCATATAGAAGTAGACTGCAACACTGGTTAAAAAAGTTAGGCACCTCAGATTGCCTTGAATCCATCATATTTACCTCAGCTATATAATCAGGGGTGCTGAACACCTGTTTTGTATCCTTGGTGGTTGCTTTTCAAAAAGCAAATGGAGAACCCGAACAAGAAGCAGAGGCAAGGTCATGTATGACATGATATCCATGAGCACATCCATACCCTGGCATCAGCTCAAGACAGAAGGGGTTGTTGCAAAGGGTATGGAAGTGTCTCATGGTTACAATGGCATACATGAAACAACAAGTGATCAGACAACCTGAAACTGAAAATGTAATAAGGAGCCACCTCTACATAATTTTGTTAGCATCATCGGCTTGACAACATAATAACTGGTACATGCTCACACCTGGCATGACATCCATCGATGCATCCATGCCCTGCCATCACATAGGTCCTCTAGTGTTCCAAAGGGCATGGATGTTTCACATGGATGCGATGACAGACATGAAAAAAGAACTGCCTTCAAACCTTACAAGTAACCAGTCCCTCAGTCCATTAAACTGAGTACACCCAATGAAAAGGAACTTGAAGAGCTACAGTTCCAGTTTAAAGGCCCTGTAGATCTTAAGCTCCTTTTCAATGTTCACAGCAGGCATTTGTTTGGCATCATTGGAATAATAATAACTTAAGTGGCCTCAGCTTCTCATGGATTTGCTGACATACCTTACAAAAGTCATTGGTGGCTGCATGAAAGAAACAAAAAAGAGCAAAGTCATGGCTGCCATGGAACCCTTCAGACCACCCATTCTCTGCCATCAACTTGGATTGGAGGCAATTGTTGCAAGAGAATGGATGGTTGAAAGGTCCAAATTGGCTAGAGGGGGGTGAATAGCCTAATTAAAAATCTACAAAATCACTTAGGCAAACACTATTAGTATAACAAATGGCGAAGCTTTTTGCGCTAGCCTAATAGTGTGTTGCAAGCCACCTATCCAACAATTCTACCTAATACTCCTATGTCACACAAACAACTAGAGCTAATGTCTAATGCGGAATAAAGTAATCTAGCTCTAGTACAAGTATGATATATGAAAATGTATATGAGACAAGTATATGCAATAGATAAACTAAGCAAGCTAATCACAACTAGCTACACAAGATATATGACAAAAGATATACAACAAGAAATAGTATCTACACAAAAGAGATAGCTCAAAGTAAGTACACAAAGTAATCGAGCTAGATAGAAGTAGTTTCATCGAGCCTTCGGGATCGTCTAGTAGAGAGCCAATCACCGGTGAAATCCACTTGTGATGCCAATCACCAAGAATGTGAATATGAAGACCAATCACCAAGATGTGGAAGCAATCACAATAAGCACACGGGACACGAAGATTTATCCCGAGGTTCACGTGCTTGCCGGCATGCTACTCCCCGTTGTGTCGACCAACACTAGGTGATCCGGTGGCTAATCGGCACAAAGACAAGCTCACAAAGAGCGCCACAAGAATCTACCGCTAGTGAGGTAGCTCAATGACACGAGCAATCCACTAAGGATGCCTCTTGCCGCTCCGGCGAGGTGAGGCTCCAAAACCTCTCACAATCTCGAACGGTGGTGGCCAAGAACAATCTCCTTCTCTTGCCAACAACACCACA
The DNA here is from genome assembly GCA_009763385.1 of Coix lacryma-jobi var. lacryma-jobi. Lineage (NCBI taxonomy): Eukaryota > Viridiplantae > Streptophyta > Magnoliopsida > Poales > Poaceae > Coix > Coix lacryma-jobi. The sequence continues at coordinate 124,027,341 of CM019831.1, forward strand.
ATGCCTCCAAGCCATCTAGGCACCGGCAAATGCCAAGAGTAACAAGAAAACTCAATGTCGATGCGAAGAACTAGTGCCACTAGATCGAACTCTTTCTAATCATGCACTAGATCACTCAATCTCACTTGGTTTGATCAAATCAACTTGGGAGATGAGTTGGGAGGCTTGCCAAAGCTCACTAGTATGCTTTGAAATCAAAATGTGCAGGAGTGAAGCCAAGTGAACCGGCCAAGCCCCTTAAATAGGCCACTCAAGTTGGCCAAGCCGTTGGGCTGAAATCAGGGGCATCGGACGCGCCGATGCTTGACCATCAGACGCTGCCCTAGCGTCCGATGCTCCAGATGGAGCCACGTGTCTCCCTAATATGAATATAGGTAGCCCGATCCCAACGGCCATTTTCCTTCGCACCACGGTTAATGTGACATCAGACGCTCCGATGCCACTGCTCAATTCAGCTCTATTTTGCGCCACATCAGACGCGCAGGCACCATCGCATCGGACGCTCAACCCCTGCGTCCGATGACCATGCAGAGAGGTTCCAGAAAGGGTTAAATCACATCGGACGCGTCCGATGCATTGGCATCGGACGCAGACCATCGTCCGATGCTTCCTGGAAAACACGCTCGCGCCACGTCACCTGCATTGGAGTCTACAACAGTGATTCCTCAGCGTCCGTTGCCAGCGTCCGATGCTCCTTCAACATTTGTCAGAAACTAGGGTTTACCATCGGACGCTCGGACCAGCGTCCGATGCCCCTCGGACCCGCGTCCGATGCCTCCGAACACACTACTTCTCTTCCGAAAAACGCTGAATCCTGCCTCGCAAGCTCGGTAGGAGGGAGAAGGACTATACACTAGTCTCTCCCACTTCTCCACAACTCCTTAACACCCCTTGTCCCAAAAGTGCCAACACCACCAAGTGTACATCATTATATGCAAGTGTGTTAGCATTTTGCAAAGCATTTTGCAAAGCATTTTCAAAGGGGTTTTGTTAGTCACTCACTAGGTCTATAGCATCGATATGTTAGAGAACTCCTAGTGGCACTTGAACATCGCATAAGTCGTGAATTATCTCCTCTTATAGTACGGCTATGTATCCTAAATGTGATCACACTCGCTAAGTGTCTTGATCACCAAAACAAGAGCCCTATAGGTTATACCTTTGCCTTCGGGCCTCTTTGCTCCGTCTCTTCTCTTCTTCTCGCGATTCACCAAAGGTAGAGCACTTGATCACTTGAGTTGCATATGGCCATCACCATCCTCCATGGTTGCCACCTTGCTAGCTCCTCCACTTGGCTTGGTCTCAATCCTTTCTTATAAGCTACACACATGCTTAGCAATAGGATTAGACCAAATAGGTTTCATCAATTAGCCAAAACCAAACTAGGGCTTTCAATGGTGCTGATGGGTGCAATAACAGACATGAAAAAGATAGCAATAAGAACATTTAACAACTAGACAACCACCTCATATTTATGTTATTGCATCAGAGGCCTTTCCTCATCAAATAATGTACAAGATAACAGATAGAAAACAGATATACATAGGAACTGGTACAACATACCTTTGGCAATGGAACACAGCATGACAAGAGCAGCAACATATTTGCTGGTACCATTGTTAGGCGGAGTTTCATTGCCAAAGATTAGGCAGCCTCAGATAGGAAACATATAAAGATAGGAACCGCTACAACAATTTGGCCTCAGATAGGGGGGTTGTCATCTAAACCAGGTTAATCATTGGTGGTTGCCTTCCTTAAAAAACAGACATGTAAAATCAAGATAGAAATCGTGTAAAACAGTCATGGCTACCATGAAATCGTGTGAGGAGACATGCCCAACCAATGACGGGTGGGCATGTCTCGATCACGCGGTTCGATGATACACATGAAGATAAGGGTCAAAGCACTGTCATGGCTACCATTAAATTGAGTAAAGAGACATGCCCAACCACTGCATTTATCTGACCACTGACGGGTGGGCATGTCTCTATTACGTGATTCGATGATAGACATGATGAAGACATAAAGCAGTGGTACAAAAGCAGACAAGAAACACATTAGGCAGCCACCTCATAATTGTTGTTGTAACATCATAGGCCAGTTCATCATCCAACACTTGACATGGTTCAAAGAAAGAAAGAACAAATGCAACTGGTCAATGAAGAACAGAACTGGTGAAACTGAAACAACAACTACAACAGTTGCAAACTGCATTAATAAAGTACCCAACAGAGGGCCACCAGCCTTAATAGTGCATTACAATAAATGTTCATCTGCCCAGAAGCAAAAGGGCTCAAATGAGGTCCATCTAAACTCCATCCCAGTGTACTAAACCCAAAAGAGCAACTATGAGCCAGCCAAGTAACCTGCACAAAAGCCTACAGCAGCTGCATTCCAGCTGTAGTCAAAAGAGGGGAGAGTGGGATAAGGGGTGGAGGAACTATACATCTCAACAGTCAACCCACTTTGTGTGGCCTAACTGCCATCATGTAGTGCATCTAGACATCATAGTAGTTCTTGGCCAGGTAGGTCCTTAGCCAAATATTCCTATGGGTGTCACTCATGTTGACAAAGCCTGTACCCTGGGCCTTGTTGTCTAGCAGGAAGGTGGACAACCTTAAACCTTTGGTTGTGCCCAACTACATGAAGGAACATTGCAACCTGCTCCTCTACACTACATCCATCTCTTTCATTTACCAGTTCCCTCTGTCTAAATAGGTTGCATAGAGCAAAGAAAGGAGCTCTAGTCATCCTAAGCATAGATAGGCACTCAACATCAGTTGAGTTATATATCATCTTTAGGGTACGTTCTCTATGCTGCTCAGCTTCAGTTCTCAGGGCTAAACATAGTGGACCAGGCTCAGTGGCAGGCTCTGGGCTTTTCCTTTTAAGTCTACTAGTGACAAAAGCTACCATGGCAACTACCATTGCAGCGGCTTGCTTAGCCATCATGTCACGGCTCTCAGAGGGATCCATCTACATCCACATAATAATAGGACATGAACTCAGTTCAAAATACCCTGTCAGGCATCCACATCAGTGTTCACTGACTAATAAAACATATTTAGCACGGCTGCATGTACAAGCATGCCTCCCAGTGCTTGGGACAGCATCATAGACCAAAAAAAACAGAAGTAATCCAACATCAGACAGATCACAGAGAATGTACAAGACTGTTCGTTGACTTATTAAACACATTAAGCACGACTACATGTACAAGCATGCCTCCCAGTGCTTCGGACAACATCAAAGACCAAAAAAGGAGAACAAATCCAACATCACATAAATCACAGCATGAACAGACAAGTATAGACCAAAGTTGGAACAACACATAAAGCAAAAGATCAACTTTTCGTAAACCCTAAGCATCATGCAAATCCAGTATAATAAGACAGGTCTAATCTAAGCATAAACAAATCGTAAACCCTATCCATCATGCAAAGCCCAGAGTAATAACACATGCCAAATCTTTGAATAAACAAATCGCAAACCCTAAACATCAACAAAATCAAGTACTGATGACATAGATCTAATCCAACAAAAATGAATAAGTAATCGAAGCAAACCCTTGCATCAATGACTGCAAGAACAGGGGGATTTGGGACGATTTAAACCTCGGGGTCAATGAAGGACCAAGAACACGCGTAGATCAACGAAGCTGATGAAGAACTGCCAAAGAGGAAGTAGATCTGGATGGAGAGGAAGCAGATCCAGCACGTACACGGCCACCAACACCCCGACAGCAGCTGCAGGAGGTGGAAGAAGACGGCTGCCAAGTCGGAGTACCGGCGGACGAGGCAGTGGCGTCGCGCCGACGTGGCTCCAAGACGGTCCAACGGAGACCACAACCACCGGAACCACCTAGCCGGACATGACCACCCGCGCTGGTTTCTCACGAACAACGAAGAGGAAGGAGTGGAGATGGGAAACGGAGGAAGAAGAAGGGAGAGGGGCGACCGCGGCTTTAAAGGAAGCAGATTTCACCGGTGGCGGAGCGCGCGGGGAAGTTTCCCCTTCCCGCGTGAGCCACCGCCGTGCACCCGAAATCGCCCCCAAAATCGCCCGCGTGCGCCGCCGCAACTGCGCCCCCAGGAAACGAACCCTAGCTTCGTTTCTGGGGAGCCAGGCGGCGCCGCCCCTTTTGCACCCCCGCGGCGGGCTGCGAAGCGGGCCAAGCCTCCCAAACACGAGAGTTGCAGCCCACGAGCGCAGCCGGGCCGTTGGGCCAGTGCTCCAAACACGCCCTTTGTGTCTCCCTCCCCCACCTCGCAGGTTGCTTCAAAATAAATACAATTCTAAAGTTTATTTTTTTTAAAAAATAAATATGACTTTACATCTAAGATAAGTCAACTCTATTTGTCTTTATGTGCCTTTTTATTTTCCAAAATATAATGATTGCATTTTATATGGGTATTTTGGTAATTTTGGCAGTGTGTTCGCATGTCTGGTCGGGACGGAGTGAATAGGTAGCTAGCCGCGCGGGAGACATAGCACGCATCACCTTTTCCGAGTTGGCTTTGAACACTTGGTGTTGCACTCAGGTTTTTTTTTACCGCTTACCGACCGGTTTTTTTCAGTGAAAAAACCGGTCCGGTAAACCGGTAAAAACCGACCGGTAACCGTAAAACCGTTTTTTGGCTACTGTGCATGTGTCGGTTTATTACCGGTTACCGCTGATTTTTGCTACCGGACCGGACCGGTAAGACCGGTTACCGGCCGGTTTGACCGGTTACCGACCGGGAAAAAAAAACCCTGTTGCACTAGTTGTGTGCTTGTCCTGCGGCAGGTGCTCCTGGTCCGCTAAAAAAAATTGCGTTGATTTCACTCATGAGTTTATTCTTTTAAGAAAATATTACCACCATTTGTAATACTAGTATGTTGTACTCCCTCCGTACACAAAATAGATGATATTTTAGACATCGATATAGTCTCTAAAGTACAATTTTGACTCTCTTTATACTAAAAAGTATTTATCAAAAAATACTATATATATTTATGAAAGTATTTTTTTCAAGACAAATCCATTCATATGGTTTTATAGTTTCAAACTCGACAACTTAAAAGTTATTCATGATTTATATTCTCATTGTTGGACCGAAACATGTCCAAAACGTTATCTATTTCCTTTAAAAAGAGTGTTTTTTATAAAAACATTTGCAAGATAAATCGAATTGTCTATTGGTACTCGCTCAATTCCAATCATCTGACGTTCTAGGAAGGCTAAGACATCTTATAATTTAGAGAAAAATAGTATACTAGCAATTACCTACCAAAGACAAACCAAGGTGCATCCCGTTTTATTACATATAAATAAAGCATGAAAACCAAAGAAACCTATACATTGGAAAAGCTCGGTCTCTTCCCGCTTCGTTTTAAGATGATCTCCGTCTTCAAACGTAAAGTACTTTTTCTTTATAGTTACATGTTTTTATCGCCAGACATGCCGGAGGTAGCAAGACTCACGACCAGACGCAAGCGCCACCACCATGGAGAAGCAGACGACGTCGCGGTCAGATCTGCCAGATTAGGAGCCCACCATCGGCATTTGCAGCTTTTGGGGGAAGGATAAGCCCCGTTGCTGCCTCGACGTGGAACGGATGCCGTGCGTTGGGAAGCTAGCCTCCGCCACCGCCACCGCCACTCCGATTCAAGACAGGACCTTAGGCGAAATAAGAGAGAACTAGGTTTAGTAAGTTATTTATGCGAGATATAAACTTTACGGTTATAAATAAATATTTACGGGAACGTGGGATAGGTTAGACATGCTGTTGTAGCTGTTGTTTTGTGTTCATTGGGTGAGTACTATAGTTGCCTATCAGAGTTTTACTTTTCCGTATTTGGAAGGTCAGTTACTCTAAGGGCTTGTTTAGTTCCCAGAAATATTTGGGAAATGCACCGTAGCACTTTCGTTGTTATTTAATAAACTTTGTCTAAATATGGACTAACTAGGCTTAAAAGATTAATGCTTCATGCATGCAGCTAAAGATTAATGTGATGGAGAATCTAAAAATATTTGGGGAAAGTTAGGAAACTAAACATGACCTAAAATTCTACTGCTAATGTTTTCTACCAGATGGTGCGATAACTTGGCGCAGATACTTGCCGGGTTGGTCGACCACCACACCACGGAGTGCCGGAAAAAGAAATGCAGATCCAGCGCCCAGCAGTACACTACAGTAGAGTAGAGTAGAGAGACGACAGACAGTTGAAGTCGGTTGCTCGCCTCGGCATCCCCGCGCGCCTGAGCTTGGCAAGAAGATGGATCAGCGGTTGGTGGAGCACAGGTGGGGCTGCGACGAGCAGAGGACGCGGACAAGCTCGGCGATCAGCGGTCAGCACACGCGATCGGTCCCGGACCCCTCTCCCATCACTCTCTTTCGTCAGACACACCGTCAGGTTAGGTCTAATCAGAGTAGTACTAGCTATCAGACAGAGATCAGCCTGCTGCCTGCTGCCTGCTGCCTGCCTGCTGCAGCAGGCCCAGCAGAGCAGCCAGCATCATCGCCGAGCCGGATTGGGTGCGCCGAGCCGTGCCGGAGCTGGTGGCGTGGTGTTCCAGACGCTACCGGCGCGGCGGGCTGGCGGCGTCCATCCGCGGCCGGCGCGCCATGTCCCAGGTCCCGCCGGCACGTCGCGAGCCGAGCTCTGACATGCGGGCCCCGTCCCCCTCTCCATCCAACCAAAGCGCCCACCCACGGGCCACGGCCCACACCGCCTTCGTCCGGACTCCGCACACCGTGACTGACAGGCCGTCCCCATCCCCCAGACCCGCCCCGTCGGCCGAGGCCACACACAGCCCACGTGTGCCGCCGCGAAGGCCACGTCACCGAGGCAGCCAACACCCAACAGCAACAAAGGCGGCAAGGCGCTCGGTGTGGGTCCAGCGAGCGCGCCGCCGCTGACACGCGGGACCTCCTCCCTGTCCCGCCGCCTCGGGCGACGAGCCCACTGCCCACCCGATCTCCCTCTCTCTCCCGCAGTCTGCATGCTGGTACCGGGGCGCCCGGCCTCCGCGTGTCCACCGCGCGCTGCTGCTGCGTGGAGGTGAGCCCGGGCGGCGCGAGCCCTGCCGACACGTGGCGGCCGGAGACGGGCTCCACCGGGCGCTCCGGGGCTGGCCTGCTTGCTGCTGCGCGCGAAGGCGGCGGCGATTGAGATATTTAATCAGGGCCAGGGCCAGCGCGGGGCCTACTCCTACTCGCTTTCGCTTTGGGCCTTTGGCACCGCCCCCGCCGTCGAAGAAGTCGAACTCGAAGAAGTCTCGAAGTCGAACCCTCTCAAGCTCTTCTTGCTTCTCCAGCACCGCACCTCTCTCTATTTGTTTCTCCCCGTGACTATGTGAGGCTCCGGCATCTAGCAGGTCGCTCCGTCCGGCTGCGTGCTCCACCCCTCCACCACCATATACCCCGGCCCCGCGCGGTCCCGACATGTCTGACGATAGCGACGGGCAGCGGCAATGCCGCCGGGGCGGCGGCGCCGTCGCCGTCGACGACGAGCTCGACGCCGCCATGGCGCTCGCCGACATGGCCGGGGTCGGCCCGGCCGGCGAGCAACAGCCGCCGCCGCCGGTGCGCGCCGCGCCTCCTCCTCCTCCTCCTCCTACTACTAATCAGGTGAATGATTACAACCGGCCGCCGTCGCTGCGCTTTGCTTTGTTGCTCTGGTAACAATTGATTTTTGATCGTCGGCCGATCGAGTAGGAGGACGAGGAGGAGCTGGCGAGCACGCGGCTGAGCCTGGAGCTGGGAAAGGTGGGCATCCAGGCCTCCCCGGCGTGCTCCAGCAGCTCCAGCGCCGGCGCCGGGCACCCGCCGCACCACCAGCAGCAGCAGGTCACCGCGGCGGCGCCGTCGACTGGCTACGGGCCCCGGCCCCGGCACGCGCTCACCGAGGTAATCGCGCGATCCCGTGCCCCGTCTTCACCAGCGTGCGTGTGCGTGACGACGGTGACGACGTACAGGCCGAGAAGGAGGCGAAGCGGCTGCGGCGCGTGCTGGCCAACCGGGAGTCCGCCCGCCAGACCATCCTCCGCCGCCAGGCCATCCGGGACGAGCTCTACAGGAAGGTCGCCGACCTCTCGTCGCAGAACGAGAACATGAAGAAGGTGGGTAGGAGGATCGTGCCGCGCCGGCCGGACTGACTGACATGCATGGCATGGCAGCTCGATCGCCGGCGTGAACTCAAATCTAGCTGCTGCTTGTTCATTACTACGACTGTACTGATGAGCGCGCTGACGACGGCCACCACCACACCTGTTTGTTGTTGGTGCAGGAGAAGGACATGGTGATGCAGGAGTACCTGTCGCTCAAGGAGGCCAACAAGCCTCAAGAACAGGCACATCGCCACCGCCGCCCATCGCTTTCATTCGTTCCTCCCATTCGTTTTCCTTCTTCCCTGATTGCTCTAATTAAAATCTCTACTAGTACGTGAATACGTGATCCTGTACTTTGACTCGACACATGACGTAGCAACACTGCTGATTATGATATTGTTTTATCCAATAATGATGGATGTTGCCATTGTTAGGCAGACAAGAATCTAGCACGTTCCAATCCCTCCACCATCATCTGCAGCACGTATGCATAGAATTTTTTTTCCACTTGTTCCCCTCAAACGAGGACACACATGCATCCCCTGCACCTGCACTGCACTTTTCTGCCCACTTCTACTGGAGTACGTACTCCTACTCATGCCGTACACCTAGCTCCTGCTGCTGCTAGTCGTGGTCTGAATTGTGAGAGTAGTACTTGTTGATTGTTCTTGTACGCATGCCACGCCGACGTAGTCGTCGTCTGCATAATGACGCCAAAGATTTCTTAATTTCTTTGCCTGCATATAGCCATATAGGAGTTCTCCTATCTCTGTGCCTTTTCTTCGTCGCCATGCCGGCCGGCCGGTTTGCTCGGTGCAATGCCGACGATGGCCGCATGGGATGGGATTGGGATCAGTCCTCGGCACGCACGTTGTTGCCATTTCCTCCAGTCGGTTCGGTTCGGCTTCAGCGGCTACTAACTTCGGACGGAGCTCCTGGCCGTGGTGTCTCGGTTGGTGGGTCGTCGGTCGCGCGTGCGTGCGTGACCACGTCGGCGGATTCCGTCGTCTTCTCCGCGGAGTTACTACTGGTCGATCTTGGCGTCACGCTGTGCTCATTCAATTCTCTGCGTGCGCGCAGGTGGCGAGGTCGTCGGCCAAGAAGGCGGCGCCGGCGGTGGCAGCGGCGATGCCAACGCAGCAGCAGACGGGAGCAGCGGCGGAAACCCTGGCGGCCCCCCGCCGGGGCCGGGTTCCTGTACACCGCGGCGGCGCCGGTGCCCTACGTCTGGGCTCCTGGCCCCCGGCGCTGCCACCGCCGAGCCGGGTACGAGCACCACCACCACGGAAGCCCGCCGGGCCCGCCGCCGCTCTGCCTGCAGCCGCCGTGCGTACTACTACCCGGTCGTGCCGGTAGCGGTCGTCCGTCCCGCGCGGGTCGCCGTCGTCTGCGCCGCAGCGTACGGCCGCCGCAGCAGCCGCAGTGGCGCGGCGTTCCAGGACCCGCGCGGCGCCGCGGCAGCGGCCGAGCCCGTGGGCAGCGGGGGCGGCGGCGGTGGCGCGACGGGCGAGGACGACACGGACGACGACCCCTGCTCGCTCACGCTCGGCCTCGACGTCGACAAGCGGAGCGCGCCCGTCAGCGTCTTCCCCGCGGCGCCCGGCGCCGGCGTCGGCGGGGGAGCGCAGAGCGACCGGGACAAGGCGGCCACGGCGGCGGAGGCCAGGAGGCGGAGGAAGGAGCTCACCAAGCTCAAGAACATGCACGCCGCCGCCCGCCCCGGCGGCGAGCAGTGGTAGGCAGGCCGGCCGGCCGGCCGTTGTTTTGCGGATGGAATGACAGGGCATGCAGGGCATTGGTGAAGGTGGCGATGGTGGTGAATGGTGATGACTCCATTGGTTTTTTCTTCTCGGCGGAGAACTACTAAACAGCTTCGTGATCTCTTCTTTGAATCCATTGCTTTATTTTGCTCTATCTACTTATACTAGGTAAAGGCAGGAAGAAAGGTTTTGCATGCAAATGCATTTTGGTCAGGTTCAGGTTCAGCTTCTGAAGCGCCCCCAGGATTTCAGATTTCGACGAAATGTTTTCTGTTTTTTCTTAGTATTCTTTGCTGCAATATGTAAGTGAAGAAACTCAAACAGAGTGCTAGCTAGCGGTATTTCTTTCTCGATGATGTAGCATCGATCTGAGGTCATGTATAATGTAACAATTCTTTCTTTAGGATTTTTATACTACCAGCAAGCAAGATTAAGACAGTACGTATAATATAATGATCTCTTCCAAGAGTACATGAGCCTCTCATATACTACTATTTCGTTTTCTAGTACAACTAGACTACTAGAGGTTTCAGTTTATCTAGGATTTACTCGTACAGTCGTACGAACTACGAAGGAATGATGTGATTAGTCACTAGTCAGTGTATCTAGGTTTCAGTTTTCTTTAGGAATGATGTGATGTAGCTGGAGTCTGGCCATGCAGCTTGTCTGAGATAGACATCGTTATCAAGTGCCCGATGATCTCCATTGTGCTTGTATACATGCAGGAAGCATCGTTATCAAGCATCCACATAAGCGCGAACACATGCTTTATCTCAGCCGTCCGTTCACTCACATGCAATGTATATCAACCGTTGGATGCACTGTGCATATGGGTCCACGTTTACCCACTCTCTCACATGACTCGATCTTAACCGTTAGATGCACATTGTGCCATGGGCGGCCATGGCCCCCCTCCTCAATGCAATTTCCATTATATATACAGTAATTATAGCACTGTTCATCAAAAAAATACATAATCTGGCTCCCCTTTAGTGATCAATTACATAGTCTGGCCTCCTTGTTTTTTTGGCTCAAGCTCCGCTACTGCATTGTGCGGCTGCGACTGTGATAACCTATGTGGTCGCAATGGGATGTGGAAACTTCGCATTGGTATACATGGGACGAGCTCCAGCAAGCAACGTAACTGTTGATACCTATTGCCTAGTCTCGGGGTTTCAAACTTCGTCATTTTTTTGCGAATTACGGTAACAGTAATGCTGGGCCACGGTCGCCCGTCCTATCCGGTCACCGTGTGGCCACTGCGCTCCGCATGGCTCTGCTTTATCCGCTCGCTTCTCTCTACGCAGCCCTGCGTTCCTCTCCTCTCCTCTCCTCCTCTCAAAGATCCAGCTTCTTCTCTCCTCCTCTCACAGATCCAGCCTCTCCTCTCCTCTTCTCACAGTATAATCCGAATTCTTTCACTTCGAATATGGCAAGTGTGATTTATCATTGTGGGGTTTTTCTGGGAGGGGCACTTCATGCGTACACTATAAAGACAGGATTGGAACTGAATTGTACAATATGAAGCTCTCTTACCAAAGAAAGGGAGACACTATTTTACTAGCATAACTGAAAAGTGAACTGATGGTTTTTATGTCCCTCTCACTACGCCTGACTACGAGCCGATGCAGATTTAGCGCATTGGATCATTATTGAGGTCGGCCCAGAATGCCTCCTATTTCGTCTTTCTCAGTCAGCTAACGGGGCCACGACGCTATCCAACGGAAGTCCCGAGCGATATGACTATTCCTATTCCTATCCTTTCCTTTCATCCTTAAGCGAATGCTAGAACAAAAGTAAGGTCTTCCCTCGAAGTGAAATGAAAGCAAAGGTGCCTTACCGATTGTAGCCCGATGCGCTGCTTCAATGGCTCGATATGAAAGATGACCAGCTCTACTACTTTTGGTGCCATATCTTCCAAAACCAAGTTGTGTACCATCCGGTTCGCGACCCCTACTACATAGTTGGCTAGAACTCGAGCTCTATGGCTGGTCCCCACTTGCAAAGGAGCAATTCGACTCCGAGTTGTAGTAAAGAAATCCATTGGCACTTTCATGCGTGACGGGTTGAAGTCACTCCATATAAAAGTGTTCCAGGCAATGCCGCTCCCATCGTATTCTCAGCTCCCAGAGCACATATCTCCACTTTGGCTCCTATTTATTAGTTTCTCCTCGGGGGATAAGTCAATCTCATAGTTGGCTTGCTAACTACTAACTGGAATTAATACATAGCCGCTACACAATTCGTACTTTTCACTCCGACTTGCAAACTTATATCTGAAAGCAGGAATGACAGGCTGATTTACTTCCTTGGATTCAGGTATCCACTAATAAACCTACTTGCTTACTGTAAAGAAAGGTGATATCAAGAATGAAAACTACCCGCCTACTTCAATGCTTATAGCAGGCTTACTACTTGGTAAAAGGAGTGATACCACTAGCCTCCGCCTTGAGCTGCGTAAACTACAACTACAAACTAATACTACGGAAACAAGCTTTGCATTATTCTTGTTGGCTTGCTACCCGGTAAAAGACTAGCCACTACAGCCCCATACTACAATCTTCGCTGCCCCCTTTTCAACTTCTAATCCGCTTACTGCCTGCTAATATGATAGATAGGAAATGATCAAGCCATCCAGCAGCGCCTCGCGCAACGCCGCCAGCCTGACGACCGTGCTCATCCCCGTCCTCCGCACACCCCGCTTCCTCCTTGGTCAGTGTGGTGGCACACTCCTCCCTACCCGGCGTCCTCCTCCCCAACTCTGACGTCATGCATCCCTCCTGCGATGTCTCTCTTCCCTGACCCCGACGTCCTCCTCCCCCACCTCGACAACCTCCTCTCCCACCTCGGCGACGACCTCTTCCCCCACCTTGGCGATGTCTTCTCCATATACCAGCGTCCTCCCCTAAAAGGAGCTCCTGACGTCCTCAGATCTGGCAGCCATGGTGCTTCTTGCGCTAGGCTCTCTTCTCTCCCCTCATGTTGTAATTGTATCTTTTAATTGTTTCAGACGCTTAAAAAGTATGTTGCAGTAGAGTCGTATGAATGTTGCAAAAGTAGATCGAGGGAAGTTGCAGATGTATTTTTTTTGTTCAGATGCATGTTGCAGGAGCATGTTTTGAGTGTTTCAGACGCTTAAAAAGGTATGTTGCAGTAGAGTCATATGGATGTTGCAAAAGTAGATCGGGGGGAGTTGCAGATGTTGTATTTTTTTATTTCAGAGGCATGTTGCAGGAGCATGTTTTGAGTGTTTCAGACGTTTCAACAATATATTTCATCTGTGTTTTCTATATGAATGTTGTGATTGTATTATCTAGATGTTGCATATGCTCCACACATATATTTGCATGTGTATTTTATGCGGATGTTGTGTATATTTGCATGGTTTTTCAAATGTGTTTCAAGTGTATTTTAAGTGTTTCAATATCCTTAGATGCATGTTGCAACAGTTGTTTTCGAGTGTTTCAAAATTAGATCGAGTGTTGCATCTTCCTCCTCCTGTGCCTCCTCTAACAATACGCTTGCGGGGCGGGCACAGGGGAGCGGCATGGGGCAGGCCCTGCCTGTGCCGTGCGAGGAGCTCAGAAGACGTTGAGGGACATGCATGAAGGGGATTTGTGTGTGGGAGGGGGAGCGGTGTGGAGATGTGCCTGCATGTGCCTGCTACAAGTGTTCGGGTGGGCGTCCGGACGCAGGGCTCCATCCGAACGTCCGGGCGCTAGGGGTGTCGTTATGGTAATCTATGGACTATGGGTGTCCAAATTTCTTTTTCTTTCAAAATTTCATATTACACTAATACGTGTATGTTTTATTATAAATATATAGGGATTTGTTATATTTCAGGTGTCTGGAATATAATATCTTTTCAGGCGACAACTATAACCTTCAAATCTTCATCCAATGGTCCAAATCTATTAGCACAAATCAAAAAAAACAATGATAATTTTTTGTATGAAAGAATGAAGATAAAACTGTTCAGACGTCTAAAATATAGAAATGTGAAATATATAACTCTAGATTCATGTTTTCTGTTTTTAGTTTCCTTTTTTTTACTTAATTGATGTATAGCCATACATCGTGCTACTGTTTTATTTAGATCTATACATTTTTAGAAAATCATACATCATGTTCAAGTCTGTAATTTCAGCCAAGTTCCATCAGTAATTTTAGAGGTGGCAGCAAAAATTCTAATATTCAAATTTTAAACCATAGTCTACAGAAATTCTGATATTTAAATTGAAAAAAACTAGTTTAACTCGCTGGTGTCGTCGTTTTGTTGCTTTTAATAGCCTTCCCGCCTGAAAGGACCTAAGGTGTCGCCTAGAGGGGGGGTGAATAGGCTTTTCTGAAAATTTACAACTTATAATGCGGAAGCAATTAGTATGCGAGTTTCCAATTACTTGGAAACTCCCAATCGGAGTATAAACAACCCCTCAAGAGACAAACACAAAGTATATGACTAGAAATTAATCACCTAGAAGGCAATACCCTGCACCACAAAGATTAGCTCAAGGATTAAACAAATTGGGCACAGTCAGTAAATACCGGACATGTCCGGTATCAATACCGGACAAGTCCGGTATGCACGGGTTGTGCGGGACTGCTCCTTTTCTTCTCCAATTTCTCACACAACCTGCAATCACTATGTATGATGTATATATAAAACTGATTGCTTGCAAAACAACTAGCACAACGAAGAATAACAAATAGCCGAAAGTAAAGCACAAAGGAATGACACGGTATTTGTTTCACACGAAGTTCGGCACCCCCTCGGGTCTACTCTCCGTTGAGCCGGCTGCGAGCTACCACAAAGGTGGGCTCTAGAGGACACCACGGGTCACTCTAGCCGCGGTCTATTTCACCTTCACCCGCTATGCTCCTTCCACTAGTTGATCTCTTTTGAGGAGAGATCGAACCTTCACAAACTTTCCGAGGCACTCCACAAATCTCTTGGGTGCTCAACGGCGACGCCTAACCGTCTAGGACCGTAGAGTCCAAGAGTAACGAATGCGCACAACAAGATCGACGATTTGCACAAGTGCTCAAGAGATGGCTTGCTCTCTAATTTTGAATCTCTCTCAACCCACAAATGGATTTGGCAATTAGAGGACAATCACTCACTAAGAGAGGGTTGGAAAGTGTTTTGAAAGGCTTAGAATGAGTGTGGGAACCAGTAGAATCAGCAGCCTCCAAAGGTGGAGGTCTGAGGGTATTTATAAGCCCACATTCGAAACTAGCCGTTTTCTAGCCGTTGGCTGAGTCAGCTCATACCGGACATGTCCGGTATGCATACCGGACATGTCCGGTATGACTTTACTGCGTGAGGAACACACTGAACAGACCAACTTTCAAACTTCCCAACAGATCTCGGTAGTACCGACCACAAGGTCGGTAGTACCGCTAGTTGTAAAGGGGTTTTCACAACCTCTCTGGAAGTAGCCAATTTTGACCTACCGGTCGTACCGCTATAACCCCGTGGTACCTCTCGGTGGTACCGACCCAAGCGTCGGTAGTACCGCCTATCACAAAGATACTGTTAGCCACAAATCCGCAAATACCGGACATGTCCGGTATGCATACCGGACATGTCCGGTATGACTTGACTGCGCGAGAAGCACTCTTAACCAACCATCTTTCAAACCCCAATAGGATCTCGGTAGTACCGACCACCAGGTCGGTGGTACCGACAGTTAAGAGGGGGTTTTGCAACCTCTCTCTGTGTTGGCCAAATTTGGCCTACCGGTAGTACCGCCATTACTCCTACGGTAGTACCTGTCGGTAGTACCGACGCAAGAGTCGGTTGAACCGCCCGAACACAAGCTGCGAGACAGAACTCCGCTAATACCGGACATGTCCGGTATCGGACATGTCCGGTATGCATACCGGACATGTCCGGTATGGACTCCACAAGAGCGCCCGAGGCCGAGGCCTGGCGCAGAGGCTCGGGCGAGACGGAGTTTGAGCGCCCGAGGCCGAGGCCTGGCCCAGAGGCTCGGGCGAGACGGAGCTTGAGCGCCCGAGGCCGAGGCCTGGCTCGGGCGGGACGGAGCTTGAGCGCCGAGGCCGAGGCCTGGCGCAGAGGCTCGGGCGAGACGGATGGCCGCACTGCTGTGGGCTCATACCGGACATGTCCGGTATGGACAGACAGTGCAACACACTCAGCTGAAAGTTAGCTCTAGCTCTCTCATGTCTCACTTAGGTTGGATTGAGCACTTATGAAGAATCATCTACTATATGTTGCATCCCTCTTAATAGTACGGCTTTCCTATTTACTCAAGATAAATTGAAATACGAATTTTAAACCTCTTGAGTTGATCTCCATTTGAACCAAGCCGCTTCTCTTCATTTTCTATATTGGAAGGAATGCTTGTCATGTTTAGAAGTAGATATCCCTCAAGCAAAGCCATCTTGAGCATGTGACTTGACTCCATTCAAGTGATATAATGGAATTCCAAATGTGCCAAGTCACTCCAATCAATATTGTTGCTAGGAATGTCGATTCTCCACTAGATGCGATCTTCAAGCTTGATTGATCCTTCGACTAAATGCAAGTACTTTCTTCTTCACTCTAGCTAGGTTCTTCGGCCGCCAAGCCGTCGCTTGCCCTTCACCCTTGCTTAGTACCTCAAAGACTCTTTCCTTGCTATCTTCACCATTTCAAGCCATTCAACCATGCTTCATTTTGAATCCTTTCTTAGCAAACATAAATGCACTATGATTATCCCACAATACGATAACCCTTTATATCAATATCATTCTCATTGTTGTTTTGTGCTTGTGACATGATCTTCATACAACAATCCTTCATTTTGGCTTTGCATTACATTTCAAGTACATAGTGAGATAATCATTTCCCTGTGTCACACTTAGCAAACATATTAGATCTTTAATCAACATTGTCATCAAATCATCCAAAATCACACTTAAGTGCAACATGCACTTTCAAACTCCCCCTTTTTGGTGATTGATGACAACCTTGATTAAATTTTACCAAAGGATAAACAATTAAGCTTATGGGTTCAATGATTTATGAAGAGCTCCCCCTTAATATGTGCAATATGAATTGAATTCATAAAGGACCTCAAAATGTCAATTTGCACATACTAAGGTGAGTTGGAAACTCCCCCTAAATCATTGCATCCGAGAATGCAAGTGTGTGAGCAATATAGATCATGATGCATATGACAAGATATATCACACAAGTCAATAAATGAAAAACAATACACCAAGACATATGCAACACACTAGTAAGTAAAGATCTTATGAAGAATGAATTACTACTCATATCACACACATAGCACTCACACAAAGATTTCTCAAGTCCACAACCACTAAGATAGATTATATTACAAGATAAGGATCATGTCTCATCACAAAGATATCTCTGATATCGGATACACTAAAGAACTCATACATGACTCATGATATTACATAAAGCTCAAACTCTGAGAACTAAACCACCACTGCAACTAAAATGCATCAAATCTCCAGATACAAGACACATAACAGATAACATGAAGACTGAAGCTCTAATCAACTATCTCTCCCCCTTTGTCATCTATCTCCAAAAGGTAAAGGTGAAGTTCAAGGATGACACCAGGAGGGCTGCAGGCGAAACTGTCACTCGTCGTCGTCCCCAGGCTGCCGAGAGCTCTGTCCTGGGTCAGGGTAGCCGTAGGTACCACCAAGGAAGCTGTCCCACACGTCTGAAGCAAACTCCTCAGCTGAGCTAGGACGAAGTAGGGGGTCTGTGGAGAACCTGGGAGCTGAAGGAAGAGTGTCGTGGGGCTGCTGCTCAGCCTCTACTCTCCTTGCCTCTGACTCTGCTGCTCTGTCTCTGCTCCCTGTCTCTGACGCACTGAAAGGTCGTCAAACTCCCTCTCATACCTCTGCTGCTGCTGCTCAAACGTCTCAGGCTGCTCAGTCTCGTCATCTGACGGTGGGGACCTCGGGGGCTGAAACCTGTAGTGCTCGTGAAGCATCTTCAGCGTCCTCGAGTCCTCTCTCCTAGCCTGCCTCTCACGGTGCTGCTGAGCCTTGATCACATTGACATCCTTGCACACGCCGAGAATACTGCTAAGAACCTTGCGCAAGAGAGAGCGCTGCCTGCCACGTCCCTGAGAGGTGGAGTGAGAACGAGTGTGTGGCTGTGGCGAGCCTGCTCCAGCTGCTCCTCCCGCTGCTCCTGCAACTGGGTCCTCTGGCTGTGGCTCTGCTGCTGCTGGAACTGCCCCTGGTCCAGGTGGAGGTATAGGAGACTCAAGAAGATCTGCCTGGAATCTCAAGGGCCTGTGAGAGTGGTCATAGGTGAAAGTGGCACCAATCTGCTGCTCAATCATATGCTGAATATAAGGAGCGAATCCACATCCCTTGAGTGGCCTCTCTCCCACTCTCTTGATCTCATACCAGATGAAATCAAAGATACTGAAAGGCTGTGCTCCTGGTGCTAACCTGTGCAGGAGGTTCCTCGTGTAATCTGCAAGTGTCCCTCTGTCTCCTGACTTGCAATCTATAGTGGCCCTGAGCATCCTGTTGAGATAGCCATAGGTAGGGTGAATGCCTCTCACCTTCCCTACAACTGCCCCAGCAGGTAGAGGTGGGGGTACATGTACCCAAGCTGCTCTGGAGGAAGCACAACCTCATCGTGAATACAAGCTCTCTGAAGATCCTCCTCGTCAAAGCCAAGATACCCTGCAAACTCCCTATAAGACACGAGTGTCCAGACACCCTCAGTCATCCAGTTCATGCGCTTCTCATCAATCTCGTCAGACTCCTCAACATATAGGGTGGCATAGAACTGGGCTATCACCTCATCACACCAATCATGCTGAAACTCCAGAATACGGTAGAGGCCTGTCTGCTGGCAAATAGCAATAGCATGCTCAACTGAAGGACGGTGATGATCTCTAGCATGCTGCCAATCAACGTACTGAGCTCTAATGATCACAGGGTTTCTGGTCAGAAGCACCTTCTCATAATAGTCAATGTGAAACAAGGTGTGAAACCTGTAGTCATAGATGTTCCTCTCCTGTCCCCTGGGGTCTCTCCTCCGCTCTCTCCTGGCCTTCTGTGTACCACCGGACTCCCGATAGTCCACACGAGCCACCCAAGCAGGAATCAGGGCAGCAGGGCGTATCGCAAGAGCCCCAAAGTGCAAACCCTCCTGCTGCTGCTGAGGTGCATCTTCTTCCTCTTCCTCTTCTTCTTCTTCTTCTTCTTCTTCTTCCTTTCTTCTTCCACTTCTTCCTCTTCCTCTTCTTCCTCTATGTCATCATGAGCTGCAAACTGATAAGGAGCTCTAAGGCACCTCCCCTTGGAGGTCTAGTAGTGCCACGACCACTACCACTCCCACTGCCACTGCTGCCTCCAATTGACAAGCCGGAGTGAGAATCTTGCCTCCTCTTCTTATGCCTTTCCCTAGCTGGATCATGTCTCGTCTTGGTTCGAGGCTCGACTCTGTCACTCATAGCTGCTGCCCTGTGACCAAACAATCCACAAAGATGTCTCAGAAGCATATTTATAGGATTTGTCAAAAGTAGTTGAATTAATAGAGATACGATTAAATGCCTCATGAATTGCAAGCACCTAGATCCAAACCGATCACTAGGTTTACAACACAATTATAGACATTAATAATACCCCTAACATCAACTAGAGAGGGCCTGAATCGAGAAAAACAGAAAGTTTTCTGTTCTGCTGGGAAAAACCGGACATGTCCGGTCTCATACCGGACATGTCCGGTATGGACGTTCACAGCACCCCCTTCCTAGGGTTCCTCGGTTCACCACCAATTCAAACCAATCCATCTCAAACTTGATACATTGCTTCTAGACCATGAATCCAACATCTTGACCGAAGGAATTTGAGAAAGATATAGCGATGAATAGATCGGACATGTCCGGGATTTGAAATACCTTGGGATGAGAGGAAACGAGGGAAAATCCAAATCCAACACCGGGCACTTGCTTTTGATGCAACCCTTCCAAATCCTTCTCCCTCTCTCACTTTTCAAGGGGATCTCTAGGTCGCCGAAGGAGGAGAGTTCGGCCCCTTGCTTGGCCGGTTTGGAAGAACAGAAGTGAGGGAGAGAGAGAGCCCGAAGGGGTACGCTGCCTTATGTCCCCCGCTCATACCGGACAGTCCGGTATGGATACCGGACAAGTCCGGTATTTGCGGGTTTAGTCCAGAAACTTTCTGCTTATACCGGACATGTCCGGTATGGATACCGGACAAGTCCGATATTAGCAGATTATGTCCAACAGCTCCAGATTTGCTTCTTTTTTCATCCAAACCCCTTTCTTTCCTCGAACATGTAATCCATCATATTTATTCTCTTCTCTTCATATGATTTCACAAAGAGTGCTTGTGTCCAAATCTCAAGTTTTCTTTTCTCTATGTTTAATCCAAGGTTTTCAACACACTAAAGATTATAGAGAAACCTTATGTCCGTGAATCGTTTTGACAAGAGGATTATCAAGGAATATAATTTACTTTAGAGATATAGGACTTGAGAGAGGTCCATGCCACTTGTAATTAGCCAATCAAACAATCAAGGGGAAC
Source organism: Coix lacryma-jobi var. lacryma-jobi (assembly GCA_009763385.1). Taxonomy (NCBI): domain Eukaryota; kingdom Viridiplantae; phylum Streptophyta; class Magnoliopsida; order Poales; family Poaceae; genus Coix; species Coix lacryma-jobi. Next base: position 124,047,753 of record CM019831.1, read on the forward strand.
AATAATTACAAGTGTCATGGATAGGTCACAAAGACCAAGTGTCAAATATTTTCCCAAAACACACTTCCTACTCATGCTAGTAAGGAATTTGGAAATATCTATCCTATCACACACATAAGTGCACACGCTAGCATATTATAGGCCTATTATGCACTTTCAATGCACATATTAAAACATACCTTTGCCTTGTGCCCACAAGTTCCACCTAGCATAATCATGACATGGTGATGATTTTGTTGACCTTTCTTGTCAAATAGTCATGTCCTCACGAGAAGTCAATTTGATCAAGATGAACTACAACATATGCTAGATAAACCTTATCAGCTCATAAAAGGTACAAAGTTGAAATTGAGCTCCCCCTCAATTAGTGCTTCAAGTATTTGAATTCCTTTCCAAGCACTTTCATTCCATTAAGAATGTGAGAGTCAAAATTCAACTTTGGCCAACACAAAGTAATTTTCCATATATGATATGAGAGTAAATTTTAAGCACAAGTCACTTGAGACATAACGACATGTGAGATCTAAGTTAAGACAATAAGCATAACACAAGTAGAATTAAGCTCAAATCTCATGTAGGCAATGATGGGCAGCTCACTGCCATACCGGTCATGTTCGGTAGGCATGACAGTGCAGAGAATGATTCAAAGTTTTTTTTTTCATAACCAACTTTTCACAAATAAATCAAATAATGAACATGTGAGCATAAGTGGTGAAATGATGGCTATCCTACCAAGTTTCGGTGCTCTAAGTCATGGTGAAGATGAAGAGATAGATAAGACGAACTTAGATTACCAACGGGTCAACCATAGAAGCAAGTATGATGAACCAGGTTGATAGGTTGAGTTAGAATTTCGGATTGACTTGCTCAACCACCCCGAAAGCACATTCTAGCATTATGAATCCTATATGCACTTACATAGCATGTATGTAACCACATACCTTGGCCTTGAGCTCGCATATGTTCCACTAAGAGTACCATGACATAATCATCTTCGTGTTGACTTGACTTGTCAGGTGATCATGCCTTTGTCAAAGTGATCTCCTTTTCATTTAAAGAACTATCACATCACTTTAGAGGAAATTGTTAGATCACAATGGTTCAAGGTAGAAACTAAACTCCCTTTAATAAGTGCTCAAGTCATTTTGAATTACTTGTGAAAGCACTTTGGTTTTCTTTTAAAGAAAGGGAATGTTTTTCTACCTTGACCAAGACACATAGATTTGCCAAATCCTGAATTAAGTTCAAGTACTACTTACAAACACTCAGTATAGATTAATGTGCAGGTATTTAGTTAGAGCAAAAGACTAGTCCACAAAGATCTAGCAATTCTTCTAAATCCAGAAATCTCATCCTTCTCTGCCCATACCGGACATGTCCGGTAGCCATACCGGACAAGTCCGGTATGAAGTGACTTTGTCCAAATCTGCATATGGAGTCACTGGTCTTAACAGAGTGTGAGTAACTCATACCGGACATGTCTGGTACGATACCGGACAAGTCCGGTATTTGCAAATCAGAACCAGTAAACAGCACTTCTGAGATTTCCTTTTGGCTCTAGTTCATTTCACTTCCCTGCACTTCATCAAAGATAATGCTCTACTAGAGAGCCATTAAGAGCATCGAATGACAAATGTCGTAAGGTTAAATTAAATTCATTTGATTACTAAGTTTTAGGCACTTATCAACAATGGTGGAGATGAGTAAAAATGAAATCGATCATCACACAGTCTTCGGGTCAACCATATAGGGTAATATTGACAACATAGGTTGATAGTTTGAGTTGAGATGTCATTTTGCTTACTCAAACACCCCGAAGGCCTTCATCTCACCATTGGAACCTACATCAACATCCTAAGCACATTTTGGTACCCAACTTTTGTTGGGTCCTTGAAAGTTAGTCAACAAGTGCTTAGGCACCCAAGTGGCCTTAGAGCTAGTATGAGGTGTGAACACATCACCTTACTAGTGCTAAGTCCCTTTGTGACCTTCCTAAGCACCTTATCATTTGCAAATGTGTTCGGCTTAGGAAACATACCATTTGGGCAATCATAGCTTAGATGCCCCTTTCTCCTACAAGCATAGCAAATACGCCCATTGTTTGCTCTTCTCTTGTCTTGCTTGTTGGGACATGCATCAACCATGTGTCCCGGCTCATTGCATGCATAGCATCTTCTTATTGCAACTTGAGCCATCTTCCTTGCCTCTTGGTATGTGGGGCAACTCTTGGTGAGGTGACCCAACTTGTTGCATTTGAGGCAAGGACTTGGTGCATCATTCTTCATTTGCTTGGACAATTTGGTTGATGCCTTTTGTTCGGCCGCTTCACATTTGTCGGCCCAAGTCTTGTGTGGACACTTAGCCCACTCATGTCCATACAATCCAACCATAGCATAATCTCTTCTTTGTTTCTTGCCCTTGGTTGCTTTCTCATGACTTGAGGAGTGACTAGATTGTTGGATTTTGGAGGAAGCAAGGTTTGAACCCTTCTCAAGCTTCTTCACCATGATATCACGGTTATCTTGAGAAGGTTGTGCTTTCTCCTCATCCTTCAATCTAATCACATCCTTCTTTAGATTTCCCACTTCTTCGATGAGCCTAGCATTTTCTTTAAGAGTTTGCTCAATCGAAGATTGGCTTGCTTGAGAAGCACACTCATTAGCACAAATAACATTTAATTGAGATGGTGCACTAGTGATGTAGTAGTGTGAGGTTGAGAGGATTTTACCATAGCAATAACAACCTCATGTGCAATCTCAAGCATTGCATTTGATTCCACTAGCTTCTCATGTGAGCACTTGAGATAAGTGAAGTCCTCTTGTAGGAACTTGTGCTCATATGAGAGATCACTCATTTTTGCTTAAGCATGTAGTTCTCCTTCTCTAGCCTTTCCACATTAGATAGAGAGTTAGTAGCTAAGGCGATGCTCAATTGACATTTTTCATACCTTTCTTCTAATGCCTTAGCTCTTCTAATTTGGGGATGAGGAACTCTTCTTGATTTTGAAGGGGATTGCTTCTTGTTCATCACCTCCTTTTTCTAGCTCATCATTTTCCTTCAGCAAGTTGACTTAACAGAGCTCTCTTCGTCCTTCATACTTGAGATACATCACCCGATTCATCTCTTCTCTCATCCTCATCGCTCTCTTACTTGATTATCTCTTGATGCCTTCTCCTTGATCTCACCAAGAATCTTCTCTTGATCTTTCTTGGTTGCTTTCTTCTTGTTCTTCTTGGCCATGAGACACAAGTGATGAGTATCATGAGCTACCGAGGTTGACTCATCACTTGGTCGCCACCGAGCATGAGAGCCGTTGCTGTCTGCTCCCAGCTCCCTGTCTGCTGGGCTGATACCAGACATGTCCGGTACCCATACCGGACATGTCCGGTATGGACAGACAGGGTCCAGAGCAGCAGCTGGCAGCCCTCGATCCGGCTCGTCTTCCTTGAGGCTTCTTGAGGCTTCCTCACATGATGATGACTCAATGGACTTCAATTCCATTGAATCACAATCATATGCTTCATCACATTTGGACTTTCCATACAAGTGGGTAAGTCTAGTCCAAATGACATGAGCACTCTCCGGTGGAGATTCTCCGTTGTAGATAGCCTCCTTAAGAACCTCTGCACTCAATGAGTTCAACATGATCAAACACGCATGAGCATTGAGTTGCACACATATCTCTTCCTCTTTTGTCAAGTTCTTATAGTTGCTCCAATCAACTATAGAAAGAGATATGCTTGCATCCACAATATGCTCAACAATGGGCTAATAGCCCGAAATGCATTGAGTACATAAGATGACCAAGATAGAAAGTTTGAACCATCATTTTGGAGAAGCACCACGTTTGTCTCCATAGGCGAATCCATCGGTTCTCACAAGCGGTGAAGCTCAAACGTGAGTCCAAGCTCCGATACCAATTGAAAGGACCTAAGGTGTCGCCTAGAGGGGGGGTGAATAGGCTTTTCTGAAAATTTACAACTTATAATGCGGAAGCAATTAGTATGCGAGTTTCCAATTACTTGGAAACTCCCAATCGGAGTATAAACAACCCCTCAAGAGACAAACACAAAGTATATGACTAGAAATTAATCACCTAGAAGGCAATACCCTGCACCACAAAGATTAGCTCAAGGATTAAACAAATTGGGCACAGTCAGTAAATACCGGACATGTTCGGTATCAATACCGGACAAGTCCGGTATGCACGGGTTGTGCGGGACTGCTCCTTTTCTTCTCCAATTTCTCACACAACCTGCAATCACTATGTATGATGTATATATAAAACTGATTGCTTGCAAAACAACTAGCACAACGAAGAATAACAAACAGCCGAAAGTAAAGCACAAAGGAATGACACGGTATTTGTTTCACCGAAGTTCGGCACCCCCTCGGGTCCTACTCTCCGTTGAGCCGGCTGCGAGCTACCACAAAGGTGGGCTCTAGAGGACACCACGGGTCACTCTAGCCGCGGTCTATTTCACCCGCTATGCTCCTTCCACTAGTTGATCTCTTTTGAGGAGAGATCGAACCTTCACAAACTTTCCGAGGCACTCCACAAATCTCTTGGGTGCTCAACGGCGACGCCTAACCGTCTAGGACCGTAGAGTCCAAGAGTAACGAATGCGCACAACAAGATCGACGATTTGCACAAGTGCTCAAGAGATGGCTTGCTCTCTAATTTTGAATCTCTCTCAACCCACAAATGGATTTGGCAATTAGAGGACAATCACTCACTAAGAGAGGGTTGGAAAGTGTTTTGAAAGGCTTAGAATGAGTGTGGGAACCAGTAGAATCAGCAGCCTCCAAAGGTGGAGGTCTGAGGGTATTTATAAGCCCACATTCGAAACTAGCCGTTTTCTAGCCGTTGGCTGAGTCAGCTCATACCGGACATGTCCGGTATGTCCGGTATGACTTTACTGCGTGAGGAACACACTGAACAGACCAACTTTCAAACTTCCCAACAGATCTCGGTAGTACCGACCACAAGGTCGGTAGTACCGCTAGTTGTAAAGGGGGTTTTCACAACCTCTCTGGATGTAGCCAATTTTGACCTACCGGTCGTACCGCTATAACCCCGGTGGTACCTCTCGGTGGTACCGACCCAAGCGTCGGTAGTACCGCCTATCACAAAGATACTGTTAGCCACAAAACCGCAAATACCGGACAGGTCCGGTATGAATACCGGACATGTCCGGTATGACTTGACTACGCGAGAAGCACTCTTAACCAACCATCTTTCAAACCCCGAATAGGATCTCGGTAGTACCGACCACCAGGTCGGTGGTACCGACAGTTAAGAGGGGGTTTTGCAACCTCTCTGTGTTGGGCCAAATTTGGCCTACCTGTAGTACCGCCATTACTCCGGTAGTACCGACGCAAGAGTCGGTTGAACCGCCCGAACACAAGCTGTGAGACAGAACTCCGCTAATACCGGACATGTCCGGTATGCATACCGGACATGTCCGGTATGGACTCCACAAGAGCGCCCGAGGCCGAGGCCTGGCGCAGAGGCTCGGGCGAGACGGAGTTTGAGCGCCCGAGGCCGAGGCCTGGCCCAGAGGCTCGGGCGAGACGGAGCTTGAGCGCCCGAGGCCGAGGCCTGGCTCGGGCGGGACGGAGCTTGAGCGCCGAGGCCGAGGCCTGGCGCAGAGGCTCGGGCGAGACGGATGGCCGCACTGCTGTGGGCTCATACCGGACATGTCCGGTATGCATACCGGACATGTCCGGTATGGACAGACAGTGCAACACTCAGCTGAAAGTTAGCTCTAGCTCTCTCATGTCTCACTTAGGTTGGATTGAGCACTTATGAAGAATCATCTACTATATGTTGCATCCCTCTTAATAGTACGGCTTTCCTATTTACTCAAGATAAATTGAAATACGAATTTTAAACCTCTTGAGTTGATCTCCATTTGAACCCAAGCCGCTTCTCTTCATTTTCTATATTGGAAGGAATGCTTGTCATGTTTAGAAGTAGATATCCCTCAAGCAAAGCCATCTTGAGCATGTGACTTGACTCCATTCAAGTGATATAATGGAATTCCAAATGTGCCAAGTCACTCCAATCAATATTGTTGCTAGGAATGTCGATTCTCCACTAGATGCGATCTTCAAGCTTGATTGATCCTTCGACTAAATGCAAGTACTTTCTTCTTCACTCTAGCTAGGTTCTTCGGCCGCCAAGCCGTCGCTTGCCCTTCACCCTTGCTTAGTACCTCAAAGACTCTTTCCTTGCTATCTTCACCATTTCAAGCCATTCAACCATGCTTCATTTTGAATCCTTTCTTAGCAAACATAAATGCACTATGATTATCCCACAATACGATAACCCTTTATATCAATATCATTCTCATTGTTGTTTTGTGCTTGTGACAAGATCTTCATACAACAATCCTTCATTTTGGCTTTGCATTACATTTCAAGTACATAGTGAGATAATCATTTCCCTGTGTCACACTTAGCAAACATATTAGATCTTTAATCAACATTGTCATCAAATCATCCAAAATCACACTTAAGTGCAACATGCACTTTCACGGCCCTATTTAATTAGGCTTATGAACCTGCATTGGCTTTTGTAAAAGCCAAAACCCAACTAAAGGACATAAAAGTCACAGTTACACTTTAGATAAAAACAATTTTTGCCTTAGGCCCTGTTTAGTTCCCTCCATTTTGCAAAATTTTTCATCACATCAACCATCACATTAATGTTTGGACGCATATATGGAGCATTAAATGTAGATAAAAAAAATAACTAATTGTACTTTTAGTATGTACATGTCGAGACGAATCTTTTGAGTCTAGGTGGTCCATATTTGGACAAAGTTTGTCAAATAACAACGAAAATGCTACAGGAAAAAAATTTGCAAAATTTTCCAACTAAACACACCCTTAGTACAAAACTGAAAGCACTCTCTCTCTGCTTTCAGCTGCTTTTGGGTCATCAAATTACCCAGCTATCACCGGCTACAAAGATAACGGTTCGTTCTTTTCCATTCTTTCTTTTCTCGTCCCTTTCCCCCGTCCGCAACAATCACCGAACCGAGGCACGACGGCGCTCGTCCCCGCACCTTCCTCAGATCCAGTGACGCGCCCTGTTGACACAAAAATCGGTCGGTAGCGCCAACACATTCGAATGCACGGTCCTCAGAGGGCGTACGGAGCAAGGTCCAGACCTCCTAAACCTTTAACAGGTGGCGGTGCTAAATCTCGGTGAGATCGATCTCGGACGTGCCAGTCAATTTGATCTGCAATTGACAAGGAGAAGAAAAAGTTGTCAAATTGTGGAACCTGCCAGTTTGGTGCCAGACAGTTCCAAATTATATGGCTCTGATATAGCCATTGTTAATAGGACATTGACTACAAAGTCAACTTCCAAAAGATTGCATGAAAGCATTGATAAAGATATAAAGCAAAACGGCTATGATATATGTGAGTAAATTTTCAGAACAGATAAACAGCCGATAAGCTTAAACATATTAGAAAAATAAAGATCTATGTATACGTCTAAACAACGTGAAATCAACGTATCGACTAATTGTACAGGCAGTTCTATCTGTTAACAGTGGAGTGTTTCCATGCAGCCATAATAACAAATAGATCAATAAAATAGCTTAAACATCAACAGTGGGGTGTTTCCATGCAGCCATAATGATGACCAAACTAGATCACGTCCAGTGCAACAAGCAGATGCATTGATTTCAAGCCGCTTAAAAGTACACATAATGAAGAAAGCGTAACTGGATCGGCTATTTTAGCCGATGCAGGGTCCATGAGGCACGAACAAGATCTATTCGCTAGAACCATGATTTGACCTAAGATTAAGCAGATCTAATCTATCATATATATCAGTGGGGTTCGGAAATACAACCATAATAGACATGCTAGATCAAATCTATCTGCTCTTGGATCAAGTCGCGGTTTTATCGGATATCTCAAACGCACAACATGTAACAATCAAGATTGACGAAATAGTCGATGAAAAGCTTGAATCGGCTATTTCCTTTGGTGTGAACATGTAAAGCCTTTGGATAGCCGAGACTAAGCATCTTTTAAGCTTAAGCTACTTTGTCAACCTTGATTGGGCAAGATGTTGTTTAAAACATAAAGAAAGTATTAAAACATAAACAACATCGATAACTTAATGAATCCATTGGTTTGCCAAAACCAATAGAGCCGATAACTAGTCAAGATCGACTAAAGCAAGAGATTGATCAGAGTCAAGGCAGTCTTGCAAAAGGAGATCTTAAACCGATAACTAGCCATGTCATAGCTTAACAAGGGTTTGGTCGATGCCAAATACAGCCTTATTGTACAATGACACGAGCCATTGGTGAAACTTACAAGCAAACCAGACGTCGGTCGAAGCCGATGCAGCCCTGCCTGGTTGAAGGTTCCGCCGAGATCTACGTTACTCCTACTCCTAGGGTTTTGGCCGGTGGCCGATGTGTTGATTGATTGGATGTCCTTTTTACAAAATTTGGGTTCCTAGTTATATATAACCCGGTTGACTCCTGTCCTAATACGACTAGGTTATATGAAAACAAGACAAAAGACGACCCGGACTCAAACTCTTCGGCCGAACCCGATATGTCCTCGAAGATTGTCACGTCTGGTCCACACGAACTTTGGTTGCGTCCAGGTCAAAATAGGTCTCTTTTATTTTTCTAGCCGATTCTTCCGTTAATAAATCAGCTGTTTGTGATCACCAAAATAATGTTTTTGTCAATCCAAAATCTAGTGTAAACACATGCCCCCAATTTTGAGATGAAATTTATTTTATTCCAAAATTTTGAGTCTTTTTCTTTCTTCTCTTTCGGCATCTCAAATGGCCCGAACAGTATCTTGACGATCCATGCGAGACGGTTGCTCTTCTCTTGAATACCGTGTTCCGATTTAACATCCCACTCGAGTACTCTGCGCACAATGTACGAAACAGCATCTTTTCCCCTTCAGAGACTCAATCTTCTAATATAAATTTCTCCTTCGTCCCCATCTTCCGTCACATTCAGAACGCATCCTCTGCTTGCTTTTGCCTTCTATCAAAAACCCTCTTTCTCACCAAAAGCCCTTCCTTTCCTTCCAAAAACTTCTCTCTTCCCCCCCAATGGCGGATAACAATCGCAGCAAGCGTCCCGCAGAGGAGGAAGTGAACTCTCACCATCGCCCTCAGCGCCGTGTTAGGTATGTTTTCCCTTCTAGTCGATTCCAATATTTCATCATTGTCTCTTTCAGAGCTTGATTCGATTCCTTTTATCATCTTCATCCAGGGTTGACGCAGGTCCATCCAACGCTGCCGCTGCTCTGGCGCCTCCTCCTGGAATGGAGTCGGTTTCTGAAAACCCCTCCTCCAGCAGCTCTGAGTCGACGGTCGCTTGCCACTACCGTCAGATGACGGAAATGCGGAATCTTCACTCAGAGGCTACCATCAGGAACTGCCTCCTTGAAGATCACATCGCCCAACTCCAAAAGGCTGGAGGAGGCAGAGGCGAGAGCCTCTCGGGCGGTTCAACAATGCGCCGAGTCCGATGCATGCGTCGCCGATACTTTTCTTTTTCCTCCGAATAATTTTCATTTGATCGAATCTTTTCTGCTTAATCTTTGACGTGTTTTGTCTACTTCGCAGACCTGACCGTGCGCCTGGAAGCCCTTCAGGAGGCAGGGAACGAGGCGGCCGATTCTGTGAACGCAATCGGCGACAGCGTCATCGAGAGGGTGACCAACATCCCCACAAGGGTGCACGAGGTCGCCCTCCATGGTGTCCGTCATGGCGCCGCCATGGCTCTGGGAGCTGCCCAAGCCCACACCGGCCAAGACCTGGGTGGCCTTGAAATCACCCCGGAAATAAGTCATGCTATGGAAGTGAACTTTGATAGCGTTGACGGTGCAGCCGGGGAAATAGCAGAGTCCACCCCCTCTGTAATTATAGTAGACAAAGTCTTCGAGTAGTTCATTAGGATTAAGCTTTCTGTATAAGAAATTCTCTTATGAATATAATGAAGTTTCTGCTCCTTTATGACCTCTCTGTGATAAGGCCCATTGAGGTCTCTTAGCTTCAGAAGTTTTTGAAATTATATTTTTGGGCCGAAGGCGATGCCTCGCTTGCATCGGCTATGTGTTTGACTGCCAGAGGCGATATAACACATATCGGCTATGCTTCTTTTTAACCTGAAGGCGATATAATCATATCGGCTATCGACCAGATCAATTAATCATAACAGATCCACCCAGATACTAGGATAATATTTCTTAAAATATTTCCCATTAACCGCTCTGAAGTACTCGACACCTTCTAGAGTCTCGTAGAAATAAGCGTTGCCAGGAGCACATCTGGTAATTCGATAGGGTCCTTCCCAATTTGGTGACCATTTACCGTATTTGCTATCCTTAGTTCCAATAGGTAAAATGACTTTCCAAACCAAGTCCCCTTCATTAAACTTTTTCTCCCTGACCTTTTGATCATAATACTTAGCCACTCTCATTTTCTGAGCTCTAATGTTTTCCAGAGCCTTTAGCCAATGAAAATTCAAATCATCAAGGTTGTCCATCATGAGATGCTTATACTCATCGGCTCTCAAATTATTCTATTGTGATACCCTTCTGGACCCTATATTGATTTCCCAAGGCAATACAGCCTCGTGACCGTAGACCAACTCATATGGTGAACACTTAGTTGCACCTTGACATGCCATTCTATAGGACCACAAGGTTTCACTGAGTATTGAATGCCACTTCTTCGGATGCTCCTTGACCTTTTTCTTAATGATTTTGATTAAAATCTGGTTAGAAGCTTCGACCTGTCCATTAGCTTGGGCATAATATGGAGATGAGTTAATCAACTTGAAGCTTGTGCTAGTAGCAAAATTCTCAAATTCTTTTGATGTAAACATCTTTCCTTGATCTGTGGTAATGGTTTGAGGAACACCGAATCTGTAGATGATATGCTCCTTGATGAACTCAATTACGGTAGTCGATGAAGCCTCCTTCAAAGGAATAACTTCAACCTATTTAGTGAAATAGTCAGTTGCTACCAACACAAACTTGTGCCCTTTGCTAGATGCCGGAAATATTTGGCCAATCAGATCTATTCCCCATCCTCTAAATGGCCATGGCTTTGTAATTGGATTCATAGCTGACGCTGGAGACTTCTGAACATTACTGAATCTTTGACATTCTTGACATCCTTTATAGTATTTAAAACAATCTTCTAAAATGGTTGGCCAAAAATACCCTCTCTCCTGATCATCCATTTCATCTTATGAGCAGATTGATGTGCACCACAAACTCCTTCGTGAATTTCTCCCATCAGGACTTTGGCCTCTTCTTGATTAATACACTTAAGGAGTATACCATTGATTGTTTTATGATAAAGTTGGTCATCAAGAAGAACAAACTTCGTAGCCTTATATCTCAGTTTTCTAGATACCTGTCGTGATGGGTCTTTCAAGTATTCAATAATCTCAGTCCTCCAATCATCACTATCAGCAATCTCATCAGCTAATATTTCAACGATTTACCGATATCCATAAGCACTTTGAGCTAACCGATTAGCTTCTTGATTCCGACACCTAGGAATATGCTTTACGACAACAGAAGAGAAAGAATCAAGTAACTCAAGACACTTCTCATAATGCTTCCTTAAAATGTCATCTTTGCATTTATATAGGCCGAGCAATTGATTAATCACTAATTGAGAATCTCCAAAAATTTCAATAGTCTCGGCCCCTACCTCGCACAAAAGCTGAAGTCCCTTGAGAAGTGCTTCATACTCAGCTTGATTGTTAGTAGAGGTTGGATCAATCGAAAAGGCAAATTCAAAACTTCCCCCCTGAGGAGAAACAAGAACAATACCAATGCCCCCACCTTGCTTGCAATTGGAACCATCAAAGAACAAAGCCCACAGGGTAAAATCTAATGTCTTAATTCCTTGTTCATGAAGATGAGTAATAAAATCGGCTATTACCTGACCTTTAACTGCTTTAGCCGATTCATATTTCAAGTCTAATTCTGACAATGCAAGAATCCATTTGCCAATCCTCCCATTTAGAATAGGCATGGATAACATATGTTTAATTACGTCAAACCTTGACACCACCGTGCATTCAGAAGATAACAGGTAATGCCGAAGCTTGGTGCATGAAAAGTACAAGCACAAGCATAACTATTCAACAAGAGAATATCTTGTCTCCGGATCAAGTAACCTTCTACTGAGATAGAAAACTACTCTTTCCTTCCATTCGAATTCTTGCATTAAGGCCGACCCAATTGTATGATCATCAGCCGATACATACAACTTAAAAGGCTTGTTCTTTTGAGGAGGAATTAAAACTGGTGGAGACTTCATATATTCTTTGATTTCATCAAATGCCTTCTGTTTCTCATCTCCCCATTTAAATTCCTGGTCATCTTTTAATTTCAACAAAACTGAGAACGGCAAAATCCTGGCTGATAGATTCAAAACAAACCTCCTGATGAAATTGATTTTGCCGATCAAAGATTGCAGTTGAGTCTTTGTAGTTGGTGGTACTACTTTGTCAATTGCATCATAACTCTTTTGATCAACTTCAATCCCTTTTTCATGTACCATAAACCCCAAAAACTGTCCAGCTGATACTCCAAACGCACACTTGTGGGGATTCATTCTTAACCCATGCTTCCTTGCGCATTCAAGAGTATCTCTAAGATCCTTAAGATGCCTTTGATAATCCCTGGACTTTACAACCACATTGTAAGTGCATTCGCCCCCAATGTGGGTTTTGGCTAATTAATGACAATCAAATTAGGGACTAACGGTTTTATAAAAGCATGTATGCAGGTGTTAATTCCTAGAAAGATTTGAAATGTTGAAATCTCGTGAACAAAGCACGTTGGATCCATTTGGACAAAAAGATACTTAGCTCAAGTGATGGTTTTAAAATTTGATTTTAACCTTGAGTTGTAGGTAAGCCGGACTATCAAGAGGGTCACAAATTAGGTTGGCTAGATGTGGAGAAAAGTGCTCCAATCGACTAACTAAAGTTTGCTTGAGAGACACCGCACGATCACGAACACATAGAGGTTTTTCTGTGAAGTCGGTAGTACCGACCATGGGGGTCGGTAGTACCGACCAGGGTTGCTACGCGCAATGCTCTCTGGGTAGAGTTCATTTTGAACTGGCGGTAGTACCGCCATAAGGTCGGTAGTACCGACCACCCAGACAATTCTAACACCCTCTCTGTGTAGGCTCAAAAATGACTTGGCAGTAGTACCGCCATAAGGTCGGTACTACCGACCCTCGGTGGTACCGACCCTGGTCGGTAGAAAGGTCATTTTTGCAGACCTCTCTGTTTGTGCTCAAAATGGCTTGGCGGTAGTACCGCCATATTGTCGGTACTACCGACCATCGGTGGTACCAACCCAAGCCGGTAGTAAGGCAGATTTGCGGGGCTCTCTGTGTTGACGCGTTTTTTGAATTGGCGGTAGTACCGCCATAAGGTCGGTACTACCGACCCTCGGTGGTACTGACCCTGGTCGGTAGTAACCGAGGGATCAAGTCCTTTTCTGCGGAGCTCTCTGGTCGCAGCGTTTTTGGCCTGGCGGTAGTACCGCCATAAGGCCGGTACTACCGACCCTTGGTGGTACCGACCTGAGGCCAGTAGCTAGTTTTAGGTCAGATCCAGATCTGGCGCAGCGGTCTTTGGCTAGTCAGTACTACCGACCATGGGTGGTATCTACTACCGACAGGCCTCGGGACTGGGGGACAATAAATAGCCCTCCACTTCACTTATGACCGTTACCCACTCACTCCACTCATTCATTGCGACCTAACTTCAGACAAAATACTCTCCAAGCATTGACTCCTCCCCTCTCTCTCCCCTTTTGCTCCTAGATTCATTCCCTTGCAAGATTTGAGCTAGGGAAGTGAGATTAGAGAGTGGGAAGCTTCGATCTACGATTTGAGCACTTGGTTTCCATCTAGCCGTGTCACACCTCAACTTTAAGGATAAAGTTGAGGCAGCAAACTCATGTGTGCCCAGGAAACAATCACACATAAGCTAGACAAATTACAAGAATGGCATCATCACAGTGTTTATTACATACCGATAAGTCAAAACATATCTTACATCACAGCGGGACAAAAGAGAACTAAACTGCTAAACAGAGATCAACTCCACAGGGAAAGCTGACTGGTGGAACAGCTAGCCTAGAAGTCTTCTAGGAAGTCACCAACTCCACCATCATCTGTTACCCATCCGGGATTTTGCCCAAAAAGAAGATAAACAACAAGCGTAAGTACTCCACGTACTTGGCAAGCTAACATAGGGTTCATGAGGCTCAAAAGGCTGATGTTGTCTGACTGCAGTTAGCTTTTATGTTGGCAAAGTTTTAGCATTAAGGTAAATGAATATTGTGCTTAATCCTTAAACCCCTGATCCATTTTGTCCATCAATGATAAATAAAACCACATAGGGTGCCATCAACATAAAGTAATATTTAATTAAGTAACATAATTCTGCTAGTTTTCCGGGCCGCTCGTGACCGTGAGCACGACTGTTATAACAGTTTTACACTCTGCAGAGGTTGTGCATCTTTACCCACAAGCCGTGTTGCCCTTGCACCCGAGGCGGCCAACCTCTTGATCCACTTCCAAGGTAGATCGGCAGGGTACACTATGAAGCCTTTCGCTGGTTCGTCTAACAGGTTAGGGCCGCTAGGTTTCCTTGGCAATCAGATGTAGCAAACCCCCCTTTCCTATGGCACAAGGCCATCGCAGCTATACTCATAGGAACAGGAGCAGCCCTACATCCGTAGAGGCAAGCCCCTCTTGCGCCCTTCCGGGTCACCGCTAACAAGTTAGAAAAGGTCCAGTTTACTGAGCTAAAACCAGAGCCATATAGCACTCATGGTAGCACTGTCAGTCCCAGCTTTTGCTAACAGCAAGTTTTATTAGCCGTTTATCAACATAGCATCATGAGAACATTCATCATTGGACTGGATCAGATATTAAGTCAGTTAGCACTAGCATTCTACCCATATGCAATATATCCCACGGTGTCAAGAACATCACAGATAACAAAACTAAGTGGGTCTCTAAGGTTGCTCAGTTGGACACATGCATCAATGAGTAAATGTATTATAAGTGAATAGGTAACAAGGAGATCCCATGCTAACTTGCCTTGGTTGCTGAACTGCTGGTCTTCCTACTAACCGTCGAAGGAAGGGTCCTGGTCGTACCACACTTGCTCACCGTCTACTCGATCACAACATCAACACGCATTCCAGGTGCATACATATAATGCAAACAGGGCTATCCATTAGAACAGCACACCAAACAGTAATAAACAGAAATAAAACATTTGGAAAACAGTAGCACGTGTTCCTACGATCACAACAAGATTTGGTTTACCGAAAACGGAGTTACGACGCGAGAGTTACGGCCGAAACGGTGTTGCGGAAGCCCTAAACTAAATTAACTTGGACCCTACAGCTAACTTTTCCAAAACAGGGTAACAGCGACATAAACGGGTAGAGAACTAAATTACGAATCTAACGCAACTTGAACGGATCAAAACGGAGCTAAAACATGGATTTTATAAGCGTTTTAGTGCAGTGGCAAAACTGTAAATCAGCTGAAATGCATTTGAATTGAAGTCAGAATTTAAATTGAATTTTAAATCGAATTTACAGCCGGCTGGACTGCGCCTCAAATCAACCGAAACACAGGGGCCTGGTTGAAAACTTTTCAAGACACAGGGAACAGTGCCGGATGGATTACGGTTTGATTCTTGGTTTCTCCAAGGACTCTTTAGCAAAATTTCCCCCGAAGGGGTATCGGCCATCCAGGGCCGCCAGATCGGAGACGGACGGCGCGGATTAGGCACAGGGTGCGCGAGGGCTGGGCGGCGCGCGCGCCGGCGGGAGCAGACCGCGCGGCGGCGGGATAAGCCCACCACGGCGGCGCCATGGTTCCGAAGCAGGAGAGCTCGCCGGAGCTCACTTCAACTCCCTAGGGGCCACCAAAATTCACGGGAAAAAATATGGGGAGAGAGAGAAGGGGACGGCGAAGCTCACCGCGGCGAAAGAGACGGCGAAGAAGGCTCTGGAGACGACGTGCGGCGAGGGGACGACGGAGAACGGCGGCAGCGGTCGGCGAGAGCTCTCTGCACGAGTTCGCCGGAGGTTAGGGCAACCGAGATCAGGGGAGGAAGGGTTTGGCGGCACCGTTACCACAGCGCGGATCACGACGAGGCGCTGAATGGGTCGGCGAGGGCGGCACGGCCGGACGGCAAGCTCGGCAATGTCGGCGGAGCTCTGGTCGCGAGCTCTGGAGCTCTGCTACACATGCGGAGGGGGCGAATGAGGGAGAAAGGGAGCGGGGAGGAGACCGTGTCCACTTTAAGGACGAGAGATGGACGGGGTCATGGGGGCGAGCGCACGGGAGAAACGGAGCGTGCGGCTGCGGCGGTTGCGAGCTCGGGTGGCGCGGGGGGAGAAGAGAAAGCGCTGACACGCGGGCCCGGGACGGCAGAGAGAGAAAGGGGAAAGGGGGCGCGGCAGTTGCAACCACGGGCGCCGAGCTGGGCCGGGGCCGGCTTGCTGGGCCGCGGGAGAGGAGAGAAGGAGAGGCGCCAACAGGTGGGGCCGGAGCGTCAGAGAGAGAGAGCGAGGGAGGCGCGATGGCCGGTTGCGCAAGCGGCCGCGCGGCTTGGGCCGGCGGGAAAAACTGGGCCGCCAAGGAGGAAAGGAGGGAGGAGAGGCGCTGGCCCAAAGCGGGAAAAGAGAGGAGGGGAGGTGAGGCCGGCGGGCTTGGGCCGCCAGGTCGCACGGGCTGAAAGGAAGGGAGAGGGGAAGAAAAGAAAATAAATCCTTTCCTTTTTATTTCAAAGCATTTCAAACCAATTTCTAAATGAATTTGAATTCATTTCAAATTTTGACAAAAACCAGGCACTTCAAATAAATATAATGCATCAACATGAATGCAAAAACATGTTGTCAACTTTATTTACTTTATAAAAAATATTTAACCCCTAGGTTAAATGCTCACAAAATCATAAATAAATCATTTTCACCTATTTGAATTTAGAGAAAAAAAATTTAGGGTGTTACAACTCTACCCCTCTTAAGATGAATCTCGCCCTCGAGATTCGACTGGTGCTTACTCAAACAGTTGCGGATAAGATTTCCGGAGATCTTCTTCTTTTTCCCAGGTAGCCTCTTCTTCTGTATATCTGTTCCACTGAACTTTGCACATTTTGATAACTCGACTCCTGGTGACTCTTTCTGCTGTCTCTAAGATCTTTACAGGGTACTCTTCATAAGTGAGATCTTCTCCTATCTTGACCTCTTCTAGGGGAACTTGCTCTTCTGGCACTCTCAGACATTTCTTCAGCTGGGAGACATGGAACACATCATGAATGCCTGATAGACTCTCAGGTAGCTCAAGCCGATAGGCCGCTTCTCCACGTCTGGCCAAGATCCTGAAAGGACCTATGTATCTGGGTGCCAAGTTTCCCTTCATGTTAAACCTCTTTACGCTCCTCATGGGTGACACTTTCAAGTACACATAATCCCCCACTTTGAAAGCTAAGTCCCTCCTGCAAGTATCTGCGTAGCTCTTTTGCCGGGACTGAGCTATCCTCAAGTTATCCCGGATCATCCTCACTTGTTCCTCAGCATTTCGGAGAACATCCGGTCCAAACAATTGAGTTTCTCCTGTCTGATTCCAAAACAAAGGAGTTCTACACTTTCGCCCATACAAAGCCTCAAAAGGAGCCATTTTAAGACTCTTCTGATGACTGTTGTTATAAGAGAATTCAGCATATGGCAGGCTTTTATCCCAACTAGCCCCATGCTGAAGGGCACATGCTCTCAACATGTCTTCCAAGATCTGATTTATTCTTTCAGTCTGCCCATCTGTTTGCGGGTGATATGCAGAACTGAAATTTAGCTTGGTTCCCAACGATTGGTGTATTTGATGCCAGAAATGAGATGTGAACTGTGTTCCTCTGTCAGACACTATTTTCTTTGGAACACCATGCAGGGACACAATTCTTTCCATGTACAGCTCTGCTAGTCTTGCCCCATTGTAGGTGGTCTTAACTGGTAGGAAGTGAGCGACCTTAGTTAGACGGTCGACAATTACCCATATAGAGTCATAGCCTCTTTGTGTGCGGGGTAGTCCAGTGATAAAGTCCATTCCGACTTCTTCCCATTTCCACTCGAGTATCTGCATAGGTTGTAACAATCCTGCCGGTCTCTGATGTTCAGCCTTGACCTTCTGACAGGTGTCACATAGGGCCACATACTGTGCCACATCTCGCTTCAGCCCATACCACCAGTACTTTTCCTTTAGGTCCAAGTACATTTTGGTGCTGCCGGGATGTATAGAGTAGGCAGATTCATGTGCATCTCGCAGGATGGCATCACGAATAGCTTTTACTTCAGGCACACATAACCTTTTTCCAAACCATAGTGTTCCATTTTCATCCATCCTGAAGCCTGGTGCCTTTCCAAGCACTATGTTCTCTGCTATCTCTTGCAACTTCTCGTCTTTCAGCTGACCCTCACGGATGTCTTTCTCCAGAGTAGGTTCAACTATCATTTCCACAACATTGTTTGCAAAGCATAGATTAAGGTATGTCATTTCAGCTCTCAACTCTGCTGACATGTATTCTACTTGCAGTCCATTTGCATAAGTCTTCCTGCTCAAAGCATCGGCCACGACGTTAGCCTTTCTTGGGTGATAATGTACCTCCAGGTCATAATCTTTGATCAACTCTAGCCAACGGCGTTGCCTCAGATTCAGATCTGACTGAGAAAATATGTACTTCAGACTTTTATGATCTGTGTACACATCACTCTTATGCCCAACTAGATAATGTCTCCATATTTTCAGAGCATGGACAATAGCTGCTAACTCCAAGTCATGGGTTGGATAGTTCAACTCATGTTTTCTTAGCTGTCTGGATGCGTAGGCTACTACTTTTCCTTCCTGCATCAGAACACATCCAAGTCCCAGACGAGATGCATCACAATAAATGGAGAAGCTTTTGTTCAAGTCTAGCAGAACTAGGACTGGTGCTGTGGTTAATCTCTTCTTTAACTCCTCAAAGTTTGCTTGGCATTTATCAGACCACACAAACTTGGCACCCTTTTCTGGCAAGGCCGTCATAGGCTTGGCAAGTTTAGAGAACCCTTCAATGAACCTTCTGTAATACCCGGCCAAACCCAGAAAGCTTCGGATTTCGCTAGCATTGGTTGGCGGGTTCTAGTTCAACACATCCTGCACCTTGCTAGGATCAACGGATATACCTCCGTTAGAGACTACATGCCCCAAGAAAGAGACTTCTTTCAACCAAAATTCACACTTGCTCCTCTTGGCATAGAGTTGATGCTCTCTCAATTTCTGCAGAACCATCCTCAGATGCTCGGCATGTTCCTCTTCTGTTTTAGAGAACACTAGAATATCATCTATGAACACCACAACAAACTTGTCCAGGTACTCCATGAACACCTTATTCATCAAGTACATGAAGTAAGCTGGAGCATTGGTCAGTCCAAAAGACATAACTGTATACTCATACAGTCCATACCGCGTTGTGAAAGCGGTCTTGGGAATGTCCGAGTTCCGGATCTTCAACTGGTGATACCCAGATCTGAGATCTATTTTAGAGAACACACAAGCCCCTCTAAGCTGGTCAAATAGATCATCTATCCTGGGTAGAGGGTATTTGTTTTTAATGGTAACCTCATTCAGGGACCTATAGTCCACACACATCCTCTGGCTACCATCTTTCTTATCCACAAAGATCACAGGTGCTCCCCAAG
Organism: Coix lacryma-jobi var. lacryma-jobi; assembly: GCA_009763385.1. Taxonomy (NCBI): domain Eukaryota; kingdom Viridiplantae; phylum Streptophyta; class Magnoliopsida; order Poales; family Poaceae; genus Coix; species Coix lacryma-jobi. The sequence continues at coordinate 124,067,562 of CM019831.1, forward strand.
GAGAAGCACTGGGGCGTATATACCCCTTCTCTAGCAACTCCTTAAGTTGCTTCTTAAGCTCTTCTAACTCATTTACCCCCATTCTATATGGTCTCTTAGCTATTGGTGCAGTTCCAGGCAATAATTCAATAATGAATTCAACATCGCGATCAGGTGGCATACCTGGCATATCATCAGGAAAAACATCAGGGAACTCGTCCACCACCTGATCTTGATTTACACCACTAGCATCCATCTGGTTTATGGTGGCAGTAGGCTGCTCTTGCATCACCACTTCCACACAGATTCTATCTCCCTTGGGTGTAGAGACAACAACTGACCTTTCCTGGCACTAAATGACAGCTCCATGTTGCTTCATCCAGTCCATTCCCAAGATGAGATCTATGCCTGCTGTTCTAAGCACTATAGGCTTTACTTTAAAATCTACCCCCCTTAAGGTGACACTAGAGGTGGGGCTCCAGAAGTTTGCAGGCATGCTACCCCCCGGTGAGTTCACTATGATGGTTTCTTTCATTGCACAAAGAGGTACACCATGCATTCTAACAAAAGACTGGGAAATGAAGGAATGCGAAGCACCAGAATCAAAAAGTACGGTAGCTGGGATCGAGTTGATACTGAACGTACCCATCATGACATCTGGTGCATCCAGGGCAGTATCGGCAGCCACATGGTTCACCCGCCCAGTGTTAGAAGGTTGAGTGTTCTGTTTCGGGTTTCCCACTTGATTCCACGGGACCTGGGGGTTCTGCTTCTTAGGACACTGGTGAGCATAGTGTCCTATATCCCCGCAACGGTAACAAGCATTGGGGTTTTGCTGAGCTGCATTCTTCGCGGGAGCGGAGTTGGGTGCTCCCTGGCATGAGGCTTGGCTGCCCTGTTGCTGGAACCTCTGCCCTCCAGGCTGCTGCTGGTAGCGTTGCCCACCCGACTGCTGTTGGTAGGGAAGACGCTGCTGGTTCTGGTTACCCTGGGTGTGCTGCCCCCTGTTCCACTGGTTGGAGGGGCCTTGGTTCCTCTGGGGGTAGCCCTGCTGGGGGTGGATCCGGGGACGAGTGTTGCTCCCCGAAGACTGCCCTTGGAAGCTTCTCTTCTTTGCCTCCATCTCCTTACGCTTGTTGTCAATGACAATCGCTCTGTTGACCAGGGTCTGATAGTTCGGGTACGTGTTCGACATGAGCTGGAGTTGCAATCCATCATATAGTCCCTTTAGGAAGCGGCGCTGCTTGTCCTTATCTTGGACCACATCCTGTGGGGCATAGCGCGACAGTTGAGCAAACTTGTCGCGGTATTCCGCCACTGACATAGAGCCCTGCTTCAAGGAGCGGAACTCCTCTTGCTTCAGCTCCACACGGCCTTCAGGGATGTGATACGCCCTGAAGTTCTCCTTAAACTCCTGCCAAGTGACAACAGGAGCATCTTGTGGACGGCCGAACAGGTATGCATCCCACCAGTCTTGAGCTGCTCCCTGCAACTGCCCAGAGGCGTAGAGCACTTTTTCATAGTCAGTGCACTGAGCGATGTTCAGTTGTTTCTCCACTGCCCGGAGCCAGTCATCTGCTTCCAACGGTTCGGAGGCATGAGAGAACACAGGTGTATGACCCTTTAGGAATTCTCCCCGACGATCCCTGACTTGGAGAGGTGGGGGTGTTGCAGCTGGCGCCTGATCCAGACGGTTCATCATGGCTTGCATCAGCTGGTTCTGCATGCCCATCAACTGCTCGATAGTCACTGGCAGCGGTGGCGGTGGCGGGTTCACAGGGGCACCACACCCATGGCCACGACCTCTTCCGCGTCCACCCCTTGCTGCCATCTGCTCACCAACAAATGCGCAAGAGTCAGACCCTTATATCCATCGTATAAAGTATTTTAAATGACAAAAGAGAATTGCTGAAAATTTCTAGGCATAACTTTAGCAATAGTAGTGCGCAAAAACTGACATAACTCAAGATACAGAAATCCAACAGGGGCAAACCAGACATCGTTGGAAAGCTTAAGAAACCAGCTACAACTTTTATTTAGAACACTTTTTCAGATTCTGCCAGATTCTGGGTCGAAAACAGTATTGAACAGAACCTGCTCTGGGTGACAGACTGCGCAGAAGCATCAACTTTGAACAGCTATATCTCCCATATCCGAACAGATAAAGACTTGGTTCTAGGTTTGTTTGAAAGATGCATCAGTCTAGACACTTTCACAAAAATTTCATAATTTTTGGGGACATAGATTAAGAGATATACTGATAAAACCATAGGCTACTCCAGAAACAGCAACACAGATATGAGATAAGCAACTTTATACATCACTGAGAGATGTTTTAAACTGGAGAAGCACGGGCATAAACCCACACTTCTCCGCCATACACAAACAAAGATCCAAACAACCATTGTTCACCAACATAAATAACACATGCACTAAAGGTTCACAAGACACACACTGAAATTAAACATTGTTTCTAAACGTGATTGCTAAAACTTGGTAGACATCTACTGGGCTCCACCGGGGGCGTCGGCGGTCCTGAACCTCTTCTTGTAGACGGCCGGGTATCCCAGCTCACCGCGAAGATGGTCCACTTCGCGTTCCAGGCGCCTCACCACCTTCTGAGAGGCGCGCAGGTCATCCTGCACACTATCCGCCTTATGCATCTCGAAGACGTGCCGGGCTGTAGAGGCCAGAACTGGGTAATCCACAGGGGGAAGCAGGGTCTGCCACGCGCCCTCCAGGTCACTGTGTGGTAGGTAGCGGTAGCGGTCCACCCGCATAGACTGGAAGCGCAGTCCACGGTAGTGCAGGAAAGCATCCTGCGCTGCGTCCTCCATGCTTGCCAGCGAGTGACCACGCTTGGTGGTGGTCCGGTGGGTAGACTCAACGACGTGGCCCTGGTCCACATCATTCCAACCCGTAACCATCAGGTCGGTCTTCCAGTAGGTGGCTTCTAGGGGGTGGGTGTACTCGGCGCAGTGGTACTGGAGCTTTGCCTCCAACTCCGGGAAGTACTCATCCAGCAGACGAACCAACATACTGTGATAGTATGCTGTCTCATCAGGCTTCCTGAAGATGAAGCGGCGAGACCATCTGAAGTCTTCATCCACCACCTGAACTGCTGGAGAGGAAGGGGGTGCTGGTGCTGAAGCTGACATGGCGGCGGGGGAGTGCACCACAGGGTACACTGGCACCGCGGCTGGTGCTGCAGGAGCTGCTGGAGCTGCTGGAACCTCCATGGCTGATGGAGTAACAGGCACCACAGGAGCGGGTGCCTCCGGAGCTGGGGCCTCAGGTGCTGATGCCTCAGGCGCTGGCACCTCAGGGGCTGCTGCAGGGGGTGGGGGTGGCGCTGCAAGCTCCCCAGAGACGGTCGGGGTAGAGGTCAGCTCTTCATCCTCCACGATGAAAGCAGTGTTGGAGGAGCTGGAGGAGCCGTTACTGTCGGAGATGTTGACCACTGGGTTTGGGTGCTGGCTGGTGCTGGCGGTGAAGAGGGCACGATAAGCACGGGCATTAAGGCGAGGCATCCTGACGTTATGTTTCAAGATAAGATAAGCAGAATCAATTAGTTTTGCATAATAGAATAAGAATAAGAAGCATGTAAACTTTTAATAAAATATTAAGATAATAAAGTAAGCATGAACAGGTAACAAAAGGTGTTAGAACGGCCATTTCCTAGCTAAGCTTGCGTCCTACAGTCAACAAAGCTCTGATACCAATTTGTCACACCTCAACTTTAAGGATAAAGTTGAGGCAGCAAACTCATGTGTGCCCAGGAAACAATCACACACATAAGCTAGACAAATTACAAGAATGGCATCATCACAGTGTTTATTACATACCGATAAGTCAAAACATATCTTACATCACAGCGGGACAAAAGAGAACTGAACTGCTAAATAGAGATCAACTCCACAGGGAAAGTTGACTGGTGGAACAGCTAGCCTAGAAGTCTTCTAGGAAGTCACCAACTCCACCATCATCTGTTACCCATCCGGGATTTTGCCCAAAAAGAAGATAAACAACAAGCGTAAGTACTCCACGTACTTGGCAAGCTAACATAGGGTTCATGAGGCTCAAAAGGCTGACGCTGTCTGACTGCAGTTAGCTTTTATGTTAGCAAAGTTTTAGCATTAAGGTAAACGAATATTGTGCTTAATCCTTAAACCCCTGATCCATTTTGTCCATCAATGATAAATAAAACCACATAGAGTGCCATCAACATAAAGTAATATTTAATTAAGTAACATAATTCTGCTAGTTTTCTGGGCCGCTCGTGACCGTGAGCACGGCTGTTATAACAGTTTTACACTCTGCAGAGGTTGTGCATCTTTACCCACAAGCCGTGTTGCCCTTGCGCCCGAGGCGGCCAACCTCTTGATCCACTTCCAAGGTAGATCGGCAGGGTACACTATGAAGCCTTTCGCTGGTTCGTCTAACAGGTTAGGGCCGCTAGGTTTCCTTGGCAATCAGATGTAGCAAACCCCCCTTTCCTATGGCACAAGGCTATCGCAGCTATACTCATAGGAACAGGAGCAGCCCTACATCCGTAGAGGCAAGCCCCTCTTGCGCCCTTCCGGGTCACCGCTAACAAGTTAGAAAAGGTCCAGTTTACTGAGCTAAAACCAGAGCCATATAGCACTCATGGTAGCACTGTCAGTCCCAGCTTTTGCTAACAGCAAGTTTTATTAGCCGTTTATCAACATAGTATCATGAGAACATTCATCATTGGACTGGATCAGATATTAAGTCAGTTAGCACTAGCATTCTACCCATATGCAATATATCCCACGGTGTCAAGAACATCACAGATAACAAAACTAAGTGGGTCTCTAAGGTTGCTCAGTTGGACACATGCATCAATGAGTAAATGTATTATAAGTGAATAGGTAACAAGGAGATCCCATGCTAACTTGCCTTGGTTGTTGAACTGCTGGTCTTCCTGCTGGTCATCGAAGGAAGGGTCCTGGTCGTACCACACTTGCTCACCGTCTACTCGATCACAACATCAACACGCATTCCAGGTGCATACATATAATGCAAACAGGGCTATCCATTAGAACAGCACACCAAACAGTAATAAACAGAAATAAAACATTTGGAAAACAGCAGCACGTGTTCCTACGATCACAACAAGATTTGGTTTACCGAAAACGGAGTTACGACGCGAGAGTTACGGCCGAAACGGTGTTGCGGAAGCCCTAAACTAAATTAACTTGGACCCTGCAGCTAACTTTTCCAAAACAGGATAACAGGGACATAAACGGGTAGAGAACTAAATTACGAATCTAACGCAACTTGAACGGATCAAAACGGAGCTAAAACATGGATTTTATAAGCGTTTTAGTGCAGTGGCAAAACTGTAAATCAGCTGAAATGCATTTGAATTGAAGTCAGAATTTAAATTGAATTTTAAATCGAATTTACAGCCGGCTGGACTGCGCCTCAAATCAACCGAAACACAGGGGCCTGGTTGAAAACTTTTCAAGACACAGGGAATAGTGCCGGATGGTTGGCGGGTTGATTCTTGGTTTCTCCAAGGACTCTTTAGCAAAATTTCCCCCGAAGGGGTATCGGCCATCCAGGGCCGCCAGATCGGAGACGGACGGCGCGGATTAGGCATAGGGTGCGCGAGGGCTGGCCGGCGCGCGCGCCGGTGGGAGCAGACCGCGCGGCGGCGGGATAAGCCCACCACGGCGGCGCCATGGTTCCGAGGCAGGAGAGCTCGCCGGAGCTCACTGCAACTGCCCTAGGGGCCACCAAAATTCACGGGAAAAAATACGGGGAGAGAGAGAAGGGGACGGCGAAGCTCACCGCGGCGAAGGAGACGGCGAAGAAGGCTCTGGAGACGACGTGCGGCGAGGGGACGACGGAGAACGGCGGCAGCGGTCGTCGAGAGCTCTCTGCACGAGTTCGTCGGCGGTTAGGGCAACCGAGATCAGAGGAGGAAGGGTTTGGCGGCACCGTTACCACAGCGCGGATCTCGGCGAGGCGCTGAACAGGTCGGCGAGGGCGGCATGGCCGGACGGCAAGCTCGGCAATGGCGACGGAGCTCTGGTCGCGAGCTCTGGAGCTCTGCTACACGCGCGAAGGGGGCGAATGAGGGAGAAAGGGTGCAGGGAGGAGACCGTGTCCACTTTAAGGACGAGAGATGGACGGGGTCGTGAGGGCGAGCGCACGGGAGAAACGGAGCGTGCGGCTGCGGCGGTTGCGAGCTCGGGCGCGCGCGGGGGGGGAGAAGAGAAAGCGCTGACACGCGGGCCTGGGACGGCAAAGAGAGAAAGGGGAAAGGGGGCGCGGCGGTTGCGACCACGGGCGCCGAGCTGGGCCGGGGCCGGCTTGCTGGGCCGCGGGAGAGGAGAGAAGGAGAGGCGCCGATAGGTGGGGCCGGAACGTCAGAGAGAGAGAGCGAGGGAGGCGCGATGGCCGGTTGCGCAAGCGGCCGCGCGGCTTGGGCCGGCGGGAAAAACTGGGCCGCCAAGGAGGAAAGGAGGGAGGAGAGGCGCTGGCTCAAAGCGGGAGAAGAGAGGAGGGGAGGTGAGGCCGGCGGGCTTGGGCCGCCAGGTCGCACGGGTTGAAAGGAAGGGAGAGGGGAAGAAAAGAAAATAAATCCTTTCCTTTTTATTTCAAAGCATTTCAAACCAATTTCTAAATGAATTTGAATTCATTTCAAATTTTGACAAAAACCAGGCACTTCAAATAAATATAATGCACCAACATGAATGCAAAAACATGTTGTCAACTTTATTTACTTTATAAAAATTATTTAACCCCTAGGTTAAATGCTCATAAAATCATAAATAAATAATTTTCACCTATTTGAATTTAGAGAAAAAAATTTTATGGTGTTACAAGCCGGCTTGGTTTGTGTCTATTACTCTTGGGTTCTTTGAACCCTAGCCGGTTAGGTGTTCTTCGTGGTAGCCCGTGTTAATTCATTTGTGAGGGCTCCCCGAAGTGTTTGTATTTCCCCCGTGATTCTTAGTGGAGAAACTCTAGTAGCCTTTGTGGTTGCTTGAGTGAGGCAAGGAGGTGAAATAGACTCCGACCTTGGTGGTCACCTCAACAACGAGGACGTAGGCACTCCTTAGTGGTTTGGCCGAACCTCAGGATAAATCGTTGTGTCTCGTGTGCTTGTTGTTATCTCTACTTTGCATATTACGTTTGTACTTGTGTTCCTCATGTTCTTCCTCTCCCTATCTCTTTCTTAGGTTGGGAAGGCTCGATCTACACCAAGGGAAGCAACCAAGACTTGGTGAGAGTAGACTCGCTATCTATCATACTTAGGGAAGTGAGATATATACTTGTATTACATTCATAGCTCACATTCATTGGATTTGTAGTCTCTCTTTAGGATCCTAGTAGTGCCGTTTGTTTGTGTCGGTAGTACCGGTGTGTTGCACCCGGTAGTACCTACCCAAATAAACCGGTAACACCGGGTGTCATCTAACTACAATTTCTAGTTTGTGAAGTTTCAGATTGTCAAAAATCACCTATTCACCCCCCTCTAGGCTGATTTGATCCTTTCAATTGGTATCAGAGCCTAACCCTTGTGTTAGCGCTTCACCGCGTAAGGGAAAATCATGTCGACCATAAGTCAAGAACAAGTCGATGATATTGTCAAGAGGGTTTCTAGTCAGCTGCTAGAAGATCAAGCAAAGAAATTTGAAGATCAAATGAAAAAGATGAAAGATGAGATTGAAAGCTTGAAGCAAGCTTTGGGCAGCAAAGGCGAATCATCCGGAAGTGGAGAAAACACACCTCAGCCCAAAGAAGATAAGAAAAAGGAAGATGAAGAGAAAGGCAAGAGAGAGAAGGAGTTCTCTAGTGTACACTATGACTATAGCCAAATGGGCAAAGTTCTTCAATTGCCTAGCGTCAATCTAGGCAAACCACCTTCCTTCGATGGAATCAACTACAATGATTGGGCACACAAGATGAAGCTACATCTTTTTGCCGCAAGAGCTTGGGAGATTGTCGAGAATGGACCAAGTCATGTTGAAGGCGAAGAGTTCACCGACATTGATGTGATTGAGTTTCAACAAAATGCTCAAGCGGCATCCTTGATCCTATCATGTCTTAGGCCCGAAGAAAGCAACAAGGTACATGGAATGGTAAATGCCAAGAAGATTTGGGACACTCTCAGGATATCATATGAGGGTGATGTAAGTGTGAGGAAGTGCAACATAGAGCTTCTTCAAGGGAAGATTGAGAACTTCACTATCAAGAGTGGTGAAACCACTCAACAAATGTTTGATAGATTCATGACCTTGATCAACAAGATTAGAGCTCTTGGAGATGATAAATGGGATGACAACTCAGCTGCAAGAAAGCTATTGAGAGCCTATCGGAAGAAGAACAAGACACTAGCATCAATAATCATGGAAAGGCCAAACTATGAGACCATGGGACCTCATGAGATGCTTGCCAAGATAAAGCATCATGAAGTCTTGGATGATGAAGCTATAGAAGATCAAGAAGCTAGTAACAAGAAGGTGGTAGCTCTCAAGGCAAACCAAGAAGAAGGAAGCTAGGCCCAAAATGACTCATCTAGTGAAGGAAGTGATGACTCTGATGATGAGATTGCGCTTCTTGTGAAGAACTTTAGAAGATTCATGAGAAAGAAGATGTACAAGAAGGGCAAAGGTGGATACTTCAAGAAGTCAAAGAAGAGAAATTGTTATGAGTGTGGTGCGGACGATCATTTCATTGTCGATTGTCCACAAAAGAAGAACAAGAACAAGTATAGTAAGAGTGATGACAAGAAGCAAAGAAGAAGAAGAGGTGGTGAAGCTCATCTTGGTGAAGAATGGTTCTCGGAAGATGACTCAAGTGATGAAGAGAAGAGCAAGGGCAAGGAGAAGGAGAAGGGAGCAGCCAACATCGCCATACACAAGACCTCTTCTCCAACATGTCTACATCGACCACTACATCACGCATGTTCGAGAGTCTCTCCGACGACGAGGATGACTTCACTCATTCTTGCTTTATGGCTAAGGATGAGAAGGTATCATCTAACTCTCCTACTTGTTCTAGCGATGAATATAGTGATGATGATATGGATGAATTTGAGCTTAGCATAATTAGAAAATTTGGTAAGAGAGGTGGACCAAAAATATTAAAATTGCTCACTAAATTGGAGAGTCGGAATGAGAGTCTTGCTTTGCAAGCGGACTTGATCTCTCAAGAGAGAGAAAAGAACCTTGCATTGGAAGCCTCTCTTGCCGAGGAGAAGTTGAAGGTTGAGAAATTGACCATGGACCTATCTTTAGCCAATGACTCTAACAAGAAATTGGCTGAGTGTTCCACGAGCAATGACTCAATTGCTAGTCTAAAGAATGAAATTAGCTTGGTTCAAGAAAGCCTCACAAGCTTTCAAGATAAATATCAAACTCTTGAACTAAGCTACAACACTCTTTGGAATAGCACCTGTTCAACCTCTCCTAAGGATTCTGATAGCTCTAATGCCTCAACTAGTAATGGTTGCAATAGATGCTATAAACTTGATATAAATGCTTGTGCAACGAACCTTGTTGATCTAGAGAAGAAAGACAAGGAGATTCATAGGTTGAACATGATCTTGAGAAATGGTTGCAAGTGCAAGGTGCAACAACCAAAAGACATCCTCAAGACGGCAAGACATCCATCCATCAAGGATGGGATTGGCTACAATAGGTATGGTGGCAAGGCCAATGGAAGGAAGATGGTCAATGGGGTACCCTTTGTTAACTTTAACAAAGGGGTTCCTCTCTTTGACCTCATTTACAAGGCCAACAAGATTGCCAATCCAAAAGCTCCACTTGCTAATGGTAAGGTCAACAAGGAGAAGTAAGTGGAGGTCCCCAAGCAACAAAAGCCCATATCGAGAAGTTATACATGTGACTACTTGTGTTGTTGGGGAGAGAACGGCAAGATTGTCGTTAAGTATGTTGGTGCACTCAAGAAGAGAGAGATTATGAGGAATGTTTGGTGCCCAAAGTTTATGTGACTAACCCCCTAGGACCCAATCTCACTTGGGTACCTAAATCAAGAATATAACCTTGTTTTGTAGGAATATGCCTCCGGTGGAACAAGTTGGGTGTTGGACAGTGGATGCACCAATCATATGACCGGGGCAAAAGAAATGTTCACCTCCTTTCAACCAAGCAACGATTCATGAAACAACATTGTGTTTGGTGACAATGGAAAAGGAGAAGTGCTTGGTTTGGGTAAAATTGCTATCTCAACTGACAATTCCATATCTAATGTATTACTTGTGCATTCGTTGAGTTACAATTTGTTATCCATTTCTCAACTTTGTGAAATGGGTTACGATTGTCTCTTTACGGATAAGGGTGTGACCATCTCTAGAAGAAGGGATTCCTCTATTGCATTTAAAGGTGTGTTGAAGGGAAAGCTTTACCTAGTTGACTTCTCAACTAGTAAAGTGGAACCTAAGACATGCCTAATGGCAAAATCTAGCATGGGTTGGCTTTGGCATCGCCGACTAGCTCATGTTGGGATGAGGAACTTGGCCCAACTTCAAAGAGAAGGGAACATCCTTGGACTAACAAATGTTTCTTTTGAGAAAGATAGAATTTGCAGTGCGTGTCAAGCCGGAAAGCAAGTTGGAGCAAAGCATCCAATAAAGAACATCGTGTCAACCACAAGACCATTGGAGCTATTACATATGGACCTCATCGGACAAGTTGCTTATCAAAGCATCGGTGGTAACAAATATGGTTTCGTTATTGTTGATGACTATTCTCGCTTCACTTGGGTGTTCTTTTTAGCAGACAAAAGTGAAATGCAAGGCACCTTCAAGAAGTTTGCTAGAAGAGCCCAAAATGAGTTTGATCTCAAGATCAAGAAAGTGAGAAGCGACAACGGAACCGAGTTTAGGAACACCAACATAGAAGAGTACCTTGATGATGAAGGAATCAAGCATGAGTTCTCCGTTCCATACACCCCACAACAAAATGGGGTTGTGGAAAGGAAGAATATAACTCTTGTTGAAGCCGCAAGATCTATGTTGGATGAGTACAAGACGTCCCATAGCTTTTGGGCGGAGGCGATGAACACCGCGTGTCATGCAATCAACTGCCTCTACCTTCACAAGCTAAGGGACAAGACGCCATATGAGCTTCTAACTAGTAACAACCCGAAGGTGCACTACTTTAGAGTCTTTGGCTGCAAGTGTTTCATACTTAACAAGAGGGCCAAAAGCTCAAAGTTTGCACCTAAGGTACACGAAGGCTTTCTACTTGGTTATGGTACTAACGAGCATGGCTACCGTGTATTCAATAATGCCACCGACACTATTGAGTTAATAGTAGACGTGACTTTTGATGAATCCGACGGCTCCCAAAAAGAGCAAGTCAATGATGAGCTTGTAGGTAATGATGTGTCTCCATCCGAAGCTATCAAGAAGCTTGCAACTGGTGATGTGAGGCCCGTTGAGATTCAAGATGAAGAAGATGATCCATCGCACACTCCACAAGATTCTCATGTCCATCATGTGCATTCAAATGCGCATGATGAAGCTTCCGCAACTCCGAATGGTGGAAGTGTGAATGATGTTCAAGTGATACATCAAGTTGATGATCAAGCACAAGCTCAACATGATGACCGACAAGATGATGGGGACATCCACACATATGATGAAGATGGACCCATTCAAAGGAGATCACTTGTGCCTCATCCAAGAGTTCATCATACAGTTCAACGGGATCATCCCGTTGACAACATATTGGGGAGCATACGACGTGGGGTAACAACACGTTCTCGTTTAGCAAGTTTTTGTGAACATTACTTATTTGTCTCCTCTTTGGAACCTCTTAGGGTGGAAGAAGCACTTGATGATCCGGACTGGGTGATGGCTATGCAAGAAGAGCTGAACAACTTCACCAGGAATGAAGTCTGGTCCTTGGTGGAATGGCCCAAGCAAAATGTGATAGGAACCAAATGGGTCTTCCGCAACAAACAAGACGAGCATGGCGTGGTGACAAGGAACAAAGCACGGTTGGTGGCTCAAGGTTTCACTCAAATCGAAGGTTTGGATTTTGGGGAAACCTATGCACCTGTAGCTAGGCTTGAGTCAATTCATATATTTCTTGCCTTTGCTACTCACCATGATTTCAAGCTATATCAAATGGACGTGAAAAGTGCATTCCTCAACGGCCCCCTCTCCGAATTGGTATATGTGGAGCAACCACCAGGTTTTGAAGATCCCAAGTATCCTAACCACGTCTACAAGCTCGACAAGGCGCTCTATGGGCTCAAACAAGCCCCTAGAGCTTGGTATGATTGCCTTAAGGACTTCCTACTCAAGAATGGTTTTGAGATAGGGAAGGCCGATGTTACTTTATTTACTCGCAAAGTCGATAATGATATCTTTGTTTGCCAAATATATGTCGATGACATAATATTTGGTAGTACTAATGTGGCTTTTTGTGAGGAATTTAGTAGGATCATGACCAAAAGGTTCGAGATGTCCATGATGGGTGAGTTGAAGTACTTCCTCGGATTCCAAATCAAGCAACTCAAGGATGGCACGTTCATTAGTCAAACAAAGTATACAAGAGACATGCTAAAGAAGTTTGAGATGGACAAGGCCAAACCCATCAAGACTCCCATGCCAACCAATGGACATCTTGATCTAAATGAGGATGGTAAGCCGGTGGACCAAAAGGTATATCGCTCTATGATCGGTTCATTGCTTTACCTTTGTGCATCTAGGCCCGATATCATGCTTAGTGTGTGCATGTGTGCTAGGTTTCAAGCTAATCCGAAAGAATGTCATATTATGTCCGTTAAGAGAATCTTTCGATACTTAGTGCACACTCCAAATCTTGGCTTGTGGTATCCCAAGGGCTTCACTTTCGATCTACTTGGCTATTCCGATTCGGACTATGCCGGTTGCAAGGTAGATCGGAAGAGCACTACCGGGACTTGCCAATTTATTGGGAGGTCTTTGGTATCTTGGAGTTCCAAGAAACAAAATAGTGTTGCCCTATCCACCGCCGAAGCCGAGTATGTGGCGGCCGGCGCATGCTGTGCTCAACTACTTTGGATGAAGCAAACACTAAAAGATTTTGGATGTGAGGAAACCAAAATTCCACTTTTGTGTGACAATGAGAGTGTTATCTAACTAGCAAACAATCCCGTAAACCATTCTCGCACAAAACACATAGACATCCGACATCATTTCTTGAGAGACCACGAAGCCAAAGGAGATATCGCATTACGCCATGTGAGCACCGAAAAGCAACTAGCCGATATCTTCACAAAGCCTTTAGATGAGTCAAGATTCTGTGCTTTGAGGAGTGAACTAAATATCATTGATTCTCGTAACGTGGCTTGATGTCTTGCACATATTTGTTTTCACCTAGAGACCTAGAAAAATGGTTTGATAAATATTGTGTGTGTTTTCAAAATCTATTTTTGCATGCTTCACTTGTGTCCATTGTTATGTACTGCTTGTATGAAATCTGGACATGTTTGAAGTGGGTGTAGTATGCCACACAAAGTTCTCTTAGAAAAGCTCTTTGTCCGTTCTGGAAGTGAACGGTTGGTAGTACCGCCATAAGGGCCGGTAGTACCGACCGTCGGTAGTACCGACCCCTATAGCCGGTAGTACCGACCAGGGTTTACCTTGGTATAAAAGGCCGCTGTGAAAACCCTTTCAACCCTATCTGGTCAAGTCTCTTTCACCGCGCAGCCGCCTCTTGAGCCCGAGTTTTAGAGCCGTCCTTGCGCCCTCTCCTCTCCATCTCCTATCTCCTCCACCCAAATCCAAATCCATCCGGTGGGAAGGTGCTTTGGAGCAAGGAGATCGCTTTGGTGGTGTTCTTGAAGCCCGGGAGTTCTTCCTTCATTGGATTTCGGCCTCTTCTCTTTGAGTAACAAGGTACTAGGGTGTTCATGCCCGATCTCTCAATGTACCTTGTTCTAGGTCGATTCCTTTGGTAGGATTGTTCTCTCTAGTGGGTAGATGTTTTTAGGATGTATGTTGTGCAAGTTTATGGGCGATTTGTGTGATTGGATTGAAGTGAACTGCACGCTGCAGTGCGGTCGGTAGTACCGACCACTGCGGTCGGTAGTACCGACCGCGCGCAGTGAGCAGCTTTCTTCCCCGATCTTGATCGTCGTCTTCTTTGCTACATCCTTTTGAAGATTGTCTTGTTATCACTTGTGTCTCATATCGGTCTATGCTCTCTTTTTCTAGATGTCGCATAGCCGAAGGGGCACACGTGATGCTCGGTCAGCTAGGGAGGCAAGGGAAGAGGAAGAAGATGAGTATGTTGGCTTGGAGCAGGGTGGCTTGGAACAAGGGGAGCCGCAGCGGCGCAATCCCGGACGCCGTGCTCGGCCCGGCGGGAGCAGTGAGGACGTAACTCGACAGGTTCGTGGGCGTTCGTCCACGAGCCGCCAGAGTGTCAGCCATGACAGGGCCGGTGGGAGTGGACACGCTCCTCCTCCGCCACCACCGCCTCCTGTCAACGGTCCTCCCGGTCGTCTGCACAGCGTGATTGTGGGCGGACAGTTGTTGGAGGTCGGTCCGGACAGAGAAGGTCGTGCTATGGATCCTAGAGTTGGGCCTCCGTCTCCTCAGACATCCGGGTTGTTGCTGATCAACCGGGTGTTCCATCTGCATGGTCAAGCAGCTGCTCAAATCGTTGGTCCTGCATATCCGGGGAATTTGATGGATTACTCAGATAGAAAGAGGGCAAATTTGTTGAGAGAGCAGCATTTGGAGAACCCCTATCGCTTCATCAGAGACGACTTCATTGACAGACGCTTTTGGTCCCGCTTTCAGCAGGACTACTATGTGTCTGTCCTCTGGAAGGGCTACTGTGTGAAGGGGCGCCCTCCGCTCTTCGAGCACAAGCGCCTGGCCATCCGATCCTTATCTGATAAAGATTCAGAGCAGATGGACAGTTTGCTGCAGAGGTTAGAGGAATGGAGGATCTTGGGCCTTATCTCCGGTGAGCGCAACTGGAATCAGGAGATTATCTGTCAGTTTTGGGCCACTTTGTACATTGATCAGCCTAACAAGGTACTTCATTGGATGACCCAAGGGGTGCATTATAGATGTGACTTTGTTACCTTTGCTAGGCTGCTGGGTTTCAACAATGAAGATCGAAGTGCTCCAAGGCTTTCAGAGATGTATGGTGAGGGGATCTACCCATCAGAGATTTAGGATGCTGGGATCTATCTGCCCTCTGGATCATATCTCTGAAAACTCAGCAATCGTTAGTAGTATGAGTACCAGAGTTATGAAATTTGCAGTACCTTTTATTTTTGAGCTCTTCAGCCGATGGGATATTGTGATTCCCAGTTAACTTGATTTGACCCTTCTCTAGCAAGTAGTCAAATATCTTGTCGGCCTTAGTGATGTCAAAGCTATATTTTACATTTATCTCAGTACTCTTAGCCTTTGCCCAAGGCATGTACTCGTTGTTTCTCCAAGCCCAGTCCACAACAGCCACTTCATCTTCACTTTCATCATTTGAATTATTGTCTTCTTCTTGTAAAAAGAAATGACTCTCTGCATTATAGGCTTTCTTGGGCTTGAAAACTTAATTGTATCGATTCTGAGCATCAATATTTGCCACCTTCTTAGTCAAATCGGCCATATTGTTACAACCAAAGCTGATTTTTTCTCTGATGACAGGTATCAGCCCTCGAATTACAATGCTAACAACCTCTGAATCTGGCAATGATAAGGTATAGCACTGATTTTTAACCTCTCTGAATCTCTGAAGATACTGGCATCCAGTTTTATTATTTCCTTGCCTCGTATCGACTAAGTCCACAAGGCCTTTTTCCAATACTCCAGAGTCAAAGTATTTATGGAACTTGTCTTCTAAATCCTCCCAGCTCTGAATGGAGTTGGGCGGTAGGGAAGAAAACCATGAAAAAGCTGAACCAGACAGTGATAAAGGAAACAATCTGACTTTAAGTGCTGATTCATCACCAACTTCTCCGAGCTGGACTAAAAACTGAGTTATATGTTCCATGGTCATCACTGAGCCGGTTCCTGTGAATTTGGTAAAATCAGGGATTCTATATCTTGGAGGAAGAACAACCTGATCAAACCACTCTGGATATGGCTTCTTGCAGCCAGTCATTGTAGACTTTGGTGTCAAGCCAAATTGTTTTTGAACCAAGTCAGTGACCCGACTCATTAGCTGATCAATTTGATTCATCGGCCCTTGATAGTCGATGTTCTGCCCCCCGAGGGTATTGCCATGATACCCCGGGTTCTCCTGAGCATCCAAGGTATAAAAATCTGAAACATAATGATATCCAGGAGGAATATCACCAGGTGCCACATTCCCTTGATACGGTGGTGCATTAAAATCCCTGGTAATTCGTCTTGCATGGGCAGCTATTTTTGTAGCCGATGAGTATATGTTATTACTCATATTCGGCTGTTGCATTGGCTGCGGCGTCACGTCCCCAGGGCTGACAATCATCTGGTTTACATTGCCATTAGGGCCATTGATCTGTGGTCCACCAGAAGTTCTAGCTCCTTGATCTAACGGTATATGCTGGACCTCTTCTATCATCGCCTAAGTTGAAAGCTTTCTTAATGGCATTTGTGAGGCTATTGAAGAAAACTTCATTATGATTCATCAGAGTAGCAGACATTGCTTTGCTGATCACTTCTTGCATGACATTGTGTTGAATCTAGACCGTTGGATCAACATGTCCTTCTAGAACCACCCTTGGAAGATGAGACTTCTGGATAATCTTCTTATCCCTGTTTCTATTGAAGCTCAACAGACACATGTATCAATATTGCTCAACAGTTTCTTCTACCATGCGTCGCAGCTCATCTGGAAGTTCCTCCATTGTCATGTTCAACACGTCTTCGTTGTTGATTGTCATGATCAGACGATTGTGTCCCACCGAGCGTGCCAAAAGAATGTGTTGACACAAAAATCGGTCGGTAGCGCCAACACACTCGAATGCGCGGTCCTCAGAGGGCGTACGGAGCAAGGTCCTGACCTCCTGAACCTTTAACAGGTGGCGGTGCTAAATCTCGGTGAGATCAATCTCGGACGTGCCAGTCAATTTGACCTGCAATTAACAAGGAGAAGAAAAAGTTGTCAAATTGTGGAACCTGTCGGTTTGGTGCCAGACAGTTCCAAATTATACGGCTCTAATATAGCCATTGTTAATAGGACATTGACTACAAAGTCAACTCCCAAAAGATTGCATGAAAGCATTGATAAAGATATAAAGCAAAACGGCTATGATATATGTGAGTAAATTTTCAGAACAGATAAACAGCCAATAAGCTTAAACATATTAGAAAAATAAAGATCTATGTATACGTCTAAACGGCGTGAAATCAACGTATCGACTAATTGTACAGGCAGTTCTTTCTGTTAACAGTGGAGTGTTTCCATGCAGCCATAATAACAAATAGATCGATAAAATAGCTTAAACATCAACAGTGGGGTGTTTCCATGCGGCCATAATGATGACCAAACTAGATCACGTCCAGTGCAACAAGCAGATGCATTGATTTCAAGCCGCTTAAAAGTACACATAATGAAGAAAGCGTAACTAGATCGACTATTTTAGCCGATGCAGGATCCATGAGGCACGAACAAGATCTATTCGTTAGAACCATGATTTGACCTAAGATTAAGCAGATCTAATCTATCATATATATCAGTGGGGTTCAAAAATACAGCCATAATGGACATGCTAGATCAAATCTATCTGCTCTTGGATCAAGTCACGGTTTTATCGGATATCTCAAACGCACAACATGTAACAATCAAGATTGACGAAATAGTCGATGAAAAGCTTGAATCGGCTATTTCCTTTGGTGTGAACATGTAAAGCCTTTGGATAGCCGAGACTAAGCATCTTTTAAGCTTAAGCTACTTTGTCAACCTTGATTGGGCAAGATGTTGTTTAAAACATAAAGAAAATATTAAAACATAAACAACATCGATAACTTAATGAATCCATTGGTTTGCCAAAACCAATAGAGCCGATAACTAGTCAAGATCGACTAAAGCAAGAGATTGATCAGAGTCAAAGCAGTCTTATAAAAGGCGATCTTAAACCGATAACTAGCCATGTCATAGCTTAACAAGAGTTTGGTCGATGCCAAATACAGCCTTATTGTACAATGACACGAACCATTGGTGAAACTTACAAGCAAACCGGAGGTCGGTCGAAGCCGATGCAGCCCTGCCTGGTTGAAGGTTCCGTCGAGATCTACGTTACTCCTACTCCTAGGGTTTTGGCCGGTGGCCGATGTGTTGATTGATTAGATGTCCTTTTTACAAAATTCGGGTTCCTAGTTATATATAACCCGGTTGACTCCTGTCCTAATACGACTGGGTTATATGAAAACAAGACAAAAGATGACCTGAACTCAAACTCTTCGGCCGAACCCGATATGTCCTCGAAGCTTGTCACGTCTGGTCCACACGAACTTTGGTTGCGTCCGGGTCAAAACAGGTCTCTTTTATTTTTCTAGCCGATTCTTCCATTAATAAATCAGCTGTTTGTGCTCACCAAAATAATATTTTTGTCAATCCAAAATCTGGTGTAAACATGCCCACAGTCACGGCTACAACAACGCCTCCTTTTTTAGCTCCGGCCAAGCCTGGGGCGCCTCTTTCCTCAGCTCTAGCTTGGCCTGGGGCGTCTCCTTCCTCACCTCCAGCCCTATCTTGTCTCCTTCCTAAGATCCGGCGATGAGGCACCCATAGCCAGCAACGGGCACGACCGCGAGGCGAGTACATGGCGGAGCTAGGCGAGCCCCTCCCCATCGCGGCGGTGTCCAGCGAGCCTCGTCCCCATCGTGGCGACACTCGACGAGCCCTTTCCTTGCGTGGCTCTGTGCGGCAGCGCCCGTCAAGCCTATCTCCTGAGCGGCCACGAGCCCCTTCTCTACGTAGCAGTGCCCGGCGACCCCACAGTCGCGAGCTCCCTTTCCTGCATGGCGGCGCCCATTGAGCCTCGGTCCCTTCCCGTCGTGGCAGCGCCTGACGAGCCCATCCATGCGTAGTGACGTCGGGCGAGCTCCCTCATCCTGCGCATGCAGCGAAAGAAGAAAGGAAAGAGACTGACAAGCGGGGTCCGCTCGTCAGTGAAAGTGGCGTTTCAGAAGCCACAACCGCTAATCAAAGGGGTTTTGATTTTCTCGTGTCTACATTTTCAAAGCTATTTTTCGTAAAGCCACAATGCATAGCTGTTTTTTCGAAAAGCTACTGCTCAACCAAACGAGACATTAGTGCTTTATTGTTGTTTTTTAGTGGTAGGTTGTTCGATCTTCTAATAAGATCCTGCTTATTTATTGTATTTTGTCATTCTAAACTCATCTTCTTTATATAGTCAGTTGGGTTTATTTGAAAAAAAAAACTTACTGCCCAACTGCATCCGTCTTATACCTTCACGTGTGAATTGTGATTAGTCACACCTTCACTAATCATACTAGCTGTCTCTCCGTCTCATAGAGTATCATTATCGCTTTGTGAGGAGTCAAATATTTGTAACTTATGCTTCAAAATTATTTTTAGTTTTTAGTAAATATATAAAGAAATATTAATGTATGGTGTATTATTTAAATATATTTTTATAGTGAATTTATTTATAGATATAAATATTAATAATATTTTTCTAGAAAACAAGTAATTAATCTTAAGAAAGTTTAATCAGCATGACTATATAGTCCCTCCGTATCGCATTTAGGTGACGTTTAGGACAGCGACACGGTCTCCAAAGTATAACTTTGACCACTTGTATTTTTAAAAATATTTGTTGTAAAATGGTATATGTATACTTTTATGAAAGTATTTTTCAAAACAAATTTATTTATATGATTTTTATATCTCTAAACTCAATAATTTAAAAGTTATTCATGATTTATATTCTCAATGTTTGATTCAAACCTTGTCCAAAATATCATCTAAAAGCGATACGGAGGGAGTAATTAATTTAGAGACTCTTGTTGAGGTTCTTTTTGCGACTGGCAGGCAGTAACTGGGTGAGCGTACTTTTGAAGGGAAGGGAGTAATTTGAAAGGAATAAATGAGGGTATCTGAGAGTGGTACAGTATTTTTTTATTTTGATGAGAAAGGTAAAAACTTAAATGCCCCCTTATTGCACCTCTAAACAACAACTGTCACAACCAGCGCTCAGGCAGATCAATTGAGGGGTTGGGTGGGCCTTCGTATAGAAGCAGAAATGCCATGAACGTTTTGCGGCCCATCACACTGTCATAAGAGCCCAAAGTTCGTGTTCCTAATGACTCGTATGAATTCTTCCTCTAAATGGAAACCTATGAAATTATATTTTGTGGATTCTTCCTCTAAAAGGTAAATTCACGTGAATTTGTACAAGTCACGTTAGAAATAAAGTTAAACTCTTGAAATTTTGATCAATATTAGAAAGGTCTACCTATCAACTCCATGCAATTTAATCACTGGTAATATAATAGTACCAATTGAGTCAAATTTGTTTCTTAAAACATTACCCACTTTTTCATTACGTTTATACCATTATTAAAAATAAACTATTGCACAACTTAAATTTACATTTAAATTCTCAATATTTGCTAATATGAAAAGTACAAATAACCGTTAATAATATTCTATATAAGTTTATAAATTACTAGTTCAATATATTATTACTATAAATATACAAAAAAATTAACTTAGAGTAAATATACATGTTGTTTCATAGTGCAGATCAAGTATACATACATGCATGACGAATAAATATGTGGAGATTTATGTGTTGCTAATAGTGAATAATGTTCCATTCACAACTCTTGTACCAACTATCCATTTAAAAATACATTAATATCCATACAAGTTATATTTTGACTAAAACAATATGCATATCTATACATTGGTATAATCACTTTTTTAAAAAACAACAACAAGCACACACACATATAGTTCTTTATAGAGAAAACTCACATCTTGAGTTGTGAAGAAAGTTAGTGAATACCAAAAGTGACCATGCACTACTAGAGAACAGACCTTTGGACGATCTATCAACTGAGCTTTAGTCTCGGCAAAATTTTGCGTCCGGGGCTAAAGACCTTTAGTCCCGGTTGGTAACACCAACCAAGACTAAAGGTGAATCTTTAGCCCCGGTTGGTATTACCAACCCGGACTAAAGGTCATGAACCTTTAGTCCCGGTTGGTTACACCAACCGGGGTTAAAGGGTGAACCTTTAGTCCCGGTTGGTATTACCAACCGGGACTAAAGGTCCTTTTAGCCCCGGTTGGTGTTACCCGGGACTAAAGGCCCATTTCGCCCGGGACTAAAGGCCCTTTCTGTAGTAGTGATGCCTAGGTTTTCGGAAGTTCTTCAGAATAAATATGGATTTCTAGGCATAAATATTAATCTTCTCTTTAGACTAGCTTTGCTCCTCCTAGATCTTACTTCAAGCTCCATCTCCGATCGATCTTAAGTAGCATGAAGCATGCTTGAACTGCTATTTATGCCATCATAGTTATTAGTAATTATAAATCCAGTTTGAGCTGTTCGGGTGATAAGCCGTCTTATGTTGTTTTGTTGTAAAAGAGAAATACCGTACCATGGCTCATAAGCCAGGCTGATAAGTTCAAGCGAAGAGGATACAAAGGAGAGAGGTTTGAATGAAAGGTAATAAGGACCAGACATTTAACATGGTGATGTAGAAGTTGTAGCAACTAATTCAGTGAAGATTATTTGGAGATCAAAATCTAGATTTATGATACCACGAGACCTATATAGGTCGCAACATGACTCATGAGCCTCTATAACTTAAACTAATTAATGTTTATCAAACATATTTTTGTTCAAAAGAACAGCAAGAGAATCACCGTGATTTTTATTATATATATTAGACGAGGGAAAAACTATATGTATATAGATCGAAAAATATAGAGAGCAATAACTAGTAAGTTTTTATAACCGATCGAACAGAGATTACAATATGGGCAATGCGTTCAAAATGAAAGAAAAAAACAAGAAGAGCGCACAAAGAATGTAGCTTTGATTAGTACATCAGTAGTATAATAGCACCGGCACGGCAGCACAGACCTGTAGCTAGCTAGTGAACTTCTACCTCATTTCCTTGCAGCTTATCACGTAGTACGCGTGCTCTACCAGTCTACCTCTACCTTGTCAGCTACGCCACTGATCTAAGCACTAATCTTCTCACATTCTCAGGCATTCTCAGGCAGGATTAATTGATTGTAAGCACACGGCAGGTGTCAATTATATGGGGCCAAATTAATGACACGGGTCAAGTCATCGACGCCGCCGAAGGCGAGATCATCCACGGTAGGGATGATGAGCGAGTCCCAGTCGATGGCCGTGGTGGCGGCGTCTTCTGCTCCGTCCACGACGCCGCCGCCTCGCGACCCCGACGACGAGCTGTCGTGAGAGTTCTCCGCCGCCGCGTGTCGTCGCCCGTTGTGGTCGTCGGCCGCGTCGCCGCCGACGACAGCGGCAAGCATCATGTGCTGCTGGTGGTGGTGGCTCGTCGTCGTCGTCGCCACCGCCACCGCCGCCGGTGGTGGCAGTAGTAGTGGCTGTTGCAGCTGTTGCTGCTGTTGGTAGCCGTAGTGGACGGCTTGTCGAGCGGCGACGATGGCGAGGCCGCCCGGCGGCGGGTTCAGCGGCCGCCGGTCGAAGGACCTCAGCGTGCCGGTGCTGATGTACACCCGGCAGACGCTGAACTCGTTCCGGAGCTGCATGCAGACATGGCAGATGCGTCATTTGTAGTACGAACACGATTACCATCATCATTAGATCGATCGCGTGCACGAGGACGGAAAGGATGGACGGACGTACCATGATGGGCGGCGCCCCTGCACCTGCAGGTGCACCGTCGTCGTCGGCGTCGTCGGCGACGGCCTTGTACTCGTTCATCTTCCAGCGAGTCTTGCTGCCGGTGGGCGCGCGGCCCTCGTAGAAGACCATGGTGCGCTTCTCCCCGATGACCCGGTTGGTGCTGGTGGCCGAGGAGAAGACGTAGGACGGCGACCCCGTGGCCTTCCAGTACCCTGACGGCGTGGTGCGCGCGGGCCGGCCGCCGTGGAGCTGCCGCTCCGCGCGCGGGCAGAAGAAGAACCACTGCTCCGTGTCGCCCACGTTCGCCGCGCCGGCCATCGCCCGGAGCTCCGACGGGTGGTAGCCGTAGATGTCGACGACGGGGATCAGGTGCTCCACGACGGGCCTCGTGCCGGCGAGCCGGTGCCGGAGGTAGAACGTCAGCAGCTCCTCCTCCGTCGGGTAGAACCGGAATCCCGGCGCCAGCGGCAACGGATCACTGCTTTCTTCCATCATCGTCGTCGTCGATCTATCGCCCCTGCCTGCCGTCGTCGTTCGGCGGATTCGGATGAGAGCGAGCGAGCAGAGATGAGCAGCATTTATAGAAGCGGGCCGGCCGGCCAGTTCGGTACCTGTTGCTTGCTAGCTAGGTATGTATCTCTCCATGACGTACAAATTCTGATTTCTGAGAGAAGATTGACGAAGCTCTGAAGAAACTTAGCCATGCATCGGCCGTGTTTCCGCGTTGACCTGGACTGGACCGAGAATGGGAAGAACGGCATCAGGAGTCAGGAAGTCAGGACAAGGACAAGACAATCCATAATGCCCGGCCGTGATAATGATTTTTGTTTTTATTAATGAGAGTAGTAGATCGACAAAAGAACAATACAATTATTCATGTTGTTGTATCGACAAAAGATTGATAAAGGTCACGTTTAGATTCCAAAATTTTCCCAAATATTTTGCGTAGTACCCGTTTTAGACGCATGCATAGAACATTAAATATAGGTAAAAGAAATAACTAATTGTACTTTTGGTCTGCTCATGTCGAGACGAATCTTTTGAGTCTAGTTAGGTCATGTTTGGACAAAGTTTGTCAAATAACAACGAAAGTGCTACAGTAACATTTTGCCACATTTTTCGCGAACTGAACAAGGCCAAAGTTTAGACCCCTCTGGTATAGCTTCCTCAGCTTTTGATAGAGTTGTACTCCCTGATTCTTCAGCTATGCTCCCTAATTTTGTGGCTGAAAGTGATTCTTTTTTATTCTTTAGCATAAACTCTCAAAATCAAGATAGAGAATCATTCACAGAATCAGGTGAAGCTACTTTTTTCAGTTCTCACCCTCTTTGTTCATTTTAGAGAATCACTTGACAAAATCAGCAAAGAATCATTTCTTATTGAAAAATACGTTTGACAGTCAGAGAGCGATTCTTCCTGAAAATCCATTCCGCGGAGCGCTCCCAAACAGCCCCATATACTCCACTAGCGTGAAGTTGTTTCGGTTCCGAGACATCAAACAAACTACAAAAATGATGAAACGTGAAGCTACAATTTCTAGCTCCACCAGCTCTGGCTCTGCCATGCTACAGTGATGCTACACTGCATGAGCTAGAGTTTATGTAAAAAAAGAGTCACTCTTGCTTTCTAAAAAATCAACTATTCTTAGTTTTGACCAAATATATATAAGGAAATATTAATATTTGTGATACATAATTAGTATTATTGGATAGATCTTTGAATATACTTTTATAATAAATTTATTTGAAGATACAAATATTGCAAGTGTTTTTCTACAAATCTAATCAAAGTTGAGAATGTTTAACTTACACGTATCCCTATAACAACTCTTTTTTAGGGATGAAGGGAGTATATGCTGCTATGTCTCTAGCCAATTTTCAAAAGAACATTTTCTTCTCATGGTGGCCTTGGATGAGAAAAGCGTATTTTGAAGTACCTTCGTTTTGGTTTTGATATGTGGACCTTCCTTGTAGGTTGGATGCTTTGTGGAAGGAAAGAAATACGAGTCTTTAGAAATGGAAACGTGTCCATCAAGTATGAGCTCTAGGCATCCATCTTGGACGAAGCCCTTCTTTGGGACCGAGAAAGATTCAGATATGTGCGGTCATTGACTCATTGTGTGTGTGCTCTGTTTTGAGAGACAGTCTTTTCTTTTTCGTGTGTTTTTTAATTTTTTTCGCTTCGAAGCTTGAATAGCTTTGTGTCGGTAATTGGTTGATTATCATGTTACTTGTTTTTTTAACTTTATTAATTTTCTACCTCGCTCTTCTTAATGAAAATTGTGGCAAGTCACATGTTCACAAAAAGAAACGACCTAACCCATAAAAAATTAACTATCCACTCCCACCCCACCCACTTATCATAATTTATTGTTTAAACTCAACCCCACCAACAATTAGTTTAATCAATGGATTTTCTACAAGAACGCATTATGCATTTTCAAACGGTATAAATAAGTTTGTATAAAACATGCAGATCCAGATCAAAAGAGGTAGAACTTTACATTTAAAGCTCACGTTCACCTAAAGACTTTCGCTGAATACCATTCCGTGTTGACGTTTGTAACAGGGAACTACATACTTCACGTCAATTAGCAACGGTAAATCAGTATATAGGCCCACACTAGCTACAAGCCGGACTCTCCAACTAAAACACCATGCATGTTCTGTTCATACATAAAAAATTTCAGGTTTCAAATTTATACGCTAAGGGCCTGTTTGGTACAGCTTACAACAGCTCTATGAGCTGTTGTGAGCTGTTTTTTTTTGCCACACACCATTTTACAAAACAGCTTCAACCATGAAGCTGTTTTATCTCCCTCTCACAAAAACAGCTTCACTCATAAAGCTGAAAAAAAAATAGTTTTTCACAGCTTACACCTCCATTTCTCTCTCTTAATCATGCATGGAGTTGTTGGTGAAGCTATTTTGCCAATTACTTTTTTCAAAACAGCTCAGTTTCATCTAGTAAGTTGCTCATGAAGCTATTTTTTCTAAAAAAAAACAGCTTCACTAGTAAAGCTGAGCTGTACCAAACGAGACCTAAGATTTACTTTTGACGCTGACGTTGTGTCTTTTAGTTATCGACGATATGTCCATGCATTATTAATACTACTATCTTTGATGACTTCGCTAAGCTAGATTTTTGTCTAACCCTCATCGGTGACGGTCTTTATTTGCAGATGCTTAAAGAGAACACGTTTAATACGAACTGCGTGTGAGTGTGTGGCCTTGTTTAGTGAGCCTCTGTTTAGTCCTCTCATTCCCAAAATTTCCATCACATCAACCATCACATCAATGTTCGAACGTATGCATGAAACATTAAATGTAGGTAAAAAAATAACTAATTGTACTTTTAGTTTGTACATGTCGAGACGAATCTTGGAATCTACGTAGCCCATATTTGGACAAAGTTTGTTAAATAACAACAAAAAACGCTACAGGAAAAAATTTGCAAAATTTTTCCATCTAAACAAGGCCTGTGTGTACATGATGTGTACGGGACCATTTGCTTATGCGAATCTGCATGCCAAATTAAAGTACGAAAAGGCGCAATAAATTAAACTCAGACGTGTGGGGGCGCCGGCCGGGTGACTAGGAGTCAAGGCAACCGAGACGCGGTCTAGCTAGTCTCGCGAACACGACGCATAGGAATGGGATGATATGATGATGATGATGAAATATGAACCGGAAGTGGATCATTATTACATTTTGCGCACTGCAAAGTACTCCCTCTATCTCTAAATAACTGTCTCTAAAAAATCTGTGTTTCCTTACAGACACGTTTTCTGGACGACAAATCTGTGTTTCCTTACAGACACGTTTTCTGGACGACAATTAAAAAGGACAGAGGGAGTACTGCAGTACCAACTTGGTGTCACAACCTCAAAGACGTGGACAGGCATGACAAGCAATTATTGACTCCCATAGGGTTACTACCTCTATCCTAAAAAAAGATAACATTTTAACAATAAGTTTCTTTTTACGACGAAGTGGTAGTATTTTAGAAATGACAAGTCACACCTTCTTGACATTGCGATACATGCATGATTAGACGGAGAAGGACATCACCCGCCTGGGCTTTGTGGGCCTGAGAGGTTCACAAAGGTGTGTGTTGGTTACCTCAATGGAGGCAAATTCTGAGAGACTCGGTCCTTTTTCGATCTCAAAGACCCTCATGAGATATTCATAGCTAAAGCGTCAGCCTTCTTAAAACGGAGTGTATGCGATTTGATAAGTATAGAAAGCATATCTAATCCCGCTATATATGAGAAAAATATAAACTTACGTAGCCATAATCAAACAATATGTATGTATAGTTAAGTAGACCAAATTTACAAATTAAAAGGGAATGGTATTAGGTTCACCATAGTATTTTTTTAAAAAAAAAATATACCTACTTAAAGTCATAAACATTGATACTAGCATTTTTTTCCTTGATGAGACACATCGATGTAGTATATACATACAGAGGAGTACTACAGTATCAATTACTAACAACTTTCTCCATCACATCGGATTTTTAGACGCATGCATGGAGTATTAAATATAGGAAAAAATAATTAATTACACAGTTTGTCTGTAAATGTCGAGACGAATCTTTTGAGCCTACACTATTAGAGAACATGCCTTTGGACGATCTATCAATTGAGCTTTAGTCTCGGCCAAAAATTGTGTCCGGGGCTAAAGACCTTTAGTCCCGGTTGGTGTTATCAACCGGGACTAAAGGTCCTTTTAGCCCCGGTTGGTGTTAGATTCTTCCCGAGTGGATTCAAAAGGAAAACGTCTAGAACTATATCACGTGGGTGTGTAGCTCAGTTGGTAAGTGTACTTGAGGCGAGAGGTGCTGAATTCAAATCTCACAAATGCACATTTATTTTTTATGTGAGAGGCTTTAGCCCCGGTTGGAAGCATCCGGGACTAAAGCCTGGGCCCTTTCTGCAGTAGTGATAGTTAGTCTATTTTTGAATAAAGTTTATCAAATAACAACGAAAGTGCTACGTAAAGTTTACATCAAAATTTCCTTCAAAACTAAACATGCCCACGATGAAATGTGATGTGGAACCTATCATATCATTGCAAGATGGAGACACCGTGACTGAATTGTATATTATTACTAACGGGATGATTCTCCTGCAATTTGCAAAAGCAGACGACGACGATTCTGGTTGAACTGACACTGACACTGATAGTACATACACGATTGAGAAAAAAAAAAAAGAAGGAAACCACCCAGCGAGTCAGCGACGATGAGAGTTTCCTGTGATTTGAGAAATGAGATTACGCGTGAAGTGAAGCTGTGCATGTGTATGTGCATTACACCGAGTCCTGCGTACACATGGCAGCAATATAATGCACAGTGCGTGCAGTAGTGCAGCTGAAACTTGTGGTTGGTGTCGCACACGCACACGCACTGACGATCGACGACCGACGCACCTGCTAGCTGTGTGAGATCTGAATGCAAGTCACGCCTTGTTCAGTTTACAAAATATTTGGTGAAAAGCTACTGCAGCACTTTAATTTCGTTGTTATTTGATAAATTTTATCTAAACATGATGTGAGTAGGTTCAAAAGATTCGTCTCGATATGAACAGACTAAAACTATAATTAGTTATTTTTTATCTACATTTAATGTTAGCGCCATATATGCGTCTAACGATTCGATGTGACGGGTACTGCGTAAAAATATTTGGGAACATTTCGCGATCTGAACATGGCCTCAGATCCTTTCTTTAGGATTCGGTGCGTGCTGCTACGACCTGCTAGCTCCAGGATGCAGAAGCTGTACATGCATGAAGCTATATAGCTTGGGCCATGGCGGGAAATTCCATAAAGGCGAGCACAGTGTTGGCGCGAATGATGAATGAATAATCGACCCCAACAGCATCGCGCATCAGATGCTACTTTTTTTTTACTTGCATAACGACGACGACGACGCAGCGTCGTCAGCGCGCATTCGTCATTCGCGTGCAAATGTCGGGAAATTTCAGCGGTGGAAGCGGAAGATTCTGATGGATACCTGCATGAAAGACATGACAGACAGCATGGAGATGAGGATGATTGGAAGTATGCAGCAATGCAACGGAAAATGTGGATGCGTCGACCCGCCAAATTGCCTTGCCCACTAGAGTTAACCTGTCGTGTCTGGTCAGGAAAGGAGATCGTCACTGGACTAGCTGACTGACTGACTGACGGTCACACGACCAGGTCAAGACCAACGGATGCAATGCAAGGCGCTCAATTCCTCCCCGCTCGCTCCGATCCATCGTCTTCCTCCGATGTCCGATCCTCGATCCTCTCACAGTCACCACCGCCGCATGCATGCAGTCGGTTCGCTCGTCGTCGCTTTATTTGCTTATTTGCTCCGTCCGGTCTGAAGAAGCCAATAACCATTAGACGAACTGCAGTGGTGCCCGCTATCCACTCCGGTATGTGCATGTAGAGGAAAAAAAAAACACTGCAATGGTGTCCACTATTGTCGGGGGAACACCAAAAGGGTACCCCCAATCAACGCAAAACCAATAGGTCAAACCTAGAACACCAATTAATAGCAAAACCTAGCAAGTATAACCTTCTAAAAAGTCAACTCCTCGAGCCCCGGTACATAGGCCTCGAGCCCTCCGCAGCCATACATCGCTCCTCGAGACCCACGCGGGGACCTCGAGCCTCTCTGACGCGACAGCCTATCCCTCGAGACGCTCCACGCCACCCTCGAGCGGCACGAGCACCAGATACCAACCCCATACTGCGTATTTAATGCGTTCACCTACTCCGGTCACGTCTTCTGGTGCACGGCGACATGCGCCCACAGTAAACCGGAGCCATAGTCAAATCTCGCTTTCACCTCAAGCATGGGCAAAAAGGCGCAAGTACAGCACTGTTGGGCCGTGCCCTGCACCGTAGCACACTCGAGCCTCATCCCGAGGCCTGGGATCCCGCTGTACGCCCGGGCGTTCCGGGACTTGCCCGTACCTGCGGGGGCTCGAGCCCTCCGTAGGCGCCACCTCGAGGCCGGCTCCGCGCCCCTCGAGCCCTAACTGCTTTTCACGCTATTGGAGGGCAGGTACCCCAAGACCCGAGGGACCCCGCCGTGTCCTGTACGTACCGGGATGGGTGCTGTACGACTTCCACATCGCCACGCCTCCACGTCCGCGCCCGGGATGGAGGCCACGTATCGAGGACGCCTCAACAGCAACACCCACGTTGGCTACAATGACTTCGACGAGACAGAGTTCCTACCCTTCGCCATACCGAACGCTGTACATATCAATCCTATGTAAACCCTGGCATCCTCTTGTTCTATAAAAGGGGACGTCAGAGCCCTTCGCGCGCAGGAAGAGACACACGAGTCCACACACAAAAACACGAGTCCGGACTCCGGTCCACGCTCATTGAGCTTGTATTGCCCCTGTACAAGCACTTAGGTGCAAGTAATACGAGAACCTCCTCCCCCGCTGGACGTAGGGCCTTCTTTGCCCGAACCAGGATAAATTCTTGTGTCATCTTGCATCACCATCCAGGAAGAGAACACGCAATCATATACTAGTTGGTGTCATACCCCCGGGGTCGAAACACCGACAGTTGGCGCGCCAGGTAGGGGCCTTCGCGTGTCCGAGCTGATTTCTCGTTGTTTCTGGATGACTTCATCCCCTCCTTCGTTCTCGGCTGGTGCCGTCGTCTGGTTCGGGAGCCTCGAGTTCCTGGCCACCGGCAACGGCAATGAGCTGACGCTGCTCTCCACGGAGAGCCTGAGCGGAGGGCGTGTCGCGCCACCCGCGCGGGGGGCGTGGCGCGTCGCCCGCACCACCACGCGTCGCCACCTCGCGAGCGGCGCCGTCGTCACCATCGACGCCGGGCACGGGCGGTGCCCGCGGCGCACGCCCACTTCCCCGCGGCCGACGCAGAGTCCCCGAGGGGAAACCTGCCCGGCGCACGGCCGGAGACTTCTAGGGCGCGCGCGCACTCCCCAGCGAGTTCGCGTTCGTCACGCGCACGGACCAGGAGCCTGGCCAGAGGCCCCCGAGCCGTGCTCCGTCGACCACCACCAGGCCTCCTCCCGCACGGGGTGTACCGCGCCCGACGCCAGCGGTTCCCATTTGGCCTCAACAACCCCGCGCAGTTCACGCCCACCGCCTCGGCGAGCTCCGTCAGGACCGGGCGGCCGCAGAGCGGAGGAGCGTCTGGGCGTACTCCTACGAGCCACCACCGACCTGGAGATCGTCTACCCCGTGCACGTCGACCGCGGCCTCTCACGAGCCGTCGAGCCACCTCGCCGAGCCACCTTCGGGGAGTGGTACCGCGAGCTACAGTCCCGGCACGAGCCAGGGCGGCGCGGCATCAGCAGCTCCGACTCCGATGAGTACGACTACCACGACCCTGACCTCTGGGACCTCACCAGGGAGTGCTTCCAGCTCGAGGGGGTCGTGGACGACGCCGAGGACGACGGCGACGACGACGCCAGGCCGGAGCTCAACCTCGAAGAGCCCGAAAACGTGTTTGCGGCAGGAGGATCACGCGTTCAGGGAGGGACGAACCCCCGGCACCGGCTGCACCATCTCAGCACGGCGACGACCGGGCGGCGCAGCTTGCGCAGCTGCGGGAGGCCATCGCCAAGGCTGAGGGGGAGCGACAGCGCCTTGCAACTCGAGAAAACTATAGCACAGGACCCGGCACAGCTTCGAGGCGCCGGTGTTCGTGGCCGCGCTCGAGATGTCCACCGGCAGATCCTCGAGGACGAGGCACCAGCACGCCCCGAGGTGCGTTTCCCGCGAGCCGGGCAGAACGTGGTGGCGGCGGCAATGTTGCTCCGTGATCTACCCGCCGTCTCCGACCCTGACGCCAGACGCATGCTTGGGGAAATGAAGAACCTCCTCGAGACAACCGCTGTGCAGCAGGCGGAGAGCTCAGCCTCGCGGCGGCGTGAGGCGGCCTCGCGGAAACCAGCAGACACGCCCCGCAACGAGCGCGAGATGTCGTCCACCAGCCGGACGCCTCTCGAGCTAGGCCAGTCCGGGAACGGATCGTCGACAACCGGCCGCTTCGAGACCCCAACGACGCCCGCAACGACATCAACCGCCGGCGCAAGGACAAGGGGGCCCAAGAGCGTGGCTATAGCGCCCATCGAGGGGGGCGCTACGACAGTGACGAGGACCGGCAAGTCCTCGAGCCCCCGGGCCCCAGAGTCTTCAGCCGGGCCATCCGCAGCTCAACCCTCCCCGACCGCTTCCGACCACCGACCAACATCGTGAAGTATGACGGGGAGGTGGAGCCCAAGCTCTGGCTCTCGGACTTCCGCCTAGGCTGCCAACTGGGCGGAGCGAAGAACGACGACCGTGTGATCATACGCCAACTCCCGCTTTACCTCTCGGACACCGCCCGCCGGTGGCTCGAGGGGCTCCCGCCGGATCGGATCGACGACTGGGCCGACCTAGTCAGGGTCTTCGACGGGAATTTCAAGGGAACTTGCGTGCGCCCAGGCAACCCCTGGGATCTACGGCGTGGCAGGCAGGCAGCGGACGAGCCCCTCCGTGACTTTGCTCGGCGGTTCTCGAAGCAGCGCCTCGAGCTCCCCCACGTGCCTGATGAGGACGTCATCTCAGCGTTCCTCGCGGGCACGACATGCCAAGAGCTAGTTCATGAGCTAGGACGCTACCGTCCCAGGACGGTCGAGGACCTGATGGATCGTGCCACCAGCTTTGCCTCAGGCGACGAGGCAGTGGGGGCCTTCTTTGGCCGCTCCACGGACAAAGGTAAGGCGGTTACCGCGCTAGAGGGCTCGAACAAGGGCGACGACGCCAAGAACCACAACAACAACAACAAAAAGAAGAAGAACAAAAGCAAAGGTCAGAAGGCGAAGCGCGACGCCGACGACGACAACGATGAAGAAGTGCTCATGGGCGCCCTCGACCATAAGAAACCTCGAGGCCCCCCTGACGGGGCTGTTTTTGACCAGATGCTCGAGGACCCCTGCCCTTATCACAAGGGCCTCGTAAATCATAAGCTAAAATACTGCCGACTGTTGAAGGGTTCTACTCCAAGCTCGGCGACAAGAAGGAAGAGACACACGAGTCCACACACAAAAACACGAGTCCGGACTCCAGTCCACGCTCATTGAGCTTGTATTGCCCCTGTACAAGCACTTAGGTGCAAGTAATACGAGAACCTCCTCCCCTGCTGGACATAGGGCCTTCTTTGCCCGAACCAGGATAAATTCTTGTGTCATCTTGCATCACCATCCAGGAAGAGAACACGCGATCATATTACTAGTTGGTGTCATACCCCCGGGGTCGAAACACCGAGAGTTGGCGCGCCAGGTAGGGGAAAAAGCGCTGCCCCTCTACCGCCTGCTGAAGAAGACGAAACGCTTCGCGTGGACTGTCGAAGCCGAGGAGGCCTTAACCAAGTTGAAGGGGTTGCTGACTTCCGCGCCAATTCTCGTGCCACCGCGACCGGCCCAGTGTGACGATCCCCCCGAGCCTCTCCTCCTCTACGTGGCCGCAACCACTCAGGTGGTCAGCGCGGTCATAGCCGTCGAGAGGCGCGAGGAGGGTCATGCGTTGCCGGTCCAACGGCCGGTGTACTTCACCAGTGAGGTGCTCTCCGAGGCCAAGATCCGGTACCCGCACATCCAGAAGCTGCTCTACGACATCATCATCACGAGACGCAAGCTCCAGCACTACTTCCTCGCTCATCCCGTAACGGTGGTGTCATCCTTCCCCCTCGGCGAGATCATCAACAATCGGGAGGCCACGGGGCGCATCGCCAAGTGGTCCGCCGAGCTAATGGGGGAGGCCATCACCTACGCCCCGTGAAAAGCCATCAAGTCACAAGCGTTGGTAGACTTCGTTGCTGAGTGGACCGACACCCAGCTCCCGCCGGCACAAATCCAAGCCGAGCTCTGGACCATGTACTTCGACGGATCCTCATGAAGACGGGGGCAGGCGCAGGCCTGCTCTTCATCTCACCCCTCGGAGTCCACATGCGCTACCTGCTACACTTACACTTCCCCGCCTCCAACAACGTCGCTAAGTACGAGACCCTCGTCAACGGGCTGCGCATCGCCCTCGAGCTCGGGGTCCGACGCCTCGATGTTCGAGGGGACTCGCAGCTCGTCATCAACCAGGTTATGAAGGCTTCAAGCTGCATCGATCCCAAGATGGAGGCATACTGCGGGGAGGTGCGCAAGCTAGAAGATAAGTTCTACGACCTCGAGCTCAACCACATAGCTCGAAAGTACAACGAGGCCGCAGACGAGCTGGCAAAGTTGGCGTCCACGCGCGGCACCGTTCCACCAGACGTCTTCTCGAGGGACGTTTTCGAGCCATCCGTCAAAATCGGCCCGGGGGCTGGCCCCTCGACGCCACCCCTCGAGACAGACGCGGGGGCTCGACCGTTAACGCCACCCCTCGAGAACGACCCCTCGACATCCGATGAGGCAATGCACATTGACACGCCCGCCTCTTCTTCATCACGACCCCTCGACTGGCGGACGCCCTTCCTCGACTACCTGACGCAAGGCATGCTACCAGAAGACAAGACGGAGGCCCGACGCATCGCTCGAAGGGCCAAGACCTACGTCATCTACGGCAACGAACGAGAGTTGTACCGTCGAAGCCCATCGGGAATCCTTCAACGCTGCATCCCCCTCGAGGAGGGACGCAGGCTCCTCGACGACATGCACTCGGGGGCTTGCGCCATCACGCAGCGCCAAGGACCTTGGTAGGGAACGCCTTCCGACAAGGCTTCTACTGGCCAACCGCCATCGGAGACGCCAAGCGCCTGGTCCAAGCTTGCCAAGGGTGTCAGTTTTACGCCAAGCAAACGCATCAACCCGCGCACGCCCTGCAGATGATCCCCATTACTTGGCCGTTTGCCGTCTGGGGGCTCGACCTCGTGGGTCCCCTCAAGATGACAACCGGAAAGTACACGCATGTGCTCGTGGCCATCGACAAATTCACCAAGTGGATCGAGGCCAAGCCCATAGGCGACCCCACCTCCGAGAGGGCGGTCGAGTTCATCGCCGACATCATGTACCGGTTCGGGGTACCTAATGTCATCATCACCGACAATGGCACCCAATTCACGGGCAAAAAGTTCACCAACTTCTGCGACGACAACAACATTCGCGTGACCTGGGCCTCGGTCGCATACCCTCAATGCAACGGGCAGGTCGAGCGCGCCAACGGCATGATACTCCATGGGCTGAAGCCGAGGCTGTTCAAGACCCTCAAAAATTTCGGAAAGGGGTGGGCCGCAGAGCTCCCCTCGGTGTTGTGGGGCCTCAGGACTACGCCGAGTCGAGCCACCAGGTTCACTCCGTTTTTCCTAACCTACGGCGCCGAGGCTGTCTTGCCTACGGACCTCGAGTACGGCTCACCTCGACTTCGAGCCTACAACGAGCAAACCAACGACGAAAAGCTCGCCAACGCCAAGGACCAGCTCGAGGAGGCCCGAGACGTGGCGCTCGTCAACTCCGCGCACTACCAACAAACACTTCGATGCTACCACGACAAGCACGTGCGCAAAAGGGACCTAGCGGTGGGGGACCTCGTGCTTCGACGACTGCAAGATAATCGAGGGCGCCACAAGCTCACCCCTCCATGGGAGGGCCCATACACCGTAGCTGAAGTGCTCAAGCCAGGAACGTACAAGCTCTACGACGGTCAAGGCAGGATCCTGGCGAACGCATGGAACATATCTCAGCTACGTCGCTTCTACCCTTAAGGGCCTCGAGGCCTTGTTCATTTTGTTGCTTTGTACAAACACGTTGAGTATGAACGAGCCAACTCGTGTGCCATCTTTCATTTACTTAGCAACTTAAGGCAGCCTCGACCCTACTATGCTCAGGGTCGAGCCTCCCTCGGGGGCTGACAGGGGGCCCCCAGACTCTGGAAAAATGCGCGTTTTCTTTTCAAAAATTCGACCCGTCTCAATTCACACCTCGAGCATAATAGCAGCGTCTAAATCCGTAAGTACCCCGAGCCTCCAAGAGTCGGGGGGCGTCGACGTAGACGGCCACCTACGCCCCCGGGCTATGGTACCCTACCTACGCCTCCCTCGAGGTACTCGTGGCGCGTATCGAAGGAACACGGACCAAGCCGGTTGAAGCTCGAGCTAGAGACAAAGAGAATTGATCGAATAAATTTGAAAAGAAAACAGCTTCTTTAAATAAACAAGTTATATATACACATGTTTGGCCTCGTCAGGCCACAAGTAATGACACAAATTTTTACAAAGGGCCTCGATGCCCAAATTCGACACGCAGGTCTCAATCCTCGTCGGTCTGGTACTCCTCCCCGAGATCTTCCGCGGCGGGCTCGGCCTCGACGTCCGGGCCAGGAGAAGGGGGCCACCTACACCGCTGTCCGCGTCCGGAGGCAGCACATCCTCCTCGAAGAGCTTCGCGAGCGCTGCCCTCGGCTTGTCCACCTTCTCGAGGATCTTGTCGACGCGGCGATCGTTCCATTCCTCGTCCCTCCCCTCAATCTCAATGAAGCCCTTGGCGACGACATTGACCGGGAAGCGGAAGCGCGAAACGGACGGCGCGAGCGCCTGCTTGACGCCATGGTGGAGAGCGTGCTGGACTCGGTCCCGCGCGGCCGTGTCAAAATAGCATAAGGCATCGACTAAAGCGTCGCCTCGAGCCACCGCGCCCTCTGCCGCGGCTACTGGAGCGATGCCCCACGTAGAGTCAAGCCTGTCGAGGGTCGCGCGCGCTCGTTCTGCCACCATGGTCTCGTCCTGGAGTTGCCCCAGGAGAGCCTGGTTCGTCTCGCGAAGCTCCTCGGCGGTCTTCTCAACCTCTGCGCAACAAACAAGAAGGAGTGAGATCGCGGCGTGACGAAAACCTCGAGATCAAAACAAGGCAAGGCATGAAAATTACCTTCGCAGTGCATGCCCAGAGCGGCGAGGTCGCTGGTAAGGCCCTCAACGCGCTGATCAAGCCTGCGCTTCTCGGACAGCACGTCGCGCTTTTCGGCCCTGAGGTCTTCTACTAGCTTGCCCGTCTCTGCGAGGGCCAGATCCTTCCGGATCACCTCTTGCCGCGCCGCCTCCGCCGCGGATCGGGCGGTGGCGGCTTTGCTCTGGGCATCCTCGGCCTCTTTCTTCGCCGCCTCCACTGCGGATCGGGCGATGGCGGCTCCGCTTTGGGCGTCAGCGGCTTCCTTCTTCGCCGCCTCCGCTTCAACCGGGCGCTGGTGGCCTCACTCCGGGCATCGGCGACCTCCTTCCTCGACGCTTCCAGAGCGGTGGCGGCCTCCTCCTTAGCTCGGGCGGCCTCCCCTCGAGCCGCCTGGGCCTCTACCTGCGCTTCGTTGAGCCGGCTCGCCATTTGGGCATTCCGACCCAGCTCAGCGCAGAGATCCTGGAGCTCCGCCTCCGCCCTAGCGAGGGCAGCCTCCGCCCGCGCGGACCTGTCCGTCTCCTCCGAGAAGGACCGCTCCGCCTCCGCCATGAGCTCAACCACCTCCCTGAAGATGGACCGCACCTCCCGCGGGGCCCCCCTGTTGGGCCGATCGCTCGACTGGGACCATG
This sequence comes from Coix lacryma-jobi var. lacryma-jobi, assembly GCA_009763385.1. Taxonomy (NCBI): domain Eukaryota; kingdom Viridiplantae; phylum Streptophyta; class Magnoliopsida; order Poales; family Poaceae; genus Coix; species Coix lacryma-jobi. Next base: position 124,104,887 of record CM019831.1, read on the forward strand.
GCTCGGGCGAGCTCGGCGCGTGAGGAAACTGCCACACCGGTTGATCAACCTCGACGAGGGGCAGGCCCTCCTCCTCCGGCTCGAGCGGGCTGGCTGCGGCCCACAAACCGGTGGCACAGGATGCGGCTCCCTCCGCCCCTCCTCCATCTCCGTCCGCTGCTCCGTCTCCTCCCGGGGCGACGGCGCGGCCTCGCGTGGAGGCGGGGACTCGAGCGGTAGCGGATCACTCGAGGGGTGGCTCGCCCCCAAGCTCTCCTCCCTCGTCGAGTCCTCCGGCGCCTTGTCGCCCCTGGCCGGGGCCTCGAGCGCTTCTTCCAGTGTTGAGCCCTCGACCGGAGGCGGCACCCGCTCCAGCTCGTCCAAGAGCTCCTCCACCGTCGGCACCAACGCCTCTCCCTCCTGCCCCTCCTCCGCGGGCCGACTCTCGTCGACTGGGGTCTCGGGGACCGCCGACCCCCCGGCCTCAGACACCGACGGAGCCGCGCCTATCTCCGGTGCTCCCCCCAAAATGGCCGTCATGACGAGGGGAGAAGCGGCCCTCTCGGTAGGTACCACCGGAGCAGGAGGAGGCGGTGTCGCGCGACGGACGCGGTGACGACAGGATCGATGCCAGAAGCTGCGGTCCCTGCTGAAAAAGATAACGACGTTGTCAGAGTCAGGAAGATGCCTCGACCTCCGTGGTCGATGGCGGCGGCCTCACCAAGATCCGCGGCGGCCATCCGACTTCCCCGAGCCATGGCCGCTCGGGCCTTTGCCAGCCAAGCGGCCTCCCCAGCAGAGGAAGAAGCCGTACCTCGAGGTGCCTGTTCCACAGCAGAGCTCGAGGTCTTAGTCCGCTTGGACGCTGCGAGGTCCACCTCCTGCCAGGAGCGCTTTCCCCTAAAAAACCATAGACGGCGCGCATCACAAAAGATAAAAAAAGGGGGAGTAAAACCTCACTACCAGCAAGATTGAAAAACACTACTTACCCAAAGTGACGACGGGCCTTCTTCCCCGAGCTGCCGGATTCACCCGGGGACTTCGAGCCCGATCTATGGCTCGAGCCATGCTCCCGAGCCGTCTCTGTGTGGCTCGACCTCGATGGGGAGCCCTCCTTCTGCCCCTTGTCTCTAGGGGGCGACCGCACCTCCTTCGAGCAGTCATCTCGGCACCTTTCCCGGCGCGGGCTCTGAGACCTACTCTGGCGCTCGGGCCGGCGGTCGCGCCTCCCCACATCTGCCTCCTTCTCCCGGCGGTGGTGCGGCGACGGGCTCCGGGGTCGGTCGCGACTCTGGTCGCGAGACGGCCGGGGACTCCCCCTCGACGGTCATGGTGAGGGGCTCGGCGCCCTCTCATGCTGCCCGCTCCTCCGCGGGCTCGACGGCGCCCTCGACGCCTCGTGGCGGACGGCCCCGGCATCCCCTTCGGCGTGATGATCACTCCTCGAGGTCCGGCCCTTCTCGAGACCCCCCGTTTGGGTCGATGTGGCCGAAGCCTCCTTCCGTGCCGCGGCGACGGCGCCCCGGGTCCGAGGCTTCTTTGCGTCCGGGGGCACGTCCGGCACGGAGCTCGACGGTCCTCGTGCCCCCGACGAGGCAGGGCTCGGCGCCGCCTTCCGCGGCTGCATCTCGCGCGATCCCTTCGCCCGGGGGATCTCCAGTATACCCTCCTGCACAGAGGAGCGGTCAGCCCCGACGTCGACGACCCCCGCGCGCCTTAGACGCGCATCCATTCCCTCGTCGTCACTCTCCTCTTCATCATCACTCTCCTCCTCCGAGCTCGAGGAGCTCAGCTCGGGGGACCCATCTCCAGGCTGACGGTTGCGATGAGCCTTCGCCAGCCTCTGCTCCCGAGCTGAGCGACGCAGGTTTTTATTTTTCTCTTTCTTCTTTCTAGCATCCTTGCTCTCCTTATCTTTCTGAGCAGAGAGGCGCCTCACCTGGGTATCCGCGGCGTCCTCCCTCACCGGGGGCCTCGACGCACGACAAGTAAACTCCCCCTGCAAAAAAGAAGAAGCGTGACGAGACAAACCACAAGAAGGGTGTGCCAGGTTCGGAGAAAGAGAAAGGGGGAGGAGGCTCGGGACCGCTTAGCTCGAGGGGGGCTTACCAGGTCTAGACACCCCTTGTCGGGTGCCATGGCGATTAGGTTGGTGTCCTCGGGGATAAACGACCCTTGGATCGTGATCGACACCCGCGAGACGCCCTCGTTTCGAGGCAGCCTCCCCTCGGCCATCCTCGACCGATTTAGCGCCTCGAGCTGGGCCTTCGGCCCCATCTCGTGCAAAAGAAGGGGGTGGTCCGCCAGCGGAAGAACCCTTCGCTGATGGAACGCCCAGATGACCGCCTGGACGGTCAGGTTCTTCTCGTCCACCAACATCTTCATCATCTCCATCAGTGGAACCAGGTGGCGTTGCCTGTCCGCAGCGACCCCCCAGGTCCACTTCTCCGGGCGCTGAGTGAGGACCCTGCCGGTGTACTGTGGAAGGAGACCACCTTCATTCCGCAGGTAGAACTAGTGGTCGTCCCACCCGGCCTGGTTGGTGGAAAGCTTGTAGCGGAGGTATTCGCGGGGGACATTGGCCGACGAGGTCCCAGTCCTCGCAGTGACGGTGAGGGAACCCATGCGCACGAGCCGCCTCCCGCTGGGCTTCAAGGCCTTGATGAAGAGCTCGCCCCGGAAGAGGTGGACGAACATCTCCCAGTGCGGCTCGATCTTCAGGTACCCCTCGCACACCGCGGCGAAGATGGCGGCGTGCGAAATCGAGTTGGGGGAGAAGTGTTGCAGCTCCACCTCGTAGTGATGGGTCAGCGCCTGCATGAAGCAGCTCGGCGGAACACCGAGCCCCATGCGGTGGTAGCGCGTGAAGCTCACCACGTACCCCTCCGGCGGGTGCGGCTCCCGGTGATCCGCCGACGGGATAACCCACCACGCGGGGCCCTCCTCCAGGTTGGGACGGAGAAGCCCTGGGCCACCAGCGACTCCATCTCGCGCTGCGTCACCTTCGTCGGGCTCCAGTCTTCGGCCGGCAGCGCTTGTGTCTGGGCAGCCATGGCGATGACGGCGCGTACCCGAGCGGCGGACGGACGGCCGGAAAATTCCCAATCTACTAGCTCGAGGGAGAGGGCGCGTGAAGGCTACGACGGCGGTGAAGGCAAAGGCAAAGTAAAGGGTTCTTTTTCCCCTCTTTCGATATTTATAAGGAAAAACCCCAATGGGCGGGGTCTCCCACGATGTAAAAAGGTAACTGCATGCATTTAATGCGCCCACCTAACCACGTCTCGAGCCGGTTGACAGGTACACGCGGCAGCGTCTCATCCGCTCAACTACCGGGGCCCTCCGCGGCCGCCGCTCCAACTTCACGTCCGCTGCCCTGGCGCCACGATCTCCACTCCCTGACGGTTTCCGCCTAAAAAGGCGCGCCCAACGGGCAGAAGGATTCCAAGCGACGAAGGCTTCTTCAGGAAGGTAAAAACGGGCCCCGGCCCTAAGCCTTGAAGCAGTGAAGGCTGGCCCTCGAAGGGGGTTCGACGGCCGGCTTCGAGCACCCGAGTCAGGGACACCAAGGGGCGCCACTCGCAGCATCGCTCGAGGGCCAAGCCCTCGAGGCCCCTCACGTGTATCCAAGGCGGGGCGCGCGACGTGCAGTGAGATCCCCTCGGAGGGAGGCATCGAGCCACCGGGTCCTATCGAATGGTGTCCACTATTGTCGGGCAACACCAAAAGGGTACCCCCAATCAACGCAAAACCAATAGGTCAAACCTAGAACACCAATTAATAGCAAAACCTAGCAAGTATAACCTTCTAAAAAGCCAACTCCTCGAGCCCCGGTACATAGGCCTCGAGCCCTCCGCAGCCATACATCGCTCTCTCAGACCCCACGCGGGGACCTCGAGCCTCTCTGGCGCGACAGCCTATCCCTCGAGACGCTCCACGCCACCCTCGAGCGGCACGAGCACCAGATACCAACCCCATACTGCGTATTTAATGCGTTCACCTACTCCGGTCACGTCTTCTGGTGCACGACGACATGCGCCACAGTAAACCGGAGCCACAGTCAAATCTCGCTTTCACCTCAAGCATGGGCAAAAGGCGCAAGTACAGCACTGTTGGGCCGTGCCCTGCACCGTAGCACACTCGAGCCTCATCCCAAGGCCTGGGATCCCGCTGTATGCCCGGGCGTTCCGGGACTTGCCCGTACCTGCGGGGGCTCGAGCCCTCCGTAGGCGCCACCTCGAGGCCGGCTCCGCGCCCCTCGAGCCCTAACTGCTTTCACGCTATTGGAGGGCAGGTACCCAAGACCCGGAGGGACCCCGCCGTGTCCTGTACGTACCATGATGGGTGCTGTACGACTTCCACATCGCCACGCCTCCACGTCCGCGCCCGGGATGGAGGCCACGTATCGAGGACGCCTCAACAGCAACACCCACGTTGGCTACAATGACTTCGACGAGACAGAGTTCCTACCCTTCGCCATACCGAACGATGTACATGTCAATCCTATGTAAACCCTGGCCTCCTCTTGTTCTATAAAAGGGACGTCAGGGCCCTTCGCGCGCAGGAAGAGACACCACGAGTCCACACACAAAAACACGAGTCCGGACTCCGGTCCACGCTCATTGAGCTTGTATTGCCCCTGTATAAACACTTAGGTGCAAGTAATACGAGAACCTCCTCCCCCGCTGGACGTAGGGCCTTCTTTGCCCGAACCAGGATAAATTCTTGTGTCATCTTGCATCACCATCCAGGAAGAGAACACGCGATCATATTACTAGTTGGTGTCATACCCCCGGGGTCGAAACACCGACAACTATCCAGTCCTCTATCTCCCGGGGACACAGCACATACGACAAATTAAGCGGGCGAGCAGCCATCCGCTATCAGCCGCGGGGCCCGTGGCCAGGCGCTACTCTGCGCGTGGAAAGGGAACGAGCGAGCAGGCTAGCTGGCTGCAGCAGTGGGCCCTGCCGAATTTTACGATAAAAAAATATTATATCTCACAAACTATAAAACCAAATTAAATTCCGATTGCACTATTAAATTCGTTGCAATTAATTTTTTAAAACTAGATCTCGCATGGATATATTTAGATAAAGTGATAAATGGACCCACAATGGATGAAGGATGATATAGAGAATGGATGGATGCAGAAGAAATGAGTATAGAGGAGAGAATCTTGATGATCAGCCAGTATAGAGGATGAAAATAGAGGAAGATGAGTGTGGATAGTCTTAGTACACAACTACTGTACTGTAAACCCTCAGTCACGTGTTTAGTTGCGGAAAGTTTTTGGAAAAGCACCGTAACAATTTCGTTGTTATTTGACAAACTTTGTCTAAACATGAACCAACTAGGCTCAAAAGAAGAGATTCGTCTCGACATGTACGTATATACTTAAAGTACAATTAGTTATTTTTTACCTACATTTAATGTTCCATGCATGCAGCTAAAAATTGATGTGACGGATCCAGAATCTAGAAAATTTTGGAAAAAAGTTGGCAAACTAAACAGGACGATACCTCTCTCTCGCTCTCTGCCAGCCTGCATCCTGTTGCTTCCAGACGCGAACGCGAACGCGATGGCTGTGTCGTCGTCGTCTCTACTCCCTCAACTACATACTCCAGTCGCCCCGCCGGCGACGTACGTACGTGTACCTAGGCCCCTGACATCCATCCGCGGCCGTCGTCGCCACCTCCGATCCACTCCACCACAGCACGCACGCATGCATGCATGGCACATCGATCATCGCTCCATCCATACATCTCGATCCGATCCATCCCGTCGATCCGAGACAGGGACAGGACTGCTGGCCGCCGGCCGGCGCCTGACTGATGACAGCCAGGTACGGTACGTCGTCGCCGATCCGCAGCTAGGTCGTCCCTCGATCGATCGACGTCGACGGACGGGACGGAGAACACGCGGTTTTAGACCTTGACCCTCTCTACTATATATGGCCATGCAGCCCGCAGCCCGCAGCCCGATGGCCCGGCCCGAGGCCCGGTGATTTGGCCCGGCACGTGGGCCGGCACGGCCCGGTGGCGGCGTGCCCGTGCCGGCACGGCCGTGCCTGGGCCGCCACTCTGGCCCGTGGCACGGCCCGGGCACGGCCCGCTAAAGCAGGCGGCCCGGCAGGAGGCTCGGTGGCCTCAACGGCAGGCGCCGCATATATAAGCCGCGCGACCGCCCGGTGAACCCCCCAACCCTAACCCTAATCGTTCGTTCCTCAATCCCCAGCCGACCCCCGCACCGCAGCTCTGGCCACTCGTCGTCTCGTCCTCTCGTCTCCAGATCTGGAATTCTCGATCCGTCGCCGTCCGCCGCTCCTCCACCTCATCGGCTCACCGCCAGTCCTCCACCTCGCCGCCTGAGTTCGCCTACCCCTGTCCTCAATCTCCCTCCTTTCCCTTGATCCCCTCCTCTCCTCTCCTTCTCCGGTGAACCATGTGAGTTGAAGTTCATCACTCGCTCCGCCGCTGCTCGTCATCGTTGGTCTAATCGATGTCTCTGTCTGTCTCCTCTGCTCTCTCTGGCCTTGTGGCATCATCTCCGGCATTGGCCACCGGGCTCCGGTCATGAAGGTAAACTCTAACCCTAACCTAACCCTAGATCTTTCTCTTTCTCTCATCCTGACCCTTCTTTCTTCGTGATTTGCAGGTTCGCGCCTGACGCCGCGCCTTCCTCCACTGGAGTTGACATGGCCAGGCCGCCAAAGCGTCCGTTGAGGGACGGTGCTGGTGCTGCAGCTGCAGCTGCAGCTGGACCTGGAGGTCGTGGTAGGGGTCGGGTCCGGCCTTCCCCATCCTGTGCTGGTGTTGGGCTCGCAACGTGAGGGGAGGATGAGCATCCACCCCTCGGCGACGGCGAGGACCTAGCGCCGCACACGGACGAGGAGTTGGAGATTGAGGACGACGATGACGTGCGTGATGACGCCGCCGGGTTGTTCGGCATCGTTCTCGGTGACGGCCCCGAACCCTCCACTGAGACTCATGGTACCTCGACTGTCTCAGCTTCTGGTAAGAAAACCTCTGTTGTGTGGACGTACTTCACTGAGATTAAGGAGAACGATATTCGAATTGCTGCGATCTGTAATCATTGTCATTCGAGGTACACTGCTCGTTCATCTGCTGGTACTGGTCATTTGAAACGCCACATGAAATCCTGTATGCAGAAACAAAATCATGCCTCTATGGTCCAGACTAGGCTTGCTCTTAATCTTGATGGTGTGAAAAATTGGCAGTATGATCCTGTTGTTGCTTGTACCGAGTTATGCAGGTTGATTGCTAGACTAGACCTTCCATTAGGTATTGGTGAAACACAGGCTTTTGAAGATTACATTAAGCGTGCTCATAACCCTGCTTTTGTGAAGGTCTCTAGACAAACCACCACTAGAGACCTGGGCAAATTGTTTGCTGAGCAACGTGCTTTTATTCTGAATTCTTTGATGTTGGCATGTTCATCTGTTTCTTTGACTTTTGACATTTGGTCTGGGAATGCAAAGGAAGATTATATTTCTGTTCTTGCTCATTATGTGAGTGCTGATTGGGAGTTGCAGAAAAAGGTAATTGGTTTTAGGTTTATTGAGTCTTCACATTCTGGTGAAAACATAGCTGAAAAAATTGCAGGTGTGGTGGAGTTTGGTTTGATTGATAAGATCTTTGTTGTTACACTTGACAATGCTTCTTCTAATTCCAGGGCTTATGAGATCTTGCAGCCTATTTTCTTTGGATACCTAGGTTCTTATCCCGCACCTACCCGTGAGGATCCTAACAAGCATAAATATTTTCTTGTGCATCAGCGTTTTACATGTCATATCATTAATTTGATTGTTAAGTCTGGCTTGAAAAGATTGAAACCTTATCTTGATGATTTCAGAACTGCAATAAATTATTTGAATTCATCTAATCAAAGAATTGCTTTGTTTAAAAATTACTGCATTGCTCAAGGTCTTAGACCTAGAAAGTTTGGCTTGGACATGGATGTTAGATGGAATTCTACTTATTTGATGCTTAAACATTTGATGCCATACAAGGAGGTCTTCTCTGTATGGCTTAACTCTAATTATGGGCAAACATTGTTAACTTCAGTGCATTGGTATATTGCTGATCAAATAATGGTTTTCCTAGAACTGTTTTATGAGGCTACTATTGTTCTGTCTGGGGTTTATTATCCCATAGCTCCACTTGTGTTGCATCATGTTCTTGAATTTGCTGGGCATTTGAAGAAAGCTGAATCTGATGTCAATTTTAGAACTATTGCAGTTTCTATGAAGCCTAAATTTCTTAAGTATTGGGAGAACATTCCCCTACTTTATTCATTTGCTTTCATCCTTGATCCTAGAGGTAAGCTGAAAGGGTTCTTGAGTTATCTGGATGTGCTTGCTAAATATACTGGATGCTCTTATAATTTGTACTTTCTTGATGTTAAAGAACACATGACCAGAATGTTTAGCAAGTATGAGGAAAAATTTGGGGGTGCAGGTAGGGCAAGGGGTCCAAGAGTTGCTATGTCTTCTGGTACTGGTAAGAGAAAGCAGCATTGGGGAAAAATCTTTGCAGCCCCTGATGCATCCCCTGACTGTGGTTCATCTAATCCTTCTTCATCTGGTTCTTGCATTAGTGAGCTCTCAGTTTACTGGGACAGTGACCCAGTGACAGATTGGAATGAGGGCTTTGACATATTGCTGTGGTGGCGTGACCACAAGCTATACTATCCCACTCTATCTATTATGGCTCGAGATATCATGGATGTTCCTGCTTCCACTGTTTCTTCAGAGTCTTGTTTCAGTTGTACATCCAGGATACTCAAAGATCGGCGATGGCGATTGTTGCCTGAGCATGTGGAGATGCTCACATGCATCAAGGACTGGGAGCAAGGAGCAAGAAAAGAACAACATGTACCGGAGGACCTGGACCTGGAGGAGTCATTCAAGAACCTCTTCTTGGATGAAAAAGAAGAAGGCAGCGGCGGTGGCAGTGCTGCTGGTGCTGGTTAGTGGTGATGGAGCTTGCAAAGCAAGGTATCAGACTCACACTCACACTGACTTCATGGCTTCATCTTGTTTTGATTCATGGAAAAAGAACTAACATGCTTCATTAATGTTCAATTGCAGGAACTTTTGGTCTTTTGGAGCAAATCTGGAGTCCTAGAGCAGCTGGAGATTGACTAAGACTGAGTGAGAGTGAGTGCTTTTGTGCAGTGAGCTGTGAGTGGTGTGGACTATGGTCTATGAAGTACTGTGTGAACTCACAAACACTAAGTCAAGTCAGTAGGACTTGCCAGTTTGCATGCCACTGATGATGGCTATTGTAATAGGATAGAACTTAAACTTGAACCTTCCTTTGGATTTTGGTTGGAGCTGGCTGCACTCTTTTTCCCTTTCTAGGGTTTCTCACAAGGGTGAGTTTTACCTAGAAAGGTTTTTAATGAGGCAGCATTGCACAAAACAGCTCTTTTTGATAATATATTATCTCTTATTCAATCTCTGTGATCTATTATGTTAACTGTTAAGCTGTGATGTAAACTCTATTGAAACTTGAAGTTGGAACACCTGTGAAAAAATGAAACATTCTAAATGTCTGTCTTCTTACCAGGCGGCCCATGGGCAGACACGGCCCGGTAAAAAACAACATGCCTACCGGGCAGCACGGCCCGACAAAACTGCCCATGGGCCGTGCCTTGGGCCGTTGGCCAGGCACGAGCACGGCAGAGGCACGGCCCGGTAGGCACGACGGCCCGTCAAGGCACGGTGCAGGGCCGGGCCGGCACGACCCGATGGCCATATATACTCTCTACTCCCACCCAAAATCAAAATACTATAAAAACAGCCGAAATTAGTGGTCGTGAATAAGTTTAAGCGAAACATGACGAGTAGTATCATTAATTAGATAGATCGTCGAACATACTTGTATAATATAAACTTATTTATAGATATAATAATAAAGACCACATATTTTTCTACAAATCTAGCCAAAATTGCGAATGTTGGCCTACACACGTATCTCATATATAGTGACTTCGTTCTGTTACGAGACGCAGAGAGTAGTTTCCTTAGACGACCAGATCAGCACACTGCACACGTAGTGGTATGTACTCTCTCCGTCCCATTGAGAGTGTCGTTCGGAAAGCGTGTTTGTGAGGGGAATACAGTGACACTTTCAATGGGACAGCATGACGCAGGTCAGCGTCCGGTTGCTAGGCTAGGCTAGGCGCCACGCGTTTCATTCCCTGTGGTCTGCCTTGAGTTCATTCAGCCTGGAGTTGCAGTAGTCCAGTCCAGGGGCGATGAGGGATGAAGAACCTGAACCTGAACCTCAGCTGGAAAAATTCAGCGGCTTCGACAGTCCTCAATTCGTTCGGTTCAGAATTCAATACAGATGCTGCTTCGATAGTCGATACTGTGAAAGAATGCAAACCGTTGTGACTGGACTCAACGGTGCACGCGGACTGTACGGACGGGCATCGTCGTACGTGATGGATCGATCGTCCACGCGCGACCACGAGTCAATCAATCAGTCAGAAGACAAAGTGGATCGATCATCTTACCAGGTCCAAGTAGTACACTACTCCTTCCATACTCATATTAGTTGACGTTTAGGACAGCGACACGGTCTTCAAAACACAACTTTGACCTCTTATTTTTATAAAAATATTTATGAAAAAGTGATATATGTATACTTTTATGAAAGTATTCTTTAAGACAAATCTATTTATATAATTTTTATATTTGTAAACTTAGAAATTTAATAGTTAATGATGATATATATTTTCAATGTTTGACTCTAATTTTTTCTAAAACATCAACTAATATGGGTAGGGAGGGAGTACGAACGAAGGAGTGAGTTATCCTGAATTGCACACGGTTTGAATAATCTGCAAGAACACGACGACCCTGTGCCCTGCGTCACACCACTCCCATCCCCATAATACAATGGCTGATTTATGCATATTAAGGCCTTGTTCAGTTCGCGAAAAATGTGGTGAAATGTTATTGTAGCACTTTTGTTGTTATTTGACAAACTTTGTCCAAACATGACGTAACTAGACTCAAAAGATTCGTCTCGACATGAGCAGACCAAAAGTATAATTAGTTATTTATTTTACCTATATTTAATGGTTCATGCATGCGTCTAAAACGGGTACTGCGCAAAATATTTGGGGAGATTTTGGAATCTGAACGTGGCCTAATTTGGCCGGCAATTCTCTAAGGGCCCGTTTGGATGCTTGGAATTGAATTTATTTTAAGAATCATAATTTAGACATATATTAATTAAGCTAATATGGTTACATATGAATTAAATTTGTATATTATTGTTGCTTATATGAGAGGGATACTTAGGCCTTCCGCAGTGTTGCATTTGAGTGGTGCCAAGAGAAGAAAGAGAAGATTTTAGCTTCACTTCACACACTGCAGGCAGTGAAGCCAACTCTTGAGTGATGCCTGGAAAATGGGGAGCGGTGCATCTACATGCACCGGTGCCAAGTGATGTCTAGTCAATAAAATAACACAAGGAGAGTGTCAAGTGATATCTAGTCAATAAAATAACACAAGGAGAGAAGCAGGCGGGACAGTACGTGGGAACCGAGGAGAGAGGAATGAGTAGTTGCCATTTCTTATTTGTTTTGCTTTCATGGTGCAGATGTAGTGGGTCCCTAGAGTGGTGCCGAGTGATGCTCATCCATTGCAGCATGTCAGGAGTGATGCCCAAAAAAAATAGTGGGGTCCAGTCTTTTTCTTTTGGCACTACTTACCATTGTGGAGGGCCTTATGTATTGCATTTCTATCGTAGGAGAGTGAGTTGAAGAGAATGTTATAAGTTGCAAAGTAGAAATATAGTATGATGATGTATGGATCCATTTCCCTCTCTCACCCTATGAATTTGAGGTAGACATATATGTGAACCTTGAAAAGTGGTGGAATGTCAAATTCCAAGGCAAATAGGCTAGTTTATTGAGTGAATTCTAATTCCACCAAAATGAAGGGATCCAAACGGGTATATATGCATGCTGCTTTGAGTCTTTGACTGCTCTGCTATCTCAGCTCGTCCGTGTGTTACAGCAGTCTCGATCGCCCAATAGAGACCGACCAAAGCAATGCCGTGACCAACTACGTACGTTAGGCCGCCCAGCTCAGATATCGGATCGCCAAATAAAGGGATTTTCTTTATTTTCTTCTCGCTAACGACATGGCACCAAACTTTTTACAAAAACATGCATGGGCGATCCCTTTGGTGCTAAGTTTGTTGTACAAGTTTGGTGCTAAGTTTACAAAACAACATCGAGACTGCAGGTAAGTTTGTTCTTAGCACATGATGTTTTAGTTGGAGGGTCTAGCACCAAACTTAGCACCGTGTGTTGATTAAAGAAAATAAAGAAAGTTTGGTCTTTAATCAACACACGGACATCTCTGCCATAGCGTGTTTTTCATTAAGCAGGAAGAGTTTACAACAAACAACAACAAAAAAGGAAACGATAACCCACGGTTACCGAGCTCAGCAAACAAGACATCTATCATGTGGTCTCAAGATGTGGTGGGATGAGATAGATCCAAACTAGCTTTTAGGTATGCATGTGTCCGTCTCTATTGTTTATTTAGTTGAGGAGAACGTGTCGATACCTGTTTTCTATTTGGTTGGTGGGTTTTAGAAAACATGGGATGAAGAACGTTGCTCTCTCTCTCTCACGAGAAAATCTAGGAAATATTCTCCCACGAGGACGGAACCAACCCAGCTCACCTCACAACCAAAAAACTCTCCATGTGGGATCGATCCATCTTATTTCCATTCATCCCTTCAACAAAACATATGCTTACTATATGCATTCACACAATCTTTACCTTTACGAGCATCTTCAAAAGACTAGGGTGTCATATCTTGAAATCGATGAATTTATCGTAAACACTTCATTGTCGATGGAAACTAATTAACAACTATAACAACAACAAAAAAAAAAACACGACCACACACATTGAGCAGAGGACTTGAATCTAGATGGATGGGTTCCACTCCAAGAACTCCCAACTCACTAGGAACTCGATCAATTATTCAAATATAGCAACTCGATCCGTACTTCATTAATGTTTCGCACTTTAAAATATGCAAAAACAAAAAGAAATTCTAGAGAAACGACAGCTGCAGTAAAAGGTTGGCGACAAGTAAACGAAAACGACGGGAGCTAGGGAATTATACTGTTCCTGGTCTTACACGTACGAACCCAAGATCCATGCAAATGTGCGTACACACGGTTTCGATCGCGTTCAGATATATAGACCACCAAATTCATTCAGAAGCAGAGACTGATGCATATGTATATATATGGTCTTAGCTTACTTTAATTTCCAAGCAAAGGTGGCAGTCATCAGTCGTCAGGTCACTCGCCAGGTGGTCAAGCTTCAGTTGGTTTTGCTGGCTTCTGAACCAACTCAACGCTGGCTGGCTGTCTGGCTATATATGTAGCTTAATTTACTTGGAGAGTCCAGAGTCCACCGGACGATGTCAAGACGTTCGTTCGTTCGTTACAGCACGTACGACGTGCTGCTGGAGACCTGGAGTTTAGACATATATATGTAGCTTCAGCTGGTTTTCCAGGTAGATCGATATATATATATGTATAATCAGGAACAGATCGAGATATAGAATTACAGAAAGAATTCAAGAACAAGGAAGCTTCATTCCCTTGTCCCTTCTTTGCTTGTGGATCGGATCGGAGTCAGGCAGGCACGAATTGAAGCGATCGAGTTTGGCCAATGATCGACCTGCTGTTGACCTGTGTGTTAGTTACAACTTACAAGTGTTGGCTTTGCACTGCACCATGAGCACATTCTTCAGTCTTCTTTACTCCAGAAAGAATCTAGCTACCTGACCAGCAGACCAATGAATCCCTGTAGCCTTTCTTAGTAGTAGCAAATACTAGCTTTTTCGTTAATATAGCTCTACTTTGATCAAGTGATGTATAAAAGCACTAACATTTTCTATTTAGAGTCGTAATTAAACTAGTTCGATCGACACACAGTCTAAAGCTAGAATTATGATTTATTTATGGACGGAGGTAGCAGCAGCTCGGCTGCTAGCTCGGCCGCTTCCAGAATCAGAACGCATGGAAACCGGCAGTACATTGGTTTGACCTTTCTAGTTACTTTTGATTACATTTTCTTTTTGTTCAGATGAAAATAATCCGAAGCTACACCCAACACCCAACAGTGCCCGGCCGAACTCGGGAGAGAAACAAAGGCAACTGGCAGAGACCACCGAATGGAGTGTTAAAACTGAATTGTGACGGCTTCGTTCGTTCCGGGCTGACAGCCATACGGGCAGTTTGGGCTTTATCATCATCAGGGATATTAGTGATGGAGATGTGGCCATAGTCATAGCAGGATGTGAGAGAGTTTAATCATCATCTGCTCAGCGCTTTTCAGGCCGAAGTGATTGCTTGCCTCCATGGATCGGAGTTCAGACAGCGCTGAACCTTGGTATTGGAAGCTTGATCCTGGACCTGGAGTCAGATGCACCGTTGTTGATTGTGCAGGCGCTGAAACTCTCAGTCGAAGCGTGTGACAGACCAGATCGAGGAAGGCCCCTGATGAATGAACTGAAGTTCTTAGTCTCTACCAATTTCATTCAGTTTGAGCGTGTGTTCCTCCAGGTCCAGGGTAGGGAATGTAATAAAATAGTACGTGTAGCCCATGAGTTGGCTAGTTTGGGGGTACAGTTGTGTTGAAGGGAATCAGATCGTTTCGACCTCTATTCCTGACCACATTGCTGTAATGGTTGCTGCTGATTTGTCAGCGACTGAGTAATCAAAATCCCCAGTTTCAAAAAAAAAAAAAAAGACGAAACCGTATACTCTCGTGGGCTGCCGGCCGGTTCTACCTAAGGAACACCGACCCCTTTCGGCCTGTTACATAGGTAATGGCCCCATTCGATTTTTTTTTCCTATACAAGCGGATAGGTCCATTTGATGTCCAACTGTGGACGCCGTTCGGTTTTTTCTACTCAAACTACAACCAGGTATGGTACGCTCTAAATTGTCTAATACCGGATAAATCACACCCCTAAACAGAACGGTTCTCTATTTTAATGCAAAATGCAAACTGTTTCAAGGACATTGCCGGCTCTGTGCCCTGCGGCACACTCGTCATCGATCCATGGTCGATTGGGCCAGCGATCCAAGCCACGGAAACTAACTTTTAGTCTTATGTTTCAACAATAATCACTCGGTTAGCTGCAATATTTGGCAGGCCAGATCCTGTGGTACCAGGAACAGGAAGGTAGTGCAACATTTGTCAACGCCTCCCAACACATCGAATTCAGGAAAACCTGCGGAACTAATAAACCTGTCAAGCAAACTTGGCAACCGGTATTTACAGCATCAACACACAGATAAACTTTATAGGATACGGTATTCTTTCCATTTTATTTGTCAAAAAAACTCCCTGATTACTGATACAACCGAAATTTCCACTGTGTTCAACATCCAACCAACAGCTAAATGTTCTGTTTGACTCAAGTAAACTTAAAATCTAAGACTTTCCTGATACCATGGATAGGCCACAAAGTCATTTCTATAGGTCATGGTTCTCCCATCAACTATTCTACAAGCTTGATGTACCCAAACTATAGAAACCAGTACACATAGAAGAAACATCTGGTGCTGGAAAGAAGGCACTAACAGGGAAGCATAAATTAACAAGCCTAACAAATTCAAGGCAAGGTATCATGTAATAGTTTTTCCCCTAGGTATCGCCAATTTTTGTTTCCTTAATCCCATCCCCATCTCCACCTATTTACAGATTAAGCCTTTCTTTGTGTGCTCAGCATTCTCATTATTACTCCATCACGCAGGAGTGCCTGTTCAGATTCAGTCATTCTTTGTGTGCTCAGCATTCTCATTGTTACTGGGCGATGCAGCAGCACCACGCTGCACCATTTGCAGTTGGATTTGTAACATCTGGAAAGAAGACATAGCTTATGAGTGTCGTTGGATATTGATATCAATGAAAGAAATCCATGCATTATGTTAAGCATGTCATTGTAAACTAAAGGTGAAACAACAATTAGCCTAACAATTGCTGTATGTCCATTAATGTAACAAGCTGGTCCAATCTAGTTACTGAATGTTATACAAGAAAAACATTTACAACTTGAGAGACAAAAAAAATTCAGATTGTGTAATCTGGCAGTAATGCAGAAGACTATCGGTTCAAAGTTCATGAACTTACACTAAAATGTACTCCCTCTATTCCAAACTATAAGTTGTTTTGGCTTTTCTAAGTACATAGCTATTCATATGAATGTAGATACACGCTATTTCTAGATACAGAAAATCCAAAACGACTTATAATTTGATTTGAAACGGAGGGAGTAGATCATAGATGCCAATCAAGATTGTTAAAAAGGCTAGAAAAGACACTTGTGTGCTACATACTGTTTTAGGAATCAATAGTGACTAGATTGCATGCTATGGATGACATATTTGCATATTTATTTACACCAGTACTCAATGACAAGCAGACTGTTACATATCCATACTGGTAACTTATGTTAGCATAGTCAGTAGCGCAACAAATTCATTTTCGTGTGTGATCATGCAACAAATGAATTATTAGATAGATGCATGTAGAGTCAAATACTCAATTGTGTGATTCAGAAGCTATCCAGCCATGTCAGACATCGCAAAAGTCATCAGTACATATGAAGATCACAGATATGCAGCTTTGCATGATTGCAGCTAAAGATGAGCTTGCAACAGAAATATCTATGATATTGCAACTTTCAAGCAGTCAATATCTAGCTCATTATAGCTTGTATGCAGCGCTTGTTGATCACATCATAAAGTAGCATGGAAGGATGTAAGCTGAGTACTTTGGGGATAAAGATTCTTTCTTACCTCAATCTGGCTCTTAATAAAGTTTTCTTGTGCCTTCTGCAGTGAATTTTCAAGATCCCTTGTGCTTGTTCCTGAACCAACAGCACCATTTGCATTAAAAGGCAGAGGCACTAAACCGTCGCTGCTGTTTCGGAACTGCATTTCTTGGTCTTTTTGTGACTGATTGGAGCTACTTGCTTCAGATTGTGGTGTTCTTGATGTAAACTGGGGAGGACCAGACCTGCTGGTTGAATACAACATACGTATTAGTATTATGCTTTATATCATAACACCCCTACATTTTATTATGCTATAAAAATAGTAATAACTAAATTATAGTGAATACAAAGTACGGAAAAGTAGACAAGCATGACCAATCACCCAGTTTGGCAAGATGAAAAACTTTGCGATTAGACTTTAGATGGTTCAAGAAACATACCTGTTTAGGGTGTTTGCTGGAGGATAAACAAAAGATCTTCCATATAAAGAAGCCGCCGCTGCAGCAGCTTCAAGTTTTGCTTGGCGCCTGCTCATGTTCTCACCTGCGGCTCCTTCTGAGGATGGAGTAGCAGTACCTGCAGCTGCCTTTTCTCACATCAAAACAGGAATCACAGATATAGACTGACCACAGAGTGCAGTCCTCAATGATACTAATAAAATCAGAATATGTGAGGGGGAGGTGGGGGGGGGGGGGGGGGGATAAGAGATCAATAAAAGGAAACTAACCAGGCTGAACTCCAGCTTGAGCTCCATGTTGTCGCGCTGATGCAGCACGTCCATTATCTGCGGGAATGATTGGAGCTCTGCATGTAGGGCAAGTGTGCTGGCGCTCTAGCCACGACCTTAGACAATGCACATGGAACAGATGCCCACAGAGCAGTTTCTTTGCTGTAGTCATCTCCTCACGACAAATAATACATGTAGCATCAATCCTGAATACAATAAAATTCAAATGACAATTGACAACAGATTTTATACTCGAGTCAATTGAATCGCCAAAGTTAGAATATAGAACTTACGCATTGAGCTCTTCTGCTGTAGCATCTGGAAAGCGTTCATTCATGTTGGAAGTGATCTTTCTGTAGCGTAAATAATCTGAAATGCGAATTCTGAAGTTGCGGAAGGTCTCATATAGCTCACGAATCAAGTGCAGCGGGACACCATAGTTCCTGATATATCAGTATAACAAATCAACAACAATAGTTTACATTATAATATCAGAGTACCACAATAAGAGAACTTACAGGAAGATAGCTATAAAGAAGAGCATGTATAATGACAAGTGCACAAGGTCACTGATGAGCTCCAAGTAAAATGTATACACTGCCTTCCTCTCCCATTGACCTTCCATTAGCATGTCACTGACATAGAATATATACTTCACGAATGTTGATACTGTGGATGTCGCTAGTATCATATACCTGAAACATGAGTTATACTTGTTAGCTATTATTGAACATTTTGGATCTTAAAATGGTACATCAATAAATAGTTGCCAGGTATTTAGAAATATAAGAACTATAGGGTTACTGCCTAGCCTGTAAGGCATACCCCTTGCCTTGGAAGCAAGAAGCAAATAAATTACAGTATAGCTGGAGTTTCATGCTAAATGGACCAAGTACTTTGCAGTCACTTATAGTATTGCTCAAACCTAAACAGACAAAACTGCACAAGCTTGTAGACTAACATCTCGTAATATAGCAACAAGAGCATATAGATGAATTGATTAGCAAGTTTGAGACTGTTGACGTAGTGACACTAAGATAGATTCATGGCTTAGCATATATGCGTCAAGCAAATTTTTTTAAAAAAAAACTGCAAATCTGGCATTATTCATATGCTATAAGGAAGTACAAAGGACGGTACACAAAATGGAAAGAAATTGCATCACTGAAGAATTAAGACCTTTGTGGCAGGCATGGTACAGTGCAATTACAAAAAATAGACTTGATACATCTCAGTTTTGCAAATAATTGTCCATTATATCTTGGGAAATGACATTTTAAAGAGTTTGTCCAATTTAATTAATCTCAACCCCGACGCTAATATAGTTGTCAAATTGATACGGTGATAGAGTGAAAACAGAAATTGAAGAATTTCTGCATACAGAAATGGGCATTTAGGCAAAATTAAAGAAAAGAAAAGAAAATTGAGCTTACTCAAAGGAGAAGAAGATGGCAACAGATGCCTCCCGCTTCTGTATGAGTGACCTGAGCGAGTTAGACAGGAAGAGGCAGTCGACGGTGAACAGGAAAACCATGAAGGAGACGATCCTGATGTGCGAGAGCAAGGGCACGGAGGGCGTGGTCTCGATGTACTCGACCCTCTTCTGCGCGAGCCAGTGCAGGGCCTTGACGAGGAGCAGGGCGGCGACCATGGCGAGGAAGGACACCGAGAAGTCCTGCCGGAAGATGGTGACGGCGAAGAGGATCTCGATGATCTCTCTCCAGGATTGCTCGTTGAGGCGCTCGATCTCGGCCTCCCGGAGCGAGCCGAGGAAGAGGCGCCTGGCGAGCTGCCAGGCGACGCACATGGCGACGAGGCCCGTGTTGAGGAGCAGCACGAAGCAGATCTTGGAGGTGGAGAGGTACACCATCGCCGGGTAGAACTGCTCCCGGCTGCTGAACGCGTAGTAAGCCGCCGTCGCCGTCGCCAGCAGGCTGAACGCCGCGTAAGTCGGTAGTCGGATCATCTTCGCTCTTCACCGGGAGCCGCCGCCCGCCTGCCCGCGGAAAATCCTCTGAAAAAATGCCCGCAACGAAACCGCACCAGAACACCACTGGATCGCCTAGAACAAACGAGCGATCCAAATTATCAGGCGCAATATACAGGGAAACAAATCTCAGAAGTCAGCCAGCTAATCCAAACAAGGGTAAGAAAATCGAAATTGGCAGGAATTAAACATGTTTACATATGCACTGTAATTAGATCAGATCCGGATACATTCAGATAGCCAAATAGCTCAAGTTAGGGTTTGCGAGCTCGGTTTCGGACAGCAGGAAGGTATACCTGGTGGGTGCTCCTCGCTGGCGGAGGTTCCGACGGACCCAGGCACCTGGAGTAGGGCGACGGCGTCGGTCGCCGTCGTCGCCACGAGAGGAAGAGAGGTGGGTGAACGCCTGAACAGGAGAAGAATCCAAGAAACAGAAGCAGCAGGGGTTGGAGGGGGGACGCAGTCCGGAGCTGTTTTGCCTGGGCCTTGAGCAGGCCAGGAAACAACTTGTGTCTAGGCCCATGGAAACTAGTTGTATAGGCCCATTGGTCGAAAACAGATCATTCGCGCTTTGTTTGAACAACAATTCAACTAGTTGTATAGCTCCAATTAAATTACAAAACTAAATAAAACAACTTATGTTGGTCAACATACTATAATGGTTTATGCATTCACCAAGATATCACAAACCGTAATAGTATTGTACATTTTTCTTTCAACTAGCGCCTCCAATGCTCAGGAACCAGCTAAATAGAACGTCCGAACCGTTGCTTGGTCAGGCAAGAACCATGAGTTAATTTTGCAAAACTCTAACTACCTGTGAGCCCTGAAAAAACTATTTCCAACATTTTTGTACTTAAGAACCCCATGCTGACTAGGGTTGGGAATTTTAAACAAGAAACTGAAAAACGAGTCAAGAGCCTTGGCGGTGGAGCGGTGGCAGGTGATGCAGGGGGCAAGAACAGGACACACACGACTTATCCTCATCTGTCGGTGGTGGACGATGAGGTAGTAGTGGCTGCAAGTGTGGCTGACCAGCCCGTCCTCGGTGGTGCATCTCCTCTATGGGCGGAGATGCTGGGAGTATCAACTTGATGATGATGGCTCCTCGACTGGTGGGGCCATGACAGTGGCAAAGCTAGAGTAAGCTAAAGGGGAGTGCACTTGAATTGTAGGTGCATATATATGTGTTATTGAGGTGCATATATAGTAAAATTTTAAATAAATCTACTGTTTTTAAAAAATTTAGGGGTGTATTTGCACCCCCTAGTGTCAACTGAGCTTCGCCCCTGGACCATTGGCATGGAGACGGTGCATGCATGCTCATTCATTTGAACACAAAAACTTCTAATCGAATGGGAGCATTACAGTAAAAATACTATAGCTACATGCCAACGGTTAATGCCGTCAATATGTAGCTAAAGCATCTTAGTTTGACATTTTCTGTAATCAGATGTTGGCATCCATAACCCTTTGTTGATCTTAGTTTCCCTAACTACCTATAAATTCGTGGACATATATAGCTCGTTATGTAAGAGCCCTCTCTAAGGCCATCTCGAGGGACATAGTCCGATGAATATTAAGATCTCTATCTGCGGGAGATTCCACGCTCTCGGAGCGTATCCGTGGCCTGCGACTGTGTGCGTGCTCACCACGTAGCCTTCGTGCAGTGCTGGCAGCCGATTAGACGACGGTCGCGTGCATCTTAAGCGGGAGGTCTCAGATGTTATACAAGGATATCATCGTCATCATTACCTCTCTGAGAATTGGAATATTTGATGTCACTCAGTCATCTCCTCCTCAACCTCCCCTTTAATATTACCGGCAGCAGCCAGGTACGCTAGAGCACTGCACCTGTCTTTGGCATGACCTCCCATCCTGACACCCATGCCTCCAAAGAAGTCTGGCCATGCAATGTTTGCTGCCTTTTCTTTTTCTTGAGATGTGTTTGATGTGTAGATGGTGTTCTGCAACCTTCTCTTTGTACAAAAAAGACATGACTCCAGAACAGGGTCCACTTCCAATGCTCTTACCAAACCAGACGTCGTCTTTAGTTATCTTGTCTCATTTACCTACATACGAACTAAAGATGGCAATGGAGACCCGCGACCCGAGACCCGATGAGTATTTACTCCATTAGAGTCTCTAATTGGGGAAAAACTTCACTCATGGGTCTCTAAATGGGAGAAAACCTTCACCCAACGGGTACATGAGTATGAGTACGTTGCTATAGTCCCCATACCCGTTAGCCCATGGGTAAAAAATATCCGAAGATCCAAATGCATGTCTAGGTCCAATAGTACTACTCTCTACTATCTATTGATATAGATTTATGGTATTTGTGCAACTGATGTTTGCTCGTTGCTACAATTGTTTACATTGTTGATGGGTATATGGGTGACTCGATGGGTGGGGTTTTCCCAGATGGGTACGGGTCTGGAGAAATTTCTTACCCGCCATGGGTACGAGGATTTTGATGGTATTATTTTTTATTGATGGAGATGGGTCTAGAGAACCAATACCCGATGAGAATTTACCCATTGTCATCTTTAATATGAACAAGTGGTGAGAAGCTTGGAATTGTTTATTTTTTTCTCGCCTAAGCTCTAACTTTCCTTCATCATGTTTGGCTAACCGTATGATTGCTTTTGCTCAAAAAAACCGCACTATTGCTGATAGCAACTTCATTGCTTCGTGTTGCAGCTAGATATCTAGAGTATTCTAAACTGACTTTGCACGCGTTGAGAGACTTTTATGCTCACTAATCATTTTGACAAGACAATACAGGTGTAGTTCCTGCAAGATGTCACAGGGTGAGAGGGTTCGGACAAAGAAAAGGGTAATACAATATACGTATGGTTGTAGTTTTCAGATATCACCACTTCGTACATCTAACATGTTGCTTCTGCACATACATAAGCACATGTTTAACATATAGAACATGCAAATGATCCCAATGGTTGTTATAAGCATGCCAAATCCGCAAACTTTATTATTATTTGTACTTTTGAGATGCTCTTGATTTCATGATTGGTCCTTTGCATACTGTACTCCAATTAAGAATATATTTTAATTGATCTAAAGTTCGTAGCAGAGGCTTTCTCAACGCAGGACCATGGTCATGTGACTATTCTGTTGCCTGGTTTTGTTTTACTAATATAATATCAAATGATAACCGTTGGAAGGTTGTCTGAGTTTATTATTTTCCGTTCGAAATATTATTATACAGGTTATAATAATCAGTGTGATTGTGACAATGTTCATCACCACCCAAGAAAAATTACAAAAATCACAATCCTTTACCTTTTTTTAACTAAGAAACCCTGATATACCATATACAGGAGGAAGATCAGCGCGGCTAAGCGCATTTATCTGTCTAGTTGATTTGACCGCTGGAGAATATCGATCTTTAAGGAACGAAAAAGGCAGTCCGTGCGTCCTTTGTGCATTGTTGCTTTGTTTTTTTTTTTATTTGCACGAGTCCATTTAGGGGGTGTTTGGTTCCCACCCCTAGAGTTTAGCCACTAAAGTTTAGTGGATGTCACTAGAGTTGTAGTGTTAAAAATGACTTTTAGTAGGGGTGTTTGGAACTTTAGTGACTAAACTTTAGTGGCTAAACTCTAGGGGGTGGGAACCAAACACCCCCTTTAGACTACTTTACTAGAGATCAGGCAGTCAAATCCAAGTATTGCTGTACTTTTCCTGGTGAATCGATAGCACACTACGTCATGTGATGGAAAATACAAAAAAAAGTGCAAGACAGAAAAAAAAGAAAAACAAAAGTATGTAACGCGGCAGAGAAAAAATAACAAAAAAAACCTTCCATTGCCGGGATTTGAACCCGGGTCGCCTGGGTGAAAGCCAGGTATCCTAACCGGACTAGACGACAATGGATTGGATGCTTTAGGTGCGTGCTACAATTTACTTAAACAAAATAGCACAGCACAAACAATGAACATCACAGACAGACAGTCAGAGAAAGTGATAAGTGGTAGGCAACTGTTAATTTTGACTAATCCTGTGGAAAGAGAGGGAGATGTTGAGGAGTAGAAGACACAGGTCCCTCGTGGTAATTGCTAACACAGCAAGACGGCGCCGGTGTTTGCTGCAGTGCAGTGCGTGTGGCGCGAGCGTGCCCGGAAGTCGCTCGGCTGCGTGCAGGCGGAGGCGGCAACGGTGTGCTGCGCTGCAGCGCGTGTGCGCTGATATACTATAGACATCTCACGGATGTTGCCACGGCCGATCCATTCTCTCCGCCTCGTCTCCTCTGACCGTCACTTGCGCTGCCGCTTCTGGTTCTGGTATCTGCGGCGCGCGACTCATCATCTCCGTCGTGACCTCCATCCATGGCGACACCGGCGAGGGACTGCGCGCGTGTGTACTCCGCCAACGCTTGAGCGTCGTCCTCTGAGCGTTGGGACGCGCAAAAGAGATCCTCGGCCGCTGCGGCCGCGGCGTGTCCATCTCCACATCGTCGGCATGAGACATGAGCGCTGACGTTCTAGCTATGAGAGCTGTTTTCATAAACCTAGTCATTTTGGGATGGTAAGTGTCTGCCTTAATCTGGCCAGCATACAAATGCGCTGCTTCGTTAATTACACCCGCCGGTCATTTCCTTTTTCCCGGTTGCAGCTCACGTAAAACTATGACACGCCAAGGGATCGAACCCCGCTCGCAACGCCTCGGGCACCTCAAGCCTTGTCAGCCTGACCAATTGAGCTAGAAGATTTTTTTTTTGTGTAAGGCTAGTTTTAACGGGGTTTCATGAGAGTGTCATGCATATTTAATATAGTGCTACATCGACAAATCTACACTTTTTGCATGAGGAGAGAGAAGAGATTCGTTTCATCCCCACAGAACTTATCGGCGTCGTTTCCAAGACGTTGGAAACCACGTGACAAACCCAGATTCGTTTCATCGCTTACGTGCAGAGGATTTCTACGCCGGAGGGGAAGGCATCGCGAGGTCCGCCATGGTCGCGAGCTCGGGCGCAAGCCGCGAACTCCGCCTCTAGCCGCCGCGGTCGCGAGCTCGGGTGCGCGCCGCGAGCTCATGCGCGGTGATGGTACACCCGCCCTGAGGTCGACGCCGGGGCTCGCGGACGCGACGGAGAAGATGGAACCCGCATCGAGCACGACATGGTTGCCGTCTGGGTCACGCCTGGCCCTCACCGTGGTGTCCGCCGCGCACAGCTTCGCTTGCTGCATCGCGAACTTCATCGGACGGGGGCGCCGGCGGCTGCGTCACAAGCTTCACCGGGTGGGGACGTCGCTGGCCGCGTTGCGAGCGTCACCAGGCGGGGGCGCCGCTGGTCGAGCTCCTCCCCTGGTTGCGTCTCGAGCTCCGCCGACCATGTTGCAGATGTGGAATTCTCAATCCGGGCGCCACTACTGCTACTGATTCTACTAGTACGATTCGATTCCATTCAATTCAATTTGCAAGGTTGCCATGGTGATCCATACTAGTATACTGGAGTTCTAGTATTCGATTCCATGTGCAAGGATGATATGGTGTGAGCTTCAACGGGACCACCGTAGTATGGAATTGAAAGCTAAATTATTATACGAAACCGTGATTTGAAACTATAGACTGAGAGAACAAGTTTCATTCTTAGTGTCACTTTTTTGGAAATCGGGAGATGAAATCTTCCATTGAGACTGACCTAATAGACACCCGCAACTCTATTTAATAAAAGCAAAATTGAAAAAATACTTCCTAATTAATCACTCCTTGGTTATCGTAATCATATCCTAAACGTTAGTTTTTTTTTGATATGGAGGTAGTATGTGTTCCATTAATCGAAGGAACAAGATCAAGCCGTATACCCTGTTGGTCCCATAGACTTACGAGTAAGATCGAAACAACGTGCACCTACGGTATTCACTGTCTCAACATGTCGGGAATTTGGCTGCTAGAAACAACGCCTGAACGAACATTTATGGCTTGTTTGGTTACGTCGGATTGAAACGTACGGTATTCACTGTCTCAACATGTCGGGAATTTGGCTGCTAGAAACAACGCGTGAACTAACATTTAGGCTTGTTTGGTTATGTCGGATTAGAATAAAGTCCGGAATTATTCTAGAATGAGTGAACCAAAAGAATTCACTTCGATCCGATTGTTTCCGTTTCTGGCCTCAAGAGAGATGGGGAACAAATCCGGCTCTTTGAATATAAGAAATGAGCTAAATTTAAACCGGTCCATATTAATATATCTAAAACAAACCGGTCCATACTAATCTATCTAAAACCAAATCTTAACCAAACAACTATTTTGCTATGGGAAACTGGATATCATCAATTCGGTTAAAACAGTTCTGTTCCGAGTTCCGACGTAAACGAAAAATACCTCAGTATTGTAAGTGCGAAGTGAGTGGATATGAGCTTTTTTCGGATTGGATTTTGGTTTGGTTGGAGAGGAGCTATGTGCGGCTGATTTTGAGTTGGCAAAACTGAAGTATTTACCACAATTGCCACCGGTTAAAAACAAACTTTGCATGCCATTTGTGCGTTTCCTTACCTTCGTCGCGTTCTCCCGCAGCCGGAATTGCTAGGGCTTGTTGATTGGCCGACCGCCGGCGGCGCCTCTGTCCAGGTCGCAGGGCGTTCCCTGACCGGAGCTCCTGGGAGAGGTGACGGCGAACCCGCTCCTCTGCTTCCGTAAAGTTCGTCAGCCCCCGGCCGTGCGCCTCCGACCGACGTTGTTGCTGCAGAGTGCAGACGAGTCCGGCACTCCGGCCGCCGGCCTACCTCGCACCTCCGCCCACTCCTCCGTCCACGCAGCCGTCAGCCAGGGCAAAGCCGACGTGAGCATCGTCCTCTCCTCCTCCTTGCTCTCCCCATCAGATCTGGAAAAGCGTTGCTCAGAGGCTACAGATTAATGCTGCTGCGATTTGCATTAACATGCATGCTGCAATTTTTTGCACTGACCAAGCGCACCTGATCAATTACCATGGCAGCCGTTTCGTGCCATAGGCATAGCTAGGTGGTGCAGTTAACTGCAGCTTATAAAGCCAGAACACAAGATTGATTACTTTATTACTAGTAGCTTTATCTAAGCTGATGATGACTGTTACTCTGCAAACTGCAATTCATCTGGTTATATTCTAGGAAGAATCAAACATTGATATGCTTCGAGAGCTAGTCCTAAATCAATGTCTCAATGACCTATCCGCCATGGTAATAACAAAATTAGTAAAAAGCTTGCAATGACTCTGGCGGCTATCTTCTCAACTACATTAGGCAACAGTAGTGGGTTTTGAAACTAGTGTCATTGATTTATATACATCAAAAAGCCCCAGTAAAACATGTGTGGTAAGAAGCACTTATGTGTGTTACCTAGCACACAATCGCCATGGGAAGAAGACGATGAAGGTGGGGTAAGATTGGAGGAAGCAGTGCAGCCCAGGGCTGTTGTCGGACGGGCTGTAGCCACCAGGTATATATTCAGGTGTTGCCGTTGCCGTTGCCGTTGCCGTTGAGTGGTCATACATTTCACACCAGGTATTTTTCCTTGTGTTGGTTGATACACTGTCATCAAGTCTAATGTAGTATAACAATGTAGCACCATCCTAAGCTTCTCCGATTATTCTAGATAGTGGGTCATGTTCCACGATTATCCATTTATATATATGAATTTTGAAAAGAAAACTATTCAGTTTTGGTGTGAAATGTATGAAAACTTACATGCTTTAAATTCTTTATATGATAGGCCATGAAGCCTAGTGCTAATCAAAGTATTGACCCAAGAACACAAATGGCTTCTTCAAATGGTCATGCTGCACCTAATGTATCTCAAAGTGATTCAAAGCTCGAGCTCTTTGGTTTTGACTCTCTGGTTAATATTTTGGGACTCAAGAGGTATGGCCACTCATTCTACTATTTTCACCACGTACAAATGGCTTTTTGCTAGCACTTTGTGTTTTCTTTTGTTAACCACTTGATATTTAAGGAAATGGCTAGAAACCAAGGCCATTTATTTTACTCTACAAATGAAAAGGAACATATCATTTATCTAATTGATTATGAACAGTATGACAGGAGAACAAGCTCAGGCACCATCTAGCCCTAGTGACAGTGAGGATGTTGAGATAACCATTGGATTCCCTAAGGTTTTTTTTGGTCCATGCGGGAAGAACACTTAACTCTTCATAAACATAACTCTGTTGATAATTACATTTATTTTATTTGGTGTGTAGGAAACTGAGCCTAAACAAGGCACCTTAATGGGCGTATTTATTCCATGTCTGCAGAACATCTTGGGAATAATATATTATCTCCGTTTTTCTTGGTATATTTCTACTATATTTTTTATTGTGTATGTGTTTCATTAGTTTACACCAGCTTTCATTACTGTATTCATATTCATATTTTCATATGTCATCAAGTATCATGTAAAATATAACTATCTGTTTTTGGCAAATAGCCTTCACTACATTTGCTACCTGTTTAGTCATTAGCACACAACGATCTTTTCCAGAGTTAAACCAAAACCTTAGAATGGTAAGGTTGTAATCTTATAAGCAAGTCTAGATATAGTAAGTCAATAGTTTAAATTAGCGCCTCAATGTATTATTCAGTTTTAGTGTCAAGAAGACACTAGTAGAAAGATGATTTTTTTTCCTAACGCCTCCTATTTTTTTTACTGGCGGTTTTAGTTACCACGCGCCTGTAGAAATGAAACGGTGGGCCTCAAGTCTAAAATTGCCTGTAGAAATGGATTTCTACATGGACCGTATGTAGAAATCTATTTCTACAGGCAGTTCGTTAAGACAACCGCCTGTAGAAATACATGTGTTTTTTAAAATTCGATTTTTTCAAACTATCTCAGATGAGAAAACGCACAAAATAAAAGTTGTTCGTCTCGAAAAGTTATGAAACTTTGTAAATTACAACTTTTAAATTTGAAGTCATCTTGTTAACGAAAAATATGTTTGAATGGTCTCAAATTTGAAATTCAAATTTTATAAACAATCTCGGATGGAGAAATAACCAATACAAAAGTTGTTCGTCTCGAAAAGTTATGAAACTTTGTAGTTGACAACTTTTTGATTTGAAATCGTTTAGGATCTCAAACAAATTACACTCGGGTTTGTATAATATATGGGCAACCGAAGGGGTATATGAACACATGTAAGTATGTTGTGCAGTGGTAGAGGAGGCTTCGCGCAAGGCCGAGGTCGTGGGTTCGAATCCCACCGGCAGCGACTTCCGACGGAGATGGACGGGCACTGGGCGGTGGGGTCCTCCCCATAATTAATATATTTTTTCCTATTTATTTTCAGGTTTTTTTGGAAATTTTTACACAGGCGGTTCGCTACGCCAACCGCCTGTGGAAATGCCCAGTTTTACGGGTGGTTCGCTAAGTCAACCGCCTGTGCTGTGGTTCGATTTCTACTAGCCCCCAGCACAGGCGGTTGAGAAAAACGCTAATAGAAATAGCTTACCAACCGCCTGTGTAGTATCGTTCTGTACTAGTGAGATTTTGACATTTTGAAATTTGTGCTTCGTGGCATTGTGTATTTCTTATGGATAAACTAACAATATATTCCAATGTTCAAGAATTGACAACTTATTTCTATTTTACTATAGGATTGTGGGTATGGGAGGCATATGGCAGTCACTTGTTTTAGTCACGTTTTGCTGTGCATGCACATTTTTAACTGGATTGTCATTAAGTGCAATTGCAACAAATGGAGCAATGAAGGTATGCACAATTTTCATTTATAAATCTACTATATTCGTGAAATATGTGAGACAGTAAGGTTAAAACCTAAAATCTAGCAAATAGTAAAATATTTAATGAAAATCTCAAAATTAGAAAAACAATCTAAAAATGTACTAGAATTATGTCTTTCCATATCCCCTCTATATTTTCTCAATCACCCACCTGTTTAAAAATAAATAATTAGTTCATAATTTGTTGTATTTGAATGGATGACCTAGAATTTTGAACACCTATAGATGAGATGTTTTTTTTTTATTCTCAGGGCGGTGGTCCTTACTATCTAATTGGTCGTGCACTTGGTCCAGAAGTTGGGATTAGCATTGGGTTGTGCTTCTTCCTTGGAAATGCGGTTGCTGGAGCTATGTAAGTCCATGTGTTTATTTTCTCATCATGCATGTGAGTGTTAGAGAAATGATATGTGACCCTCATTGTCTAAACCACCCTAAATCATTATCATAATTAGGTTTATATCACTGAAAGGATCTTGATTTGCTAAAGGTCACCGATAGAGGTAGACTGAATTGGTGGATCTACAATTTTTTATAGAACATTGTGGGAACAAGACTATTAACCTGCTACTCACTTTGTTTTGCAACAAAGTGATCAAGATAAAGAAATAAACTTGCAAGAAAGTAAATCACTTAGAGTTGCAACTCAAAATGCACCTAAGTGCAAACCCACAACAAGAACAAGCATTAGGTGTTTCTCTAGCTACAACTAGCAAGCCAAGAAACAACCTAGCCCTAAGAAGACACCATTGGCAAAGTAGAAGCTACCCTAGATGGATTGATAACTATAATAACTATGAAGATGATGTCTTAATGAAGCCCATGTCTTGAGCACCTACAAGCACTAGTGCACATAACAAACACAAGAGATAGCATGAAGGGGCAAAACAAAAACACAAGGGAACCATAGTTACCAAAGGGAACACTGGATTTATCCCAAGGTTTGGCCAATCCATTAATGGTTGTCTATGTCCCTACCGAGGAGGACACAAAGACCTAGTTGCTCTCAAAAATACCTGGGCATTCAGTTAAACCGAATTGATGTTCCTCGATCATTTGCAAATATTAGTTACCCAAAATTGTAAACCAATCGATTCTTGAAACACTCAATAGTGGGCATTATGGATTTAGTCTTTGGTTTCAACCGAATTGACTGATAAAATAACCATAGAAAACAAAGACAAGATGAATCAAAGCAAAAAATGTGTATGTAGCCATAGAGTTGGGGGCATCAAGCACATTAGGATGCTAAGGTGAGGCGATATGGGTTAGGGTGCCTCATTGAGGCTGTTGAACGATGAGGCAGGAAACCACATGAGGCCACCATGATGAGGGGCTAAGGGCGTGTTAATTGTCATCATGGCTAACTAGCTAGGTGATGCCCGATTTGCATCTAGATTACAAGGGTGGAGGCTAGAGTAGCATCGTGCCAGTTCTATTGTTCATCGGACATCTTGTACTATTGTGCACTTGTACACTCCGAGTGGTGAAATGTATCTCCTTGCCTCATTTCCTACAAGGACGGATATACAGGATAAAGGAGTTCAACAGTGTTCGTTAACTTGCCATGAGTTGGGATACATATGGCTGGATAGGTATATATATGCCTTGTGCGACTGTGGTTGGACCAGAAGTTTGGCAGATGAGATATGGTTTAGGAGAAAGAGGAAGATGGTTTCGGCATGTATGTCTGGGAGAGGTTAGGGAGGGATCCGAGGATGATTTAGGTACTTAGGGTTAAGCTATTATTTCGGGTTGCCTTGGGCTATAGATGAAGGTGTAAGTGTTACTAGGCCTTTTTCTATATTTGTTTTTTTCAAGTTACCTAATGGTATGGACCGAGTTATCTAGACTTAGTCCGGTTTCTTGTAACCTAATACTAAAGTGATAACCAATTTTCAGCTTTGGTCACTTTGATTTGGTTTCCATTATTTTGGTTTGGATTTTAGTCATTAGTTAATTCTATACCGACCATTGGCTCTAACCCTTTCCTCTGTTTAGTGCCCATTGTTCTTGTGAGTTGCACCACAACACTTGTGAGTTTCATGGGTCATTACAAGCCAACTATAGAGCTTAAACTGTCTAATATCTCCACACTAGGCTAGAATCCTCTAATCTTTGAAGCTTGAAGTGTTCGATTCTTTCCTCTAGTTTTAGACACTTGCACACGTGCCAACATATCTCCATGGAACTATCCAATTGGGGGCATATATAGTGGAAGGATTGGACAACCCCTCAAAGTGGGAGGGATGAGTATGTATAAATACTCAACTCCCATGAAATAGTTGTTGGGGGTTGAAGTCAGTCAAAACCAGCCTATCCAGTTTACTAGCTTTTTCCATTCTTTTTCTAAAACTAATGTTTAACACTAGAGCATCTTTCTCGATTTGATTTGAGCACTTTTAGGCCTTGTCTAGTAACCATTGTTGCATCTCTTTTGTGTACGACACACCTATAATCGATATTAAAGATATGCAATTAATTCATACTTGAGCCTCTAATTCTTAAAATTGTGTGATCACTTCAATCTCCATCATCATGGGGCCTTCAACATTGCATTTTTGTGAGCATGTCCTGCTTGGGATTGTGACTTAGGATGTTCCAAACCATATGATCAAGACTACACTTTTTATCCATAAGTCACTTGTTCATACGATTTAACAATGATTTGATCTTGCATATAACTTGAGCCCTCATAGCTATGTTAGTTCATTAGGTCAACATAAGCACTCTCTTCTTCATGTTAGCCATTGTACCTTAGCCACCAAGCTATCACTTGCCCTTCACCTTCACTTAGTATCTCAAAGTTATTTTCTTGCTACTTGCATCCTATCGAGCCATGCTCAAATACACCATGTCATGAATGAATACTAAGCACTCAACTGAATTCTATTTCTTTAATACTATGATCCTCACTTTAATATCAATCTTGAGATCAATCAAACTTCGATATCAACAATTCTTGATCAATTTGAAGTCACAATTCAATATCTTCATACTATGAAAAATCCTCATGTCTGAGACCAATTGATATCCATCAAAGCATGTTTCATCTGTTACATGCTTGTCACTTCTTCATTTTTTCAATAAGTTTTTGGACTCAATTCTCATTTGCATGCTAGTTGAATCCAACACAGGACTAAGTACCTGCTTATGATCTCATCAACTATGTTAGTCCATTGATTGTGTTGTCATTCAGTCCACCAAAACCCATTGATGGCCTAGATGCACTTTCAGAACTACATTCAAAGGTTGCCACAACTCAAGCTAGTCAACTCAGCATTGTATAACTAGGCTCGAATTGCTTGTTTTCTTGCACATATATGGTGACCTGATCTTCTGTGACCAGTTAGGTTCCTAAAAATGCTAACTCAAAGCTCAACAAATCAAATTAGACCTTTATGTGTTTTGTCATCTTGTCAATAAAACCCATTAGAGGCCTAGATGCATTTTCAATCTTTAATTATTATTTTGTGATAGGTCCTGCTAAAATCTTAGTGCCATCTTTGATCTTTGACAAAATTGTGGTTGAGTTCGGAACCCTCATGTTGGCATATGTTCCTGAGAATTTAAAACATGCTTATTAATATCTGTCAATTTATTACTAAAGGAGGAAATAACTATAATATTACATGGCAAAAAATGAATCTTGGTTCTTGCAATGTGAGCTTAACTAAGTTTCAGATATATAGTAACCTTGAGCGTATAATTCCATTCTTTTATGAGTGGAGTGCATATAGATACATTAGTATTTTTTTTCTATTTGCTAGCCTTCTCCCGTAGAGATATTATGACCTACTATTTTCTTATTTGTGATCCCTAATTTTAGGTATGTGTTGGGAGCTGTAGAAACATTTCTAGATGCTATTCCATCAGCTGGGTTCTTTCAAGGTACTCGAGCAAGTTTTCTCTCTTGGTTTTCTTGTGAATATTTTAAGTGTGGATGATCAATTTGTATATCTAGAAAGACAATACCGTAAAATGAACAGTTCTTTCTATGGCCAGTGTTGAAAGATACGTGCAATGCTAACATGCTAGTCATATAGTTTATGTCTACTGTATATGCACGTTATGTGTATTTTCCCATAAAAATAGCTACTACCAAATTTATACGAAAAAGTCTATTTACCCTTGGTGCTACGAGCAACAATTAAATTGAGATTTGATTGCAAGTTTGTTATACTAGTTTGGTGAAACTATGGAATCTGCATGTTTCTTTGGCACTATTTGTTGAATGGTTGCAATTGTGGAAAGGGTCTAGGCCTGCATTCCATGGACTAGCCATGTTACCTATAATGGTACAGTATGTTGTAAATTGGTTCAAAAGCCCAATTGACCTGCTACCAGCCCATGAAGTCACCACAAACTGCATCCCATCTCCTCTCTCCGCTCTCTCGTTTTGCAAATCGGTGCCCTCCCTCCATAACACAGCGCCTCAGTAAGCGAGTTGTGGTGCGTTGACTCAAAAGTCAGAAGCAGCGTCACAGCGCAAGCAGCACCCCTCCCTGGCTCCCCCATCAACCATCCTAGCTCCACTGTAAGTTTGACTCACCCCCTTGCTTATGCAGTCAACATCCAACGTCCAGAAGCGGAGGATGGCATTGAAGTCGTTGTCTATCATTGCAGTCTGCAACAGCCATCATAGCAGTACCTCTCTCCCTCAGTGGCTCAGGACCCCCTCCTAGCTCCGCCAGACTCGACGTCTCTCTCTCTCCCAGATCTATTCTCCGGTCCAAACTCTAGGCTTCCATGTTCAGATTTTGTTTTTTGTTTTTTCTCTAATTTAGAACAAATTGAAATCTTGATTGATGAAATCTAGAGTTGAATCACTGCAGTCTATTTTTTTCTTGAACACGCAGGAGAGCTACGTATCATTGCATTATTAATAGAAGAAAAAGAGTTGTACATAGACCCAAACCCCCACAGAAACTCACTCACTCACTACAAGGAGACTAAATCACCGGTTAAAAGAAAAGGATGACCCAATAGGCACAACAGTCCATTAGACTGCTCCTCTGGTGGTGAGCAGGGAAATCCCTTAACTCCTACCATGCTCCAACAATGAGCCTCATCCCTTGCTAATACCAGAGCCAGGTTAACATTTCGGGCTGCACCATTAAACACACAATCATTTCTATGCCGCCAAATGTTCCAGGCTCCCAAAATGACCAGAGAATTCATGCCCTTCCTCAAATCTCCACTAGTAGCCAAATCAACTTTTCTCCACCATTCATCAAAGGATTGGTCAGAAGGTTGTGGAGCAAGTGATGCAACTCCAAAATGAGTTAGGAGGGAGAACCAGAAAACCCTTGAGAATGCACAACCCACAAGAAGATGATGAATATTTTCCTCATGTTGGTCACATAGAAGACACTGATCTGGATGAAGGAGACCCCTTCTTGCCAATCTGTCTGCTGTCTGTCCAGCATCTGTTGTGAGTAACTAGCCACATGAAAAATTTGCATTTGGGGGGTGCCCAGGATTTCCAAATTCTCTCAAAAGGTTCAAAGGAGATTGCTCCCAGAAAAAGAGTATCATAAGCGCTCTTTGTCGTGTATTGTCCTAAAGAGGAGAACCTCTAGATATGCTTATCAGGGATATTCTCGTTCAACTCCACATAACTCAAGATGTCCCAAAGGTCCAGGTACTGAAACATGGCTGTCATACCAATTTCACCTTGTATGTCTTGTACCCATTGCTCCTCTGTAAGGGCCTCCAACACACTACGTCTATTTCTTCTTCTTTTAGGGACTAGTGCAACTACAAGAGGTGCTATATCATGAACTCCCTTGCCATCCAGCCATCTGTCCTTCCAAAAATATGTATTTGATCCGTTCCCCACCTCTGTTATCACTGCTACAGAGATGAGGCCAGCCACCTCTTTACTTACTTGGATAGGCAGATTTGCCCACGGTTTGCTGGGGACACTCCGTTGTAGCCACGACCATCTTGCTTTTAAGGCCATACCCAAAGATTTTAGATCTGCAATCCCAAGGCACCTATTTCCCTGGAGCGGTACACTTTTGACTAGGCAATGAGGCAGTGACCCCTTTTGTCTCTTTTCAGCCCTTCCATACAAATGCCCTTCTGATCTTATCTATGACTTTGATAGCCCAAGGAGGAAGATCAGTTGCCATGGCCACATAGATTAGAATTCCTGTGAGAACAAACTGTACTTGAATTACTATGCCAACACGCGTCATCAGATCATCCTTCCAACCAGGGAGCTAATCTACAACTCTGTCGATGATGGGTTGGACTTGCTCCTTGGTTAGCTTTTTGATGGTCAATGGAAGGCCCAAATATTTGCAACGGAACTCCAGCACTTCACAAGGCAACATATTCTGAATGAGAGCCACATCTTCCTCAGCACAACGGATAGGGAACACATTACTCTTTTGGACGTTGGTCTTGAGACCTGAAGCTTCCCTGAATAGTTGCAGTAGCTGTAATGATAGGTTGATTTCTGCAGCAGTGGGTCGGAGGAAAAGGACTACATCATCAGCATATAAGGAAATTCTATGTTTAATTGGTTGTCTGGATAAGGGCTGTAATAGCCCGGTTTCAAAAGCCCTTGTAAATAGCCAATTTAAGACGTTTATGACCAGGATGAAGAGCATAGGAGATAGGGGATCTCTATGTCTCAAACCCCTTCGATGCTTTATACTTTCTCCTGGGATGCCATTGAGGAGGACTTGGGTGGACGAAGTTGTTAAGAGACCACAAACTAAATCACACTAGCGAGATCCGAATCCCAACTTTTGTAGCACCTCTAATAGGAAAGCCCAAGACACTGAATCAAAGGCCTTGGTGATGTCTAAGGCCTTGGTGATGTCTAACTTCAGGAGTATTCTGGCTGTTTCTGAGAGTGCAAGAATTTTACAGCGTACTGAACCAACATGAAATTATCTTGAATGAATCTTTTTTTTGCATTTTACTTGTTATGATAATTGTGTTATGAACTTGTGGTCCAATATATTGCATATTGGTTTTGAATTTTTTTTGTATGTGGAATAACTTACTGTAAAATCTCGTTTCCACTGTTTTTGTTATATCCACTAGCTCAAAACCAATCTTAGGAAGTGCCTGGGCAACAAATATCTGATAATTGTGGTGTTTGGATAGTAAAATTACATTTTCATCTTTCTCATGGGCTGGGATAATTTGAGGTGCAAGCAAGTAAAGATTATAAATAATTGTTTTTATTAATAAAGAAATATCTAGGTGATTATTTGTTGCATTTGTATGAAGTGCAAAAAAAGTTTAAATCATATTGTTAGCACAAGGGAACCTTTTCCTTTGAAGTGCTGAATTTGTAGAAAACTTGTTTCTGCAGTGGTCATGTTATTTATTCCAAGTTCTATTTCAATTAACTTGTAGAAATTTATCTAAACAGAGACCGTAACAGTGGTCAACATTGCATTAGCAAATGGTACAAGTGGTGCGATAACTATATCAACACCTAGTCTACATGATCTCCAGATCTATGGTGTCGTTGTGACCATATTACTCTGTTTTATTGTATTTGGCGGAGTCAAAATTATCAACAAGGTTGCACCTGCTTTCTTAGTACCAGTCCTCTTCTCAATACTGTGCATTTTTATTGGCATCTCCATTGCACCAGAGCCTGGTGCTTCAAGTAAGTAGTCCATTGATTATTATTTTGTTCATATTCTTTTTGCATTGAACTTTTATTGATGTATTTCCTACCTAGAGGGAATCACTGGGTTGAGTATCGTTACACTTGCGGAGAACTGGAGTTCAGAGTATCAACCTACAAACAATGCTGGGGTTCCTGATCCAAACGGGTCGATATACTGGGATTTTAAGTAGGACCTTCTCTGCTTTTGACACTTATATTTTTTAAAGCTTCCAATTAGCGACATAATATTGTGACATCATATTTATTTATCTATAATTAATGCACGCCTACTGACAGTTCTCTATTTTTCTTTCAGTGCATTGTTAGGACTCTTTTTCCCAGCAGTCACTGGAATCATGGCTGGTTCAAACCGGTCTGCTTCACTGAAAGACACACAACGTTCCATACCAGTTGGAACATTAAGTGCTACCCTTTCAACTACTGTGATGTATTTGATATCTGTGTTTCTTTTTGGAGCCTTGGCTACAAGAGAAGAGCTTCTAACTGACAGGTTACATGTTCTTTAGAAATATGCCATCACGCTTCTTGCATTCTAATAACTATCGTTAGTATGTTTCCTAGTGGCAGATACCTTTAGTTTATTGAATCTGTGACATCAAGGGGGAGTGGTAGCCAAACGAAATGCCCACACAAGACACCTGAAAGGCTAAACCACCCACACGGCGTGGCAGATTACAAACACCGCCATAAGTCATGGTTGCCGAGCATTGTTGCATAGCAGCCAACAACTCTGACTTCCCATGGCAGACCACATACACCCGACCCTTACGATGCTGGGCAGACGGGCCCGAAGCAAGAGGCAGCTATAGGTCATCGTTGCCAAGCTCAAGCATGCCGTAAGAGCAGCTCCGACTTCCTATCTCAATTCCATGTCTCATCCCAAGTGGCTATAGATCTACCAAGTAGAACTCTAGTGTTCGAAGAAGTAGGTCTGGCCTTGTGTCATCGTTGTTGAGCCACATCCTCTACACAACAGCTCCAACTTCACGATGCAATACTCACCTCCACACGTCAACTAGGTGTCTTGGAACAAAAAGCAACCACCGAAGGTGACATCAAAGCTGAGACAAAATTCCAACAATGACGCCTTCAGGAAGGGTGCAACACCAATGACACCACCATCGCTCGTCCAAGAAATAGACCCCGTGGAAGACAAAGCTAGGAAAGCGGCGCCATAGGCCTCACTGTTGCCAAGGCTTTCGCACAAGATGCCCCTACCACAAATGTCGGACCCTACCCTTGCCACCACCACCGTGGTCGCTATCCTGCTGCCCCACAGAGGCCCCTTTAGAGGAGCATCGATGCACCGATTGCACGTAACAACCGCACAGTTGCATTGGCCACCAGCCCCTCTGAAGCGGACCTAACTTGCCACACAAGTACGTAAAACCACCGCACGCGCGCCGAGGTAGTCGCTAGACGCCGTCGCCTGCTCTAGCACCCATTATTGTCGCTGCCAAATTTCTGCCACCAGCCAGCGCCAGGCGCATGCCCAGCACTGTGAGCGCCACCCCTTGCCTTGGGGGCATCTGATCCGGTCATAGAGTCCTGGCGCCCCTAGCTGGTGCTGCCACCTTTTCCATGGTCGGCACCGCAGGCACCGTTCCCAGCTAGCATGGGTGCTCTGGATCCAACAACCACGTTTTGGATCTGGTTGGCCGGATACCTGACTTGGCAGCCTAGGCCACCGCTGCCACCATGGAGGAAGGGACAAGCAGAGTAGAAGGAGCTCCACCGCCACCCCCATGCGCCTGCACGAGCACCAATAGGCACCCCGCGGTAGCTGCCACATGCAGGGCACCCTGCTAAGCCCCACACAGCTCACGCAAGAGGACAACCCGCCGTCCTGTTGCTGCTAGCACCACCAAAGCGTGAGGGAGAGCCCTGCTGCCACCATCCTGGCACCACACCAGCGGCGACACAACGGGAGAGGGGGAGAGAAGGGGGCGGCAACTAGGGTTTTCAGGTGCCGCCCGTGTTGCCCACGTGGAGTGATGTGGGGGCAGGTATCCGGACCTCCCTAGCCAGGCTTATGGTGCTTGTGACTGTTAAAAGCTTGAATTCTCCAATTTCATAAAGTACATTTTGTTGTTTCTTCAGACTAACTACTCTTTGTCTTGTGTGTAGTGGCTCCTAAACATGCCTAATATAATATATGCAGGCTTCTTGCTGCAGCAATTGCTTGGCCTGGTCCAGCAGTAATTTATATTGGAATTATTTTGTCCACTTTGGGTGCAGCACTACAGAGCTTGACCGGGGCTCCAAGGTTACTTGCGGCAATAGCGAATGATGACATCCTTCCCGTTCTTAATTGTTTTAAGGCTTATGAAGGGTCTGAGCCTCATGTGGCAACTCTGTTTACAAGCTTCATATGTATTGCTTGTGTTGTGATCGGGAACCTGGATCTGATTACACCTGCTATCACTATGTTTTTCCTTCTGTGTTATGCTGGTGTTAATTTGTCATGCTTTCTGCTGGATCTCCTTGATGCTCCTAGCTGGCGCCCTCGTTGGAAGATACACCATTGGGTCCTTTCGCTGATTGGTGCATCTCAATGTATTGGTATGCTTCTTCATTCCTGTAATTTTGTTTGTGACCATATTTTATCAAAAATATATGTCTACACATGTTATAATCTGAAAATAAGATTGCAATAACACTTTAGAAGCATGTGGGAATTGAAGATTGAGTCAGAAAATAAGTGTATAAAATTTGAAACTTATGTTCATGGAACTGTTATCTGTTTTTTTTTTCAAAGGTTTATATGTCTCAATAATTATATCCTTTAGCTGTATAAAATAATTTGAATAGTTTGAGTTTAATGACAGATAATTTTCCCCTGAATATACAGTTATCATGTTTATGATCTCATGGATTTTTACCGTGGTCTCCCTTGCCCTCGCAAGCCTTATCTACTACTATGTCATCTTAGAAGGAAAGGCTGGTGACTGGGGAGATGGATTTAAAAGTGCATACTTTCAACTGGCTCTGCGAAGCCTCCGATCGCTGGGAGGTAGATTATTTTTGCATGGAAAAGAAACATTATTTAGCTGAACTACATATATGGTCCATGTTATATAACTATACCATTATTTTCGTGCAGCAAATAATGTACATCCAAAGAATTGGTACCCCATTCCTCTTATATTTTGCCGCCCTTGGGGCAAACTTCCAGAAAATGTCCCGTGCCATCCAAAACTTGCAGATTTTGCTAATTGCATGAAGAAAAAGGGCCGTGGAATGTCGATTTTTGTCACAATCATTGATGGTGACTACCATGAATCAGCTGAGGAAGCAAATACAGCTTACCGTCAACTTAGTGCCTATATTGACTATAAGCAATGTGAGGGTGTCGCTGAGATCATTGTTGCTCGCTCAATATCTGATGGTTTCCGCAGCATTGTTCAGATAATGGGCCTAGGAAACTTGAAGCCAAATATTGTTGTCATGCGTTATCCTGAGATATGGCGCCGCGAGAATCTAACACAGATGCCGTCATCATTTATCAGCATCATAAATGACTGCATTATTGCTAACAAGGCTATTGTTATTGTGAAAGGACTCGATGAGTGGCCTAATGAGTACCAGAGACTGTATGGGACCGTTGACCTATACTGGATTGTGAGGGATGGAGGACTAATGCTTCTGTTGTCTCAGCTCCTACTTGCCAGAGATGGTTTTGAATGCTGTAAGATTCAGGTATTCTGCATAGCAGAAGAAGGCACAGAAGCCGAGGAGCTAAAGGCTGATGTTAAAAAGTATCTGTATGATCTGCGGATGCAAGCTGAGGTTATTGTTGTGACCATGAAGTCAATGGAAGCACGTTCTGAGATCAGCCCTAATGCTAAGAAGGATCCCCAAGAAGAATACGCAAGCGCGCAGGATAGAATCAGAGCATACCTTTCTCAGATGAAGGAGACTGCGCAAAGAGAAGGGCGGCCACTGATGGAGGAAGGCAGGCAAGTCGTGGTCAATGAAGAGAAGGTTGAGAAGTTCCTCTATACGATGCTAAAGCTGAATACAACAATCGTCAAGTACTCCATGATGGCAGCCGTGGTGCTGGTGAGTCTCCCGCCACCACCTTTGAACCACCCGGCTTACTGTTACATGGAATATATGGATATGCTTGTCCTGAACGTCCCACGAATGCTGATAGTTAGGGGATATAGAAGAGATGTCGTCACACTTTTCACGTGATTCGATTTGATATACACATTTAATTAGAAGCTAGTTCCTTTCGAAGGTTATACCGTTTCAGCGTGATGGTGTGTTGCTATCATGCTTAGCTGCATATATGGAGATTTTACTGCTGAAGTTGGAACTTGAAATCCATTTTGCAGATGGATACTTGCATAGCATTAGTTACCTAGTCTAGAGTTTTTTTTTATATAGAGAAGTTTTTGTCATACGGAAGAGAGCTCCAACGTTTGTGTCTATTGATGTACATATTTGGAACTATTTGTTACAATTTGAGTTATGAAGTTCTAGATGGAAGAACTATTTCTCATTCTCCTCTCTTGTAATGTAAAGGTTTGGGTCGTTGTTGTAGCAAACATTGAAGTTATGTAACTATTGGTGTACATATTTGGAACTATTTGTTATTACAATTGCTTTCTTGTAGTTGAAGTTCATTGTCGCAATCCATTGTTTCTCAAAGGCTGGGCAGCATTAGCATATACTGGCTGGTTTGCTGTGCATGTCGTTGAAGCCCAGAAGGCTAGTGGCGAAGTGTGCTGGCTCAATGCATTCCTAGGTTGTCATTCGGTAGTTAGGCAGCTTGCTTGGCTTTCGCGCATAGCAGCAACCAATATGGATTGCCTTTTTCCCAATTAGTCATAGAGAATTAATACAAATTAATTATTCATTGAGAATAATACAAGACCATTAGTGGATAGAATTTCTTAAAGAAAAAGTAAATAATTAAAATGCACCATTTTTTTTGACCAACTAACACTACAGGGTACGCAGACTTTGCCGAGTGCCGGCTGCACTCGGCAAAGGCTCTTTTGCACTCGACGAAGACTTTGCCGAGTGCGGCACTCGGCGACGATTAGTCGGCAAAGGTTTCTTTGCCGAGTGCCGAAAATCGGGCACTTGGCGAAGCCTTTGCCGAGTGCCAAGTCAGCACTCAGCAAAGAAAACAGCTACCGTCAACTTGACGGCTTCTTTGCCGAGTGCTGACGTGGCAGGCACTCGGCAAAGGATTTATTTTCTTTTTTTTTGAAAAAATCTTCGCCGAGTGTCGCCGACGTGGCACTCAGCATTGACGGCTTTTTTATCGAGTGCTGACGTGGCAGGCACTCGACAAAGGATTTTTTTTCTTTTTTTTTTGAAAAAATCTTCGCCGAGTGTCGCCGACGTAGCACTCGGCAAAGAGGCAGAACTGGAGAAAATTTTGCCCAGCTTTGCCGAGTGCCATGGCGTCTTTGCCGAGTGTGGCAATCGACAAAACTGGACAATTTTTTTTTCTTTTTTTCTTTTTTTCATTTTTGTCACACAAAACAATATATATATTACATATCCATATTCCATCACACAGAACACAATATATATCACATTCATATCCATATTTCATCACACAAATGACAATATTTATCACATTCATGTCCATCCATCACAAAATAACATAAATTCATCGCATAATCCATATGTCACACAATTCCGTCCATCCATGCATCACAAGTGAAAGTTGAACCAACACATGTCCAACACAAACGAGTAGTCCATAATCCATAAGTCCAACATATAAGCCGATCACTGCTCACCTTCGCCCCCAGTGCCTGAAGAGCTCCCACCTTGCCCCCACTGCCCCCACCCTTGCGAAGAGCCGGCCGGTGGAGGACCTTGCCACTGGGGCGGCAGCACAGCGCCTCCAAGAGTCCACCCGGAGTACTCGGGCTGAGGAGGAACGCCAGGCCACACGTAGTACGACAGACGAGGAGGGCCTCCTGGAGGCGGACACCCGGACTGTGATGAAGGGCCACCCGGAGGGGACGGCGCCGAACCCTGCGACTGCACCTGCATGAAGAAGCGTCGTCGTTAGTACGACCGAATAAGTGAAAGCAGTAAACAACCATATATATATACTCACCGGAGTCTCAATAGGACTATGAGGCGGCTGCGACGGCGGCGACATATACAGATTTAGCAACGAGGGAGGCACGACCACACCTGGGATGTTGAGACTCCCAAAGAAGCGAGCTATCTCCGCCGACCTCTGCGCCTCCCGCATTTGGGCGGCCTCCATCTCGCGGCGATGGGCCTCCTGCCGAGCCTCGTCCTGAGCCTGCAGCTGGGTCTGGAACCTCTGCATCTCCTCATGCATCTGGGCCTGCAATATTTGTCCCGCAAAGATTAAACAATGCAAAGAAAAGTTTAGGAATGGACGATAAATTGAACTGTACTAACCTAAAGTTGCGCCATGGTTTGCTGCCTTGGCCGTATGGCCATAGAGGAGCTCGTGCTTCTAGACCGAATCTCAGCGAGGTTGGGGACAAAGTCCGAGGAGACTGTGCTGCTGCCCATATACAAGCGACCGTGCTGCCTTCCTCCTCCCAGTCTCATCAGCAGGTCCGTGTCCAGGGGCTGAGAGGCCGGATCGTAGTTCGCCCCATAGCGCTCGCGAGCCGCCACCGTGTACTCTTTCAACTTGGTGTAGGCGGCCGAGTTGGTGAACGAGTTGGACCCGTCCTCCGGGTTGTACTGGGTCTCCGGCGCGGTCGCCTTGCCTTTGTGGGCAAGGTGGTACGCCACGAACGAGTTACATTCCGCGCCACCATGCGACTGGGACTGCAAGAAAGACACAGAGTTGATTGCAGGTAATGAGTATTGAGCGTTAGAATTAAAAAAAATTAATCAGTAGAGCGTATCCATCTCTCAGCATAGGCGTCGAGGCTAAGGTTGCCTTGGTGGTGTGGCACCCCAGCCATCTGCAGGCGGCAGTCCCGGCGCACACTGTGCCTCTCAGCCCACTCGTCCGAAAGCCATCTATCCACAATGGCCTTCCAACAATCCGTGAACTTTTGGCACCAAGCAGGACAGAACCGCATGACAACGAGTCAATTATGTAATATGTCAGAAGATCAA
Source organism: Coix lacryma-jobi var. lacryma-jobi (assembly GCA_009763385.1). Lineage (NCBI taxonomy): Eukaryota > Viridiplantae > Streptophyta > Magnoliopsida > Poales > Poaceae > Coix > Coix lacryma-jobi. Next base: position 124,148,922 of record CM019831.1, read on the forward strand.
TTCCTAAATATTCTTCACGTCTACATACCTGCTCGTACTGCTCCCTGGTGAGGTCGGTCACCCTCTCACGCATCTTCTCCCTGGCCTGCGCCTTTGTGACCCTCTCACCCCACAAGTCGGCGTAGGCGTAGATGATGCATTGGATCCGCGCCTCGTGGTACATGTCCGTGAGTCGGGACTTGGCAACTCTGTCCAACACTCGGTCCGCCTCGGCCTCTCTCCCTTGCTCGCACGTCCAGTAAAGCTGCATACAGACATAGGGTACCCTTTAATTATTCCAACGAATGCGTAGTATTGAGAAATATTGTGTGATGAAGACTTACCCAGAAGTCGGCCTTAATCTGGCCAGCAAGGGTCCTGTTGTTGCCGAGCAGGACAGCGCCAAAGTGCTCCCACGTCTAGGGCGGGCCGACAACCCCGGCGTAGGTGACGTTGCGAGGGAAGTGCCTCTTAATCAGAAGAGTCAAGGTGCCATTGATATGGCGAACCTTGCCCTCTCCGCTCACAACCTTCCATTGACTGCACGAGTCATTAAGAACAATTGTTAGTCAGAAGTTCGATTTTCAACATGTCATATGAACAAGTAGTGATAACATCAATGGTTACTTACGTGTGGCCAACGGGTCGAATCACCGGACGGCGGCCAAATGGGAGAGGCTGCTGCGGGAGCTGCGAGGGCCCGCGTAGGTAGACTGCCCTCGAACCAGAGGAAGTGGAACCTCCAGCTGCCGGCAGGGCCACCTCATCGTCCGAAGAGGTAGTGTCGTCGTGCCCAGTCTCGTCGGGGGTCGCGTCGGTGAAAGTCCTTGTTTGGTTTTGGATAATTGATGTCACCTAGAGTACTAACCTTGTCATGAAGTGTTTATGAGCTAGGTTGGTACACTCCAAGTACGGGAGCTAGATGATGATCATGATAATGGTGGTGATGGCCAAAAGATAGATCAAGTGCTCCACATTTGGAAGAAGAAGAAGAAGAGAAAAGCAAAATCCTATGGAAATCAAGGCAAAGGTATACATAGGATTTTTGTTTTGGCACTCAAGACACCATAGAGGGTGTGAGTGCGTTTAGGATAGATAGCCGTACTATTAAGAGGGGAATATCTCAGTGATCGCGGTTATCAAGTGCCACTAGGTGAATTCATACATGCATATGCATTAGGACCTAGTGTGCTAACTCGAATCCTTTGAAAATGATTGTGAAAATGCTAACACACATGCACAAGATGATGAACACTTGTTGGTGTTAGCACATTTGCAAAGGAGAAGTTGTTGAAGTAGTTTTGGATCAACACAGAGAAGAAAATGAAATTTTCTGTGTATGGTCGGTGGTACCGACCAGGGTGGTCGGTGGTACCGCCCATAGGTGCTGCGTGCAGCCTTCTCTGTGTTGAGGCTGGTTTGGCCTGGCGGCGGTACCGCTATCACTTCGGTACTACCGCCGGCGGTGGTACCGACCGGATGGTCGGTGGTACCGTGGCCCTGAAGGGTTTCGCGGAGCTCTCTGGAAGTGGCCAGTTTTGGCCTGGCGGTAGTATCGCCATTATGTCGGTACTACCGCCCTCGGTGGTACCGACGCAAGGTCGGTAGTAGCTTGTTTTTCACAGAGCTCTCTGTTCGCGGCCGTTTTTGGCCTGGCGGTAATACCGCCATAGCCTCGGTACTACCGACCTCGGAGGTACCGACCAGAGAGTCGGTGCCTCGCCGAAATCAGCGGACCTTGTGTAAACGGCTAGTTTGACCTAGTCGGTTCTACCGCCCAGGAGGGGTCGGTACTACCGACCAAGCGCAGAATCGTGGGGATCGGGCTGCCATCCTCCCCTCTCTATATATAGGCCGTGGCCGCCTTTGGGGATAGCTTCTTGACCTTCCGACTTCTTGAACATCCTCTTGAACAAGATCTAATCCCTCCCTCCGATCTCTTTGCTTGTTAGTGCGAATCTAAGTGAGATCGAGAGATCCAAGTGCATTTGCTTGTGAGTTTGCATCTAGTGGCACTTGGCGATTGTTGTTGCTGCGGATATTCTTATTACTCTTGGTGGTTGCCGCCACCTAGACGGTTTGGAGCAGCGGAGGAGATTAGGCACGAGTGGTGATTGTTCGTGGCCATCTCCCGGTGATTTGTAAGGGGTTTCTTGTACCTTCCCCGGCGGAGCGCCAAAGGTAACTCTAGTGGATTGCTCGTAGCTTGTGGATCCCCATCTTGTGTTGGTTGTGCGGCACCCTATTGAGGGTTAGGCGTGTGATGCCTATTAGCGCGTGAACCTCCAAGTGGGTGTATCGCTACAACGGGGACGTAGCTTGCCGACAAGCAAGTGAACCTCGGAGGAAAAATTATTGTGTCAACCTGTCTCCGTGGTATTCTTTGATATTCATTTATTAATCTCTTGCTGGCTCGGTATACACACCTCTATCTCTTGTACTTACATTTGTTACTTTCTTGCAAGATAATATTATACCTTGTGTTAGTTACATTCTCTTATCTTGTGTAGTGATATACTTTATTGCTTATTTAGTTGTTGAATAGTTCCTTTGATTTTGTGTGACTTAGAGTTTGTGGTTATCTAGAATTGTGAATAGGTGGCTTGCATCTGTGTAGAGCTAGCGCAAACTTCGCTTCGCCATTTAGTTGTCTAACTAGTTTGTTTAAGTGTTGTTGTAGAAATTTTTTTTATAGGCTATTCACCCCCCTCTAGCCATTTAGGACCTTTCAATTGGTATCGAAGCAAGGTCACCGTTTAATTGAGGCTTAACAACCTTCGGTGTCAAAATGGCTCATATCAACAACACCAAAAGGCCACCCCAATTTGATGGCACAAACTATGGCTATTGGAAGGCAAAAATGACCACTCATTTAAAGTCAATCAATAGAAAGATATGGCAAGTTGTGGATGTCAAGATTGAGATAGTTGATCCGGAGCATCTCACCAATGCCGAAGAAGAGAAGATGCAGAACAATGACATTGCTCTCAGTGCTATTCATGATGCCGTTGATGAGAGGGTATTTGAGCAAATCAAAAATTTGGAGATGGCATATGATGCTTGGAAGAAATTGGAAGAATCATTTGAGGGCACTCAAGCAGTGAAAGGAGCAAAAGCATATATTCTCAAAGAAAAGTTTGCTAGCTTCAAGATGAATGAAGATGAAAGTGTTCCAAAGATGTTCCATAGGCTTCAAGTGCTTGTCAATGATCTCAAAGCACTTGAAGAAGAGGTGAAGGACAAAGACTTCTCTCATAAATTCTTGAGATGTCTTCCCAAGAGATTTGGCATGTTAGTCACATTGCTTGTAAGAAGCGGTTTGGACACTATGACACCAAACCAAGTTCTTGGAGATGTAATGACCGATGACACCTACAGAGATGAGAATGATCAAGAAGTGAAGAAGGATGAGAAGAAGAAGAGTGTGGCATTCAAAGCCACAACATCATCATCAAAGAGCAAGGGCAAAGCAAAGAAAGAAGATTCTAGCGAAGATAACTACTCAAATGACAGTGATGACGATGATGAAGAGATGGCTCTATTTGTCAAAAGGTTTGGCAAATTCATGAAGAAGAAGGGCTACCGGGAAAGGAGGAAGAAGACTTCATACAAGAACAAGGATGAACCAAGGAGGTGCTTCAAGTGCGGTAGCAAGGACCATCTTGTTGCTCAATGTCCGTACAACAGTGAGAATGATGAAAATGACAACAAGAAGGACAAGAAGAAGGAGAGGAAAGAAAAGAAGAATTACACAAAGAAGAAGAAGGGGCAATCATATATGGTCACTTGGGATAGTGATGCATCCACAAGTGATAGTGATGAAGATAGTGATAATGAAGATCACAAGACAAGCAAGAAGAAGGCACTTGCAAGTATTGCTATCAACAACAAGCCTTCAATATTCGACACTCCATCATGCTTCATGGCTAAGGCCACAAAGGTACTATCTGATGATGATGAGAGTGATAGTGATGATAGTGATGATGATGAACCCACTAAAGATGAATTAATTGAAATGCTTGATGATGCTAGAGAACACTTTGATAAAAAGAGAAAGGAGTGCAAAGAATTGCAAAAGAGACTAAAAGCTCTTGAGCAATCCTTTGAGGAGCTCAATGCTACTCATGAGAGGCTAGTGGAAGCCCATGAGGAGCTTGGCAATACTCACACTAAGCTTAAGGAAGCTCACTCCTCACTTGTTGATCAAGCTAAAACTGAAAAAGTGGTTAAAACATGTGAAATAGGCATAGCTTGTGATATAATCGATGAATCTTTCAATAAGCCTATTATTATTGCTGCTACTAACCCTTCATGTAGCTCATCATCTACTACTACTACTTCATCTATGGATGATGGCTTCACTTGTGATGCCTCACTCATGGTTGAGAATGAGACATTGAAGAAGGAGGTAAATGAGCTCACTCACGCCTTAGGTAAAGCCTATGGCGGTGAGGCCCGCTTGCTTAAGTGCTTGGGTAGCCAACGTTTTTCTCTCAACAAAGAGGGATTGGGCTATACCCCCAAGAATGGCAAGGCGGCTTTTGCTACTCACAAGACTAGTTTTGTGAAGAGCAATGGTCGGTTTTGCACTAGATGCAAGCAAAGTGGGCATGTAGAGCAATATTGCAAGAGCAAGAACGCTAATGTATCCTCTATTAAATTTGATTCTTGTTATTTGCTTACTAAGGGTGTTAATGGCATGAAAGCTAAATTCATTGGTACACCAATTGTGGGCTCAAAGAAGAAAGCTATTTGGGTACCAAAGAGTTTGGTCACTAATCTTGGAGGACCCAAAAAGTTTTGGGTACCTAAAAGGGATTGATTTGTTCTTGTAGGTCAACTATAAAGCCGGAGGGAGGCATTGGGTGCTTGATAGTGGGTGCACTCAACATATGACCGGGGATTCAAGAATGTTCAATTCAATCAATTCAAGCGGCAATCATGGTTTTGATTCTATCACATTTGGTGACAATGGCAAAGGCAAGGTTAAAGGGCTTGTTGCTCAGTTGTGTGATCTTGGTTTCAAATGCATTTTTGGAGTTGATGATGTAGAAATCATAAGTGTAGATGGTTCTAATTTGATATTCAAAGGATTTAGATATGAGAACCTATACTTGGTTGATTTCAATGCTAGTGAAACCCAGTTGTCAACATGCTTGTTCACTAAATCTGGTTTGGGTTGGTTATGGCATAGAAGGCTTGGTCATGTTGGAATGAAACAGTTGAACAAAATAGTGAAGCATGATTTAGTTAGAGGCTTGAAAGATGTCACTTTTGAGAAGGATAAATTTTGTAGCTCGTGTCAAGCTGGCAAACAAGTTGGTAACTCCCATCCTAAGAAAAGCATGATGAGTACTAGCAAAGCATTTGAGTTATTGCACATGGATTTATTTGGACCAACAACATACACTAGCATCGGTGGAAGTAAATATGGCTTTGTGATAGTGGATGATTACACTAGATACACATGGGTCTTCTTTCTTAGTGATAAAAGTGAAACTTTTGATATCTTCAAAACTTTTGTCAAGAAATGTCAGAATGAGTTTGAAACAACAATCAAGAAAGTTAGAAGTGACAATGGGAGTGAATTTAAGAATACAAGAATTGATGAGTTGTGTGATGACTTTGGCATTAGACATCAATTCTCACCCAAGTATACTCCTCAATCAAATGGGATTGTTGAAAGGAAGAACAGAACTTTGATTGATATGGCAAGGTCTATGCTCAGTGAATACAATGTCAGTCATTCCTTTTGGGCCGAAGCTATCAATACGGCTTGCTATTGTAGCAATCGTCTCTATTGCCATGGCATGCTAGAGAAGACACCATATGAGCTATTAAATGGAAGAAAGCCAAATATCGCATACTTTAGAGTTTTTGGTTGCAAATGCTATATATTGAAGAAAGGTGCAAGATTGAGTAAATTTGAGAAGAAATGTGATGAAGGATTCTTACTTGGATATTCAACAACAAGCAAAGCATATAGAGTTTGGAACTTGGCTAGTGGTATTATTGAAGAAGTACATGATGTTGAATTTGATGAAACTAAGGGCTCTCAAGAAGGAAATGAAAATCTAGATGATGTGAGAGGCACTTAATTGTCAAATGCAATGAAGAATATGGATGTTGGTGATATTAGGCCAAGACAAGTGGATGAAAATGAAGATGATCAAATGTTCTCCTCCAATGTGCAAGTTGATGTAAATCAAGCAAGTGGTTCTCATGATCAATCAAGTGCCTGTGAAAATCAACAAGCTAGTTCATCTCAACAAAACAATCAAGTGCAAATGCTTCAACCAACCAATATTGCAAGAGATCATCCTATAGATCAAATTGTTGGGGATATTAGAAGTGGTGTGCAAACAAGATCCAGATTGGCTTCATTTTGTGAGCATTATTCATTTGTGTCATCATTTGAGCCAACCAAGATAGAAGATGCATTGATAGATGTTGATTGGGTAAATGCTATGCATGAAGAGCTAAACAACTTCACCCGAAACCAAGTTTGGGAACTTGTTGAGAGACCAAAGAATTACAATGTAATTGGAACCAAATGGGTATTTTGCAATAAGCAAGATCAAGATGGGATAGTAGTGAGAAACAAAGCAAGATTGGTAGCTCAAGGTTACACTCAAGTTGAAGGTCTTGATTTTGGAGAAACATATGCACCGGTTGCAAGAATGGAAGCAATTAGAATTCTATTGGCTTATGCATGTGCTCATAATATCAAGTTATATCAAATGGACGTCAAAAGTGCATTTCTCAATGGGTATATCAATGAGTTAGTATTTGTAGAACAACCTCCCGGTTTTGAAGATGACAAGAAGCCCAACCATGTTTACAAGCTCAAGAAGGCGTTGTATGGTTTGAAACAAGCACCAAGAGCATGGCATGAAAGGTTGAGAGATTTCCTACTCTCTAAAGGGTTCAAGATGGGCAAGGTTGATACTACTCTTTTCACCAAGAAGATTGGCAAAGACTTGTTTGTGTTGCAAATATATGTTGATGACATTATCTTTGGGTCAACCAACCAAGAGTTTTGTGAAGAGTTTGGGAATATGATGGCAAATGAGTTTGAGATGTCTATGATTGGAGAGCTTAGTTACTTCCTTGGTCTTCAAATCAAGCAAATGAAGAATGGCACTTTTGTGAGTCAAGGCAAGTACATCAAAGATATGCTCAAGAAGTTTGGTCTAAATGATGCAAAAGCTATTAGTACACCTATGGGAACAAATGGACATTTGGATAGTGATGCTAGTGGCAACATGGTGGATCAAAAGTTGTATCGGTCTATGATTGGAAGCTTACTCTATGTGACCGCTTCTAGGCCGGACGTCATGTTTAGTGTATGCATGTGTGCAAGATTTCAAGCTTCACCAAGAGAGAGTCACTTGAAGGCAACTAAAAGAATATTGAGATATTTGAAGCATACACAAAATGCTGGATTGTGGTATCCCAAGGGGTCAAACTTTGAGTTGATTGGATATTCGGACTCCGACTATGCAGGATGCAAAGTTGATAGAAAAAGCACATCGGGCACATGTCAATTACTTGGAAGATCACTTGTATCATGGTCATCGAAAAAGCAAAACAGTGTTGTACTTTCAACCGCCGAAGCTGAATACATATCCGCAGGGAGTTGTTGTGCACAATTGCTATGGATGAGAGCAACCTTGGATGATTTTGGAATCAAGTTCAAACAAGTGCCATTGCTATGTGACAATGAGAGTGCAGTGAAGCTCACTAACAATCCAGTACAACATTCAAGAACAAAGCACATTGACATTCGCCATCACTTCATAAGAGACCATCAACAAAAGGGTGATATTTCAATTGAGAATGTTAGTACCGATGATCAACTTGCCGATATATTCACCAAGCCACTTGATGAAAAGAGATTTTGCAAGCTAAGGAATGAATTGAATATACTTGATTTCTCAAATATGAGTTGATGCACCCTCCATTATATGACATGCCTCTCCTTCGACAAAGTAAAGGTAAAAATTGTTTGGCATGACATTCATTCTTGCTAAGGATAGGTTTAGTGCATTTAGTCATTCCTTGCATCTTATAGGCTCATTCATGAAAATAAAATACTTCTGATGTACATATGGTACCACTATTGCTTCTATGTTTGATATGGTCTAGTGGTAGCATATGACATGTTTGTGAGCTTGTGAACCTAGTGTTTGATCTTGGAAACAAGCATTCAAGTGTTTAACCGATGTGAGTAAGATAACCATTGAAAGATGTGTGAAAAAGCTTACTCTAGAGCAAACCGTGTTAAATATCTTATGTTTGTTTGCTAGGTTGAACCATAATATGATCTTGATCACTCTATTGATTAACTTAACTCCTACTAAAATTGGTGTGCCTTTTATGGTACTTAATGACAAAGGGGGAGAAATGGTTACTAAGATAGATATATATATCTATATATCAAAGGGAGGATCAATTAAAATTTGAGCACATAAGTCGGGGGAGCAAGCTCATGAACTTATTGTTGCATTTGAATGTGCATATTCATATGAGTGATTGCATTGTAAAAATTTAATATACATGCTTGTGTGATGTATGCTAGAAATAATTTTTGAATGATGATTTGTGAACTAGCATGCATAAGTGGTAGCTAGATGTAATCTGTTTTTGCAAAGTGGTACTAGAACCTTTCATATAATGTTGATCTCATGAGGTATCTAGTGTTTTTGTAAAGTCTAGCTAACCATGGTGCTAAGGATGGTATACATTGACAACTCCGATTGGTATCACGCTTCAAAGGTCCATTCTTTATACCTTAGCATCATTTGATAGTATTACTCTCCCACATTTCATATCTATGCATATGTGCCGAACTTGAACCAAACACTATAGCACATATGTAGGGGGAGCTAATACTAACAAAGTGGTGACTCAAATTTTCAAACATATATCTTTGTGAAAGGTTGTCATCAATTACCAAAAAGGGGGAGATTGAAAGTCCTTGTTTGGTTTTGGATAATTGATGTCACCTAGAGTACTAACCTTGTCATGAAGTGTTTATGAGCTAGGTTGGTACACTCCAAGTACGGGAGCTAGATGATGATCATGATAATGGTGGTGATGGCCAAAAGATAGATCAAGTGCTCCACATTTGGAAGAAGAAGAAGAGAAAAGCAAAATCCTATGGAAATCAAGGCAAAGGTATAAATAGGATTTTTGTTTTGGCACTCAAGACACCATAGAGGGTGTGAGTGCGTTTAGGATAGATAGCCGTACTATTAAGAGGGGAATATCTCAGTGATCGCGGTTATCAAGTGCCACTAGGTGAATTCATACATGCATATGCATTAGGACCTAGTGTGCTAACTCGAATCCTTTGAAAATGATTGTGAAAATGCTAACACACATGCACAAGATGATGAACACTTGTTGGTGTTAGCACATTTGCAAAGGAGAAGTTGTTGAAGTAGTTTTGGATCAACACAGAGAAGAAAATGAAATTTTCTGTGTATGGTCGGTGGTACCGACCAGGGTGGTCGGTGGTACCGCCCATAGGTGCTGCGTGCAGCCTTCTCTGTGTTGAGGCTGGTTTGGCCTGGCGGTGGTACCGCTATCACTTCGGTACTACCGCCGGCGGTGGTACCGACCGGATGGTCGGTGGTACCGTGGCCCTGAAGGGTTTCGCGGAGCTCTCTGGAAGTGGCCAGTTTTGGCCTGGCGGTAGTACCGCCATTATGTCGGTACTACCGCCCTCGGTGGTACCGACGCAAGGTCGGTAGTAGCTTGTTTTTCGCAGAGCTCTCTGTTCGCGACCGTTTTTGGCCTGGCGGTAGTACCGCCATAGCCTCGGTACTACCGACCTCGAAGGTACCGACCAGAGAGTCGGTGCCTCACCGAAATCAGCGGACCTTGTGTAAACGGCTAGTTTGACCTAGTCGGTTCTACCGCCCAGGAGGGGTCGGTACTACCGACCAAGCGCAGAATCGTGGGGATCGGGCTGCCGTCCTCCCCTCTCTATATATAGGCCGTGGCCGCCTTTGGGGATAGCTTCTTGACCTTCCGACTTCTTGAACATCGTCTTGAACAAGATCTAATCCCTCCCTCCGATCTCTTTGCTTGTTAGTGCGAATCCAAGTGAGATCGAGAGATCCAAGTGCATTTGCTTGTGAGTTTGCATCTAGTGGCACTTGGCGATTGTTGTTGCTGTGGATATTCTTATTACTCTTGGTGGTTGCCGCCACCTAGACGGTTTGGAGCAGCGGAGGAGATTAGGCACGAGTGGTGATTGTTCGTGGCCATCTCCCGGTGATTTGTAAGGGGTTTCTTGTACCTTCCTCGGCGGAGCGCCAAAGGTAACTCTAGTGGATTGCTCGTAGCTTGTGGATCCCCATCTTGTGTTGGTTGTGCGGCACCCTATTGAGGGTTAGGCGTGTGATGCCTATTAGCGCGTGAACCTCCAAGTGGGTGTATCGCTACAACGAGGACGTAGCTTGCCGGCAAGCAAGTGAACCTCGGAGGAAAAATTATTGTGTCAACCTGTCTCCGTGGTATTCTTTGATATTCATTTATTAATCTCTTGCCGGCTCGGTATACACACCTCTATCTCTTGTACTTACATTTGTTACTTTCTTGCAAGATAATATTATACCTTGTGTTAGTTACATTCTCTTATCTTCTGTAGTGATATACTTTATTGCTTATTTAGTTGTTGAATAGTTCCTTTGATTTTGTGTGACTTAGAGTTTGTGGTTATCTAGAATTGTGAATAGGTGGCTTGCATCTGTGTAGAGCTAGCGCAAACTTCGCTTCGCCATTTAGTTGTCTAACTAGTTTGTTTAAGTGTTGTTGTAGAATTTTTTTTATAGGTTATTCACCCCCTCTAGCCATTTAGGACCTTTCAGTCGGGGGTCTCCTCGGGGGTCTCCTTGGGGGTCGGCTCTCGAGGAGGAGTCCTCTCCCTCCTAGGACGCCCGCGGGGGCGACCGGTCCTCGCTTGTGGAGCTGATGCCTCTGCTAGGTCCTCGGGGTCCTCAGTAGCCCTCCGGTAGGCGGAGAACCCCTGCCACTGTGACCGCCTTCCGCCTGACATTTTGTCGAGTGCCTGCAATTACAAAGATAAAACCAATTAGCATAAATAAACAGTGAGTACTTATAAAGAGATATAATTGCAAAATAATAATAATAACAATACAGTAAGTATTACATGAATTAGAAATTATCTCCACGATCGGTAGTGGCTCGTGGCACTCGTGTGTCATCATCACTATCCATATTATCGTACTCTAATGCCTCGTTCTCGTCTTCATCGTCGTCATCACCCGCGTCAGCTCCTAACTGGAACCGCTCAAGCATTCTTAAGTCCTTGCCATTCTGCACCTCAACACCCTCATCCTCATCAATCTTATTGTCTTCTTCCAAGTCCATCAGCGTAAAAATGTCAATGTCAAACCTCCCTTCTAGGCCCTCAGGTTGAAAGAACTCTCCGCTATATGTGTTTGGGTCAAAGATGTAGTCATCATCGTTTGGAAGAGGCGCTTTGCCGCGTGGCGATACCAACTGCACGAGGTACCACCCCACAAGATTCTCGACTTCTTGGCACGCCCATGGGAGATAATAAACTTGGGTGGCCTGTTGAGCAACAATATAGACATCGTCTCCTTTATAGACGGAATCCTATCGAATTTCAACTAGCCCAATCTCAGGGGCTCTTCTCGTGACATCAGGATCGAACCAATGGCATTTGAATACCACCGGATTAAGAGCTTTTGGACCCGGATAGGTGAGCTCGTATATTTCTTCGACTATGCCATAGTAGTCGCGCTCATTAGTGCTGGGCGTACGAACTCCTGTATTCGTGGTCTTTCAATTGGGCCGGCTCTGCTCGTAGCTTCTTGTGTGAAAGCGATAGCCATTCACATCATAAACGGTGAATGACTTGACCCTGCGATCGAAGCCACTGGCGACCTATTTCAACTCATCACTCATTTCCGCATCTGTGTGGGCCTGCACGTTGAGGGCGGATAGATCGTTACATGAAATGAACCATGAAATGAAATACGAGAAAGTTAAGTTGGCCGGTACCTTCGTACTGAACCATGAAATGAAATCAGGGTCACCATTTTTGAGAAGATGGTCTTGTTCTTCAAGGGAAGGATCCCTTGAGCCTCTCCATTGTTCAGTAATAAATTTTCTAAAAAAAACAAGAGACAAGGGGGTCGGATCGATAGGTGGTTGATACTGACGGCGTATGTATCAAGCTCATTGAGAACTTACTGCACATAAGGAGTCACTTCATCAAGGTTCAACAACACATACATCGTGATTGTGTGCCACTCGTCACGCTGCAACATCTAGATCTTCGATGCGCTTGCTCTTCCGAGTTGCCCTTTGAAAAGGCTGAGACTCGATGAACTCTCATCGATGTTGTAACGAGAGGGTGGATTGTGCACGCTAGGAAGGTTGTCCTTATAGTATGTCGTTGTGAAGTTCGACACCTCCTCCAGAATGAATGCCTCTGCCACGGAAGCCTCTATTTTGGCTTTATTTCTACACTTTTTCCTCAGAATCTTTAGACATCTCTCGATTGGAAAGCACCAATGGAACTGCATGGGCCCCCCATCTGTGCTTCATATGGTAGGTGTAAAATTAGATGTTGCATCGGCAGGAAGAAGCCGGGGGGAAAGATCATCTCTAACTTGCATAGCAACACAGGTGCCACTTCCTCTAGGTTAGTAATCATGTCACGAGATAGCTCCTTGGCACAAAGCTGGCAAAAGAAATAGCTCAACTCTGCCTGCACACGCCACACATGCTCGGGGAGGTATCCCCGGGTCATCGCAGGAAGGAGCCGCTGAATCCATATGTGGTAGTCATGACTCTTCATCCCTAACACTCGCATAGTAGACAATTTCACTCCCCTCCTTAGATTCACCGCATACCCATCAGGGAACATTATCCCCTTAATCCACTGCAGTACTTTCTTCCTATGGTCTCTTTTTAGTATGTAATCGGCCGAACCTCTCCTCCATTTCTTGCCGGCAGTAGGAGTCCTCATCACTAGATTTGGTCTATCACACATCTCTTGCAGGTCCAGTCTAGCCTTAACGCTGTCCTTTGACTTTTCCGTGTCCATGAGTGTTGCAAAGAGTGCCTCGGCAATATTCTTTTCTGTGTGCATTACATCGATGTAGTGCGGACAAAGAAGGTCTTTGAAATAGGGAAGCCTAATCAAGCCAGATATATGAGTCCACATGTGTTCCTCTACGTATCCAATGAAACGACCGTTGTCTTTATCAAATTGCAGAGCCTCTATCTCAGCACAGACCTCGGCACCACTCATGACCTGAGGAATGGGGTTGGTGACTTGAACGCCTTTCCTAAAGTGCTTGATGTCAGCTCTGAATGGATGGTCAAGAGGCAGGAATTGACGATGTTGGTCGAACGAAGAATACTTGCCTCCCTTCTTCAACCAAGTGAACCTCACAACTGCCTTGCATACTGGGCATGGGAACTTCCCGTGAACACACCACGCGCTAAATAAGCCATACGCTAGGAAGTCATGCATGGAGTACTGGTACCACACATGCATTTTGAAGTTCCTCTTGGTAGCTCGATCGTATGTCAGTACCGGATTTTCCCAAGCTTCCATCAGTTCATCCCACAAAGGCTCCATGGACACTCCCATATTGTTCCCCGGATGTCCAGGAATTATGAGCGACAAGAATACGTTCTTCGGGTCAATCATGACGCTGGGGGGGGGGGGAGATTGAGGGGGATCACGAACACAGGCCAACAAGTGTACGGGGCCGCCATCATTCCATACGGGTTGAACCCATCTGTTGCAAGCGCCACACGTACATTCCGAACCTCCTGTGCTTTGAGAGGATGCATGGCATCGAAGTGCTTCCATGCATCTTCATCTGATGGGTGTACCATTTTGTCAGCATTGTACCTTTTGTCATTCTTGTGCCAGGTCATCTGTTTCGCGGACTCCTCTGTCATGTACAGCCGTTGGATCCTCGGTATGAAAGGAAGGTACCGTAGGACCATCTCAGGGATATTAAGCTGTTCCTTCCTGCCATCACCATGATCTACCTCCACATACCTAGAGGCTTCGCACTCTAGACAGTGCGTTGCTTTCTCGTGATCTTTCCTGAATAGAACACACCCTTTTGGACAAGCATGGATCTGCTCATACGACATCTTAAGTGCACGAAGAAGTTTTTGTGACTCGTACGTGTTCTTTGGCAGAACGTGACCCTCCGGCAGCAGGGTGCCCAATATTGTCAACATGCCATCGAAGGCGTCTCGACTCAGGCTATACTGTGACTTGAACCCCATTAGGCGTCCAATAGCATCCAGTTGTGAAACCTTTGTCTTCTCGTGAAGGGGTTTCTGTGCCGAGGACATCATGTCGTAAAATGCCTTTGCGGTTTCCTCTGACTCCTCCACCAACCCTTCACCGAATTGCGCCTCGGCGAAGTCTTCCATCATGTCTGCTACCCCGACATCTCCATCATACTCCTCGAGGCGTTGTCTCACCACTTCCTCTCTAATCCGATCAGTTTCACCATGGTGGACCCAGCATGTATAGTTTTCAACGAATCCGTACTTGTAAAGATCTTCCCCCACTGCCTTCTTATGTTTTCTTTTGTTGTTCCCACATCTGCTGCAGGGACATAGCATCCGACTAGACCCTTTAGCAGCCGCACCAAATGCATGCTCCAAGAAAGCACTGGTCTTAGTAACCCATTCGGTGCTCCTACTTGTGTGGCCCGTGTACATCCAGTCACGGTTATCCATTCTATGGCATATACATATGTAAGCGAGTAATAAAACCAACAATTGTATCTACACGGGGTTCCTACCATGTAATAGGTGAAGGATAGGTCCTAATCCCACCCTCGGATGCGTAGCTGGGTTAGTTTCCATGCTCTACTCCTATCCGAGACGAAATTTCAGCAGCACCTCCCCGTTGTTCTCCCGATACACGTCCCGCTAGGGAGAGTGTGTATCCGGAGAACAACAGAGAGGTGGTGCCGAAACTCCGAGTCGGACAGGAGCACAACATGGAAAATAACCCAGCTACGCTTCCGCGGGCTGTCAAAAAACATGGACAATCCGAAAGAGATACTGTCGTAGATATGCAAAGGTCTGCATACCTCCAACTGTAATTCTTTCGAACGGGAGACTTCTAACTAGGTTACGCTTACCAAAGACCAGATACCTAGGGATACGGATAGAGTGGTTATACCTAAGGTGCCGGTGAGGTCAGGGTAGCGGGGCGGTGGTGAGTCGAGGCAGTGGCGAGACGACGCAGTGCTGGCAGACCCGCAACGCCGACGAAGACGATCGGGGTTGCCGAGTCCCTCCTTCTAAAAAAGGAGAAAATTGGTTAGTCCCGACCAAAAATTTTGGCAGCACCTCCCCTGCACGGGGAGGTACTCATAACCTGCACAAAACGTCGGCACGAAGGCCAACAACCACATATATCTTCACAGAAATCATGTACTTAACTTATATTTACATGCACACAAAAAATACAAAGTAATACAAGAACTATAAAAAGCACTCAACTACTAATTACTACTTACTACGACTTACTCTACTAACACAACTATTAACTCAGTACTTACTACTACTAAGAACTTACTACTACTACTAACTACTTAGTACTACTAACTACTTACTAATTACTACTACTACTCATAACTACTAACTACTTGTTGGGGGAAAGGACCCTCGGCAGAAGCGCCGCCCGAACTGATGCTCGACTTTAGCCCTCGCGCAACGCCTGGTGTGCTTGCGAGGTCCCTCTCCTATTGGAGACCGTTACCCTGACCCCCGGATGCGGGGTCAACCCTCGTCACTTTTTGTGCTTCCGTGCAGGTCTAAGGCGACGGTCGCGCTGCAGGAAACCTTCGGTGATTCACGACGCCACCTTCGTAAGGAGCGAAGGTCCAGGCAAGCGGCAAGTGTGCGTTGCCCCAGAGGCAAGCGGAGCCTGAAGGTCCGGCGAGCACGGCCGAAGGTTAAACCTTCGTCCTTCTCCTCCGGAGGCAAGTAAAGCCGGAGGTCCGGCAGATGGCGGAGGTGCGCGGGCCCAAGGGCGAGCGCGGCCGAAGGTCAAGACCGCCGCACCTCTCCCCAAAGGTGAACAAGGGCCAGGTGGCGGCGCGCTGGGGCGTGGCCGATTAGGGGTTCCGCTTCAGCTGTGCATTTACGCTTTTGCCCTTCCTCCCTGCGCGGAGGCGAGGAATCTTTGCTGTACCCTTCTGTAATTTGGCCCGTGCCCCTTGGCATTCCCTATAAATACCAAGGGGATGAACAGTGTAAGGGAGGATTTTTTGGAATTTGAGCACTTTCCACTTCCGTCTAACCTTCGCTATTGCACCCGACACTTGGCCGCCTTCGCTCCTTCCCCTGCACAAGTGCGGGGGTGGGGCAAGTGCATTCCAACAGTTTGGCGCCGACCGTGGGGACCGAAGTCTGAAATGGCGGGAAACAGGAGAGCACTTTTGACGAGGGACCAGCGCGTCGCAAGAGAGGCGGCGGCGGTGGTCCCGCCTGCTGAGGAAATTGCACAACCCTCGGGAGGAGAGAATGTCACCCCGGAACCCCAATCCCTGGGCCCCCAGGCCCGAGTGGCGACGCAACCGCACCCACACACTTCGGGAGAAGGAGAGGGGGAAGAAGAAGAGGTGGGCCTCGAAGCCCTTGAAAGGCTCGAGGCTGAGCTGCAAGAGAAGAAGAGGCGCCTGGAACAGCTTGAGAGGCATAACCGACTGCGCTCGATCAGACAGAGGGCGGACGAGGCCAGGGAGCAGCTTCGCCGTATGGAAGAATCCCTCGCCGCGGCAGAAGCCGAAGCCGAAGGCTGGGATAATGAGGAGATACCCCCGTTGCGAGAGGGGAATGAGGAGCCGAATCTAGATAACCTTCGTCACCATCCACCACCCCCACCACCACCAGTACACCCAGAGCCATATCCTGTGAGACACCCAAACTTCCGCCAACTCTACCCAGATGAGAAAGAACAAAACCTTCGCATTCAGCGAAGGCATCAGCAATACCAAATGCCGTGCGATCCAAAGTCACCACTCTCCCAAATACTCCAAACCCAGCCCTGGCCACCATGCTATAATCCACAAAACCTACCCCGCTATGATGGACTTTCCGACCCTCGCCAGTTCATCATGAGCTACGAAGCAGCGGTTGCCGCAGCAGGCGGTGACGAATCAACAATGGCAAAATCTTTTGTCATCATTCTGCGAGACATCGCACAAACCTGGTACAGCAACCTTCGCCCCGGAACTGTGGATTCCTGGGCCTCCCTCAGAGACAAGTTGTGTACAAACTTCAAGGGCATCACTCCAGCCCCGCTAAACCCCATCGAGCTATTCAATTGCAAGCAAGAAGAACGCGAGCCGCTCCAAGATTACTGGCGAAGGTTCATTCAAATCAGAGCAAGGGCCCCTGGGATATCTGACGAGGCTGTCATCCTCGCTGCAGTCAGTGGCCTGCGCCCAGGACCATGCTCCTCCAAATTTGCCAGAAAACCGGCAAACTCAATCGAGGAGTTGCACGAAACAATGGAAAGATACTGTAGAGCTGATATGGATTTCAGAGCGAAGTCCGACGCTCGGAGGTCTCAGCAGAGGCCACAGCCGAGGCCTCAACCGAGAGAAAGCAACCTTCGCCAAGAGCAAAGCAACGTCGGCGCGATCAACAAAGCAACAAACTTTGAACATCAAACACGGGACGCTCAACACCCGAGCAGCCAAGCCTCGCAGGTTTCGCCACCTCCGCCGAACCAGCGCTACCAGCAGCGAGATCCTGCCAAAATGTATTGTCACTTCTGCGGAATGGGAAAGGGGCACACAACAAAGCAATGCGAATGCTTCGCCAAGGGAAAAGAATTCCATGAATCCAGGAAACTTGCTCTGTCAGACCCCCGAACCATAAACCACACAAGGAAACCAAGCTTCCACCCACCAAATCCAACATACCACTATACCCCCATAAACTATGGCCTACCTTCGCAACAACCCCCCTACACCCACCACCCACTCTACAACCAAACCCATTATCAGCCTTCGAAGCCTCCGAAATCAGCATCAAGCTGATCAACACAATTCAATGCGAGGATTGGAGAGCACCTATCATGGCCTACATCAAAGGACTTCATGAACCCAGCTCCAAAGAAGAAGAGAACAGACTAAAGCAAAGAGTGCGAGGGTACAAGATTGTGGATAACGCCTTGTTCAAAGCTTCGGTAACCTCACCCTGGCTCAAGTGCGTGTCACAGTCCGAAGGTAGCGACATTCTCAAACTCATCCACGAAGGTATATGTGGTTCACACAATGGCCCGAGGGCACTAGTAGGAAAGGCTTTCCGGCAAGGTTTCTACTGGCCAACTGCGCTGAGAGACGCTGAAACCATCGTCAAGAAGTGCGAAGGTTGTCAACTGACAGCAAAAAACCAAAACGGCCCAGGGGCTCCTACAACCCTCATATGCCCAACCTGGCCTCTACAAAGGTGGGCAATGGATCTCGTGGGCCCACTACCGACGGCTCCGGGGAACCTTCGCTATGCGGTGGTAGCCGTGGAATATTTCACCAAATGGACCGAAACAAGACCGCTGTCCTCAATAACCTCCCTCGCAGTAAAAAGGTTTTTCTGGCAGCAGATAGTTTGTCGCTTCGGAGTCCCCCAACATCTAACCGTCGACAACGGCACCCAGTTTGACAGCGAGGTTTTCAAAGAGTTCTGTGCACAAATCGGAACAATTCTATGCTTCGCCTCAGTCCGACACCCGCAGTCCAACGGTCTAGTCGAAAGAGCCAACGCAACAATCTTCCAATCCATATCCAAAAAATTGCAAGGCAGACCCAAAGGCAAATGGGCAGACGAGCTAACTGCAGTCACCTGGTCCCACAATACCTCCGAATGCAGAGCAACCAAATTCACACCCTTCAAACTTTTGTTCGGCGAAGAAGCCGTGCTACCAGAGGAGCTAAAATACGTTTCACCAAGAACAACCCTCGCAAGTGATGAGCCAGCCAAGCTAATTGACAAAGACTTGCTAGAAGAAACAAGATGCAGCGCAGTTCACAACCTTCGCAAGTATCAGGAAGAGACCAAAAAATGGAGAGATAAAAAGGTCAGAATCAAAAACCTACAGAAGGGCGACCTCGTCCTCATCCATAAACAAAACGCCAGTATGGCCGGAAAGTTCCAGCCTAAGTGGACAGGCCCGTTCCTGATCACAGAATGCAATCGCCCAGGCTCTTTCCACCTCTCCGACAGCGAAGGTAATATCCTACCACACACCTGGAACATCGACGACCTTCGCAAATTCTACCCATAGCGGAGCCTTAGCGAGCCCTCGCGTTATGTAATCTTCGTCACTTTCTATGTTATCTACTCTCATGTACTTAACAAAAACAGGAGCTGCACTCTTTTTCCTTACGAAGGGGCGTAAGGTTTTTTAATGAGGCAGTATCCAAAGCATTAATACAGGCTAGAGCCCCCAAAAAAGCAAACACTCCAACCTTCTACTCCCAAACATCGAAAAAGCGGATCTCTTCCAAAGAGCGCTACATTCGATGAAAACCTGCTAAGATTGCTTCGAAAAACATTCCTTTTCTTTTCAAAGCAAACTTCACCTCCGCCTAAGATAAGGGGAGGAAAGTCGAGCACCCTGGCACAAACGACAGGGGCTCGCAAAAGCAAACTCACCTCCGCCTAAGATAAGGGGAGGAAAGTCGAGCACCCTGGCACAAACGACAGGGGCTCGCAAAAGCAAACTCACCTCCGCCTAAGATAAGGGGAGGAAAGTCGAGCACCCTGGCACAAATGACAGGGGCTCGCAAAAGCAAACTCACCTCCGCCTAAGATAAGGGGAGGAAAGTCGAGCACCCTGGCACAAACGACAGGGGCTCGCAAAAGCAAACTCACCTCCGCCTAAGATAAGGGGAGGAAAGTCGAGCACCCTGGCACAAACGACAGGGGCTCGCAAAAGAAACTCACCTCCGCCTATGATAAGGGGAGGAAAGTCGAGCACCCTGGCACAAACGACAGGGGCTAGCAAAAAAGCAAACTTCACCTCCGCCAGAAATAAGGGAAGGCGCGGAGTCCAAAAAATCGAGCATTCTCGCACAAGCAAGCCAGGCCTCGGCGCGGGCCCACTTTCTCCGTCTCGCCCGAGCCCTCCAAGCCAGGCCTCGGGCGAGGCCACATCAACGCGATTAAAAAGTAGTGCGCGAGCCTCGCTAAAAGAAAAAAGGGGGCGTCGCTGTTTTTTCAAAACAAGCTCACACGAGCAAGTGCGCGAGCCTCGCTAAAAGAAAAAAGGGGGCGTCGCTGTTTTTTCAAAACAAGCTTACACGAGCAAGTGCGCGAGCCTCGCTAAAAGAAAAAAGGGGGCGTCGCTGTTTTTTTTTTCAAAACAAGCTTACACGAGCAAGTGCGCGAGCCTCGCCAAGAGTTAAGCAGGGCGTCGCCGTTAAAACAACATAAGAAACGTCAAAATAGCTCAGCAAACATGGCACACAACTCATACGTTTTTCTCTTACCGTTACAAAATAACGTTACAACAGCAAACATATCCCAAAATAAAAAATCTTTACAAGGAACCACCGCTCCCCTCAATTAACTCCAAATCATCCAAACCTTCGGCCTCCACCTCAAACCCCCCCTCCACCGGAACCAGGGGCCCCCACAACAAAGGAGCGGCAGGGACAATTGGTAGCTCCCCGGGCAAAACCCTCGCCCTATACATATACCTATGCCTCGTCTCGTCAACTTCCGAAGGTTCTTCCTTCGGGATCACAAGCGCCCCATCCGAACCAACTTCAAGCTCTCTTTGACCGAACAAATATTCCAAAGCCGCGTTCTCGTCAATATCATCATCACCGCCAGCTTGCGAGGTCGAAGAAGACCCAAACAAATAACGATCGGCTTGGCGGTCTGTATAGTCTGTCTCGCGCCAAAACCGACTCGACCTACTATTTTTTAAATCATATCTCCGCACCTTCGACCACCAAAAACGTTCAAAGGAAAGCGAAGGATATTTAAATCTAGCGCGAGCCCATGATTCACCAGTTATAAAAACATCTTGGTAGTTCAACATCAGCGGGGTCACGTCGAATACGTCTAGCATGGTTCCGTCAGGAACCTGCATGTTGCACAAAAATACGAGATGTCTCAGCCTCGTCAAGTCTTTACAAGCAACCATAGTATCTACAAAAAGGCCTCCCTCGCCCCAGCAAACCCAGGCATCACACCTGCCCAGCTTCCCCTCGATGGATGTCAAAACCCTCGCCAGCGGCGACAGTCGAGGTCCCAGCTGCCGCCTCCTCCGCCGTGGATCCCTCCGCAGCAGCCTCGACGTTCGTCGTAGTTTCCTCTTCCATCGCCGTCGCCCGCGCAGCACCTCCCTCAACGATCGGCCCGCCCCCGGTCAACGCCTCGATCTCGGCGAGCGTAACCCCCGCACAGCTTGGCTCGGGGGCGGCCTCGAAGTCACCCCTCGCTGCAACTTCCGTAGGCGGCGAGGGCATCGCGTCTCGTCGAGCCTATAAGCAAAACAAAAGACAAACCTCGCCAAAATCAACAAACAACCACTCAAAAAAAAAAAACGCAAACCTGACGCGTCGCCTCGGCAGCTTCCTCGAAGGCAAGGGCTCGGCCACCTCCGGAGATCCAAAACTTGCGAAGCAAACGCATCGCACAGTTCCGAACTTCCGCGTCATCAACCTTCATCTGACGAACCTCTTCAACCGACGGAAAACATGGCTCGGCCTTCTGACCTTGCGAAGATGATCACAATCCGCCAGTCGAAGCGTGCTCGCCATTGCCAAGGCCCCGGCGTAGCCACCAAAATCGGCTGCATTGGAAACTAACGAGCTAAACACATCAAGCTCGTTTCCCAGCCAGCCCTCGAAGGCCTCTGCATCAGCTGCAGGCAATGGCTCTCCGGCTGAGCCCCCAGCCTCGGTCAGACAACAATCAAGTTTACGTTTGACGTTCTCCATGCTCGTTCGCCAAGATTTCTTCAAATCAACTAGCCGACCCTTGGCCTCAGCCAAAGCCTTGTCTTTCTCCTTTCCCGCGGCAATCAGATCAGCATTACGCTTCGCCAGCTCAACCGCCTCCTCTCGAGCCTTCGCAGCCTTCTCAGAAGCAATCTTCATTTCATTCTCCTTGTTCTCTAGGCTCCGCGCCAGTTTGCTATTCTCCTTCTCAAGTTCAGTAATATGGTTCCTCATAAACTCCATGTCGGAGCTAACCTTCCGCCTCGCTGAGCGGTTCAAGAGCATCAGCTCCGCCAACTTGACGTCAACGTCATCAAAGGTGTCGCCAACCGCTTGATCTGCAAGAAGGACCTCCGCCTCCGGCACACAAATGCGGCTGAAGATCCGGCCCAGGAAACGCCTTTCCTCCGGGCTACACTGCAAATGGCAGTCCCGAAGGTCCGGACTGGTGAACAGTGCCGTTGCCGGATCAGAAATCCCAAGCTTCTTGGCGTATTCCGGAAGGCTCGACCGGCTAGCCTCGCCAAACGGTCTCTTTCCCCGGGACCGCGCAGAGTCAAGTTCCCCATCAAACTCTGACCCCTCCACCCAAAGGTGCGAGCCCGCAAAGCTGGGAACCGCACCTCGTCGAGGGCTACCTGGCTCAACATCTTGTACAATTTCAAGTGCGCCCTGGGCAACCATCGCACCAACACTAGGCGAGGCTCCGCCTCCAATAGACACCTCCTCATCCGTGTCATGTCCTTCACTAGAACCCTCGCTGCCTTCATCAGACGAACCCTCGTCCGTCTCCCTCTCCTTTGCGTCCTTCTCCACCTCATCATCATCCGATTCATCCTCGTCGCCCGAAGTCTGGACCAAAGCGCCGATCCCTCCAACGCGAGGCACGCGTCCCCCGACTGAACCGGCACCCCGCCCGCTCCGAGCCACGGCCAAGGAAGAAGTGCCCGCAGCAACAGAGCCAGCAGCGACTTTCGTCGCAAGCACCTTCGCTCGGCCCCCAGCCCCGCCACGGCCTCGACCACGGCCCCTCTTCGGCCGAGAGACGATCTCCGTTCCTCCCGAAGCCTTACGCTTCCTCTTCTTCGGCGCATCGTCGCTCGAAGGAGCGGGCCAGTTGGCATACCGAATACCAAGAATGTCAAACATTCTGTTCACTCGACCTTCGCCGCCCACCAAGCTATGGATAGCCTTCACTTCCAGTGGGGAAAGCTTCCCCACGAGCTCGTCTGTCCACTACTGAACTCGTTTGAAAACAGCTTCATTCCCGTCCTCGCGCCTCGGAAATTTCTTAAGCGTTTTTTCCCAAACCTTCTCCAGATCCAAACTAGGTTTCTTCAAGCCCCTACCTTCGTACCTCGGGTCATTCTCCACAACAAACCAAGTCCGCCTCCGGCCAAGAGGCCAAATCTTGGCACAGCAATATTCCTCCACCAAATCACGCGCACACTGAGAACGCGCAACGACCCTCAAGCAATCAACAGCAGCATGGGCCTCGACGCTCATCTTAGCTTCGGCGCCCACATCTCCAAGCACCGGAAGCTCGCCGCAAAGCTCGGAGCTGTCACTAGTTTTGTAATAGAACCAGAACTCCTGCCACCCGCTGCTCCACTTGTTCTTCTGCGCTTGCACCGGAAGCTCCGCGCCGGCGCGATGGCAAAAAGTGTACACCGCGAATTGTCCAAGGCTGGTCTTGCCCTCGCTGTCCGTAATCTTGCGAGGCTGCATGTGAACGCGATGAGTGCGAACAAAACCCTCAACATGAGGAACAACCCCCTGAGACCTGCAGGCCCAGACGTAGACCGACATCTTTGTGAAGCAAGAAGGCGTAAGCTGATGAAACCGCAGGTTGAACCTCCGCAGAACCGAAGTCACGAAGGAGTCAGCTGGGAAGCGAAGGCCAGCCGAAAAGAACTCTTCAAACACCACAACTTCATCTGCGTCCGGCTTCGGCACGGTCTCCCCACTGCTGGCCCTCGCCTTGCCCTCCTCAACCCAGCCCCACCGCACATAAGACGCAATCTCACTTGCGCAAACCCGGCTAAGGCCAAACTCGAAGGTAATCCCCTCGTCCGCGGCTGTGGGAGAAACAGCGCGAGCAGTTTGCTTCAACCTAGCCATCTCTCCAGCTGCTAACGCTACCGAACAACGAACGCCTGTCTCAACCCTCGCAGACAAGCTAAAACAAACCTTCGCTACAAGCAAATTGCAACAACAGGATGGCTATAGCAGCAGAAGGCACAATCAAACCCCCCCACTCACTCTTTCTATTTATAAGCCGGGAAACGAGCCCCTCACCCGACGAAGTCGGCACGACAACCAAAAAACGCGGCGCAAAAAACGAAACAGGCTTCAATATAATAAAGCCACACCACAACGGCCCAGCCCAAGGCAGTCGCGGGCGTCGCTGCCGAGGGCCCCGTTTTTGTCCCCATTAAAAGGCGCTGCTTGGGCCTAAACCACGGTCTTTTAGATCCAAGACAACGAGGGGCTACTGTTGGGGGAAAGGACCCTCGGCAGAAGCGCCGCCCGAACTGATGCTCGACTTTAGCCCTCGCGCAACGCCTGGTGTGCTTGCGAGGTCCCTCTCCTATTGGAGACCGTTACCCTGACCCCCGGATGCGGGGTCAACCCTCGTCACTTTTTGTGCTTCCGTGCAGGTCTAAGGCGACGGTCGCGCTGCAGGAAACCTTCGGTGATTCACGACGCCACCTTCGTAAGGAGCGAAGGTCCAGGCAAGCGGCAAGTGTGCGTTGCCCCAGAGGCAAGCGGAGCCTGAAGGTCCGGCGAGCACGGCCGAAGGTTAAACCTTCGTCCTTCTCCTCCGGAGGCAAGTAAAGCCGGAGGTCCGGCAGATGGCGGAGGTGCGCGGGCCCAAGGGCGAGCGCGGCCGAAGGTCAAGACCGCCGCACCTCTCCCCGAAGGTGAACAAGGGCCAGGTGGCGGCGCGCTGGGGCGTGGCCGATTAGGGGTTCCGCTTCAGCTGTGCATTTACGCTTTTGCCCTTCCTCCCTGCGCGGAGGCGAGGAATCTTTGCTGTACCCTTCTGTAATTTGGCCCGTGCCCCTTGGCATTCCCTATAAATACCAAGGGGATGAACAGTGTAAGGGAGGATTTTTTGGAATTTGAGCACTTTCCACTTCCGTCTAACCTTCGCTATTGCACCCGACACTTGGCCGCCTTCGCTCCTTCCCCTGCACAAGTGCGGGGGTGGGGCAAGTGCGTTCCAACACTACTAGTACTAACTACTAGCTTACAAGTAACTAACTACTAACAAACCACAACTACTAACTTACTACAATCTAACTACTAACATACTAACTTACTACTAACCTTGCCGGCGATGAACGATGACGGCGACAACGGCAAGACGACGACAACCGCGTACAAGGGCTGCTCTTCCTCCTCCTCTCCTCCTCCTCCTCCTCCTCTCCAACGGGCGGGGCGGGGCGGGGCCCCCACCGGCGGGCGGTGCGCGCCGGGGCCGGCGGCCGGCAGCCGGCGGGCGGAGGCGTGGCGTGGGCGCGGGCGTGGGCGGGGCGGGGCGCGGCCGGCGGGGAGGGGCGGGGCGCGGGCGGGGCGAGGCGCGGGCGGGGCGGAGGCGGCGAGCGGGGCGCGGGCGCGGGCGGGGGCGGCCGGGGGACGGCGGCGTGGGGGGCGCGGCCGGCGGGGAGGCGGACTACGGCGGCGGCGGATGAAGTGTGTGTGTGAGTGAGTGTGAGTGTGAGTGTGAGTGTGAAAATGGGCCGGTGTTGTATTTTTTTTATTTTTCGAATGGCTTCGCCGAGTGCCAGATCGGCAGCACTCGGCAAACATCCCGTCTTTACCGAGTGTCGCCGATCCGGCACTCGGCGAAGAATTTTTTTAAAAAAACGGCAAGCACAGGCAGACACGTGGGCTTTGCTTCGCCGAGTGCCCGTCGTCTGGCACTCGGCGAAGAGGGGATCTTCATCGAGTGTCGGCTACGTCAACACTCGGCAAAGCTCATGGCCCCTTCTGTAACACGTGGGCGGTTCTTTGCCGAGTGCCACGTGGCCGGCACTCGGCGAAGAGCAGCTCTTCGCCGAGTGCCTACCACGTGGCACTCGGCAAAGTTTTTTTTGATTTTGGACACCAAATTTTTTGTGGATCATCCCCACAGTACCATGGCCAACATGTTCAAATTTCACACTTTTTCAAAGCCTTTTGTTATATTTTATGTTTTTATTGTATTTTCTTGAATTTTCGCACCAGACGCAAGTTTGAACTGCGGGTGCATCGAATAATGGATTTCAATGATTCGAAATTTATTATTGTTGTTCTTGAGTGTATGTCGAGGCCAAATCCCAAAACTGACCCTAGGTTTCGATCAACGTGCTCACGGGGCAACGCCTCCAAATTATGTGCGGGCGGTTTTTTAATCATAAAAATGCAAATGACTTCCGAAAATCGCGAAACTTGGCGAGATGTTGTTACATCATATGCGTATGCTGAGAAAAAAATTTGAGAAAATTTAGAGCACGTTGTCACATACGACGCTCACAAACCTGCACATCTCAACATCCTCTCACATGTGATCACATGTTGAGTTGTGGAGGTTTGTGAGCGACACTTTGCCGAGTGCTCATCTTTGCCGTCTGGGTAGCGACACTTTACCGAGTGCTCATCTTTGCCGAGTGTACAACACTCGACAAAGAGATGCCTTTGCCGAGTGCTTTTCATTGCCGAGTGTCGGGCACTCGGCAAAGCAGCCTTTGCCTTGTGCTTGGGCTTTGCCGAGTGCCAAATCTCGGGCACTCGGCAAAGAGGCTCTTTGCCGAGTGCCCGAGATTTGGTACTCGGCAAAGCTCCAGGCACTCGGCAAAGCTTGAGTTTCCTGTAGTGTAAAATTAAACATTACCTATATATAAAATATGGCATACAACAATTTATGATGTTCTAGGTGCGCGACCAGAAGCAGAACGAAACGACAAAATCAGCCTAATAAAAGAAATAGATCTAGATGTTGCCAACGCGCCGAGCATGCATGTGTTGATGTGTGATTGGAACCAACATACCTGCATCGTCTTCCTAGCAAGAACTGCACAAATTAGGATTTCAGGATGGAGGTGGGGAACCCTCTAGTATTCTCCAGGCTTAGAAGGTGTGGGTTGGCGGCCGGATTGGTGGTTCTACTAGCAGCAAGCGAGGTGGTAGGGGGCGTTGAGCGGGCGGCGTAGGGCACCCAGGGCGGAGTCGGTGGCAGGGGACGAGGGTCAACATCTTCCTTCTCTGAATGAGATTAGAGAAGGGTAGAGGTCATCCGATGATGGGGGTGGCTGGTAAATAGTATGACTGATGACTGATCGTCGGTGGTGGGTGAGGCCGACAAAGGAGCAGGGCAGTGGTGGTGAATCCCCTGATTCCAATTAGGTGAGGGTGGGGAAGGAGCGGCGGGGGAGGGTGGTGGGCAGGGGTGTGGGTTGGGGCGGTTTTAGGAAGAAGAAAAAATGGAAGGAGAAAAAGAGAAATTCGCTCGTCGCTACTACGTACTACATGTAGTGACGGCGAGCGAGATATTTTCACACTATTGCGGGAAGGAGAATATCCGACTATATATATAGCATACACATAATATTTACATAATACAACTCTATATGCACTTTTCTTACAGTTTTTACTATTAGGGATATATGCCCCTCGTCTCTCTGTAACATTTAACATTTAGGTCTACACCTAGAATCTTTGCTCCACTTCCTCCTTCCAAGTTTGTGGCCACCGATGTGTGCTATTACATGATTTAATACACACCGTTTAAACGCTACACAGTGTTATACCGTTTTCGTTTAATCGGTCATTGTTACTATTTAAACGGTCGTTTTGCCCATTTAAACACATGTTTTTGCCCAAATAGTGGCTAAACGGCAGGTGACCGACTGTTTACCGTTTACCGTTCAGGATAACATTGATGAAAACCGGCCGTGAATGTCACAACAACACAGTCGGTTGGATATATAACCGGTAATGATACTATCACTACCGGTTCTTATACAACCAACCAGCAGTGATAGTTCACTTCCCTGCCGGTTTTTGGGAACCTCCAATCATTTCCAGATTTTGAACCTATAAGCCGACAGTGAAGAGTATATCACAATCGTTTATTGAAAACCGGTTGTGATAGGCCGGTTGTGAAGATCAGTTCTGTAGTAGTGGTACCCGTTGCGTAGTAGAAATTCCAAATTTGGTATATACTATTTGAGAACACTAGGATTCCATGGGAATCGCAGATAACGAGCAGAAGTTTACATTCTTTGCCAAACTGTTAAAGTGGAGATTTCTCTTCACGCATAGTTTATAACGTAGTAATAAAGCAATGACAGCACCAAACTTTTATATCAGTAGTTAACATAACAACGACAATAGTGGCACTTGCATAAGAAATAATTAAATAGTACAATGCCACATTATTTATTAACGACCACACACATGGTCCAACATACGCATAACGGCCACCGGAATTTGAAACACATATAGCAGTAACAATAGTCAACAACAACATACAGATTCTTCTGTAGAACCCCATATTTTTATTGGCACAACGCACAAACACAAGAGAGTATTCTCCGTAGCTGAAAGTTGATAGACGCATGCATGCCCATCTGCTGTAACAACAACAATAGCCGGCCATTTAATTATATTACCAGCGCCGCCAAACATTTTTTCCAGAATTTTGGCCCTGTTACAAAAACAATTTGTATTACTATACAAAGTATTAACGAGACTCTCTCTATATGGAACATAATTTGTAGCAAAATAATAAGGAATTGAAGGTAGCCTCACATATCTTTGGGGACGTTCCATGGGGATATAGAACGCATGAATTTGAAGGTCGACTTTGCTCTCGTGTTCATTGGAGCTTTGGTATGATTTGTATATGACGCCTCGTGCCATGGTGAGTTTCCCGGTACCCCCGACGATAGACCACTCCCCGTCGGATACATTAGGTCCCATTACCTGAAGTGTGGACCCTTCCAAACTGTACCAGTCAACGTATATTAGTACACTATATATATATAAGTAACTTAACGGTGCTCCGCCATCATTGTTATATGCCTTCGTAATTTGTTTTGTTTTTAGTAAAAACTGAAACCAAATTTTCACGGTACCGATTTTTGGAAGAAACCAATCAATAGCTGTTTTTCAAGAAACTAAATTTCTACGGGAACCGAGGAACCAAACCGATCAGTTTGCGAGTACCAAATGCCCATATATATATATATATATATATATATATATATATATATATATATATATATATATATATATATATATATATATGGTAAATTTTATATACTCCCGGGAGTAGTTACTCCCATCTTCAATAATCAACATTATGTATGGATGTATACTTATTTATCACCTTGAGTATGTGTACATACTTATTTTAAGATACTCGAAATCTTACTACCTAAAAAAAATAACATAACCTATATTTTTTAATATATTACTATAAATATCATGACAATACTATATAAAATAAGAATAACCATATACTCTATGTATACATATATACTCAACATAAATATTGTTATAGATATTTTAGTATGATTATATACTTCGCGTACATATACTTCGTTAGGCTATATACATCATAAATCTAGAGATATACCACATGGGAGTAACTACTCCCTGGGAGTATGAAATAATTACCCTATATATATAGTATGAAATAATTACCCTATATATATATATAAGGTAATTATTTCATACTCCCTAGGAGTAGTTACTCTCATGTGTATATCTCTTAATTCATGGGGTTTATGACCGGACGAAGTATACGTAGACAAAGTATATAATCATACTAGACATTCTAGAGTATCATACATGTCATGTATGCAAGCATACATAGAGTATATGGTCATACTTATTTTATATACTATTATAGTGGTATTTTAGTAATATAATAAAAAGTATATGCTCTTTTAATTTTTTTTGCGTAAGTAAGATTTGAAATATCTTAAAATAAGTATATAAACATACTCAAACTGATAAATAAGTATATACACATACACAATATGGTTTATTGAAGATGGGAGTAACTACTCCCGGGAGTATATAAAACTCACCCTATATAGAACTACTATTTAAGATATAACACTCTAAATAATATTTAGAGCGCCGGTGGAGCATCCCAAATCCCACAACCGTAAATGTTGTTACCAACAACCATCTTTCTGTATGCACTAGCAAAGCGATCCCGCAACCGTAAATATTTCAGTCCGCAACCGTAAATGTCGTAGAAGGAAGATAATGATCTGGATAACATTTATGGTTGTGGGATGAGAATTAGCAGTAACTTTTACGGTTGCAGATGAAAAAGAGAATGGTGTGGCTGCCATTTACGATTGCGGGATAAGAATTAGTAGTAACTTTTATGGTTGCGGGAACTGATGACTAGTGACGCTCTAAATAATATTTAGAGCGCTGCGCTTCAAATAGCGGGGTCCTATATTTATATAGGGTAATTATTCTATACTCCCTAGGAGTAGTACTCTCACCTAATAATATACACACGCGAGTCGTGCATGCGTGGAACAAGCTAACGGGGCCGATGATGGTGGTTCCCCGTCGTCTCTTTCCACACGTACGATGGAGTGCCTGGTTAGTTAGCGGGTTCAGTTAGTAGACCTGTTAATTTAATTTATATACTCCTTGGTCATTATTTTCCGCGTCATCTACCTGCCACCGGACACATCCGGCGGTGGCGGCCTCGCAGATTCTAGACGCGTCCGCGGCGCTGCTGTTGGCCTACCATCCGAGATCATGATGAGAGCTGTTTCATGGCGCGCCTCCTCTCGTCCTCGACTCCATCAACGATGGCGCGTCCTCCCATGTTCGATTCCACCGGTGGCGACGCCCAGCCATCCTCCGGCCCAAGCGGTGTCCCTTTCCCGATTTGCATCTTACATTTTTCTGATTAAATAATAGGTCATCCATCGATCCTCCAGCAGAAGACCTACAGCAGTATCATTATGCTACTTCTTTCTTTTATTTCTTTTTCAGTTCTGGGTATCACCTAATACCTACATACTAAAAAAATGTTACAATTTAACATTAATTTTCAGATGTATATCTTTCAATCGTGTTATTACTGCTTGACGCAGCCCCCGCAAGATGAAAGTCATGTCATCATGCTACTTCTTTCTTTCTTTTATTTTAGAAAGATGATAGTATCAACAGATACTCTTTTTCAGTTCTGGGTATCACCTAATACCTACATACTAAAAAAATGTTACAATGTAATATTAATTTTTAGATGTATATCTTTCAATCGTGTTATTACTGCTTGACGCTGCAAGATGAAAGTCATCCATGATTCACTTGATGTATTTTTATAGAGATTATAGATAGATGACAGATCAACAGGTGTATTTATGGGTACCAATTATCAATATATTCACAAATTCCTCGAATACTTTATTTAGTATGCATACATACTCCTTTTAAAAAAGGTATGCATCAATACCCTTTTCATGAAAAAGAAGTATGCTTACATACTCCTCAAATGTGGGTATGTGAACTGCTCAAATGTGCGTATGTGAGCATACTGTTACTCACTAATTAACAAAAAAAAGTATGTCTATATACTCTTAAATTAGTATGTACTCATACATTAATTAATATATACTTTAATGAAGCAATACTCTCGTTTGTATATATTCGATGAGTATGCACGTACGGCTCCTAGGCTGTATACAGACATACATAGCACAAGGACTCCGTGGAGTTCAGAAAAGTGCACCTTATAGTCCTTTTTTTAAATTGGAACATCCTTGTTTTTATAAAGTTTATATATACATACACTTGCGTATCAGCTGTGTGTATACATATATATGCAGTACCACTTGTATGTACATGCATGGCTGCACGCCTGCACATACGTTTATATGTCCATCGATGGTCACCAAGAATCTAAGTTCTCAGAAAAATGGGTGATCGGACGTCCCAAAAATCTAGGAGATATACTTGCCATGTCGCTAGGAGCGCCGCGAATCTCGTGTGATTAGCACCGGCAATAGTAATTAACGGGTTTCAAGTGCACAGCGCCCGCAAACTCAAATACCCAATAAAAGTTGACGCCGTCTGGAGGAAAGTTAGAGGAAGTAGATACTATTATATATATATATATATATATATATATATATATATATATATATATATATATATATATATATATATATACTCCCTCCGTATCACAAATAAAGTTCGTTTTGGACAGCGACACGGTCTCCAAAGCATAACTTTGACCACTTATTTCTTTAAAAATATTTTGTTATAAAGTGGTATATATATACTTTTATGAAAGTATTTTTCAAGATAAATTTATTTATATGATTTTTACATTTTTAAACTTAATAATTTAAAAGTTATTCATGATTTATATTCCCAATATATGTTTGACCGAAACTTTTTTCAAAACGAATTCTAAAAGAGATATGGAGGGAGTATATATATATATAAATAAAAGAACAGATGGAGTATATGATGTATTACTTATAAGAAGCTTAAACAGAGAACAAGACAGCAAATGATGCCCCCTCTAACACCAAGCATTGACATTCACGTACCCGCTACCTTGCTCGAAGACAATGTCAAACGAAGAGTGCCAGCTTGCTTTGCTGCCTTTACTAGCTTGGATATGCAGACCCTTGGCATGAGCAACTGTTTTTCCGTTCTGACAGGGATCTTCTAGATCCCAATCGTTAGCATTCGTGTATCCAAACTTAGAAACACCTCCGGGAGATGCGACTTGTACTTGGTTTTCGTTACCCCAGTAGCGCTGTATCAAGGTCAGCCGGTAGTGAAGCTCATGGAGCTCCAGGGAATGATCAAGGGGTGCTGAGTCGTATGGCGGCGGCATGGCTATCTAGTGCCTAGTAGTAGGAGGAGAGGTTTGTTTTCTATAGCTGATGAATACTCTGGCACCCGGTGCTGCTGTGTATTTATAGGCCAAAGTGTCAAGTGTAACAGAGGCATCACATAACTAGTTGTAGCAAATTTTAGGTACCAATATAATACTATACGGGAAAATTAGGTAATTACACACAAACATGTAGTACATATATAAAGAAAATTATAATATGCTTCTCTGTGGCTATCTTCTCTATTCTTCGTCAATTTGTGAATCTATTCTTCGCCAATTTGTGAGTTGTCATTAATAATTCAATTTAGATTACTTATTCTTTCGCGTCCTGTAACAAACGTGTGCTCATACCGAATCTAACCTCAAGCAGGGTCCAAATTAAGCAGCTGTTGTAAAGGAATAAAGCCATCAATTTACATTAATTCCTTCACGCCTATAACAGCGTGTGCTCCTAACCAAATCTAACCACAATCGCAGGGTCCAAAACAGCTGTTATAGCAAGGAATAAAGATGACGACCGCCCAATATACTTGTGTCTTGTATTGTGTATAGAGGAATAAAGTGACTAACACTACCACAATCCCGATTTACCTTGAGTGCTTAACATTTTCTTGAGGGCCGAAACAAAACTGCCAAGGAAATTTTAATTTTCTTGGCTGCAGACATAAACCTCCAAAAAAAAAATAAACCTCCAAAAAAAATAGATATTTTTGAGTGTTGAACCAAACCGTCAAGGTAAAGGCTCATTTCCTTGGGCGTTACATGAAACCGCCAAGGTAATTGATATTTCCTTGAGTGCTGCTTAAAACCGCCAAGATAATTTGTATTTCCTTGAATGCCACTTGAAACTGCCAAGGTAATTTGAATTTTCTTTGGGTGTAACTTGAAACAACCAAGGAAATTCACGTAACTTTGAATTTTAATTTTTTTAAATTTTACAAATGACCTCAGATGGAGATATAACTTAAACCAAAGTTATAGTATTCGATAAGATCTAAAACTTTTTAGTTCAAACTTTTGACATTTGAAATTATTTTGGGTCTCAAATATTTATTACAAGATTCAACAAAGTGAATACAAAAGAAAATGGTGATATTCACTTACTCACAAGTTGCTTTGAGGTGTAGTGGTAAGAGTTGTCATTGTGAAGTAATAGGTCCAAGGTTTGAATCCTAGCAAGAGCAAGTTTTGTTGATTTATGTTTTTTTTGTTGATTTATGTTTTTTTTTGCTATGGCTCTATGTTTCCTTGGAGGTTGTCGACTGTCAAGGAAACTAGCGGTTTGGAGTATTTCCTTGGCGAAGAGCAAGTTTTGTTGATTTATGTTTTTTTTTTGCTATGGCTCTATGTTTCCTTAGAGGTTGTCGACTGTCAAGGAAACCCTGGCGGTTAACAACCCTCAAGAAAATTACTTTTCTTGGCGGTCGTAATATTTTCTTGTCTCTTTGGCAAGTTAAGTATGGTTCTAATTTCTGGGCGGTTAGCCTCCAAGGAAATTATCCTTGATTGTCAGAACCGTCAAGGAAACTAATTTCTCTTATCTCCTACCTTTGAGTGAATTTGCTTGATGGTTTGTGGTCAAGGATCATTTCCTTGGCGGTTTTGGACACTCAAGGCAATTCAGGACTCTGGTAGTGTAAGTGCATGTGCATGCCACAATGGTGGCAATATATATTTTTTTGCGAACATGTGGGAAAGAGGCCAAAAGAATGGTTTACACGATACTGATATGGCCAAACCCATAGTGCAAATAACATAACCAAAGAAATCGTGGTTAGGAACCTTAAACAACAACCGAATAGAAAAAAAAGGCGATATAGAGAAACCCTCCACCACAAATCGAACCAACCGGCCGTGCATGCAAAAATACAACAACATAAAGGCTGCCAACAAAGGAGATGAAGCCGTAGTGGCAAAGCATTCTCCATGAAGAGACGAGATTACGGAGGCGAAGTATCCGCCCGAGCAAGAACAAACCAGCAACAAAGCATCCACCAGAGATAAACCGACAAAGTATTCGCAAGAGGGGACCATCATGCACTCAACAGCCGACTGAGCGGGGAGACCAAAACGACATCAACAGCAAAGCATCTGCCAGAGTAGCAATGGAGGTAAAGCATGTAGTAAAGAAAGTGGCAACAACTTAACCAAGTATCCGCTGTGAAGAACCGAATGACTGCGACAACACCAAACACTAAGGCAAGGCAGCCTAATGCGAAGAGAAGGTTAAAGCATATGCAGGCACAACATAGCAAAGGAGCAACTCCAGTGATGGACACGGGAGGTGCAACAGACGACTGCCGAAGTGCACCAACGAAGCTTTCAAGAAGGGGATGACATCTCCATAGACCCCAATAATGTTGGGATAAGCACACGAGGGACTTTCATCCCATATACTTGCCCTATCGACGCCTATGATGAAAAAAAACTTAGCGACATCTCCAAGAAGATGGATGACGCTTGCAGGCGCCAGCCAACCGGCTCTACAAATTAATGATTTATAAGGGCGGTTCCCAAGCCGCCTCTACAAGAGATGATTTGTAGAGGCAACTTATAATCCCAGCTGCCCCTATTTGTAGGGGTGGTTGTGAATACTAACCGTCTCTACAAATCATATTTGTAGAGGCGGCTTGTAACTCTAGCCACCCTTAGAAAGTTTTATGTAGGGACGGCTTGTGTTTACAACCGCCCCCACAATCCATTTTCTCGTCAAATAAAAAAAAATCAAATTTTGAATTTGGAATGTGAGCATAAATATATACCAACGCGTTGCCGCGGGTACGACGAAGGAATAAAAATGGTTGTCTCTTTGTATCATCATTGTCTCTTCGTGTCATCTGTTTGCCTTAAATGAATACTTCGAGCCTTGATTTTCGGGTACCTAGGAATTATGGATACGAAGGAGTAGTTTCACTGTAGTGCTCATTAGAGAGTCATTGTAAACCTTAGTGGCTTCAAAACATTTCACCTCAGGTCTCACTCAACCGAACCTTCTCTTCCTAATATACCCGAGGCTCATACCCCCTCCCAGGAGTTATAACAGTTCTATGTATGGCTCCTTTAGGCGTTTTGGAGGACCTCAGAAAATCTATGTGATATGTAATTTTGCCACGTTTTTACTCAGAAACACTGGTTTTAGCCCTGGAGGTACGAAGGAGTGGCTTCACTGTGCCTTACATTGTACGCATTCAGGGACATATTTAGCTTTATGCTTAACACTTTAATCTTTTCTAGATGTTCTAATATGATTGTAACGGTTTCATCCGATCCCCACTGTTAGAATTGTTGGCAAATGATTTGTTCGATCTCGTTGTTAGAGTTTGCTTAGATTCAGACGATGTCGATTAGTAGATTTATCTATCATAGAAAGTGATGTGTTATTTGGTGATATGCATGCACGAGTTAGGCGGTTGATTTTTCATATGTTGTAATCTATATTTTATTCAACACTCGAGATCGGCTCCCTAGCCGATTTATTATGTTCAATAATAACAAATCCATTTTTGGGTATGTTATACTTGTTTTGCCTTGGTTAAGTTAACAATTAAGATACATTAATTAGCCATGCAAACCTTCAATCATGTATATGCACGCAGGATATCGGCTATCTAGTCGATACCTTTTTATGACTGTTTTAATCACAGATCTTGGATGTGTCTAGAGCAACACCGACATGTTCCTCTTTAAATTACTGATTATATCTTCCTTGTCAATTACATGGTCAAATTGACTGGCACACTTGGGATCGGTTTAGCAGATCAACCTACTAAAGAAGCCTCACAAATTGGAGTACGCTCTTGCTTCGGTTCTCTCGGCTGCGGGCGTGTTGCTATATGATATTTGTGTCAAGAGGCTTTTTGGCATGTCCAATGGGTCAACACGATCGTCATCATCATCATGGCTCCAACGCAACCTTAGTTCAACAACAATACCATTCTCGAGGTTTCCATGGAAGAAATTCCTGAAGAAGACAAGGCAGTCATTGATAAAGATATCGAGGAATTCAAAGCTAAATGTTTGATGTCATATGGGAGAACGCGAGATAGAGTGATTCAGAAGATGAATTTGCCAAGAGTTCTGATGTCTAGAGAAACAAATGCTGGGGATCAAGCTGACAAGACACTGCTCGTTGAAGCTATTCATAAAATAATCTATGAAGCACTGGGAGCTCACAACAAAATATTCTTGCGAACCTTAGGTAATATCAAGAAAGAGACATTCGTTGGTTTCCCTACTGATCAATTTGGGCCTGCCCATTTCAATATCCCAAAAACGGGTGCTAGTGAAAGTTCGCTTCAAGTATAGCAGATGCAGGAAACACTACCCATGGAGGCAATGGAGGGAGTACTGGAGTCTCAGTGTGCAGTGGCTTATTTTGGAACAACTAACCAACTACCACCATCGGCTTATAAACGACCACTATAGGGTACGCAGACTTTGCCGAGTGCCGGCTGCACTCGGCAAATGCTCTTTTGCACTCAGCGAAGACTTCACCGAGTGCGGCACTCGGCGACGATTAGTCGGCAAAGAAATGGTTGGCAAAGGTTTCTTTGCCGAGTGCCAAAAATCGGGCACTCGACGAAGCCTTTACCGAGTGCCAAGTCAGCACTCGGCAAAGAAAACAGCTACCGTCAACTTGACGGCTTCTTTGCCGAGTGCTGACGTGGCAGACACTCGGCAAAGGATGTTTTTCTTTTTTTTTTGAAAAATCTTCGTCGAGTGTCGCCGACGTGACACTCGGCATTGACGACATCGTTGTCGAGTGCTGACGTGGCAGGCACTCGGCAAAGTATTTTTCTTTTTTTTTGAAAAAATCTTCGCCGAGTGTCGCCGACGTGGCACTCAGCAAAGAAGCCCTCTTTGCCGAGTGCCACGTGGCCAGCACTCGGCAAAGAGACAGAACTGGAGAAAATTTTGCCCAGCTTTGCCGAGTGCCATGGCGTCTTTGCCGAGTGTGGCACTCGGCAAAGCTGGGCAAATTTTTTTCTTTTTTTTGTTTTTTTCATTTTTGTCACACAAAACAATATATATATTATATATCCATATTCCATCACACATAACACAATATATATGACATTCATATCCATATTTCATCACACAAATGACAATATTTATCACATTCATGTCCATCCATCACAAAACAACATAAATTCATCGCATAATCCATACATATCACACAATTCCGTCCATCCATGCATCACAAGTGAAAGTTGAACCAACACATGTCCAACACAAACGAGTAGTCCATAATCCATAAGTCCAACACATAAGCCGATCACTGCTCACCTTCGCCCCCAGTGCCTGACGAGCTCCCACCTTGCCCCCACTGCCCCCACCCTTGCGAAGAGCCTGCCGGTGGAGGACCTTGCCACTGGGGTGGCGGCACAGCGCCTCCAAGAGTCCACCCGGAGTACCCGGGCTGAGGAGGAACGCCAGGCCACACGTAGTACGACAGATGAGGAGGGCCTCCTGGAGGCGGACACTCGGACTGTGGCGAAGGGCCACCCGGAGGGGACGACGCCGAACCCTGTTCGTTAGTACGACCGAATAAGTGAAAGCAATAAACAACCATATATATACTCACCGGAGTCTCAATAGGACTATGAGGCGGCTGCGGTGGCGGCGACAGATACGGATTTAGCAACGAGGGAGGCACGACCACACCTGGGATGTTGAGACTCCCAAAGAAGCGAGCTATCTCCGTCGACCTCTGCGCCTCCCGCATTTGGGCGGCCTCCATCTCGCGGCGATGGGCCTCCTGCCGAGCCTCGTCCAGAGCCTGCAGCTGGGCCTGGAACCTCTGCATCTCCTCATGCATCTGGGCCTGCAATATTTGTCCCGCAAGGATTAAACAATGCAAAGGAAAGTTCAGGAATGGATGATAAATTGAACTATACTAACCTGAAGCTGCGCCATGGTCTGCTGCCTTGGCCGTATGGCCATGGAGGAGCTCGTGCTTCTAGACCGAATCTCGGCGAGGTTGGGGACAGAGTCCGAGGAGACTGTGCTGCTGGCCATATAGAAGCGACTGTGCTGCCTTCCTCCTCCCAGTCTCATCAGCAGGTCCGTGTCCAGGGGCTAAGAGGCCGGATCGTAGTCCGCCCCATAACGCTCGCGAGCCGCCACCGTGTACTCGTTCAACTTGGTGTAGGATCCCGAGTTGGTGAACGAGTCGGACCCATCCTCCGGGTTGTACTGGGTCTCCGGAGCGGTCGCCTTGCCTTTGTGGGCAAGGTGGTAGGCCACGAACGAGTTACATTCTACGCCACCATGCGACTGGGACTGCAAGAAAGACACAAAGTTGATTGCAAGTAATGAGTATTGAGCGTTAGAATTAAAAAAAATTAATCAGTAGAGCGTACCCATCTCTCAGCATAGGCGTCGAGGCTAAGGTTGCCTTGGTGGTGTGGCACCCCAGCCATCTGCAGGCGGCAGTCCCGGCGCACACTGTGCCTCTCAGCCCACTCGTCCGAAAGCCACCTATCCACAATGGCCTTCCAACAATCCGTGAACTTTTGGCACCAAGCAGGATAGAACTGCATGACAACAAGTCAATTATGTAATATGTCAGAAGATCAATTCCTAAATATTCTTCATGTCTACATACCTGCTCGTACTGCTCCCTGGTGAGGTCGGTCGCCCTCTCACGCATCTTCTCCCTGGCCTGTGCCTTTGTGACCCTCTCACCCCACAAGTCGGCGTAGGCGTAGATG
This sequence comes from Coix lacryma-jobi var. lacryma-jobi, assembly GCA_009763385.1. Classification (NCBI taxonomy): domain Eukaryota; kingdom Viridiplantae; phylum Streptophyta; class Magnoliopsida; order Poales; family Poaceae; genus Coix; species Coix lacryma-jobi. The sequence goes on from CM019831.1 coordinate 124,188,512, forward strand.
ATGCATTGGATCCGCGCCTCGTGGTATATGTCCGTGAGTCGGGAATTGGCAACTTTGTCCAACACTCGGTCCGCCTCGGCCTCTCTCCCCTGCTCGCACGTCCAGTAAAGCTGCATACAGACATAGGGTACCCTTTAATTATTCCAACGAATGCGTAGTATTGAGAAATGTTGTGTGATGAAGACTTACCTAGAAGTCGGCCTTAATCCGGTCAGCAAGGGTCCCGTTGTTGCCGAGCAGGACAGCGCCAAAGTGCTCCCACGTCCAGGGCGGGCCGACAACCCCGACGTAGGTGACGTTGCCAGGGAAGTGCCTCTTAATCAGAAGAGTCAAGGTGCCATTGATATGGCGAACCTTGCCCCCTCCGCTCACAACCTTCCATTGACTGCACGAGTCATTAAGAACAATTGTTAGTCAGAAGTTCGATTTTCAACATGTCATATGAACAAGTAGTGATAACATCAATGGTTACTTACGTGTGGCCAACGGGTCGAATCACCGGACGACAGCCAAATGGGAGAGGCTATTACGGGAGCTACGAGGGCCGCGTAGGTAGACTGCCCTCGAACCGGAGGAAGTGGAACCTCCAGCTGCCGGCAGGGCCACCTCGTCGTCCGAAGAGGTAGTGTCGTCGTGCCCAGTCTCGTCGGGGGTCGCGTCGGGGGTCTCCTCGGGGGTCGGCTCTCGAGGAGGAGTCCTCTCCCTCCTAGGACGCCCGCGGGGGCGACCGGTCCTCGCCTGTGGAGCTGACGCCTCTGCTTGGTCCTCGGGGTCCTCAGTAGCCCTCCGGTAGGCGGAGAACCCCTGCCACTGTGACCGCCTTCCGCCCGACATTTTGTCGAGTGCCTGCAATTACAAAGATAAGACAATTAGCATAAATAAACAGTGAGTACTTATAAAGAGATATAATTGCAAAATAATAATAATAAAAATACAGTAAGTATTACATGAATTAGAAATTATCGCCACGATCGGCAGTGGCTCGTGGCACTCGTGTGTCGTCATCACTATCCATATTATCGTACTCTAATGCCTTGTTCTCGTCTTCATCGTCGTCATCACCCGCGTCAGCTCCTAACTGGAACCGCTCAAGCATTCTTAAGTCCTTGCCATTCTGCACCTCAACACCCTCGTCCTCATCAATGTCATTGTCTTCTTCCAAGTCCATCAGCGTAAAAATGTCAATGTCAAACCTCCCTTCTAGGCCCTCAGATTGAAAGAACTCTCCGCTATATGTGTTTGGGTCAAAGATGTAGTCATCATCATTTGGGAGAGGCGCTTTGCCGTGTGGCGATACCAACTGCACGAGGTACCACCCCACAAGATTCTCTACTTCTTGGCACGCCCATGGGAGATAATAAACTTGGGTGGCCTGTGGAGCAACAATATAGACATCGTCTCCTTTATAGACGGAATCCTGTCGAATTTCAACTAGCCCAATCTCAGGGGCTCTTCTCATGACATCCGGATCGAACCAATGACATTTGAATACCACCGGATTAAGAGCTTTCAGACCCGGATAGGTGAGCTCATATATTTCTTCGACTATGCCATAGTAGTCGCGCTCATCGGTGCCGGGCGTACGAACTCCTGTATTCGTGGTCTTTCGATTGGGCCGGCTCTGCTTGTAGCTTCTTGTGTGAAAGCGATAGCCATTCACATCATAAACGGTGAATGACTTGACCCTGCGATCGAAGCCACTGGCGACCTGTTTCAACTCATCACTCATTTCCGCATCTGTGTGGGCCTGCACGTTGAGGGCGGATAGATCGTTACATGAAATGAACTATGGAATGAAATACGAGAGAGTTAAGTTGGCCGGTACCTTCGTACTGAACCATGAAATGAAATCAGGGTCACCATTTTTGAGAAGATGGTCTTGTTCTTCAAGGGAAGGATCCCTTGAGCCTCTCCATTGTTTAGTAATAAATTTTCTGAAAAAAAAACAAGAGACAAGGGGGTCGGATCGATAGGTGGTTGATACTGACGGCGTATGTATCAAGCTCATTGAGAACTTACTGCACATAAGGAGTCACTTCATCAAGGTTCAACAACACATACATCGTGATTGTGCGCCACTCGTCATGCCGCAACATCTTCATCTTCGATGCGCTTGCTCTTCCGAGTTGCCCTTTGAAAAGGCTGACACTCGATGAACTCTCGTCGATGTTGTAACGAGAGGGTGGATTGTGCACGCTAGGAAGGTTGTCCTTATAGTATGTCGTTGTGAAGTTTGACACCTCCTCCAGAATGAATGCCTCTGCCACTGAAGCCTCTATTTTGGCTTTATTTCTATACTTTTTCCTCAGAATCTTTAGACATCTCTCGATTGGAAAGCACCAATGGAACTGCACGGGCCCCCCCATCCGTGCTTCATACGGTAGGTGTAAAATTAGATGTTGCATCGGCAGGAAGAAGCCGGGGGGAAAGATCATCTCCAACTTGCATAGCAACATAGGTGCCACTTCCTCTAGGTTAGTAATCATGTAACGAGATAGCTCCTTGGAACAAAGCTGGCGAAAGAAATAGCTCAACTCTGCCAGCACACGCCACACATGCTCGGGGAGGTATCCCCAGGTCATCGCAGGAAGGAGCCGCTGAATCCATATGTGGTAGTCATGACTCTTCATCCCTAACACTCGCATAGTAGACAATTTCACTCCCCTCCTTAGATTCACCGCATACCCATCAGGGAACATTATCCCCTTAATCCACTGCAGTACTTTCTTCCTATGGTCTCTTTTTAGTATGTAATCGGCCGAACCTCTCCTCCATTTCTTGCCGGCAGTAGGAGTCCTCATCACTAGATTTGGTCTATCACACATCTCTTGCAGGTCCAGTCTAGCCTTAACGCTGTCCTTTGACTTTTCCGTGTCCATGAGTGTTGCAAAGAGTGCCTCGGCAATATTCTTTTCTGTGTGCATTACATCGATGTAGTGCGGACAAAGAAGGTCTTTGAAATAGGGAAGCCTAGTCAAGCCAGATATATGAGTCCACATGTGTTCCTCTACGTATCCAATGAAACGACCGTTGTCTTTATCAAATTGCAGAGCCTCTATCTCAGCACAGACCTCGGCACCACTCATGACCTGAGGAATGGGGTTGGTGACTTGAACGCCTTTCCTAAAGTGCTTGATGTCAGCTCTGAATGGATGGTCAAGAGGCAGGAATTGACGATGTTGGTCGAACGAAGAATACTTGCCTCCCTTCTTCAACCAAGTGAACCTCACAACTGCCTTGCATACTGGGCATGGGAACTTCCCGTGAACACACCACGCGCTAAATAAGCCATACGCTAGGAAGTCATGCATGGAGTACTGGTACCACACATGCATTTTGAAGTTCCTCTTGGTAGCTCGATCGTATGTCAGTACCGGATTTTCCCAAGCTTCCATCAGTTCATCCCACAAAGGCTCCATGGACACTCCCATATTGTTCCCCGGATGTCCAGGAATTATGAGCGACAAGAATACGTTCTTCGGGTCAAACATGACGCCGGGGGGAGATTGAGGGGGATCACGAACACAGGCCAACAAGTGTACGGGGCCGCCATCATTCCATATGGGTTGAACCCATCCGTTGCAAGCGCCACACGTACATTCCGAACCTCCTGTGCTTTGAGAGGATGCATGACATCGAAGTGCTTCCATGCATCTCCATCTGATGGGCGTACCATTTTGTCAGCATTGTACCTTTTGTCATTCTTGTGCCAGGTCATCTGTTTCGCGGACTCCTCTGTCATGTACAACCGTTGGATCCTCGGTATGAAAGGAAGGTACCGTAGGACCATCTCGGGGATATTAAGCTGTTCCTTCCTGCCATCACCATGATCTACCTCCACATACCTAGAGGCTTCGCACTCTGGACAGTGCGTTGCTTTCTCGTGATCTTTCCTGAATAGAACACACCCTTTTGGACAAGCATGGATCTGCTCATACGGCATCTTAAGTGCACGAAGAAGTTTTTGTGACTCGTACGTGTTCTTTGGCAGAACGTGACCCTCCGGCAGCAGGGTGCCCAATATTGTCAACATGCCATCGAAGGCGTCTCGACTCAGGCTATACTATGACTTGAACCCCATTAGGCGTCCAATAGCATCCAGTTGTGAAATCTTTGTCTTCTCGTGAAGGGGTTATGTTCCAAGGACATCATGTCGTAAAACGCCTTTGCGGTTTCCTCTGGCTCCTCCACCAACCCTTCACCGAATTGCGCCTCGGCGAAGTCTTCCATCATGTCTGCTACCCCGACATCTCCATCATACTCCTCGAGGCGTTGTCTCACCACTTCCTCTCTAATCCGATCAGTTTCACCATGGTGGACCCAACAGGTATAGTTTTCAACGAATCCGTACTTGTAAAGATCTTCCCCCACTGCCTTCTTATGTTTTCTTTTGTTGTTCCTACATCTGCTGCAGGGACACGACATCCGACTAGACCCTTTACCAGCCGCACCAAATGCATGCTCTAAGAAAGCACTGGTCTTAGTAACCCATTCGGTGCTCCTACTTGTGTGGCCTGTGTACACCCAGTCATGGTTATCCATTCTCTGGCATATACATATGTAAGCGAGTAATAAAAACAGCAATTGTATCTACACGGGGTTCCTACCATGTAATAGGTGAAGGATAGGTCCTAATCCCACCCTTGGATGCATAGTTGGGTTAGTTTCCATGTTCTACTCATATCCGAGACAAAATTTCAGCAGCACCTCCCCGCTGTTCTCCCGATACACGTCCCGCTAGGGAGAGTGTGTATCCGGAGAACAATGGAGAGGTGGTGCCGAAACTCCGAGTCGGACATGAGCACAACATGGAAAATAACCCAGCTACGCTTCCGCGAGCTGTAAAAAAACATGGACAATCCGAAAGAGATACGGTCGTAGATATGCAAAGGTCTGCTTACCTCCAACTGTAACTCTTTCGAATGGGAGACTTCTAACTAGGTTACGCTTACCAAAGACCAGATACCTAGGGATACAGATAGAGTGGTTATACCTAAGGTGCCGGTGAGGTCAGGGTAGCGGGGCGGTGGTGAGTCGAGGCAGTGGCGAGACGACGCAGTACAGGCAGACCCGCAACGCCGACGAAGACGATCGGGGTCACCGAGTCCCTCCCACGGGTCCTCCTCCTTCTAAAAAAGGAGAAAATTGGTTAGTCCCGACCAAAAATTTTGGCATCACCTCCTCTGCACGGGGAGGTACCCATAACCTGCACAAAACGTCGGCACGAAGGCCAACAACCACATATATCTTCACAGAAATCATGTACTTAACTTATCTTTACATGCACACAAAAAAGGAAAGTAATACAAGAACTATAAAAAGCACTCAACTACTAATTACTACTTACTACGACTTACTCTACTAACACAACTACTAACTCACTACTTACTACTACTAAGAACTTACTACTACTACTAACTACTTAGTACTACTAACTACTTACTAATTACTACTACTACTCATAACTACTAACTACTAGTACTAACTACTAGCTTACAAGTAACTAACTACTAACAAACCACAACTACTAACTTACTACAATCTAACTACTAACATACTAACTTACTACTAACCTTGCCGGCGATGAACGATGATGGCGACAACGGCAAGACGACGACGGCGAGACGACGACCACCGCGGACAGGGGCTGCTCTTCTTCCTCCTCTCCTCCTCCTCCTCTCCAACGGGCGGGGCGGGGCGGGGCCCCCACCGGCGGGTGGTGCGCGCCGGGGCCGGCAGCCGGCGGGCGTCGGGTGGCGCGGGCGCGGGCGGGGCGCGGCCGGCAGGGAGGGGAGGGGCGCGGGCGCGGGCGGGGCGGAGGCGGAGGCAGGGCGCGGGCGGAGGCGCGGGCGGGGCGGGGTGCGGCGCGGGGGGGCCGGCGGGCGGAGGCGGGGCACGGGCGCGGGCGGGGCGGGGCGGGGCGCGGGCGGGGGCGGTCGGGGGACGACGGCGTGGGGGGCGCGGCCGGCGGCGTGGGGGGCGCGGGCTGGTGAAGTGTGTGTGTGTGAGTGAGTGTGAGTGTGAAAACGGCCCGGTGTTGTATTTTTTTTATTTTTCGAACGGCTTCGCCGAGTGCCCGATCGGCGGCACTCGGCAAAGATCCCGTCTTTGCCGAGTGCCGCAGATCTGGCACTCAGCGAAGAATTTTTTTAAAAAAAATCGGCAAGCATCGACAGACACGTGGGCTTTGCTTCGCCGAGTGCCCGCCGCCTGGCACTCGACGAAGAGTGGATCTTCTTCGAGTGCCGGCCACGTGGCACTTGGCAAAGCTCGTGTCCCCGTTCTGGCGTTGCTTTGCCGAGTGCCACGTGGCCGACACTCGGCGAAGAGCAGTTCTTCGCCGAGTGCCGGCCACGTGGCACTCGGCAAAGTATTTTTTTTTGGATTTTGGACACCAATTTTTTTGTGGATCATCCCCACAGTACCATGGCCAACATGTTCAAATTTCACACTTTTGCAAAGCCTTTTGTTATTTTTTTTGTCTTTATTGCATTTTCTTGAATTTTCCCGCCAGACGCAAGTTTGAACTGCGAGTGTATCGAATAATGGATTTCAATGATTCGAAAATTATTATTGTTGTTCTTGAGTGTATGTCGAGGCCAAATCCAAAAACTGACCCTAGGTTTCGATCAACGTGCTCACGGGGCAACGCCTTCAAATTATGTGCGAGCGGTTTTTTAATCATAAAAAATGCAAATGACTTCCGAAAATCGTGAAACTTGGCGAGATGTTGTTACACCATATGCGGATGCCAAGAAAAAATTTGAAAAAAATTGGAGCACGTTGTCACGTACGACGCTCACAAACCTCCACATCTCAACATGTGATCACATGTGAGAGGATGTGAGATGTGGAGGTTTGTGAGCGTCGTACGTGACAACGTGCTCCAATTTTTTTTCAAATTTTTTTCTTTGCATACGCATATGATGTAACAACATCTCGCCAAGTTTCACGATTTTCGGAAGTCATTTGCATTTTTTATGATTAAAAAACCGCCCGCACATAATTTGGAGGCGTTGCCCCGTGAGCACGTTGATCGAAACCTAGGGTCAGTTTTTGGATTTGGCCTCGACATACACTCAAGAACAACAATAATAATTTTTGAATCATTGAAATCCATTATTCGATGCACCCGCAGTTCAAACTTGCGTCTGGCGCGAAAATTCAAGAAAATGCAATAAAGACAAAAATATAACAAAAGGCTTTGCAAAAGTGTGAAATTTGAACATGTTGGCCATGGTACTGTGGGGATGATCCACAAAAAATTTGGTGTCCAAAATCCAAAAAAAAAACTTTGCCGAGTGCCACGTGGCCGGCACTCGGCGAATAACTGCTCTTCGCCGAGTGCCGGCCACGTGGCACTCGGCAAAACACCGCCCACGTGTCACAGAACGGGGACACGAGCTTTGCCGAGTGCCACGTGGCTGGCACTCGGCGAAGATCCACTCTTCGCCGAGTGCCAGACGGCGGGCACTCGGCGAAGCAAACGGCCCTGGATGCCGTCTGGGTAGCGACACTTTACCGAGTGCTCATCTTTACCGAGTGTACGACACTCGGCAAAGAGATGTCTTTGCCGTGTGCTTTTCGTTGCCGAGTGTCGGGCACTCGGCAAAGCAACCTTTGCCTTGTGCTTGGGCTCGGCAAAGAGGCTCTTTGCCGAGTGCCCGAAATTTGGCACTCGGCAAAGCTCCAGGCACTCGGCAAAGCTTGAGTTTCCTGTAGTGGACCTATCTAGAGTGGTTCAATCGTGTGGATCTCCCTAGTCGTTTCAGAGTTCCGGACTTCATTAAATTCACTTGGCAGGATAACACTAGTACCTTGGAGCATATCAGCAGATATCTTGCTCAGTTGGGGGAGGCATATGTTGAAGAAGCCCATAGAGTTAAATTCTTCTCTGTCACTATTTGGACTAGCATTCACTTGGTATGCATCATTGCCTAATGGATTTATATCTAGTTGGGATGATCTAGAGAAGAAGTTTCATTCATACTTCACTAGCACTAGAGAGAAAAAGCTCACTGACTTGACTAGCATGAGGCAGAGGAATAATGAGTCAGGCCTGGATTTTCTTCAGATCGAGATTCAGACATACTAGAAGCTTGTGTTTCACATTGAATCTGCCGGAGGATAGCCAGTTAGCTGAATTGGCTATTCAAAGGATGCAACCACAGCTGAGGGAAAAACTTATTGTCATAATTTTGAAAATATTGGAGCACTATCACATAGAGACTTAGCATTGAATGATCAGTGGCAGTTCCAACAAGAGACTAATAAATTATAAATTGAGAAGGTCCTTAACTGCATTCACTACAAGAAATACCCTGATACGTGACGGTTCAATGGTGACCTTATCAGAAATCCTCATAGAATATTGTAATTCGTGACGGTTTATTTCTGAGGTGCTAAATCTACGACGATCGGTTAAGAATCGTCACGGTTTGACGTCACTCATCCATCGTGCACTCCGCTTCTAAATATTGGCCCCTCCGCGCCATTGAGTTTCGAATATCCCACATGGTAACAGACCTCAAAATCTCCATGACTTAAAAAAAATCCCAATCTTATCATCTCCCACCACAGCTCCCTTGTTCTCCCACGCACGAACAGCGGCGGCACATCCACGCAGGCTCGCTGCTCGTGGCGAACCAATCCCCAATCTCTCCTCTTCATTCTTCAGCCCAGGCGAGCGGCGACGGCAAGGGGGCGGCGCTCCACTCTCAGCGAGAAGCGAAAGGGCCGGTTCAGGGGACGCGGGGGGCGGGGGCCTGCTGCTGGCTTGGGACTCCTTGCGGCTGCTAGATCTACAGGGCGGCAGCCGACTAAGGGAGGCCAAGAGGGGCAACATGGAGCGCCCAATGGCCAGGGCGGCGGCAGCACCGACGTGCAGTCAACCTGGACGACCGAAGGTGAGGAATTTGATTTCTTATTAACGATTCAGATCCTCCCCAACGTGCTAATACATGAATAAATTAATGTTTTGTTTGTATGATTGTTGTATCTTGTGTTAATGCAGTGATGTAGGCCTAATTAGGGAAAAAACTAAATAACAATGATGCGGACCTAATTGGGGAAAAAACTAAATAACAACTCCATGACGGTTCATTTCATCACTATAGCATTGAGCTATTGTTGCTGACCAGTTAATCCATGATGAACACAAATACCAATTTGTGACGGTCCATTTTGATCCAGCAAATGTATGACGCGGGATACATGACCTTTTCTTGGATCGTCATCGTAAGTTAACCGTGACGCATTTTTGCTTGTAAACCGTCATGTATAATGGTATTTCTTGTAGTGATTCAAAGTAGTGGATCTAATGGTTTCTATTTGAACTATCAGATTTTCGTCGTCTTCAGAAGTTTCAGAGATAATCTTGAGCTCCTTGGAGATCTGCTTGCCTTCTGCGATGGCTATAGTCAACTATTTTCTCTTCTGCTCTATGCTGCTGGGGATTGGAGTTAGGATTGACTCATTCTTGGATATAGCATCATTCACTTCTTACAGCTCTTTCTCTAAAGCAATCTTCCTAGCATATAGATTCTGAAGTTTAGGTTTAACATTTGCAGAAGTATTCTGAAGATCACTAAGAGTAGAGTACAATCCATGAGCTTTTTCTTTATTTGAAGATTTCTGCCCCAACAGTAAAGATTTTTGAGTCAAGTTCCTTTGAGACCTTCTTATTTTTGGAGTACAATATTCAGTCTCGGCAGCTGACATAATTGAGCTCAAGAGGTTTTGGGGTAGAGCATCTTTGACATCCATAATAATGCTCCTTACCAGATCTGCAATCTGAACTAAATCGGCTATATTTCAAAAGAAAGGTAATATATCATTTAGCCGATTTAGTGATAGCTCAGCAGATTTCCCTTGAGCTACCAGAGAGGAAGACACTTCATCTTCATATACAAATTTGCTGTAATCAAAAGAGTAGCTCAAAGATGGAGATTTGGGTTCCTGAAAAGCAAAATTCAGTTAGGAAGTTATAACAAGTAAAGTTTTTTTAATGGCAAATACGGTCAAGTACCTTCTCTGGAGGAACAACCGATTGATTGCCAGTATCCTTGACAACGTCATGTTGGATCGGCTCTGAGGTATTGATATGTTCAAAGAGTGTTGTATTGATATGTTCAAAGAGTGTTATTAACATCTCTTAGCATCACTTCAGATAACAACATCAGAAATGTGGGTAGACAATCCTAAACGTCATCACCTTAAAAGCTAGGCTATCACCACTAGCATTAGAGATATGGTTGTATTTATGATCATGCCCTTATAAAATATAAAATAAGATTATCTGCAAGCGCACAGATAAAATACACCCGTTGTAACATTTCACCTAGGAGAGTTTCAAGGTATCGTTATTCATATTATGCCTCTAAATCTAAGTTCTCAAGAGAGTGGCAGGAGATAAACTTCTACAAACTAAAACACACACATGTATATGATAAGAGTTCAACTAGATCTTCTCAACACAGGAATCAATCATAACAGATATAAGATAAATAAGATAAATAGAACAAGATAAACCGAAAAGAGTTTCACAGAGCATTTTCCATCCAGGGTTTGATCATAACTAAAACTAGAAAAATATAGATTAACTTCCTAATATGGTTCTAACTGTAAGTCAAACTACATCAGTTAGTGCAATTATATTTAGCAATCATAGTTAGAATAACTTATATTTATACGCAGAAGACATCACGTATGGAGGATCAGATCCAGAGTCTATCCCCTCCAGGTGACCACGTTTTACTAGGCCTATATTCGGGGAGTGGACTACAGAGGAATCAACGAGGCCATAAGAGTCACCCTCGCGAACTACCATTTGCTGGCCCAGAATATAGGGTGCATTCGTAGGTAAACAATGTATAAGCAGCACACTTACACAATGTTGACCACTCACCCCTCGATCATCGGAATAAGCGCTATACGAACAAGAGTATAAACATAATTATACCCTAGCTATGCTTAGCATATAATCAAAGTAGATGATGAACATTATAATTATAAACACGAAATAGTAACAAGTCATATCAAGTATCAACTAGAACAAGAACTAGAACAAGAATAACAATTAGAACTAGATAAAGAACACAATGATGAACTAGAAGAAGTAGAATATGAACTATAACACATAGATGATGAACTAGAAGACAATTAGACAAATAGAAGAACAATGTTGATATAAGAGAGAAGTTACAAGGCTTTACCTAGCCTCCTCATGACTAGATCCAAAATTCGAGCTTCTAATTCTATTCTAGCTATGCCCTAGGATGGTGGAGCTCTTGGTTGTCCTCTCAAGAAATACCTCTGAACCAAATGATCTGATGATGGATTGAATGAATGACTGAATGCTTTCTCCTCAGGGGGGTCTGGGTGTGCTTATATAGGCCGGTGGGATGTACCGTAGCCTTCGAATCAAACATGTGACACCCTGGTGTCAATCGTGCATTAGGATCATCATTAGCCTCTAATCATCATGAGCATTGCATTGCATTAAAGTACTTGATGAAAAGTGTTATAATTTTATGTGCTAGGTTTGAATAAGACTTGTTTGTTTGTGTTGTTTTGACATCGCAAAAAAATTTATTAAATAGAGAATAATGTAAGCAACACTTTTTATGTTTATGACTTGTCTTAATTAAGTTTGGTTTAGAAATTAAAAATGCAAGTTATAAATTAATTTCTAGCTTTAATATTAGCTTTAATTTAGAATAAGGAGTAAAAATGCTTTTCTATGTTTGTATCCTATACAAAAGTTGTAGAGAAAATTATTTCGAACAACTTTTGTTTTAGAGCCAAACCCTAGTTTTGAGATTTTGAAACTGTTTTGATCAGCAAAGTTTCGAAATTATTTTGAAAAATGGAGAAACATTTGGAAAAATAAAAAACCCCAACGCCACACTTCCGGCCCATCTGGCCTTTCCGGCCCAGCTCCCCGCCAGGCCGGCCTACGCACACTTGCGCTTGCGCGCGCGCACCCGCGCAGGCACGCCGACTAGCGGACATGCCATACGCCGGTGCCCCGCCGTGTGGCCTCTGCCGCCTGCCGCACCACCACAGCCGCCCAACTGCGCCGCACGCCCTCCACTCGTGCCTGCAGCACGCCCGCACCGCACGTCGACGCCCTCAATCCGCGCCTCTGCCACCGCCACATCGCCCGCCGAGGCCACTCATCGACGCTGACCGTGGCCCCCGCCACGACCAACCGCACTGCCTGGTCGGGGGCAAAACGGATGCTAGCGCCGGCATCCGCCCCATTTGCCACTCCCATTCGCGCCCACTCCTGCACGCTCCATCTCGCTCACGAGCTCTCGACCGCGAGCTCGCCATCGCCGCCGAGCGCCGCCACCGCCCAATCCGCCCTCTCCAGTGCACCGCAGGCCAATCAACTTCGCACATCACTCCGCCTTGAGCTCGCACACGCCGTGCACACGCTCAAGCCACCTCCGAAGCACCACCCTCGCCGACGCACTTCACCCCCTTCCGCAGCCGCTGTCGTCGCCGAGGAGTTTGCGGTTGCGTTCCACCACCACACCGAGCCTCCACTGTCCATCTTCTTCTCCAATGAGCTTCAACGCACGAAAGAGAGGTGAGAACCCCCATCCGCCTAGTCTCTACCGATCCCAGCTCCCCGTTCGTCGCACACCGACCACCATGGCCGCCGCCGCACGAGCACGAGGCTAGGCCTCACCGGAGCTCCCTCGGCCAAACCAACCCCTCTAGGGTCCCTCTATAGGTTCATTGATCCTCACGCACGTGCCAATTTGGCCAATGATCGCCGGAAACGGTGTAGCCATATCTTACCTTCACTCGCTGCCGGCCATCTCCGGTGGTGCGCTGGCCAAACCATCACCACCATTCGACTCGCCTCGACGAGACGAACTCAACCGTAACACCCTCACCGCCAGCGAGCTCACTTCAGGCGAGCACCGCACGGTCAGCGCCCTCCTCTGTCTCGCTCTCGCTGACAGGTGGGCCCGTTGACCCACAGGACCCACACATCAGCCACACCATGGTCCATGGACCGTGACACCATGGTCCATGGACCGTGTCCACCGAGCCCTGTGCTGAGGGGTTCTCTAGAAAACATTTTTCTTAAATTGTTTTAATGTGCTGTCCATGCTTGTTTATTTTATAACTCAAGTTCTATTGGTCCAAATGATATGAAACAAATTTTAATGATGAAGTTATTTTAATGATGTAGAGCTATCTAAGAAAAATATGAAAGTGTTATTTTAATGATGTTTACTGTACTGCATTTAATTATTTAAATAATGCTTGAAATAGAAGTTAAATGCTTTACTGTATTTCCTTGTCAGATAAAAACATGGTAAAGTTTGAGTATGCTCCTTACTCTTTTGAGAAGCTAGAAAAAAATATGTGCGATACTATTTCTGTAAGAAAAGTGTTTATTAGCAAATTAATGCCTTTTTAGCTGTTTTCTTAGAATAATTCTGTGGTAAAAATCTGCACAATTAAATTATGGGAATTTTTGTGTAGTCTCAATATGCTCTGTTAAAGATAAGAAAAATATAATATGTGGTCAGTTGTACAACAGAAAAAGGACTTGTATTTCAACTATGTTTTTCTGTAGTTTTCTTTAGCATATAGGAAATAATATTGTAATGCTATTCATGAAACTTTCTTGATAAATAGGAATTAGTGTAAAAAACCTGGGAAAATATGTAATCTATTGTTCCACCCTTTTCTAGAGGTGTTGTAGTTCAAGGGTTTAAAAATGAGCAAATCTTTGGACATTTATGCAGATAAAAGTATACATGTTTTGGTAATGAATTTTTCTGAGTAGACTTGCTTTCTGTAGTAGTAGTAGACGGGAAAAATGTGAAATTTGGTGTTTGACACTTTCCTATAGCAGAGTTAGTTCAAGGTGCCTTCTTGGCTGTTTGTTTAATCTTTTTATACCTGCTGAATATTTACTTAGTTCTTGCTGAAAATTCTATGGTGGAGTCCAGAATGCATGTAGTAGTTGTTTTAATTTTTGTAGATTTTTCTGAGTAATATAAATAGGGTTTGCTGTGTAACCGGTGGTTTACTCAGAATTATTGTTGATAAATAATTTGAATTCTGACTAGGTATTTCAAAGGTGGTTTAAGAAGTTGGTTTTGTAGAATTAAATAAGAAATTTCGCTAATAGGGAGGAAAAGCAATCACCTCCTTTTGGTCAAGTTGCTTGTGTGCATATCATCATTTGCAGTCACCATACGCATTGTATGCATTTATTCTTTTAATTACTCGCATACATTCAGGATCGATAGCGCCAGAGACCAACCAAGAGCCGGTGCAGACCGAGGAAACCGCGGGAGCAGACCCTGACATTAACCTTCCAGAGTGCCCCGCGCACGAAGCGTCATTCTTCTCTCGAGACAAGCCCCGGAGCATTCTAAGACTCCCAGTTTTTATAATTAAATTACTTGAGTATTTTATATTATGATTATGATGCATTGGGTATAGGAGTTGTTTGAATCCTATTTGATGTATTATCCTTCCTTAATTATTGTTTACTCCTACCTTGCTATCCTGATAAATAAAGTAGAGTAACCTTGCTTAGTCTGCTTAGTATAATAGTAAATAGGTGATGTTACTGTAATGCCCCAGGAGGGTGATTATTGGATTACTATTGGCTATATGTGCTATCGTGAAAAAGAACCTTGAGTAGTGATGAAATACGGTCAACTGTAAGGCAAAGCACCAAGTATGGAGACTTGGGGGCAGTCCGTCATTTGGATCGTGTAGGTTTGTTTATCGATGATGGACCTCAGCATTTTTGAAAGCGTCCTCTTACTTAGGGTGTCGGTGACGTATTCTCCGACCCGAAGCCGGTTAGACACTGTTCAGCCGGTCTCAACCCGTGTCGCACCCTCTAGTATAGAAACACGATCTGCCTCAGGATGACCACGTTTAGTTCCAATTGGGTGGTCCGTGCTTGAACCACGATGTTTACCACATGGACAATATCAAGCGGTGACCCAATGCATGGACCCAACAGGGGAAAGTGTGAGTTTGAATCAAAGCACCAGCTGGTTTGTAATTCGATTCGAGTCGCCGTCTTCCCCGGTTAGTGGGAAACTATGTCGAGCTTCTTCACGATACAACTCCATGTGATATTGATGGTTCAACTAAAACTTTGATAAGAAAACCTGATATGGTATTATGTAATTGTTTGCTAGATTCAAGTGAGTGCTCTAGCACAGGTGCAAAACCTAGAAGTAAAGGATAGGATCAAATATGACTGCTTATATCATTAAATGATAAACTCTCCTAACCTGAGCTCTTTCGCAAATGAAGTTAGCCAACCTTACCAAATAAAGCCTTGCATACCCTTGGTGTCTTTATTTTCAGTTAGACGGGTAAGTCTACCTGAGTACCTTCTCATACTCAGGGTTTATCCCATTGTTGCAGATGGCCAGGTATACTATGACTATTGTAAGCATTGCCTTTACCCATTGAGGGAGACGAGGAGTAAGCCTTGAGCAAGGTCGTCTATGAGCTCACCTTCTGCTTTTGTTGGACTGGACTATTTAGTGGCACAATATTTCTGAGAAAGTGTGAGTTTCTGAAAAACAATGTTTTATTTGGACCACGTATGTGGTGGTTGTACTCCCGAACTTCCGCTATTTGAATCTAGGTTGTAATAAACTTTAAGTTTCATACTCTAATTTATCTAAGTTTAAACTGTTGTATCTTTATGAATGTGTGTACCTGAACGATGTGATCCTGGATGGTTGTAAATTGTTTGAAATCCTTCGAGATTTCTAGACTACCAGGGTTATATGGGTTCCAGTGCAAGTCAGTGGCAGTTAAATTGGCTACGGTTGTACTTGGGCTCTTATAATTTGGATGGTTCCGTCACAAAACCGACCTTAATCAAGTGCCTAGATACGTCGAGGAGGTCGGTTAGGTCATGCCATGCGAAGATGGGCCTCATTCCTTGGGCTGCCCAGGCCGACCGACCTGGGGTGGGGCCGGTCGGCCCCACTTTCCAGCCGCCGAGCTCCTCCTTCGTCATGGTGTCTTCTAGATCCTTCCAGCGTAAGAGTTGGTTGGTTTGTGCAAGTAATCATGGCGTGGTTGGATTCTTTGTCGTCATCTTCCTGTCTGGTCCCTGGATAATCCTAGTTTACTGTAGCTAATGGAATTTTGTCTGTTACACCCTTGGACTTTATATGGATAATGCTTCTAGAGTGTTCTAGAGTCTTTCAAGTCGTTTTCATCGAGGACTCTCGCTCCGGGACTCCAAATATTGCAGATGATATGTCCGTTTCGATCGTCTCGATGAGCTCTGCACAATGGTGTGCTTTGATTCTTCACTTGTGATACTTTCTTATGATGAAATATTGGATATTCTACAGAATAAGTGAGAACAACACAACTCATGGAACTCGTTGGAATCAAACCCTACAACTATACTCTTTAGATCATTTTAGGTCATTTATGGGTTTAGTTGATGGCTTAAAATAGGATTTGACTGCTGTCGACAACTACACCAGTGTTCAAACATAAATTCTCCTCCGGATTAGAATCAATTATTTTAACTTTCAAACTTACTCTTTATCTTCAATTATGGTGCTTGTTGCTTTCACTTGGGTCTTGAGCAATTTAAAAAGCAGAACGATCAAGTTAAATACTATGTCTCAAGTTCTTTGATCTACCTTCATTGTGGAGTTTTGTAGAATTTTCAAAATAAAACTCAGAGATTCCTTCATATGATCCTTTTAAGTCTCTCATTTGTGGTATTTGTGGATTCTCTCCAAGGTAGTGAGTGTTGTGCCTTCTCTCACCCTATAACTAATAAGTTTTTTGTGGAGTTCATAGGTGGGAGACAACCTATACACACTTACATAGCATCTATTACATAGTCAAAGCATGGATCCAGAGAAATTTGACATACAATCAAATCAAGATGTGCATGTGTGTGGACCTATATGCGGAATGAATGGGTGTGGTGGAACATTGGTGATAAACAATTGTGAGGGTGAAAAACACAGTGATGATGATGTAAACATAATGGTTGTAGACCTTATCTTACTTTGCTCCTTGTAAAGATACTTATCTCTCTTTTAGGTCTCCTGCTAGAGACAACATGGGCTATTTATTTTTTAAGGTGGACATCGAAACACCCCTAATTCTACTTTACTTTCGGACACTTGTCTATTTTTGCTTTTCTTCTCTCTCTTTTTTAACTACTTTTGCATAGCCCATTCATCTTTTTGCAGAACAATATTTGGAGAGATAACAATAATAAATTGGAGCATTTATGAATGGCAATAAAGACATAAAAAGGTCATATGAATGAATGGAATATTTTTGGTTGTTCACTCCCAGGGGAGAAGTGGAACATTTTTTAGTGGATCTAAATGTAAGGCATGTTTTTTGCGTACTTCCAGTGTAGAAGTAGCATATATGGGTGGAGTGTATGTGATCTTGATTTTAACTGTACGACGAGTCTCTAAGGGTCAACACGATTTGACCACACTCAACGCATATGCAAGTAGTAAATATAAAGAGTGGACTTCCTAGTCTATCAGACATGTATCTCAGGTTGTGGTAGAAATTTCAAACACTCATCATAGAGGATCTCATTATATAGTATTTTTAAGTTTTTAAATTTCCAGAACTCTAGTATCACTAGAAACAAGATAAATAGTAGTTCAACCTTTTCATATCATACTCATCAAATACCTAGACTTAGGCCAAACTTTTGCAGCCCCACAAGTTTCAGATTCAAAGCAAATTTTCATGTTAAAACAATCTTATCCAAAACTCGGGGGAATTCAAGGTTGAACACTAGGCACTTGAAGAATTACGATAGAGCAACTATTCATCATTTCCATACAAATTAATTATATTCCCTAGAGCTCTATTATTGAAGACAAGTTTTTATTCTAGATCATCATTCTTCATTTATTGACTAACATTAAACACACACACTCATTTATGAAAAACTAATAATAAAGGCATACCTTAATCACGAAGATAACGGTGGTGCGTCTCCCCCAAGTTAATTCGTTTGATCGCGTTGAACCTTCATGTGCCCGAATATTTTTGTTCTTTTTCTTTTTAAGGGTGAGCCTTCATGTGCTCACATATTTTTGGTATTTTTTGTTTTGAAATGAAATTCAAAAATATATATACCTCGGATAACGGGGGAGCCTTTTCCCCCAAGCTAGAATGTTCACGTAATCGTTCTCTTGGTAGCGTATATGTACTTCACTCCTCTGGTCCTTAGTGGATGGTTGTTGCCTTTATCCCCTAGAGTGAATGAAGTTATCTAGCTTTCTCATTGATTCTTGCTAAACTCAAATAGACAACAAAGCTCATGGAATTGATTAAGCGTCAGTGGTTAAACCATATATGCCTTATTGAGCCTTATAGGTGTTCAAGCCAACATGATTTTACAAGATCTTAATATTTTTGGATTTTTTAATATGCAGATGCAAAAAGTAAGAAATTATTGTTTTTGCATCCACAGTAAATAGTTGGACTTGTTCACATGAGGCTTCAAGAGTTTTTTTAGATGCAATGTTGTAATGCAACAGGATTATTTTTATTTTCTTTTCCAATGCAATGCAAAAATTAAAATGCTTGCGGATAAACTATGACGATGGCAGAAATGACTGTGGATCAAATATGAGAAATATAAAAACTATGCAGAAAAAAAATATGAGGATAACTACCGATTTTTACATTTTGGCGAAGGTTCGGATATTTAGGTTCGACGAACCGGATCTTCCCTTCGTTCGGACCTCCCAAGGTGTGTCGGATGGTTGAAAAGTTATTATTGATTCTATCTATTTAGGTGCTATCTTTTTCTTCCATACTTTCTTAGTCTGAGTCTTCACTTCCTGTGGTACACTGTCTTGAGGTTTATCTTCTTCTTTCTTTTCTGGGATAACGTTAACAGCTTCTTCTTCATGATCAGCCTTTCCATTCTTGATGGCTTGTTTCTTTTGGCGTTGAGAGTGGCGTCTTTCACTTTTGTTCTTCTTGGGTGCTTCATAGGTGGTGTAGTTGTTAAAGTAGCAGAGTACCTTCTCTCCAGGAAAGTGAAAGTGAATTTCCCCTTGCTTCATGTAGATGATTGCACTTGTAGTGTGAAGGAACGGTCTTCCTAGGATGAGGTGGACATCATCCTCTTCTCCCATGTTGAGAACCAAGAAGTCGGTGCGGACTTTATGACCTCTAATTCTGACTACGACGTCTTCCACCATTCCTTCTAGAAGCCAGAATGATTGGTCTGCTAGCCTTACTTGCAAGTATGTTTGGCACAGTGGTGTATCATGAAATAAATGTTTATATGTTACCGTAGACATGATGTTGACACTTGAGCCAATGTCGTAGAGCGTGTTGTAGAAGATAGTCCCCTTGATCATGCAATCAATGGTGGGTACTCCTGGATCGTACGTCTTCTCAAGGCATAGTGGAGGAAGAATGGGATCTCCTGATGGTTCAACAGTGTTGACCATACATACTGGTTCTTATTCTTGTGGTTTCATCTTGTTCCTCCTCTTTCTATTGTTGTTCCTCTTCTTTGAGGCAGTAGGTGCATACTCGTGCTCATATAATGACTGAGGATGTACACGAGTCTTGAGTGTGTGATTCTTGAAACTGAGCCTCTCCTTCCTATCATTGATCGTGAAGCAGATCTTGGCGCTTTCAGTGCAAATGATGGCTTTAGATGAACTTAAGAATGGTCTTCCCAAAATGATGGGTGCTCTTTCATCTTCGCATGTTTCCACAATCACGAAGTCTACTAGGACATATGAATGTCCAACTTGTATTTGAACATCTTTAAGGATTCCCTTGGGGTAGCACAGTGTCTGATCTGCAAGCTGCAAACATATGGTTGTGTACAATAATGGTTGACCATGAATTTTCTTATAGATTACCTTAGGCATAATGTTGACACTTTCTCCAAGATCACAGATGGCTTCATCAAAGGTATGGCGTCCAATGGAGAAAGGGATGACAGGTCTCCCTGGATCTCTTTTCCTCTCTAATGAGTGCTCATATCCCCATCCTTGTTACAAAATTTGCAGTTTCTAATTCTTCCAGTTTCCCCGAAATCTTACCTTTTTTGGTCACAGGTACTGAAGCATCTAGCTAAGAGTTTTGTGATTCTATCATCTTATTAAAGCTAAGCTGATTCTTTATAGCAGAAGTAATTTCCATTTTATTATTAATGGTTTTAAGAATTTTATCATTGGAAGCTATCTTTCTGGACATGTTATCAATAACTTTATTTTGATTAATAATCATTTCTCTTAAAGGAGATTGGTTGAAATTATTACCTTGGTAGTTACCTGAGTAGTTACCTTGGTAGTTGGGCCTCTGTTGCTGATTCCACCCTTAATTCTGTTGAGGATGATAGTTGTTGTTGTTGTTGTTGTTGATGTTGATGTAGTTCACATTCTCTTGGACTTTAGGGAAGTTGCTTTCTATGTGGCTAGTGCCTTCACATTCTTCACAAGTCATGCAGGAATCGTGGACATCATGACTTCCTTCTTCTCATAGTTTCGTTTGTCAAGCTTCTTTATGAATAGGTCCATCTGAGCAGACAACATGTCTACTTCTTTGAGTTGATGCATTCCTCCTCTCTTCTTCCATTGAGTGTGTTCTTTGTTCCATCCTTGGTTGGAAGCCATATTCTCAATGAGAGCTGTTGCCTCTTGAATAGTGAGTGACAAGAATGATCCTCCAGTAGCTGCATCGACATTATCACGGGCACTTGAAGTGAGACCATGGTAGAATGTATGCATAAGTAGCCAATTCTCCATCCCGTGGTGAGGGCATTTTGATATATTATCTTGAAAGTGTTCCCATGCCTTAGGGACAGATTCATCGTAATATTGCTAAAAACTTGAAATCTTTGCACGTAGGGCATTTGTCTTGCCAACGGAAAAGAACTTTGCTAGGAAAGCAGTGGAGCAGATCTCCCATGTAGTGTTTCTATCTTTGTTGGAGTAGAACCTTCTCTTCGCTCTTCCCAAAAGTGAGAATGGGAATAAACTGAGGTATATGGCATCCTTGGTGACTCATTTGATGGTGAAAGTGCTCCAAATCTCCAGGAAGTGTTGGAGATGGGCAGTCGCATCTTCATGTGCTTTCCTACAAAACTGGCTGGCTTGCACCATGCTAAGCAGAGATGGCTTGAGTTTGAATCCATTATCTCCCACATTGACTGTTGGTCCAGTCCTAATGTTGGCAGTGGTTGGAGCAGAGAATTCACGGAGAGTCTTGTTAGCCATGTCTTCTAACACTGGTGTTAAGCTTCAGCCTGAGTGTCTTCAGACAAAGTGGTTGGAGATTTCCTAAGCTTGGCTTTGGCTTTTCTGATTAAAACCTCAGGATTGTCAACGTAATGTGTCGGTCGATCAAATCCAGTCATACATCACCCTGCAATAAGATATTCAAGAAATAAACAAAAAGATAGGGTGAGCCTGTTTGAGTGAAGATCAATAGTGTGTCTTGATTATCATAAACATGTGTGTAGAGTTTTTCCTAGTTATTCTACTTATATCCTAATATCTTCTGGTCTTCTCTGAGTAACTTAAAAAGGTTAGGTGGGATGTGCTTTTGGAATTACATATCCTCGGCAACGGCGCCATAAATGCTTGTTGACATCTCTTAGCATCACTTTAGATAACGGCGTCAGAAATGTGGGTAGACAATCCTTAATGTCATCACCTTAAAAGCTAGGTTGTCACTACTAGCAGCAACACTAGAGATGTGGTTGTATTTATGATCATGCCCTTATAAAATATAAAATAAGATTATCCGCAAGTGCACAGATAAAATACACTCGTTGTAGCATTTCACCTAGGAGAGTTCTAAGGTATCGTTATTTATATTATGCCTCTAAATCTAAGTTCTCAAGAGAGTGGCGGGAGATAAACTTCTACAAACTAAAACACACACATGTATATGATAAGAGTTCCACTAGATATTATCAACACAGGAATCAATCATAATAGATATAAGATAAATAGAACAGGATAAACCGAAAAGAGTTCCACAAAGTATTTTCCATCCAGGGTTTGATCATAACTAAAACTAGAAAGAGATAGATTAACTTCCTAATATGGTTCTAACTATAAGTCATAGACTACATCAATTAGTGCAATTATATTTAGCAATCATGGTTAGAATAACTTATATTTATACGCAGGAGACATCACACATGGAGGATAAGATCTAGGGTCTATCCCGTCTAGGTGATCGTGTCTTACTAGGCCTATATTCGGGGAGTGAACTATAGAGGAATCAACGAGGCTATAAGAGGCACCCTCGCGAACTACCACTTGTTGGCCCAGAATATAGGGTGCATTCGTAGGTAAACAACATATAAGCACCGCGCTTACACAATGTTGACCACTCACCCTTTGATCATCGAAATGAGCACTATACGAACAAGAGCATAAACATAATGATACCCTAGCTATGCTTAACATATAATCAAAGTAGACAATGAACATTATAATTATGAACACGAAATAGTAACAAGTCATATCAAGTCTCAACTAGAACCAGAACTAGACAAGAATAAGAAGTAGAAGAACAATTAGAACTAGATTATGAACACAATGATGAACTAGAAGAACTAGAAGATGAACTAGAACACATAGATGATGAACTAGAAGACAATTAGACAAATAGAAAAACAATGTTGATACAAGAGAGAAGTTACAAGGCTTTACCTAGCCTCCTCATGACTAGGTCCAGAAACTGAGCTTTCCTCAACTCTTCTAATTCTATTCTAGCTATGCCCTAGGATGGTGGATCTCTTGGTTGTCCTCTCAAGGAATACCTCTGAACTAAATGATCTAATGATGGATTGAATGAATGATTCAATGCTTTCTCCTCAGGGGGTCTGGGTCTGCTTATATAGGCTGGTGGGATGAACCGTAGCCTTCGGATCAAACCGACCTTAATCAAGGGCCTAGATACATCGAGGAGGTCGGTTAGGTCACGCCATGCAAAGATGGGCCTCATTCCCTAGGGGCCTAGGCCGACTGGCCTAGGGTGGGGCCGGTCGACCCCACTTTCCACCTGCCGAGCTCCTTCTTTGTCGTGGTGTCTTCTGGTGCCTTTTAGATCCTTCCAGTGTAAGAGTTTGGGTTGGTTTGCACAAGTAATCATGGCATGGTTGGATTCTTTGTCGTCATCTTCCTGTCTGGTCCCTGGATAATCCTAGTTTACTATAGCTAATGGAATTTTGTCTGTTACACCCTTGGACTTTATATGGATAATGCTTCTAGAGTGTTCTAGAGTCTTCCAAGTCATATTCATCGAGGACTCTCACTCTGAGACTCCAAATATGGTAGATGATATGTCCGTTTCGATCATCTCGATGAGCTCTGCACGATGATGCGCTCTGATTCTTCACTTGAGATACTTTCTTATGATACAATATTGGATATTCTGCAGAACAAGTGAGAACAACACAACTCGTGGAACTCATTAGAATCAAACCCTACAACTATACTCTTTAGATCATTTAGGTTATTTATGGGGTCAGTTGACAACTTAAAATAGGAGTTAACTACCGTTAACAATTGTGCTGGGCTTTGAGTACCTGGATTAGTGTTAAGATGATTTGAATATTTTAGAATTCATATTAACAAAGGGAGAAATCAGAGTCTTGATGTAGAGGTTTGCAAAAATCTTACCTCCAACTGAATTTTGAATTGGAGAACCAGCAAAGTGGGTTGACTGGGATTGAGCTTCAGAATCTCCAGGGTTTTCTTCATTAGAATTTATCTAACAACAAGCAGAGTTTTCATAACTATAAGGTGAATGATGAAGGGGATAAGTTTGACTTAAATACCTGGGTAACTGATGAAGTTCCTTTATTCAGCTTAGAAGAGATGTCTTGTAAAACTTGTTGGAAAAGGAATCAGAAGGGGAGCTCATTCGAGTTATTGAATTTTGATGTTATACCTCAGCAATATTTGTTGAAGCTTCTTTTTCAGCATCATCGTCATGAGGAGAGGGGAGATCTTCCTAAGATGGCTTAGGCTGCTCAGTTGCCAAGAGAGGGTTGGCAAAGCTAGATTGGGCTCCTTGTTTCAAAAAATTAATGTTGAAAGATAGTCTGATCAAACAATGAAATATGGTAGAGGATGGGCTTGCCCTAGTTTTGGATCTTTTGCCCCTTTTGTGAAGGTTTTCAGGGCACCTAGCTCGGTTGTTTTGTGCTTCTTGGTCAACAGAGCCACCTGAATAGCAAGACTGTTCATGAATCTTGTAAGCGAGGGAGCATGAGATCCCAACCTTACATTTGGGCATGGGGGATAGTATTGAATTGTAGTGCCTTTTCTATTAACCTCTAGGGATTGGTCTCAGCATCGTATTGAAAGAGCAAGATTGTTAGAAGAAGAAAAGAGAATGATTTATCTAGAAAAGAGTGAGCTAGAACATACCTCTATCAGATTCATAATTTTCATCTAGGGAATGGTAGAAGAGATGAACTGATTTACAGAAAATATGAGCATCTCATTCTTGCCACCAGCCATCATAGAGTAAAGATGAGAATGCGGCTCTTCCCTAGTCTTTTGGTGCATAAAAGGGTAGGTCTATACCGAAGTGAAAGACTCTGTTGGCTTCCAATGCACTATTGATTCCTTCCCTTGGTTTCAAGATCTTGAGGAAGTATAAACTTGGGGGTAGTTGACCAAGGCTGAGTTGGTGAGAAACAAAGCAAGGGTTGTAGAATTTATAAGTGTGAAGGAGGTCTAGATTTCTTCCAACCATGCCTCGGCCATGGCAAAAGTCTACTGGAAGTGCACAAGGCCTGATGAAACAATTAAAAATTAAGGTGGCTGCTTCATTTGTGCATCCAGTTTCAAACTGGAACTGTACAGGGAACACCATGCTATTCTCTTCATCTTCATCATAGGGAAGCCATACCAGATGTTCCTCATCAAATCCCTTATAGAAGAGCTTAAAGAATTTCCCTTTACTGAAGTTAATTGAGAGTGTTGATGCTGCCTCACCATAGTTCATACCACTTTTGTATTTTTTATTTGGTTCTTTATCCCATTCAGGATAGTTGGAGGAAGAGAAACTCAAATTTCTGAGATTTGGCCTACAAATTTAAACATGTATAAGTTGAGCCAGAGTTGCAGAAGCCACCAGGGACCTGTGATAGTGCCAATCACTTCTCATGTTAAAATCTTGGCAGAAACTTTATTCACAGGTTATTACCACCAGGGATCCCAAAAGAAGCTTCCCCATTCGAATCTCATTGCTGACTGAAAGACATTCTGCCAGATACTTATTATTGAAGTTTGGACCACAGGCAGATCCATAGAAAAAGAATTTCTCAAGCCACATGTTTTAAAAAGCAATGTCCTCTTTATCATCTACAACTGGAGTGTCTTAGGCACAAGTGTCTATATATTTGCACCAAGTTGAACTGTCAAAAAACTTTCCTAATTTCTTGGCACCAGCACCCATGTAAT
The DNA here is from genome assembly GCA_009763385.1 of Coix lacryma-jobi var. lacryma-jobi. Lineage (NCBI taxonomy): Eukaryota > Viridiplantae > Streptophyta > Magnoliopsida > Poales > Poaceae > Coix > Coix lacryma-jobi. Next base: position 124,213,999 of record CM019831.1, read on the forward strand.
CATAAGGATTGGATGATCCTGTAATTTTGAGCCCATCAGCCTGTAGATGTCTGCCAAAGTGAGAGTCATGACCAAAGATAAAAGCATTCACAGAGTTAGACTAAAAGTAAGAAGCAACTACAACATTGGTTCATTCCTCTTCGTCTCTGATAATGATAGAATAATACATTGGTCGAGATTGGAACTTTCCCAAATTGGAGTCTTCCTATTTGACACTCTATGGAACCAATTCCTCCAGTCGATTGGGATATGTTGCCATGTTCTGAAAGTTGAGCCCCATGCACTGGTGAAAGGTCCTAGTTTGGTTTTGGTAATTGAGTGACAACTTTAGGTGGACTAATGGTGTTTATGTGAGATACACAGGTGATTAGTCTACAGGTACATGTGTGTGAGCAATTGAGCCATGGAGGTGAATGGCTTGGACTTGACGTGAAGCTCACATATGTGATGATCATGGAGGAGCTTAATGCACATGGAACATGACATGGAGTCATGTGGCCAAGATGGTGAAGATCAAGGCAAGGCTTGGCTTGATGGACCGGTTGCGAAGGTGAAGGGCAAATTGGAGGCTTTGAAGCTGTTGGTACCGAGTGTCGGGAGGCTTAAGCAAGACTTGGCGCTGAAGGACTGAAGCAAGGTGAAGAGCAAGTGAGGTCAAGATCGATGGACCATGGAGGCCATGTGATGATATGAAGTGGATCATATCATTTGATGAGAGGTTGGTGCATGTGTTGCATCAACACCGAAGGAGATGGAATGGAATGCGCAAGGCAAAGGTATATTTGTAGGGCATTTCATTTCACCGGTCATAGGTGTGTAGATAAGATTATGAGCGGGTTTAGGATAGATGGTCGTACTATCAAGAGGAGCAAACTTGTTTGCATATCGGTCATCTAGTGCCACTTGAGCGATCTAACATTGTGATGTTACTAGGATCGAGTGGTGTAATGAGTGAAAGAGAAAATCCTTTGAAAATGATTGTGAAAATGCTAACACACATGCACATGATGATGTACACTTAGTGGTGTTGGCACATTTGCAAAGGGGAAGGTGTTGGAGTTGATTTGGATCAACTCGGAGAAGAGAAGGAGGCGTTTTGGTGTGTTCCGAACTCTAGGATGGATCTTGGATTGGGATTTTATTCTAATCCTTTGTGATTTGGATTAGCTATGTGTGTGGGTTGTGTAGCCCTCAGAGTTAGCTTTCCAAAATGTCCAAGATCATCGAAATTGGAGTTCGGAGCTAAGAGTTATGACCGTTGTAGTGTGGAGCTCAGGCAAGGTGAAGTCGGTGGTACCGACCCTAGTGGTCGGTGGTACCGACCAAGGTGCGTAGTTCGCAGGCTCCCTGTGTTGAGCCAGGTTTGGCCTACTGGTAGTACCGCCATAGGGCTGGTAGTACCGGGTCCGGTGGTACCGACCCTAGGCGTCGGTGGTACCATGGTTGCATGGAGTTTTGAAGGCGTTCTGTGTAGATCCATAGTTGGCTTGTCGATAGTACCACCATAGGGCCGGTACTACCGACCATTGGTGACACCGAGGTCTGGAGTTCTGGGGACTCTCTGTGTAGTCCCAGGTTGACCTATCGGTAGTACCGCCATAGGGTCGGTACTACCGACCATCGGTGGTACCGACCAGAGGGTCGGTGATTCCATCAGGTCAACGGTCCGTGTAACGGCTATATGTGACGTAGTCGGTACTACCGGCCCAGGGGGGTCGGTACTACTGACCGTGGCGCAGAAGGGGTAACGGCTAGTTGGCCACTCCCCTCTATAAATAGAGGGGTGGCCGGCCCTTGCCCAAGGTTGAGCACCTTAAGGACTTGGTGTCCATAGTTGGGTTGTGCTTGTGAGCCCTCTAACACATATGCTTTAGTGCTTATCCGATTGTGTGAGAGAGCGATCCTAGTGCGTTGCTTTGAGACATAACATCAAGTGGCACTAGGTGATTGAGTTGCAAGCTACTCTTGGAGGTTGCCACCTCCTAGATGGCTTGGCGCTTGTCTCCGTTGTGAAGCCCGCGTGAAGATTGTGCGTGGCTCCAGAGAAGCTATGTGAGGGGCATTGTGCTCGCCCCGCGGGAGATCACGAAGAGCAACTCTAGTGGAAGAGAGGTGTGAAGAGCGCCAAGTGGTCCGACTGGATCGAACGCTAGAGCTCTTGGTGAGCACTCCATCGTGGAGATAGTGGCTTAGTGTCACCACTAGCAAGATGATCGGCGGCAACCTTGGGCTTGCTTCAATGGGGACTAGTTTGGTGGCAACCAAGTGAACCTCAGGATAAAATCTTGTGTCCCCGTCTCTTGTTGCTCTTATTGTTCTTGTTTTCTTGCATATTACACTTGTTTGTATTCGTCGTGTTCTTCCTCCCTCCTTCACTCTATCTTAGGTTGGGAAGACTCGATCTACCGTTTGACAAGGAACCAAGACGTGGGGAAGCTACAATCATCATCTACATCATCTAGGGAAGTGGGGGTAATTGCTAAATTTGAGATTGCATCTCACCCACTTCGATTTCGTAGCTCCCTGCAAGTGGTTGGTGGTACCGATTGAGTGAGTCGGTAGTACCGGTGTATACACCCGGTAGTACCGACCCTAACACTCGGTAGTACCGACTGTGTTATACTTTACACTAGCTTGTTTTGCCATACTTATTCTTGTGCTAGTGTTTAGTTTCTTAGTTTGTGTGACTAAGTTGAGCTCTCTAATTTGGCTTGTGTAGCCTTGTTATTGAGCATTGCTAGTGAGCTTAAGCTTTGTGGCTTTGCATCACTAGATTGTTAGGAGCTCCCTCAGTTTGATTAGAGTACTAGTTGCATAGGTTTGTGTGACCTTGCAAGCTAGATTGATTAGGTGAGCTTTAGCTAGCCTGACACCTTATTTGCTTTGTTTAGGATCTTTTGTAAGGTGTCATAGAGTATAGGTAGAGGGGTGTAGTCTTGGCTAGACCGATAGTTTTATTTCTGCATTTGTTTAGGTTAGCTGCTACGTTTATTTTTTAAAAGGACTATTCACCCCCCTCTAGTCCGCCATCTCGACCTTTCAACTGGAATTAATGACAGAGGATTTGAAGGCGATTTAACTCATCTCTTGGTTAGTGAAATTTATTGGGTCAGAATCACCCATGGGTCCTAGGTAGAAAACATTGGGAGCAGTAACTATAGGGATCAACAATTCATTGCATAAGACCTAAAAGTAAAAATAAAATCGAGAAAGGTGTTGAGTCTACTTGATGAAGAACCTAATGGATAAAAATGAAGCTTTAGCAAGAAATTAGCTCTGGAACATCATTTGCGGTCGCCATCAGGGGAGCAGAGCTTGATTCCGCCATTGAGTATGTTCTTCGATCAGGGAAGGTGGCGGTTAGGGTTTGCTGAAGGTTTAGTGGAACATGAGATTCAGAGAGCTGAATAGGTTGAACGAGGTGAATTATTGGCTAAATGAGCTTATAGAGAGGGATGAGCTCAAATTTTGTATTAAAATCAATTTATCTCAAAATTGGGGGGGCATGTGCTAGCACCAAATTTTAGAAACAGGACGCCAGAGTTCAGAGCCACTATCTGTCAGAATCGACTAAGTGCCGATATCGGCTAACTTCCAAAGAATCAGGTATTTTCTTCAGAATCGGCTATTTGCCGAGATCAGCTATTCTTCAGGTTTCGGTGGGATCCATGACTCGAGTTGGTTTCAACGGAGTCTACGCCCAAGAGAAGGAGCAAGATGTGTTGGACTCTTCAAAAAGGAAAGAGTAGAGTCCATGTTATCTTTAGAAATAGAGTTTATTTTCTTTTCAGAAAATGTAATAAGGACTCATGTCAAACGAGGATTTGCCTAGGGTATAAATATGAACTCCGGTTATTGTAATAAGGAGATACAATCAACCAAATAAAACTTTTGGCTTCACGCAAAACCCTAGGAATAGGAGTAATGTAGATTCAATGAGTTCTTCATTAAGCTAGGCTACAACAACTTCGTCTGAACTCTAATTTGCTTGTAAGTACTGTCATGGTTTATGTTATCACTTTGTACATCCGATCTCTTACGATGCGTTGATATAAGCTAGTTATCATTGATTATGTGTTACATAACTTGTTGTTTGATGCATCGAATCTATCTAAGAATAGTTAAACTCGCTTTGCTATTTGAGATCAATTTAGTTATTAATATTATAATTAATGTATCATTAATTATAATATTATCACTCGGCTAAGATTGAGGCAGATCGGTCTTATATCATATTGTTTGATCAATTTCTAAGCTCGATTCATGCTTATATCTTCGATTGCACGATGATTAAACCTGCTAGATCGACTGTTTTGCCTCAATCTCATGCCTGGCATGGTACGCATTCAGGGCCATATTTAGCTTTATGTTAAGACTTGTTAATCTTTTCTAGAGATTCTATTATGCTTGTAACGGTTTCATCTGATCCCCACTGTTAGAATTATCTAGATTCAGACGACGTCGGTTAGCAAATCTTATCTATAATGACAAATATGTATCTTATTTGTTTATCATAACAACATCGGTTGTTTTAGACATCGTTCGTGCCTTGACAAATACAACACGTGTTTCTGAAACTCTTGATTCATGCATGCATGTTGCTTTAACACATGATTAGAAGTACAAATAGATTTGTTAATCTCTTCTAAGGGCTTTATCAATGGCTACAACGACTTTGTTCGATCTCATTGTTAGAGTTTGCTTAGATTCAGACATTGTCGGTCAATAGATTTATCTGTCATGAAAAGTGATGTGTTATTTGCCGATATACATGCACGAGTTAGGCGGTTGATTTTTCATGTGTTGTAACTTTATTTCATTCAACACCCGAGATCGGCTCCCTAGCCAATTTATTATGTTCAATTATAATAAATCTGTTTTTGGGTATGTTATACTTCTTTTGTCTTGGTTAAATTAACAATTAAGATACATTAATTAGCCATGGAAACTTTCAATCATGCATATGCACGTAGGATATCGGCTATCTAGTCGATACCTTTTTTCAGCTGTTTTAGTCAGATATCTCAAAACTGTCTGGAGCAACACCGACATGTTCTCCTATCAAAAAAAAACACCGACATGTTCTGCCTTAAATTACTAATCATCTCTTCCTTGTCGGTTGCAGGGTCAAATTAACTGGCACGCTTGGGATCGGTTGAGCAGATCAGCCTGCTAAATAAGCCTCATGGATCAGAGTGTGCTCTTGCTTCAGTTCTCTCGGCTGCGGGCGTGTTGCTGTGAGATTTTTGCATCAACACATGGTAGACTAGGTGATATCCTTTGTCCGAAGTAAGCGAGCAATAGGATAGCTCATCTACCCTTAGACTTTAAGACCATAAGAATCCATCTCTACCCTCTTCAACATCTACCCTTGTGTTGTCCTTGGACGAACTAGCTGGAAGAATATCCTCGTTCCCTACGGAAATACGATACCCTGAATACTTCGTTAAGTGCTACAACAGTAATTATGTGCGCTTGCGGATTATTTCTGTTTGCGTTAAGAAATACCAACATAGGGTGACATGGGGTGAGAAGAACTGTTGTCACAAGTGTCTTGCACTGCTTTGCCTGTTGGGGACAAAGCATTCTTGTCTGTGCTTATCCCTTTGAAAGCTCCTTTCATTTTACCTATACATGAAATTTTCCATGACATTGTGCTTCACATCATTCATCTAGCTTGACTACTTAGTTACTGTTTATTGTTTCCTTCATTGTTCTGCATAAGTCATTTAGCTGCTTTTTTTGGAAAGGTTATTTCTCTCTTTATGATCATCTCTTTATTTTTAATAGATCTTGTCATTTTGGAACTTCCAACATATTTATGTTGCCGAAACTAGTTCTGCCTTGTTATCGAGCTTAGTGCACTTCTACGCTCCTGAAGCACTTATATGACTGCCCTAAGAAGCTTTAGTTGAGTGAGATCTTCCAGTGTAACAGGATACTTGGTAGATGAGTGGAGAAACCATTATTTAGATACTTTTCTCATCCTTGTTGTTACTTATTCCAAGCTAAAAGTATATATGATGCAATATGGCTATTGTCAATGGCCCATTTGACTTCTGAAAAATAGGTATAGCAAGTGTAGATTCCTATGTATGATATAAGATGTTCTTTATACAAATTAGATATCTTGTTTTAGGTATTTTCCATCTCCTACTGGTACTTTCGTGGAAGAGAAAAGAACAGAGAGAAGGACTGTCTATAGAATGTCTACATTGCCACTGGTTTGTCATTGTTCAGTCAAGGTCGATCTTATGGAATTTATTAAAACATTATGCCAACTGTTATGCATATGATTCAATTTGTGTTAATCCACTCAACTGGTTCTCAATTATAAGTAGAAGTGCCACTGTAACAAGGAATACATGTAGCTATTGGTGGAATGGAAATTCATGGAAGGTAACAAGAGATTGCAACAAGGTGTGGCTCATGAGTTAGGTCATTTAGCTAGGCAAAATAGTCATACTGCTATTGGTGAGGCAAGCACCTGCGTGTGTCTAGAGCCTCTTGAATGATAATCATAATTCTTCATCTAGTTAAATAAAGTTCTCTTTACACCCCAAAAAAAGAAGTGTCATTGTAGAAACAGGACTATGCTAGCTGCAAGCAGATTTATATGGCATGATAGACAGGGCAATCCAGTAGCTTCCTACTGTTGGTATTAATTAATGCACACAGAATTAGTTCGCAAGCACACATATTAGATACCAACACTTCACCGCATGTAACCCAATTTTAATATCAAACCAAAGGAATGGAAGTGAGAACAACACCGTCTAACTTAACCCCTGGAACGTAGCAAAAAGGCTTAGGATAAGAACAATTGTAGAGAGGATCACTAATGACTTTCTAATTCCAATCCTTGTAAGAAGTGATAGATATTGCTCGACTAGGAAAATTACATAGGAGTAACACAATCAAAGTATATTATCTCCTAGTTACTGACACCTACTATGCCTACTAACGGGACGTGGACTACGGAGGACTCAGCAAGACGAGGTCACCCTTGCGATCTACCATCGATCCAAAAAGTAGGGGTACATCTACGAGTGATGACCGAGTCTAAGCACTACGCTTACACTACGAATAACTCTAATCCGAGAGCGACAAGAATTAAAGTACTCAATAGATAGTCGTAAACCTGAAGAACAATAAGAACACAAACTTACTTGAATTAGATGTCGATCCTCAGAGCAATCGTAGGTACAAGTCATAGAGAGAGCACCGACAGGTCGGCACTTTCTCTAAAACACTTCCTCTACTCTCTACATGTATTCTAGTACAATGACTAACTCCTACTGATGAGAATACTCTGCACTTGATTTTTAATTCCTAACTTTGATGAAGAATAAAAGTCTATTGTATATCTGGCTCTGGTCCTTCTTCATCTGAATAATGAGATAGGGATGCCTTGCATGGAGGTAGAGGTCGATATATATAGAGAGGATGGAGCCACCGTGACCCTTAGATCAAACCAACCTTAATCAAGAGCTTAGATGCAATCTCCAAGGTGGTTAGCAACCGACCTTCAAAGGGGAGGCTGCCAGGTGGGGCCCATAGGCTAGCCGACCTATGGGTAGGGCCGCACCAGCCAGCCCCACCTGGCAGTGGCTCAGGCCCCGCCTCGGTGAGTTGCCCTCTGGAGTCTTCTGGAATCTTCTGGAGTTGTTGACGCACATGATTTTTGTGATTTTAATTCGTAATTAAGTTCTTCTTGATGATTTTCTGGATAAACCCTGCTGGAATCACAGATTTACTAAAACTCGTGGAATTTGTCAGTTTAAAACTCTATCCTATGCCTTAGCTTCATTTTATCACCATTTGTGAATTCTATTGACTGTTAAAATTGATGTTTAACTACCGTCAACCGCTACCACTATATTGATCAATTAACTAGTACTCTATAATACCTCAACTATTATGGTTAGTAACTTATTGTGTGAACCACATAACAACTTTATGTTTAGTGACTTATTGTGTGAGAATGAATGTTGCTGATTGTAGAACTCAACTTTGGATCATATGTGAAGTAGATTCAACTCTATATCATTTAAGCTATTTTCTCCTATATCAAGTTTCATATTGTACTTTTGATGGATGTAAACTTTTATTTTTCTAGTGGGAGGTAATAGATAGATGTAACCTGATGCATGCAACAAGCGGTTGGATTGAAGTGCTCATGGTTACTGCATTGTTTAGCTAGAGACAACTCTTGTAGGAACTTTCTAGTGATGAATCAATTTGTAATTATCTCTACGTTTGGTTGCACAGCTTGGTTTGTTGCCAACAATGCAGTAACCATGAGCACTTCAATCCAACCAAACATCTTGAGCTATGTGTAATTGAGTAGTTCTAGAAGTTGACCAAAATTGATGGTTATGTAAGGCACAAGACATATATGCTTATGGTTATAATATAATCGTGAGCTATATGATCACTTTATGTGTCTCATGAGTGTATTATCTAATATGTTTAACATCGGTTGTTTTAATATTGATTATGAGGTTAATGTATAAACAAATTATATTATGTGGTTATTTTCCTATATGCATAGAGTCAGAGAGTTGGCCGCTATTGAAGGAGCGGAAACGACAACCAGAGGGGGTGAATGAGAGCCACAAATTTGGCCGCTATCTCAAAAATAAACCCCAAAAGCTAAGATCCAAAACCGTGATGACCATGACCCAAATGATTGGGTAGATGTTCCCTAGGAACATAATGGGTCACCACAAAGCAAGAGAAGCAAGCACCTAAAATACTCAAACCTCCGAAAGTGGAACACCTCACTCCTATGGAGAAGAAAGAAGTGTCTAACAAGAAATACTTAGGCCAACTGGTGGCAAAACTACTTTGGAATAATCCTTGTGAAGTTAGGAAACTAACACAACAGACGATCTCAAATCGGAGCTCGAATGCAAAAGATATGGATGAAAATAGCAAGTCTGTGAGGTGGCGGACTATCCACTATAGTATCCCGGACAGTCGGGATTATCTCTACAGTATCTCAGATAGTCTACTGCAGTACCATGGACAGTCCACTACAGTGCCTCGGATAGTCTACAGTTCAAAATAAACAGTAATTCCTACACATCTAAATCTCTGTAGCAGCGCGTCCGAAGGACCCCCGGACAATCTAGGAATGAGGTCCAGACAGTCTGCCCATCAAAACTGAAAACGACAACTGCTCAAACCAGTTCTGCTTGTGAACACCCCCAACAATCACATTTTTCATCGTGTCGTCTAGCACAATGCATTAACAACCACATCTGTAGTCACTAATTGTTTGTACAAGGTTCTATGGAGGGTATAGTGACCACTTCTACAACATTAATTACCATATGTTTATCACTAATAATTTAATATTGGGATTTAATATTGTAATGACACTTCTATAGCATCAGAAACCAGTATGCAACATAAACAATGGCATGCATGCTTTCACAATAGGCAATTTATGAATGAATTAATTTGTAACATTCCACAAATTCAACATCACAATGGTCCTAGATGGTTGATGTGACGAAGGGGGGAATACAATCCAAAACATGAAACTAATAGTGGCTCACTTAAGACCAATTCTGCAAACAATAAGGTAGCTGTAAGTGCATTCGCCCCCAATGTGGGTTTTGGCTAATTAATGATAATCAAATTAGGGACAAACGACTTTGTAAAGATATGAATGCAGGTGTTAGTCCTTAGAAAGAATTTCAATCGTGATATCCCGTGAACAAAGCACGTTAAAATTTGTTGGACAAAGATTGCCTAGCTCAAGCGATGGATCGACATTTTGCTTTTGAACTTGAGTTATAGGTAAGCCGGACTATCAAGAGGGATACAAATTAAGTTGGTTAGATGTGGAGAAAAGTTCTCATGTCGTCTAACAAAAGTTTGCTTGAGAGTCTGTTGACGCTCACTAATGCTTATAATTAACCATCAACTATTTCATGAAATAACACTAAATGAATCACAAAGCATAGTTGTAGGGTTTGAAACTAACAAGTTCCACGAGTTTTGGTGCTCTCACTTGTTTTGTAGGACATCAATATTTAACCATATAAAAGTATCTCAAGTGATGAATTGGAGTGCACCATTGCAAAGAGCTCGTCGAGACGATCCAAACAGACATATCATTTGCTATATTCGGAGTCCCGGATGAAAAGATATTAATTTCGCGACGAAACCTGCAAAAGAAGAATCTAGAAGACACCAGAAGACACCACGAGGCGGCCCGCCACGTGGGCCCACTGGGCCAGACCGACCGGTCCCACCCCATGACCGACCGGTCGGCCACGGAGGCCGTTTCGCCTCCGCCTTCTGGAACCTTCTTCCACCGCCTCCTAGGATGCATCTCCACCGTCCCTGAAGTCGGTTTGATCCAAGGGCTCACGTTCCACGCTTCGGGCTATAAAACCAGACCCAGACCCCCCTCTCTAGGCATCTCCATCTTCATTATATATTCATATCCACATCAGAAACTAGGGTTTCAATTAGAAGTAGAGGTCCCTCTAGATGAGTCTCTTCTAGTTCATCGAGAATTAGATCTAGTTCTTCTAGTTCTACTTGTTCTAGTTGTCTAGTTCATCTAGTTGTAATTAGATATCGGATTAGAGGAGAAGGAGAGAGCTGAGGAGGAGCCGGATCTGCCGGATCTTCCTCGACATTGTATTGGTGCAGCATCTAGTTCGTCTTCAAGTAATCTCCAGGTTCTTCATTTACTACTTCTAAGTATTATATTTAATTTCAGTTCTTACTTTATTTTATTTACTGGATCTCCGCTCGTATTGAGTGCTCTAGTTATCATATGTAATTAGAGTAGTAAGCGTTAGTGTAGACGTGGTGTCTAGACTAGGGTTTACCTGAGTTTGCGCCCAATCCTCTAGAATAGTTGTGGTAGCCCCAGAGGTGACAGCTCTGTCAGGTCTTTGTAATCCACCACGTTAGGGTTGGTGTTCTCGTAGAGCTTTTGGCAGCCTTCTCCCAACTACCTTCTTCCCAGTCTTTCTCGAGAGTTGGAAAGGACCTGCTGCTCCGAAGTAAGTAACGTATAGTAAGCCTTTAATTAGATAGACCCGCTTAGAAAACCCTTATATCCCTCTCTAACCACATTATCATTCTTTTCTTCGACGTTCTTAATTCTTCTAGTACACTTCACGTTCCCCGTGGAAATCGATACCCTAGAATACTCTCGGGTGAAAGCTACATCGGTATCCGTGCGCTTGCGGATTTTTCTGTGTGCGTTTAAAATACCCAACAGAGTCACCGCACGATCACGAACACGTAGATGTATTTCTGTGTGGTCGGTAGTACCGACCACGGGTGTCGGTGGTACCAACCAGGGAAGTAGGACGCGAAGGCTCTCTGGATGGAGTTCTTTTTGAACTGTCGGTAGTACCGCCATGAAAGTCGGTGGTACCGACCATCCAGACCATTCTAACACCCTCTCTGTGTAGGTTCAAAAATGACTTGGCGGTAGTACCGCCATAAGGCCGGTACTACCGACCCTCGGTGGTACCGACCTTGGTCGCTAGGAGGGTCGTTTTGCAGACCTCTCCGTTCGTGCGCAAAATGGCTTGGCGGTAGTACCGCTATAAAAGCTGGTACTACCGGGCTCGGTGGCACCGACCCTGGTCGGTAGGTACCGAGCCCTCGAGGCCGATCTGCGGAGCTCTCTGTTGGTGCGATATTTGACTTGGCGGTAGTACCACTATAAAAGCCTGTACTACCGACTCTCGGTGGTACCGACCCTGGTCGGTAGGTACCGAGCAGCCAATTGATCTTTTCGTGGAGCTCTCTGTTCGCGGCCGTTGTGGCCTGGCGGTAGTACAGCCATATGGTCGGTACTACCAAACCTCAGTGGTACCGACCCTTGGTCGGTAGCTAGATCTAGGTCAACTCAGATCTGGCGCAGCGGTTCTTGGCTGGGCGGTACTACCGACCATGGGTGGTCGGTACTACTGATAGGCCTCGAGACTAGGGGACTATAAATAGCCCTCCACTTCATTTCTAACCGTTACACATTCATTCTTCACACTTATTGCGACCTACCAGCTGACAAAGCTTCTCCCAAGCATTGACTCACCCCTCTCTCTCCCCCTTTGCTCTAAGATTCATTCCTTTGCAAGATTTGAGCTAGGGAAGTGAGATTCGAGAGTGGGAAGCTTCGATCTACGACTTGAGCACTTGGTTCCTCATCTAGCCGGCTTGGTTTGTGTCTATTACTCTTGGGTTCTTTGAACCCTAGCCGGTTAGGTGTTCTTCGTGGTAGCCTGAGTTGATATATTTGTGAGGGCTCCCCGAAGCGTTTGTATTTCCCCTGTGATTTCTAGTGAAGAAACTCAGCTAACCTTTGTGGTTGCTTGAGTGAGGCAAGGAGGTGAAAGAGACTCCGACCTTTGTGGTCACCTCAACAACGAGGACGTAGGCGCGCCTTAGTGGTGTGGTCGAACCTCGGGATAATATTTGTGTCCAGCGTGCTTGTTGTTGTCTCTACTTTGTGTACTGCTTGTATTTGTGTTACTCGTGTTCTTTCTATTCCTTCCTCACTCTTAGGTTGGAGAGGACCGATCTACACATCAAGAAGGAACCAAGCCTTGGGGAGGCTTTGATCTTCGTCTACGACACTTAGGAAAGTAGGGTATCTACTTGATCTGAAACCGCATCACTTTACATTGGATTTGTAGTTGCTTTAGGTCTCCGGTGGTGCCGTTTGTTTGTGTTGGTAGTATCAATGTTTTATACACGGTAGTACCAACCCAAACAAACCGGTAGTACCGGTTGTTATCTAACTACAAGTTTTAAGTCTTTGAAGTTTCAAATTGTAGAAAATCACCTATTCACCCCCTCTCTAGGCTGATTAGATCCTTTCAGTAGCACTAAGTTATACTTGAAGGGATCCACCAATCAAATACGCCCAGTGGAAAGCGTCACGGAGCTCGCTTCTACGGCGATGGAGTCATGGAGACCAGGGTACCTCGGAGCACAGAGAAACAAGAGATAAGTAAAGGAAAATAAAATAAAGGAAGGAAATAGAAAAGGAGAATAGAACATTCTCCTGATATCTACCAGAAAAAATAAAATAAAAGAAGAAAATAGAAAATGAAAATAACATTCTCCTGGTAAAACATTTCCATCATTTTATCTATCAAGAGAATGTCTTACCAAAACAGCTTTAGCTTCACTGGTGGAGCTGCTCAAAGACCAGAACTAAAAAAACATTGCTTCACTAACAGACGCCAAGTAAGTTGTTGGGAAAGGAACCCTCGACAACTAGCCCATGAATTCCAACCGTTCTAAAAGACCTTCGGTCCTTCAGGCCTTGTCAGGAAACCTCCGCCTTACCCTCGGATCAAAACCTAACCACTCAAGGTTTCTGCAACCCTCGGAACCCTTGTTTTGTTCTTCATGCCTGTAGGGAACTTGGAGACCGACAAGCGAGGTCTGGCCTTCGCCCTGACAGCGAAGGTTCCCCAGAACGCGGCCGGGTCACGTAGCCCTGCGGAGGTGTGCAAGAGTCCGGTGGCGGCGGAAGGGAGAATAGGGATTAGGGTTTCCCTGTTATCTATATTTGTACGGTTTTACCCCTCCATTGTACAGTCTCAGGGAATCTTTCTTGTACCCTTTTGTAAATTGGACCATGACCCCTGGTATGCCCTATAAATACAAGGGACCGAACAGTGTAAAGGGGGGAGATTTCTTTTTGAAGAAAAAGATGATTTATTTCCAGTTTGCCTTTCACCTTCGCTGATCGTTCGGACAGTTGGCAACCCTCGCCTCATCTCAGTGCACGCGCAGGGGTGGGGCAAGTGTGAATCCCAACAGTTTGGCACCATCTATGGGGATCGAACATTTTGTCACACTCTCACACAATGGCAGGAACTATAAGGACAAACTTAGGGAGAAACCATCGCTCAACCAGCGAAGTTGCAGCGGCAGTTCGAACTTTGGAAGAGAACATGGAACCTTCGGGGGCAGAAGGAGTTGGCCTGGAGACAGAGCTCCCAGGCCCACATACTCGGCCAGTATCAAAGTAGCCCCCGCACACCTCTGGGGAAGGTGAAAGAGGAGATGAAGAGGAGCTGAGTCTCGAGGCTTTAGAAAGGGTTCACACTGAATTGCAGGAAAAGAAGAGACGTCTGGACCAACTTGAAAGGCACAACCGGCTGCGTGTTATTAGGCAGAAGGCGGATGAGGCAAGGGAGCAGCTTCGTCGGATGGAGGAGTCCCTCGCAACAGCTGAGGCTGAAGCTGAAGGTTGGAACAAGACAGAAGTGTCGTTACCCCATGAGGAGAATGTCGAAAGGCACGAGGGCAATGTACATCAACCACCACCCCCACCACCAAACCTTCAAGCTCCCCAGCCATTCAACCACCCATACCATGAGAGACAACCAAATTTCCGTAACTTATACCCAGAGGAGAGGGAACCAAACCTTCGCAACCCGCGGAGGGCCCAACAGCACCAGATGCCTTACGACCCAAAATCACCACTTTCCCAAATATTTAAAACTCAACCTTGGCCCCCATCTTACAACCCACAAAACTTGCCCTGCTACGATGGACATTCAGACCCTCGACAGTTTGTAATGAGTTATGAAGCAGTAGTCGCTGCAGCGGGGGGGGCGAATCAACAATGGCTAAGTCGTTTGTGATCATCCTCCGGGACATTGCACAAACGTGGTATAGCAACCTGCGCCCCAGAACTGTGGATTCTTGTGTCAATCTCAGAGACAAACTCTGTACAAATTTCAAAGGTATCACAGCAGCCCCATCAAACCCCATCGAGCTATTCAATTGCAAACAAGAAAAGCGCGAACCACTGCAGGATTATTGGCGAAGGTTCATCCAAATTAGAGCGAGAGCTCTAGGAATATCCGACGAAGCTGTAATCCTCGCAGCCTTAAGTGGTTTGCGTCTCGGCCCTTGTTCCTCAAAATTCATCAGGAGGCCGACAACCACAATTGAGGAGCTACATGAGACAATGGAAAGATATTGCAGAGCGAACATGGATTTCAAGGCGAAATCCGATGCCCGTAGAACACAACAAAAACCGCAGGTTAGACCCCAAGTGAGAGAAAACAAAACCTTCGCCAAGATCCAGGCAATATTGGAGCAATCAACAGAGTAAGGCCACCCGAAGACCAGAGAATGGGCACTCAGGCCTCGGGCAATCAACCCCTGCCAGAACAAAGAAGCCAGCAGAGGGACCCTGTTAAAATGTACTGGCATTTTTGCGGACCAGCGAAGGGTCACACCACCAAGCAATGTGAGTGCTTCGCCAAAGGCAAAGAGTACCAGGAATCCAAAAGAGCCACCTAAACAGAAAACCGAACCATCAACCATACTAGAAAGCCAAACTTCCACACCACCCACTCTCCATATCAATACACCCCCGTCAACTATGGTCTACCCTCGCATCAACCTTTCTACACTCATCACCCCCACTACAGCCAAACCCCATACCCACCATCTGCCCTTTTGAATAGCACAACCACTTTTCAACGTCAAAACACGCCTTACACGGTTTCATACCCAACCACCCCACAAACTCAAACACACCAACAAACAAACAACGCCCTACCACCACCCCCCGGTCCCTGCTTTATCGGCTCCTCAACCTGTCAAAGTCGAGTCTCAAACCCAAACAACCATCAACAATCCAACCTCAACCTTTGGCGTAATCCTCGCCATCACTAGGGGGTCCAACGAAGATCACGACAACAAAAGGCAGAGGAAAGAACATGCCAGAAGAGTGCACCACGTGGCAGTCGAAGGACCACATAAGTTTGGACGATGGTCCCACGTCCCAATAACCTTCGACGCCAGTGATATGAAGCTAAGAGATTACCCCCATACTGATGCCATGGTAATTGAGACCAATCTTGCAAGCTGAATAGTCACCAAAATCCTGGTAGACACAGGGAGTTATGCGGATATCTTAATCGCCTCGACCTTCGATAACATGAAACTAGACAGAAACCTCATACAGCCCGTCGACATCCCTCTGTACGGTTTCGGTAGTGTTGACGGTCCTTAAACACCTGTTTTACCATCAACATTTTACCCTAAAGTCCACCGAAAAGGCATGAAATGTAGTCAAATATGTTTCAAACTAACCAAATTCCACATGTCCATAGAATTTTATTTGAATGCAGGATTTGAACCAAATTTGGGCATATGGACCCACCAGAGGCCAAGCCCACTCAGCAGGGCCCAAATGGGCCTAAGGGGGGTGGCGCCCGCCACACCTAGGTGGCGCCCGCCACACCTAGGTGGCGCCCGCCACCTCTAAGTGGCGCCCGCCACTTGGGTTGGCCCAAGTGCCACTCCCTGCCACGTCACCGATCCGTGTGACCTCCTCAAGGCCAAATCTTGGCCCTTGGTCACTAGTCAGTGGCATCGGACGGCTCAGGATGAAGTGGCGTGGATCAAGGCTGAATGACGGTTGCTAGGACATGCAACCGACCTCCAAACCGCCTTGGACAACCACCTGGAGGCCGTAGGATCAACAACGAAGCATCCAACGGCCAGGGCACTGGCGGCCGCCAGTCGGGGGTGGCGCCCGCCACCTGACCTAACCCTAGGTCGGTTGGCTGCCCCTACAAGTACCACCTCACTCCTCAAGGCTATAAATACCCCCTGGTGGCATCACTTCATAGACACACCATCACACACCAACACAAGCAAGAGGCATTTCAAGCAAGCAAGCAAGAGAGTTAGGTTTGAAGCTCAGAGAGCTTAGGCAAGTAGGTAGCTAGTAGAGCAAGGCATCTTTGCCCTCGCGGTAGCGCTGCTCAAGGCTTAGCTCAAGAGTAGAGGCGTGCGAGTGATCGGTTCTGGAGCTGGAAAGAGTCTTCCTTCATCTCCAGTTCAGGTTTTGCTCTTGTTACTCAAGCATTTACTATATTCTAGTTCATCATTTCAAGTATTACTTTATTCTACTTATCAGTATTGAGTGGTATACTTGATTGATTGCTTGAGTGCCTAGCTATCCTATAGTTCAATTCACTTAGCCATAGTAGTTAATCTCTAGTGAGCTTAGTGTTTGATCTTTGCCAATAGGTTGCTTAGTTAGTTTAGTGTTTATCTTATTAAGTCAAGTGTTTGCTCTGACGTCCGCAAGGGTGTCTCTATTCAAAGCTAGGGTAGAGATAGTTAGAATATAGTTAAGCGTGGTGCTTAGTTATAGACTTACCTTCAGATACGGCTGGACCCCCGGATAGCTGTGGTAGCAAGCAGGTGGTGACAGCCCTGTGCGCCTTGAATTCCACCACGTAGTTGGCCCAGTTTAACAGTAAGGCTCGTTGTGCTAGCGTTCAACCTAAATAAGTGGTAAAGGCTAGTATACCTCGATACTTGACAAGATAGGAATAAAACTTTACTCAACTTAGTTGCTTTATTGTCTTTTGCCTGCCTTGCTTCGTAACTGTCTTGCTTCGTAGTTATCTTGCTTTGTAGTTATCTAGGATTAGTTATCAATAGCTAGTTAGTTATCATTAGTTATCCTTAGTTACCCCCCTATCTATCTAGTTATCCACCTTACCTTAGCCATCCATTTCATCCTTACCTATCCACCCATATATTCTTTCTAGCCTTTCATCTTCCCTTCTCCCCTTTTCCTTTTTATTATTTCTTTGACTCTCATCCCCTCCTTGACTCAACTCATTCACCACCCTAGCCTTCCCTTGGGATCAAATAAATCGACACCTGGTACTCCCAAGCGAAGTGCTACTACGATAGTTCTGTGCGCTTGCAGAATCTCCTCCTGGTTGATTGCATTCTCTCTAGCTAGCTCCTACTAGGGTCGGGATTGACAACCCCGCTTGGCATTAGTAGATAGCTGCTTTAGCTCCACTCCTTTAGGTATAGTGATCGGTCTTGCTTCAAGCATTTCTGACGCCGTTGCCGGGGATAGACTCCATAGTCTACTCCTAGTAACAACGTTAGCAAGTGCCAACAAGCATTCCTGGGCCGTTACCGGGGATAGTTGCCTAGCTCTATCTTTAGTGAAGCTAAGAACTACCAACAAGCATTTCTGGCGCCGTTGCCGGGGAAGGCAATCGGTGTATCGGTTGAGTCCGTGTCGAATTTATCTTCGCTTAAGCTCCCGCTTAGCGAATACCATCTTACCCTATTCTTTCTTTCTTTAACTCTTCTTATCTTTGTCCTTCATCTTCTTCAACTACTTTCTTTCTTATCTTGTTCTATCTTCGCGATGGCCAACAAGGCCATTCGTGAATTTTCTGCTCCTTCTGCCCTAATGTAGCGACGGGACCAGACGTGATCGATGCCAACCTCAATTTTGAGTTGAAACCGGCTCTGATCACGATGGTCCAAGCTAGCCCGATCTGTGGCAAGGCTCATGAGGATGCCAATGCTCACCTTCAACAATTCTTGGAGATTTGCGGCACCTTCACCATTAAGGGGATAACCCAAGAAGCCATCCGTCTTTGTCTCTTTCCTTTCTCTTTGCTAGGAAAAGCGAAGCAATGGTTCTATACCGATTGCAACGCTGTAGACACATGGGACAAGTGTTCCAATGCCTTTCTCGCCAAATTCTTTCCGATGGGCAAGACGAATGCTCTTCGCAACAAAATCTCCAGCTTTACGCAACAAGCCGAGGAATCTATTCCCGAGGCTTGGGAGAGGTTGCAAGAGTATGTCGCCGCTTGTCCGCACCATGGTATGGAGGACTGACTATTGATCCAGAACTTCTACCATGGCCTAACCCCACTCTCTAGAAGCCATTTGGATGCCGCCACTGGCGGTGCATTCTTTTCTCTGAATATTGCAGATGCTAAGGCTCTCATAGAGAAGATGGTGTCGAACCAATGATGGAATGATGAGAGACTGCAGCCCCGTAAGCGAGGTATGCATTCCCTTAAGGAAGCCGACATGATCGTGGCCAAGATGGACCTGCTGGCAAAGAAGTTGGACAGTTGTGAGAAGATGAACCAACAAGAGAGTGTCCAATCTCTGGAATCCTACATGACTTATGAAGTTTGTGGAGAAATCGGACATTCTGGGAGCCACTGCCCCGAGCTACATGAAGATTTGAACTTCATCAACAACAACGGTTTCCATCAACAAAATCAAGGATGGAATCAGCACTCCAATTCTCAAGGTAACAATTCATTCCCTCGCTCTAATTTTCATAATTCTGATAATTTCTCATTCTTGAATAATTTAGTTTACTCACAAGGTAAAACTACTGATTTCTTGAAAGAGAGATTAATGTCGAATGATAAAACCCTTGAGAATATAAATGCTAAATTGGAAGATTTCTCATCTGCTCTGAAAATCAACTTAGCTTTAATAAGATGTTAGAAACCCAATTAGTTCAACTTGCTGCTATCATACCATCTTTTGAATCTGGAAAAATTCCTGCTAAACCTGACATGGAAACTGCAAATATGGTTGAAATAAAATATTTCAACTACTATGAAGATCAAACCATGACTGTTAAAAAGGGTGATCCTGGTAGTCCCATAATTAGATGCTCAATTTTTGGTGAAGTATTTAAAAATGCCATGTGTGATTTAGGATCGAGTGTGAACATTCTATCTAAAGATTTTTATGAAAACTCATTCTTTCCACCCATGTCATCCACATCTGCCTATGTTGTGCTAGCTGATCAGTCCACTTGCTATGTAGAAGGAATAGTTAATGATTTACCTGTTCATATTAGAGGCTCCTATGTTCCTGCTGATTTCATAATACTAGATATGGGAAATAGGAAAGATGTGCCTCTAATCTTAGGTAGACCCTTCTTGAATACTGTTAATGCCTGCATATATGTGGGAAGTGGTAAAATTCAAATGACATTAGGAGGGAGGAAGGAAATATTCTCTTTCTCCCGAGGCCCCGCATATGCCGCTAACATGCAGGAAGCAAAACCCATTCGTACCAAGAAGAGGCGCCCAAGAACAAGATGGAGCAGAAAGAAAGAACCACCTCCTCCTGAGTTGTGTAATTCACATAACAAAGGAGAGGTGCCAAAAGAAGAAGAACCCGATGGAGTACTAAGAGAAGAAGTGCCCAAGGAAGAAGATCCACCCGATAAGGATGAAACTCCATGGACCTAAGGTATGGTTTTACTTTTAATTTTTCCCTTCAATTTTCCCCTTTTTGAATAAATAACATATGTCATGCATGTAACTAAAAAAAAAATCAGTTATCATTAGTTATATGCATAGGTATATGTTAACTTAGTTAGAACAATAAATATCATAATAGGATAGTTTCCCTTTTCACAACATTAGATAGTTTCCCTTTTAATAAAATGAGAACCTGAGCTCCGACCGAGAAAGATGAAGGCCCTTCACCAAGCAAGAAGCCAGCTTGGGGGAGACTCCCGCTCCAATAAGGTATGTCTCAAGCCTACACTTTACATTGAGTTCTTAAATTCTATATCTTTTGAATGTCACATGCTTGCCTAAATAACCATTCCATGAATAAAATTGATAAAATCTGCTTAAACAAGTTGAAACCTGAATAAGATTTGAAATATGTCATGCAAATGCTATTGTTATGGTTTGAATAACTGGTCTTATCTAAGTTGTAGCTTTTGTGGGTTGCACATGCTTTAACTGAAATCATGCTTAGTGAATAAAGTTAGTAAGAAATGGAGTAATTTTTTGAACTTGTTAAGGTGAAATTAGGACCTAATCTGGAGGATTTCTTTTAAAAAAATCATGAAAACCTTGCTAAAAGTGCCTCCTAGATTTTATCCCATCCCACCACCAGCCAAATATTTGTTAGTCATTAGTCAAAACCACAAAGAGCTTTGTTTGTGTTGAGCTTTGTTAGACCTCATAGATCTTAGTAGAGAAGCTTATCATATCTTTTGAATCAAGATTCACACACACCCACCATAAATTGCCTACTTCCCACTTTGGAAGTTTGCAACCACCAAATAAATTGCTTATTCTCTACACCGGAGATATGCAATACCCTGCCAAACATCCCATTGTTAGCCTTATGCTTATTCCTACACTGGGAATGAGCATTTCTCCCTCTTCCCCCTTTTTCATTTCTAAAATCCTTTCCTATAGATGTCTGGGGAAATCTAGAGCTAAAAAAAAGAGAAAGAGAGAGAAAAATGAGCAAAGTAGCTCAAGAAAGGACTATGTCCTGAAGAAAAAAAAGTGAGCAAAGTAGCTCAAGAGAGGACTATGTCCTAAGAAAAATCTGAGGACACATCTTTTGTCTACTCACTATGTATCCAAAAAAAGAGAGAGAGAGAATTATCATTAGCTCTAGACCCCAGAAATTAACTAGGAAGGATTATGAAATATCTCTCTATACACTTCCACATAACCACACATGCACATCTTGATCAATTTTTATGATTTGTTGCTCCTTATGATCTGAGTGTCTAGCTTAGCAATAAACATCAGGCAATTTGCTCATGGTTCTTAGCCTACCTATATCTCCACATATCATTCTTTAGAAATAGGAGAGGCTACATTTTGGCCTAAGTGAGGATTTAAACACCATTGAGTGATTGAGTGAATCTTGGAGGACTTAAGCAAGTTGTTATCTTTTGAAAACCTTGAAAAACCTCCAGACAGAATCCTAGTCAAACCTAAGCAAGATAAAAGTTTCCTATCTACTGCTTTATTTCACTCTTGCATGCTTGAAGTGAAAAGCTATAAGCCCCACATTGCTATGATTAATGATATATGCTAAGTTATTTCTCACTATACAATATGCACTTGCAGACATCTTAAGTTGCTACCCATTTCATGCTCAATGCTTAAACCGCATTGTTGCTCGAGGACGAGCAACAGGTTAGCTTGGGGGAGCTTGTTGACGGTCCTTAAACACCTGTTTTTCCATCAACATTTTACCCTAAAGTCCACCAAAAAGGCATGAAATGTAGTCAAATAGGTTTCAAACTAACCAAATTCCACATGTCCATAGAATTTTATTTGAATGCAGGATTTGAACCAAATTTGGACATATGGACCCCCCAGAGGCCAAGCCCACTCAGCAGGGCCCAAATGGGCCTAAGGGGGGTGGCGCCCGCCACCTCTAAGTGGCGCCCGCCACTTGGGTTGGCCCAAGTGCCACTCCCTGCCACGTCACCGATCCGTGTGACTTCCCCAAGGCCAAATCTTGGCCCTTGGTCACTAGGTCAGTGGCATCGGACGGCTCAGGATGAAGTGGCGTGGATCAAGGCTGAATGGCGGTTGCTAGGACATGCAACCGACCTCCAAACCACCTTGGAAAACCACCTGGAGGCCGTAGGATCAACAACGAAGCATCCAACGGCCAGGGCACTGGCGGCCGCCAGTAGGGGGTGGCGCCCGCCACCTGACCTAACCCTAGGTCGGTTGGCTGCCCGCTACAAGTACCCCCCTCACTCCTCAAGGCTATAAATACCCCCTGGTGGCATCACTTCATAGACACACCATCACACACCAACACAAGCAAGAGGCATTTCAAGCAAGCAAGCAAGAGAGTTAGGTTAGAAGCTCAGAGAGCTTAGGCAAGTAGGTAGCTAGTAGAGCAAGGCATCTTCGCCCTCGCGGTAGTGCTGCTCAAGGCTTAGCTCAAGAGTAGAGGCGTGCGAGTGATCGGTTCTGGAGCTGGAAAGAGTCTTCCTTCATCTCCAGTTCAGGTTTCGCTCTTGTTACTCAAGCATTTACTATATTCTAGTTCCTCATTTCAAGTATTACTTTATTCTACTTATCAGTATTGAGTGGTATACTTGATTGATTGCTTGAGTGCCTAGCTATCCTATAGTTCAATTCACTTAGCCATAGTAGTTAATCTCTAGTGAGCTTAGTGTATGATCTTTGCCAATAGGTTGCTTAGTTAGTTTAGTGTTTATCTTATTAAGTCAAGTGTTTGCTCTGACGTCCGCAAGGGTGTCTCTATTCAAAGCTAGGGTAGAGATAGTTAGAATATAGTTAAGCGTGGTGCTTAGTTATAGACTTACCTTCAGATACGACTGGACCCCCGGATAGCTGTGGTAGCAAGCAGGTGGTGACAGCCCTGTGCGCCTTGAATTCCACCACGTAGTTGGTCCAGTTTAACAGTAAGGCTCATTGTGCTAGTGTTCAACCTAAATAAGTGGTAAAGGCTAGTACGCCTCGATACTTGACAAGATAGGAATAAAACTTTACTCAACTTAGTTGCTTTATTGTCTTTTGCCTGCCTTGCTTCGTAACTATCTTGCTTCGTAGTTATCTTGCTTTGTAGTTATCTAGGATTAGTTATCAATAGCTAGTTAGTTATCATTAGTTATCCTTAGTTACACCCTTATCTATCTAGTTATCCACCTTACGTTAGCCATCCATTTCATCCTTACCTATCCACCCATATATTCTTTCTAGCCTTTCATCTTCCCTTCTCCCCTTTTCCTTTTTATTATTTCTTTGACTCTCATCCCCTCCTTGACTCAACTCATTCACCACCCTAGCCTTCCCTTGGGATCAAATAAATCGACACCTGGTACTCCCAGGCGAAGTGCTACTACGATAGTTCTGTGCGCTTGCAGAATCTCCTCCTGGTTGATTGCATTCTCTCTAGCTAGCTCCTACTAGGGTCGGGATTGACAACCCCGCTTGGCATTAGTAGATAGCTGCTTTAGCTCCACTCCTTTAGGTATAGTGATCGGTCTTGCTTCAAGCATTTCTGACGTCGTTGCCGGGGATAGACTCCATAGTCTACTCCTAGTAACAACGTTAGCAAGTGCCAACAAGCATTCCTGGGCCGTTACCGGGGATAGTTGCCTAGCTCTATCTTTAGTGAAGCTAAGAACTACCAACAGGCAGCAGCAAGTCAGAGCACTCGGGAAAATCTCACTGCTTGTCACCTTCGGAGATCAAGTAAATTGTAGAACAGAACACTTAACCTTCGACGTGGTGGACATGTTTTATCCTTACAATGCAATCTTTGGTCGAGGGGTCACCAACGTTTTCAATGCGGTAATCCACCCCGCATACCTCTATATGAAACTTCCTGCCCCAAAGGGAGTCATTGCAGTCTATGGGGACCAAGATGTTGCAAGAGCCGTCGAGGGAACAATAGCACCAGGGCAACGCAATGTACACAACTTGACAAAGCTTGGAACATCAAGTTTTATCAGCATAGAAAAAGTTCCTAGGGACCAAATTAGAGCCACAGCGCAAGAGCAAACTAAAACAGTACAACTCTTCGACGGAAACGCGGAGAAGAAAGTTATGATCTCAGCCCAACTTGAACCTCAAACTGAAAGGAACCTCGTCTCTTTTCTCAAAGAGAATTTTGACACATTCGCTTGGTCCGTTGAAGATCTCAAAGGAGTTAACAGGTCGTTAATTGAACACAGTTTAAAAATCAAAGAAGTCTATTGCCCAATTAAGCAAAAACTCTGCAAAATGTCCAAAGAAAGAAAAGAAGCGGCGAGGGCAGAGGTCAAGAGACTCTTAGATGCGGGGGTTATCAGGCCTGTGAAGTATCCGACATCGCTTTCAAATGTGGTCCTGGTCCAGAAAAAAATGGAGAATGTGTGTGGATTTCATGTGTCTACATAAAGTTTGCCCGAAGGATGATTTTCGATTACCCAACATAAGCACTATGGTAGATAGAGCAGCAGGGTGTCAAATGCTTTCCCTCCTTGACTGTTTCTCGGGTTACCACCAAATTTGGAAGAGTGAGGACAACGAGGAAAAAACAAGTTTCATCACCCCTTCAGGTACATACTACTTCCGACGAATGGCAGAAGGCCTGCGAAACGCATGATCTACCTTCGCTCGCATGACAGCTGAGGTCTTCAAGGATGATCAAGCCATTTCCGCATACGTCGATGATCTGATTGTACAAAGCCAACAAAGAAACAACCATATATCTGATCTGGCGAGGGTTTTCTCCAACCTTCGGTCGGCAGGACTAAAGCTAAACCCCAAAAAGTGCGTCTTTGGTGTCAGCGAGGGAAAACTTCTAGGCTGCATTGTGTCAGCAAGGGGGATTGAAGCAAATCCAGAAAAAATTAATGCCATCCTCAACATGGAACCACCTTCAAGCAAAAAAACAGCTCAGCGCTTGTCAGGTCGTCTTGCGGCTCTTAGCATGTTCATTTCAAGATCAGTAGAGCGAGGGTTGCCCTTCTTTGAAACTCTAAGAAGCATTGCTCCATTCAACTGGGGACCTCGACAACAGAAAGCTTTCGAAGACATAAAAAAGTATCTCACCAACATGACCACCCTGACCAGCCCCATTATGGGGGACAAGTTATTGTTGTATGTTGTTGCTTCGCCACACGCGGTCAGCGCGGTGTTGATAAAGGAACTGCACGACGACATCAAAACCAAACAAACCCCCATATACTACATTTCAGAAACCCTCGAAGGCCCCAAGCGACACTATTCTGAGCTCGAAAAAATTGCATATGATGTGGTCATGGCATCAAGAAAGCTAAAACACTACTTTCAATCACACGAAGTTCAGGTGCCCTCATCATACCCCCTCGAAAATATTTTCAAGAACAATGAAGCTATCGGAAGAATAGCAAGATGGGCAGTCGAGCTGAATAGCTACGCCATAACCTTCGTGGGAAGGTCAACAATAAAATCGTAGGCCCTGGCAGACTTCATAGTTGAATGGACTCCTGATCCTCGCAAAGAATGAGTTGAAGTAGACCCATTTTGGACAGTGTATGTCGATGGGGCTTGGGGAGCAGCTGGAGCTGGAGCATCAGCAATCCTAACCTCGACATCCGGGTCAAAGCTACGGTACGCCAAACTTCAAATGCACAAATAACTCAGGAGAGTACGAAGCTGTAATTCTGGCACTCTCGAAGCTTCGAGCATTGTCAGTACAAATGGCAATCATAAAAACAGATTCTCAAGTCATTGCGGGACATATTGAGAAAAATTATAAAGCAAAAGATACAGAACTGCAAAAGTACTTACAACTTGTTCGAAGGCTAGAAGCCTTTTTCTTGGGCATAACAGCGAGGGCAATACCAAGGTCCGAGAATAGCGAAGCAGACGATCTAGCCAAAGGAGTAGCTCAACAGTCACAGTTACCCTCAAACGTCTTTTATGAAGTAGCAACTCAACCAGTCATCGAAGTTTTTGAAAAAAAACAGCAAACCAAATTAATGCAATACAAAGTGAAGATTGGAGAGCCCCCATCATGGCATATATCAATGGGTTGTACGAGCCCGACTCCAAAGATGAAGAAAATAGACTCGGTCAAAGAACTCGAGGGTACAAAATAGTCGATAACACCCTTTTCAAAGCTTCGGTAACTTCCCCCTGGCTAAAGTGTGTGTCGCACAGCCAAGGAAAGGACGTACTCAAACTAATTCATGAGGGTATATGCGGTTCACACAACGGCCCAAGAGCGTTGGTCGGTAAAGCTTTCCGGCAAGGTTTCCTTTGGCCAATAGCATTACGTGATGCAGAAGAGCTGGTGAAGCATTGCCAGGGATGTCAACTAACAGCCAAAACGCAGAATGTCCCGGGCGCCCCAACAACGTTGATATGCCCAACCTGGCCTCTGCAAAGGTGGGCAATGGACTTAGTCGGGCCATTACCAGCAGCTCCCAGAAATCTTCGCTACCCAGTGGTAGCTGTGGAATAATTCACAAAATGGATTGAAACAAGACCACTGGCGACCATAACTTCGCAAGCCGTGAAAAAGTTCTTCTGGCAGCAGATAGTTTGCCGTTTTGGGGTCCCTAGACACCTAACGGTCGATAATGGCACTCAGTTCGATAGCGAGGTTTTTAAGGAATTTTGTGCTCAAATCGGTACAGCCATATGCTTCGCCTCAGTTCGGCACCCACAATCAAATGACCTCGTCAAAATAGCTAACGCCACAATCTTCCAAGCAATTTCAAAAAAACTTCGTGGCAGGCCTAAAGGCAAATGGGCAGAAGAGCTAACCTCGGTCACCTGGTCCCATAACACATCGGAGTGCAGAGCAACAAAATTCACACCCTTCATACTACTCTTTGGAGAAGAAGCAATGTTACCAGAAGAGATAAAACATGGCTCACTTAGAACAACCCTCAAATCAAACGATCAAAGTCAGTTGACGGACAAAGATTTGCTCGAAGAAACAAGATGCATTGCAGTACATAACCTTCGCAAGTATCAAGAGGAAACCAAAAGGTGGAGAGACAAGAAAGTAAAAATCAAAGACCTGAAGAAAGGTGACCTCGTTCTCAACCGGAAACAAAACGCCCACATGGCGGGAAAATTACAACCAAAATGGACAGGTCCATACTTGATAATAGAATCAAATCGCCCAGGGTCTTTTCACCTCTCTGACAACGAAGGAAACCGTCTTCCGCATACCTGGAATGTTGATGACCTTCGTAAGTTCTACCCATAGCAGAGCCTTAGCGAGCCCTCGCTCTGTGTAATTTGTTTTCTTTTCTTTGTCTTTCTTTTTGTTACTATGCTCTGTAACTAGAACAAAAGGTGCTGCACTCTTTTTCCTTGCGAAGGGGCGTAAAGTTTTTTAACGAGGCAGTGACCAAAATATCAATACAAACAAAAAATTCCCCGAAAAAAGAAACGTAAACTATTTCTTTTTTATCGACATCGAAACAACACCTCTATAACCAGTCCTAATATCGATGAAAACCCCAAGAAATTGATTCGGAACAAAAATATCCCAAATCAAATTCGCAAAAGCAAACTTCACCTCCAACCAAGATAAGGGGAGGCGCGAAATCCAAAAAAGTTGAGCACCCTTGCAAAAATGCTAGGGGCTCGCAAAAGCAAACTTCACCTCCACCTAAGATAAGGGGAGGCGCGAAGTCAAAAAATTCGAGCACCCTCACGAAAACGCTAGGGGCTCGCAAAATCAAACTTCACCTCCACCTAAGATAAGGGGAGGCGTGAAGTCCAAAAAAGACGAGCACCCTCGCGAAAACGCTTGGGGCTCGCAAAAGCAAACTTCACCTCCACCTAAGATAAGGGGAGGCACTAAGTCCAAAAAAAAGTCGAGCACCCTCGTGAAAACGCTAGGGGCTCGCAAAAGCAAACTTCAACTCCACCTAAGATAAGGGGAGGCACGAAGTCCAAAAAAGTTGAGCACCCTCGCGAAAACGCTAGGGGCTCGCAAAAGCAAACTTCACCTCCACCTAAGATAAAGGGAGGCGTGAAGTCCAAAAAAGTCGAGCAACCTCACGAAAACGCTAGGAGCTCGCAAAAGCAAACTTCACCTCCAACAAAGATAAAGGGAGGCGCAAAGTCAAAAAAAGTCGAGCACCCTCGCAAAAACGCTAGGGGCTCGCCAAAGCAAGCTTCATCTCCACCTAAGATAAGGGGAGGCGCAAAGTCCCAAAAAGTCAAGCACCCTCGCGAAGACGCTAGGGGCTCGCAAAATCATAACGCGCCTCCACCTAAGATAAGGGAAAGCGCGAAGTCCAAAAAGTCAAGCGCTCTCGCGAAGTCGCTAGGGGCTCGCAAAATCAAACTTCACTTCCCATCTAAGAATAGGGAAAACACAAGTTCGACAAATTTCATCGACCCTTGCAAAAGTGACTTAGAAACAACTCCCTTAAATTAATGTTACAAAGCAAGCCTCACTAAAAAAAGATAGGGGGCGTCGCTGTTTTCCAAACAACTCTTTTAAAACGTTTACAATGCGACTCGCTAAAAAGATAGGGAGCGTCGCTGTTTTCCAAACAACTCTTTTAAAACGTTTACAAAGTGAGCCTCGCTAAAAAGATAGGGAGTGTCACTGTTTTCCAAACAACTCTTTTAAAACGTTTACAAAGAGAGCCTCGCTAAAAAGATAGGGGGCGTCGCTGTTTTCCAAACAACTCTTTTAAAACGTTTACAATGCGAGCCTCGCTAAAAAGATAGGGGCGTCGTTGTTTTCCAAACAACTCTTTTAAAACGTTTACAAAGCGAGCCTCGCTAAAAAGATAGGGGGTGTTGCTGTTTTCCAAACAACTCTTTTAAAACGTTTACAATGCGAGCATCGCTAAAAAGATAGGGGGCGTCGCTGTTTTCCAAACAACTCTTTTAAATGTTTACAATGCGAGCCTCGCTAAAAAGATAAGGGACGTCGCTGTTTTCCAAACAACTCTCTTAAACATTTACAAACTCTTGCGAAGAGTGAATATACAATCATCCAACATACGAACTCCACAACGTTTAGTTTACAACCCATCTTCGCTATAAACAAGTGACAAATCCTCCTCAACCCCTTCGTAGTCTTCGTCTTTTTCCACACCAGACGGAACAATTAGCCCCCACAAGAAGGGGCCGATGGGAACAATCGGTAGCTCCCCGGACAACACCCTCGCTCTATACATGTACCTATGATCCTTTTCATCAGTTTCTACGGGTTCTTCCTTAGGGATTACAAGAGCTCCGTCTGAGTCAAGACTAAGGTTGCTATGCCCAAACAAGTAACCAAGCGCTGCGTTCTCATCTATATCATCATCAACAGGAGTTTGTGAGGAAGAACCAAATAAAACACGTGAAGCCTGACGATCCGTGTAATCTGCGTCGCGCCAAAAACAGCTTGATGAGCTATTTTTGAGGTCATATCTTCGCACCTTAGACCACCAAAAACGATCGAAGGTCAGCGAACGATGTTTGAGCCTAGCGCGAGCCCAGGATTCACCAGTGATAAAACATCCGGATAATTTAACATAATAGGCGTCACATCATACACCTCAAGCATGGTTCCATCAGGAACCTGCATTGTCAAACAATCAAGCAAAGACATTTAGTCCTTAACAACCCTCGATTATCACAACAAAAAACACATCCAAATCTAAATCCAAAAGTTCATATCCCTCGCCACACACCTATTTCTCCGCTTCAGCCTGGCCGGACGCCGAAACTTCCGCAGGCGCTTCAATCACGTCTCGAGAATCTACGGCAACATATAAAGCCGAAGGAGCTGCTTCAACCGTTGCAATCTTTTCAACCGGCGGAACGTCCGCAGAGTCTTGCGCATGAGCGGACTTGGAGCAACCCGAAACGACATCAGTTGCCACCGGCGAAGGCAGCGCATCCTTTCGAGCCTGCAGAACAACCTCAAGAAATCAAGACAACTTCTACCAAAAGACACAGAGGAAAAGACAAAAAATATACATAACAAATAATAATGCATTCCTATGATATACCAACCTGACGGGCAGCCTCGGCAACCTCTTCAAATGCAAGAGCGCGACCTCCACCAGCTATCCAAAACCTCCGCAAAAAACGCATTGCACAATTACGGACATCTGCATCATCAACTTTCATCGCCCGCACCTCATCGACGGTTGGAAAAACGTGACTCGGCCTTTTTACTTTTCGAAGTTGGTCGCAATCCACCTGACGAAGAGTACTGGCCTTGGCCAAA
Source organism: Coix lacryma-jobi var. lacryma-jobi (assembly GCA_009763385.1). Taxonomy (NCBI): domain Eukaryota; kingdom Viridiplantae; phylum Streptophyta; class Magnoliopsida; order Poales; family Poaceae; genus Coix; species Coix lacryma-jobi. The sequence continues at coordinate 124,244,311 of CM019831.1, forward strand.
GCTCCAGCATAATCGCCACCGAAGTCGGCCGCATTCTCAACCAGCGAGCTGAACACATCAGGCTCAGCCGAAAGCCAGTCTCTGAAAGCTTCAACATTAATAGCAGAAAGTGGCTCTCCAGCAGAACCGCCACCTTTGGTCAAGCACCCATCAAGTTTAACTTTAATCTTCTTCATGCTCGTTTCCCATGATTCCGTTTGGGAAGCCAGTTCCGAGGTTAGATCCGCTATGCGACCTTTTGCTGATGTCCAAGCTTGGTTCTTTTCGCGGCCAGCCGAAACCAGGTCAACGTTACGGTTTGCCACCTCCTGTGCTTCCTCGCAAGACTTCTTAACTCTTTCCGCTGCACTTTTGAGCTCGACTTCTTTATTTTCCAAAGTCCGGCGAAGCTCCTTATTTTCTTTCTCGAGTTCAGCCACCCGACCACTCAGGTAATCATGGTTTTAACCGGCCCTCCGCCGAACCGAATGACTAAGGAGCATCAGTTCAGCCACTTTGACATCGACATCATCCAATATGTCCCCAAAGGCTGATTGGCTAGGTGAAGCTCGGCCTCCGGTATGCAAACACGACCAAACACTCGGCCGAGAAAATGCCTTTCCTCCGGATCGCGCTGCAAGTGGCACGCCCGAAGGTCCGGACTCGTAAATAGCTCTGTTGCCGGGTCTGAAACACCAATCTTCTTCACAAAATAAGGAAGACTGGAATGACTGGCTTCCCCGTATGGCCTCTTGTCAGGATTCCGCTCGGACTCAAGGTCACCCGGGGCGTCAAAACCATCGACCCAAATATGTGACCCAGCAAATTCAGGTATAGACCCATGCTCGGGATTGGAAACTTTGAGGTTTCGAGGCATCTCATCCATGTCAGCTGGGGCTATCAACTCAATAGACAAAGAAACAACCATTTTTCCCCGGTCGTCTCCACATGAAACATCTTCATCCGAACCCGCATCACTTCCGGAGGTATCACTAACCTCATCCGATGAATCGCCCTCGGAGCTGGCCTCTTTCTTAACATCTTTCTCCTCATCCTTTTCCTCTTCGTCGGAGGTAGCTTCGTCATCCGAGACATGGATGAGCACCTCAATACCACCAATACGTGGCACGCGCCCGCTCGCACCGGAGCCAACCCCGGTAATGCCACGGCCACCCACACCCTGCACCGTGGCCAAAGAAGATGATGCGCCAGCGGCGGCCGCTGCAACAGCGATTTTTGACGCCAAAACTTTCACTCGACCACCACACCCCCCCCCCCCCCCCCCCCCGCGCGCCCTTGGCCACGACCCCTCTTCGCAACTGTAGCAACCTCGCCTCCATCCTTAGACGAGCGCTTTCTCTTTTTTGGTTCCTCATCACTCGAAGGTGCCAGCCAATCAGGGTAGGGGATGCCGAACATGTCAAACAGCCTATTGACCGTACCTCCGCTTCCCACCATGTTGTGAATGGCCTTAGCCTCCAATGTGGAAAGTTTACCAACAAGCTCTTCCACCCTTTGTTGAACCCTTTTCAGAATAGCCTCGACACCGCTTTTCTGGTTGGGAAACTTTTTAAGCGTAGGTTCTCAAGTTTTATACAAATCCAGCTTAGGTTTCTTCAAATCTCTCTTCTCATATTTAGAATCATCTTCCACCTCAAACCAGGTCTGTTTCCGGCTAAGGGGCCAGACCTTCGCGCAGCAGTACTCCTCCACCAAATCTCGTACACATTGAGAACGTGCAACAACCCTCAGACAGTCAACAGCAGCATGAGCTTCGTCAGTCTTCAAAGCATCGGCAGACACGTCGCCAAGAGGGGGAAGTTCACCACAAAGTTCTGGAACCCCGCTAAGCTTATAGTAAAACCAGTGCTCCTGCCATCCGCTCGTCCATTTATTTTTCTGAGCCTGTACCGGAAGCTCCGAACCAGCCCGATGACAGAAGGTATACACCGCAAACTGACCTAAGCTGGTGTTACCCTCGCTATCAGTAATCTTCCGAGGCTGCATATGAACACGATGAGTTCGCACGAAACCCTCGACATGCGGAGCAACACCTTGAGAGCGACAGGCCCAGACAAAAATAGAAAGCTTCGTGAAACACGAGGGGGTAAGCTGATGGAACTTCAGGTTGAACCGCTGCAGAACCGAGGTCACCAAAGAAGTCACCGGAAAACGAAGACCAGTCACAAAAAACTCTTCAAACACAACCACCTCGTCAGGCCCTGGCTTCGGAATGGTTTCTCCGCTGCTTGCCCTCGCCTTTCCCTCTTCTATCCAGCCTCGTCTGATGTAGGATGATAGATCCGAAGTACACACGCGACTAAGACCAAACTCAAAAGTCACACCAACACCCGCGGAAGAAGGAGATGCAGGACGAGCAATTTGCTTCAACCGAGACATGACCAACACACAGCACAAGCACACAACCCTCGCAACAATAACAAACAAAGCAACCTTCGCTAAAACCAGGAAAAAGAGCAAAGAAGGCTAGAGCAAAAGGATGGCACGAACACACCCACCCCACCAACCGCACCTATTTATAGGCCACAACATAAGCGGGAGAAACAGTGAAACTCGGAATGGATCCAGAGAACACGAAAAACACGGCACATATCTCGAAACTACCTTAAAAATGACAAATAACGATACGATCAAATGACCGGGGCCACAAGCAGGCGCGGGCGTCGCTGTTGAGGGCCTTTTTCCACTACCCAACAAGGGACGCTGCTTGGGCCCAAGGTCTGTTACTTGCTCCAAGCTATCGAGGGGCTACTGTTGGGGAAAGGAACCCTCGACAGCTAGCCCACGAATTACAACCGTTCTAAAAGACCTTTGGTCCTTCGGGCCTTGTCGGGAAACCTCCGCCTTACCCTCGGATCAAAACCTAACCACTCAAGGTTTCCGCAACCCTCGGAACCCCTGTTTTGTTCTTCATGCCTGCAGGGAACTTGGAGACCGACAAGCGAGGCCTAGCCTTCGCCCTGACAGCGAAGGTTCCCCGGAACACGGCCGGGTCCCGTAGCCCTGCGGAGGTGTGCAAGAGTCCGGTGGCGGCGGAAGGGAGAATAGGGATTAGGGTTTCCCTGTTATCTGTGTTTGTACCGTTTTACTCCTCCGTTGTACAGTCTCAGGGAATCTTTCTTGTACCCTTTTGTAAATTGGGTCGTGACCCCTAGTATGCCCTATAAATACCAGGGGACGAACAGTGTAGAGGGGGGAGATTTCTTTTTGAAGAAAAAGACGATTTATTTACAGTTTGCCTTTCACCTTCGCCGATCGTTCGGACAGTTGGCAACCCTCGCCTCATCCCAGTGCACGCGCAGGGGTGGGGCAAGTGTGAATCCTAACATAAGTCGGGCCATCTACACCTTAGTAAACGGCTCTTAAAAAAAGTTCAACCAATCCACAACTGATAATAATACATACATATGCAATTAGTTATTGTGCATATCCAAAAAGACAGCATGCTCAGGAATACAAAGAACTTTTAATATAGAGGGGTCATTTCTAGAATGTCATGTCTTTTGGGATAGATGAGTATGAAATCCAATGGATCAATTGATTTAGACCTACTCAATTTTTATGGAACTACTATATCAAGCTTATATTCAACATAATATTGTTCTAAACTTGGTTTACAATGTAAACTAGTGAATTAGTTAAATACTTGCTTTGAATCAAAGTGGTAACCTCTTCGCTCCCATGATTTAGCATCTCTTCAAAGTGGAGCGGAAGAATAAAAAAAGTATCCAGGAAAAATGAAAAGGAGAACCATATTCTGAAGAATAAAGAAATCTAGATAAAAAAAAAGATAGCTACCGTATTCTGAAGAATAAAAAAAGTATATATATAGATAAAAAATAAGAGATTGAGATGCATTGCGTAAAAAATAGATAGCTACCATATTGGAGATGCTGCATTTTGGACAACTCCCGCTAGCACAAAATAAAAAGGAGATGCTGCACTGCGGACAAAAATAGATAGCGACCACATTCTAACCCTGGACAACTCCCGCTGGAGAAAAGCATTACGGAAAGAATAAAAAACATTATCTTAGAAAAATAAAAACGAGATGTGTTGCGCAAAAAATAAATAGCGACCACATTCCAAATTACACGTGGTCGTTGATGTCCAGTTTTCTCGTACCGTTAATAATCTCTTCGTTTCAAATTATAATATATTTTGGTTTTTACTATATATCTAGAGAGTGCATCTAATTAGTGTATCACAAAAGCTATGTATTTCAAAAACTTTAAATCATCTTATAATCTAGAATGATATAATAAAGAATTACTTATATTAAATCATATGTTTTTCTCTTTGTTTATTTTCTAACATAATAGATATTATGTAGTCTATATATCTAGTTATCACAAACTTATCAATTACTATTTTTTTAAAGGACTAAAATATTTTTTTATCCATATTCATATTTGTTCTTTGCGTGGCACCTCTATATATTTTAAATATGCAACTACTGTGAAACCATACCTAGTTATTATGGTGGCTTGCTGCATCATGTTCTTATGAGTCATGAATCTAAAATTTGATTTTTTTTAATTTTATTCGTATCAATTCACTACTATAGAGATATTAATCGAGACGGGCATTCCAACTGTCTCAGATTAAAGGCCGGTCACTTTGTCCGCCTCGGTTAATCGATTGAACACTAAGTGTCTCTACCAGTGCACCTCATACTCATTCATGTCTATATATAATATGTTATTATTTTATATCAATATTTTATAGTCTTATATTGAATATTTAGGCTACTAAACGAACTCAAATAAAAAACTTATAACTACAAAGTTTTAAATTTTGTTAAGTAATACAACTTTGGTATAGAATGTATCTCCATCAGAGATAGTTTGAAAAAATCAAAAAATTGAGTCTTAGAACAAATGAATTTCAAACACATATTCAAGACTCTAGATGATTTTAAATAAAAAAGTTGTCAATATCAAAGATGTAGCTTAGGTCGGCAACTACAACTTTAGTATTAATTATATGAACCTTTGAGATTGTTTAGGAATTCTAAATTTCAAAATCTATAACCTTCAAACACATACTTGGGACTCTAAACAACTTCAAATTTTAAAAAAACACCTACAAAGTTGTAGATTCTATTGAGAAATATAACTTTTGTGTAGACTATGTCAACATATGAGATCGTTTGATAATTTTAAATTTTAAATTTCAAAATATGTGCACTTATAATAATATTTTGGGATCCTAACCAATTTCAATTCAAAAACTTTTCAACTACAAAGTTGTAGATCTCGTTGAGAGCTACAATTTTGATATAAAGTTTGTCTTCATCTGAGTTCATATGAAAAAAATATGAATTAATTTTAGTTGCAGTCATTAACTAAGACAGACACCTTAAGACGTCTGTCTCGATTAATCGATTAACGGAGGCAGACTCGATTAATTCAATCCTAGTGTCTCAGAAAATGGTTTGTATAGTATTGATGCTACGAATTTTTTTTCTCTCTCCTAAAGTTAAGTCGAAACTCTTATGCTTATTGTATCTTTCATTAATTCTCCTTTTTGCACTTTTTAAAGAGAAGGGTTTTAGGTCATAGAGTATGTTCTTAAGTACTACAATGGCATAAGCCAATATTTGAAACATGAACCGTATCGCTTAAGATGAGTCATAGAGCTTGATGCATGAATTTTCCTATCAATGAATTATATTTGCAGTTATGGTCAATTAAACTAAGAAATTTTAGCAAGAATTACAACCCTCTCCATCGCCACCTCCTCCGTCCCCTTCCTCTGCCTCCTCTGCTGCCAGTGATGGCTTCGCTTAATAGCGTTGTCAATGTCTGTCATGGCTAGGCTGGCTCTCCAATCTAGATTTCTAGCTAGGCTTGGAAGTCGAGGATAAGGTAGCCAATCGCTTCCTCTATTTGGTTAGTCCCTCATCCTCTCTTTCTGATCCTAGTTTCTTTCTGGCTGCCTCTTTTGGCCACTCTTCGAAAAGACTCAATGAAGACTATGTTAGTCTTCTCCTTTAATCTTGCCTTAGTGGAAATACCAAGGAATCATAATGTAATTGGCAAAACAAGACAAGATTAGTAGCACAAGGGTACACACAAATAGAAGGGATTGATTTTGGAGAAACATATGCCTCGATTGCAAGTTTTGAACCAATTACAATCCTATTAGCTTATGCTTGTGCCCACATCATCAAACTCTATCAAATGTATGTGAAGAGTGCATTCTTCAATGGTTACGTCAATGAACTAGTGTATGTTGAGCAACCAACTGGATTTGAAGATGACAAGAAGCCCAACCATATGTACAAGCTAATGAAGGCTTGTATGGATTGAAGCAAGCACTAAGAGCATGGTGTGAGAGATTGAGAGATTTCTTTCTCTCTGAAGGGTACAAGATAGGAAAGGTTGACACTACTCTCTTCATGAAGAAGATTGGCAAGGACTTATTTCTATTGCAAATCTATGTGGATGATATCTTCTTTGGATCAACCCCAATCAAGATTTTTTGAGGAATTTGGAGAGATGATGGCTAATGAGTTTGAGATATCTATGATTAGAGAGCTTAGTTACTCCCATGGACTTCAAATCAGACAATTGAAGCATGGTATATTTGTGAGCCAAGGAAAGTACATCAAGGACATATTGAAGAAGTTTGGAATGGATGAAGCGAGGTCAATTCACACATCAATGGGCACTAATGGTCATTTGGACTTGGATACTAGTGGTGACATAGTGGATCAAAAGTTGTATTGGTCTATGATTGGAAGAGCGCACCAAGGCCAATTGTCATGTTGAATGTATGCATGTGTGCTAGATTTCAAGCCTCACCTAAAGAGAGTGACTTGAAAGCAACACAGAGAATATTGAGGTATTTGAAGCATACACCCAATGTTGGACTTTGGTATCCCAAGGGGTCGCAATTTGAGTTGATTGGATATTCAGATTATGAATATGCGGGATGCAAGGTGGATAGAAAATGTACATTGGTCACATGTTAACTATTGGGAAGATCACTTGTATCATGGTCATCAAATAAGCAAAATAGTGTTGCACTATCAACTGCCGAAGTGGAATACATATCGGCCAATAGTTGTGCACAATTGCTATGGATGAGAGCAACAATGCTAGACTATGGAATCAAGTTTGATCAAGTACCATTGCTATGTAACAATGAGAGTGTCGTAAAGATTGCCACCAACCCTCTTCAACACTCCAGAACAAAGCATATTGACATCCGCCACCATGTCATTAGAGATCACCAAACAAAAAGTGATCACAATAGAGAGTATGGGCACGCCAAAGTTCATCTTGTTGATGTATTCACCAATCCACTAGATGAAGCTAGGTTTTGCAAGCTAAGAAATGAGTTGAACACCCGTGGCTTCAATAGGAAGTGAATGCACCTCATTTATATGGCATGACCCTCCTCCAACAAAGCAAAGGTAAATTGCTTGACATATGCATTCATACATTGCTAAGGACTTGATTAGTGCATTTAGATATGACTAAATGGTAACTAGGAACACTCAGTGCCAACCAAATGATTTAGAGTACATATGATGCCACTATTTCTCCTATGCTTGATTGTTACTAGTCGCCACATATGACTTGTTTGTGTGCTTGTGAACCTAATGTTTGATCTAGAAAATGAGCAATCTAGTGTTTAACTCAACTTTGCCAAGATAACCATTGAAAGATGTGTGAAGAAGCTTGCCAAAGGTTTAAATCGAGTTAGATTACTTATGCAAGTTGTCTAGATTGAACCACATCAAGTGATCCTCAACTTTTAGTGATCATCTCCATTGATTTCAAGGTCTATCAAGTGGTATCTTGACAAACCATTGCAAGATGGTGCATCCTTTTTGTGGTCATTGATGACAAAGGAGAAGAGAATGTTACAAAGGATTTCTACAAGGGGGAGAACTTGGTACAAATATATTGTCATGACAAGGGGAGGAGATGGATCATGATGGACACATTGAAGGACAAAATTTCAAGCACACAAGTAGGGGGAGCAATCTCATGAACTTGTTTGATTGCATTTGAATGTGCATATTCATGCATTTGCTTGCATTTGCACAAGCTTTTAGATACACATGCTTGTGTGGTGTATGATAGTTATAGAACTTGTTTGATGAAATGACAAACTAGCATGCATAAGTTCATAGCTAGACATATCTTGTAGTATTTCTAGTGGTACTAGAACCTTTCTTATAATGTTGATCCCACAAGTTCTCTAGTGTTTGTTGAAATCTAGCCAACCCTAGTGCTAAGGGTAACTGAAATGTGCACATCGATTGGTATCACGGTTCAAAGGTTAACTCTATGAACCTTAGCATCATTTGGTAATCATAACTCTCCCACATTTCATATCCATGCATACGTGCAAGCTTTAAACTAAACACTAGCACATATGTCGGAGGAGCTAATAATACTACAAAATTTGATTTGTGGTACTTGTCCAAATCTTTTCATATGATCAAATTGCTTGGGCAAGCAACTCAAATCTAAAATTGAATTTAATTCATATCTTTGTAACGATTGTTATCAATTACAAGAAATAGGGAGATTGAAAGCCCTAGTTTGGTTTTGGCTAATTTATGGAACCTATTGGACTAACCCAATGCTCTATGTGTGGTTATGAGATGGATTGGTCCAAATCCAAGAAGGAGCTAGACGGTACTCAAGGTGATGGAGATGGCCAAAAGTGATGATTGAGTGCACCAACTCGAAAAATAAGAAAGAGAGAAACAAAATGATTAGGTTCAAGGCAAAGGTGTATGTTAGGGCATTTTGTTTTGTCGGTCAAGACGCAATAGAGAGTGTGTGATTGGGTTTAGCATAGATAGCCATACTATATAGAGAGAACTCCCGGTAAAAGTGGTTATATAAGTGTGTTAACTTTGTGCGTGTGCATTAGGACTTAGTGAGTGCAAAGAACCCTTGAAAAAATGAATGTGATAATGCCAACTCATGCACACAAGTGTTGAACAACTTGGAGCTAGCACCTTTGCACAAGGGTTGAAGAAAAAGGAAGAGAAGGAGCTCTTTGCCTAGCATTAGACAATGGAGGCATGGGCATCGGACAAATGGAGTTGTGTCTGATGCCTTACCCTAGGCTCGGTCAAGCGTGGTGCAGGCATCAGATAGAGGCACGAAGCAGCATTGGACAAAATGCCAGCATCTCATAAGACATGTCAGATGCATTCTAGGGCTCTCTAGATGCTCTTTGTGTTGCATCGGATGCGCAAACAGATTTGTCTGGTGACCATCAGACAACATTACACAGTAGTCAAATGTTGGTCGCCAATGGTCAAATTCGATGAGTGTGATGACCACCCGAGCATAGGACAAGGGCAGGATTTGTCTGATACACCCTGTTCTTTGTCCGATGGCCACGTAGCAAGCACAATGAAGGGGTGTGGAGCCACCCTGTAAAAAGATGTTGGCCGGCTTGGGCTCACTCTGTTGGCCATTTTCATCAGTAATATAACCTTGCGAGCCTAGCCTAACAACTCCCACTCATCTACGTCATTGAGTCAACATGTTTGTGAGATTGGGAGAGCATCCTAGTGCATTTGCTTAGAGTTGAGGCATCTAGTGGCACTAGTGATCCATTTGCTGCAGGTTTTCTTGTTACTCTTGGTGGTTGTTGCCACCTAGATGGCTTGGGGCAGCGAAAGATAGTTAAGCGGCTATTGGATTATTGCCAGCTCCGATCGAGTTCTTGTGTGCCTATTCCTCGTGGGAGATCACAAAAAGCAATTCTAGTGGATTGCTCGTGGCTCGTGGAGCGTTTCTTGTGTGGTTCTTATGTCGCTCAAGTGGTGGGCTAGGTTTGTGATGCCTAGTAGCACACGGGCCACTAAGTTAGTGTCTTACCACAACATGGATGTAGAGGTTGCCGGGAAGCAACCGAACCACCAGGATATATCTTGTGTCATATCACTACTAGAGAACATGTCATTGGTCAATTGCCAAATGAGCTTTAGTCTCGATAAAAATTTGCGTCCGGGACCAAAGACTTTTAGTCCCGGTTGGTAACACCAACCGGGACTGAAGGCAAATCTTTAGTCCCGGTTGGTATTACCAACCCGGACTAAAGGTCCTCCAACCTTTAGTCTCAGTTGGTAATACCAACTAGGACTAAAGGGTGACCTTTTAGTCCCGGTTGGTGTTACCAACCTGGACTAAAGGTCTTCCACCCGGGACTAAAGGTCCTTCATGAGTGGATTCAAAAGGAGAGCGTCCAGAACTATGTTACGTGGGTTGTGTATAGCTGAGTTGGTAAGTGAGTTACGTGGGAGGTGAGAGATCTTGGGTTCGAATCTCATGAAGTGCAAATAATTTTTTTGTTTTGAGGATAGCCTTTAGTCCCGGTGAGCGGCCTGGGACTAAAGCCCGAGACCTTTAGTCCTGGATGGTCCTTTAAGAACCGGGACTATAGGCCCATTCTGTGTAGTAGTGTATTGTCTCCTTGTATTCTTGATGTGTGATTTATTGCTTAGATAGGGCGTGTTTGGCAGAGCTTCACGTAGATCCAGATCTTAAAAAATATCAGCTCCACCACAGAGCAGCTCCAGTGCGGATCTGTGCTTTCACCATAGAGTTGAAAAATTGTGTTTGGCTGATACAACAGCTCCAGATCCATAAATAGAGGTTTTAGTTGTATTATCCAATAATACCCTTTGGCATAAATTGTGTTTTTTCTTTTTTTATGAACGGTCACCTGTATGACTATTGCACGTGATATATGTTTTTTTTTGCAATTTATCATGAATACGACTATGCTCGATGCCGTGGCCAGCAACTCCCAGGCCGTCGTGGCCAAGGCCGGCGGCGCCGTGGCCAGCAGGGCCCAGGCCGGCAGGGCCCAGGCTGGCGGAGCCCAGGCCAGCAGCGCCCAGGCCGGCGTGGCCAAGGCCGACGACGCCCTGGCGGCCAGCAGCGCCCAGATCGGCAGTGGACAGGCCGGCAGCTAAACTGTGTGCGAGCATCGCTGAGGACGGCGTGCCTTGGCCGGTCGCATCTAGGCCAGAGGCCGCCAAGCCTAGGCCAGCAACGCCCAGGCCAGTGGCACCCAGGCCAGAGGTGGCCACGGCTGCGCCATCCAACGACGAGAAGGGTGGGTCGCCGCCGCCCATGGCCGGACATCCACCTACGCCGCCGATTGGATGGGACAAGCCAACCCTAGACACGAGTCTTGCAGACGGATTGGAAGAGGAAGGCGGTGGAGGAGGCAGAGGAGGGCCGGATCTTCTCATTCCGGTGGCTCGCCAGCCACCTGGAGCGGAACGGCGTCGAGGGTCCCTGGCGGCGGTGCGACTCAAATCTCGCGAGAGAGACTCGCGACTTGCGTTGTCGTAGGGGAGAGGGGAAAAAAGAAATTACGAAACGGTACGCAGGGATGTGTAATCGGTGGCATGGGTGGGTAATTTCCACCAACTCCATGAGAAATTATAAAACTAGTACTTTCAGAGCACCTCTTGAGGTACTCCGTGGATTTGATGAATTTTGGAGCTAGATCCATGTTTTTTGCGGATCTGGAGTTCGTTGAGCTAGACTGTTTGGTTGAAAAAAATTAGAGCAGAATTGTTTTTTAGATCTGGAGCTACGTGGAGCTCTGCCAAACACGCCCATAGTAGAGTAAAAACTAGTGGTAATTAGTTCTAATAAGTTAATTAACTTGCTCTGTAGTGGTAGCCTTAGATACCAGCTGATCGCTTGAGTGCTAATCAACCTTCTTAGAGATCATAGCAACTAGTAGGTTTGCTTGTTGTGCTAGTAGAGTTAGAGCTATTTTCTTAAACCTCGATATTGTTGTCTAAAAAATTGTGATTTTGTAGATTCTTAATTAGGTTATTCACCCTCCTTTAGATATTTAGATCCTTTCAGATGGATACCCTACAACAGTTGATGGCAAACAATAAATACGGGCTCTACGTAGTGTGGGCACAATGTACCATTATATATGTCGGTGGGAAAACAATAAACTCAGATGAAATGGTGTGTATGCTTCCCATCTCATGTTTATCGTTTAACTCAACAAAACGATCTAGTATTGTTTTATCTTACATTTGTGCATTTCGATATCATCTTGCTTGAACGATAGCGCCAAAAACGTGACCAGCACCGGCGCTGTTAGGCCCCGAGATCAGAGGATTCTCCGATGCGCTAGCAGGCTTCATCTTGGATGAGGTGTTGAGTAACAAGGGGATACTCTCCGTTTTACGGACAAATAAAGGAGTACACAAGGACTATATGCTAAAGCTGCCTAACGATAGACTACTGTAATAGGGATCTTGATGGACTTGTGATATTGCCACCGTCTTTGATGAGTACTTTTTCATTGTAACCATAACATTTATTTGTAATATAAATCTAATGGGATTTGTTACGGATGTGAGTCTAGTCTACATAGCAAATGTAAAGTTACCACACCAAATTAACAAAATAAATTTACAAAATACAAAAAAGAACCGGCACTGATGTCAACCCTGCTGGTTTAGTTGTGACAGATCAAAATCTGGCAGTAAACGACGGGTTTGAAACCGGCAGTAGTGATGTGCCGATCTGGGATAGTGTTATGTTCCGTCGAATGTTCAATTAGACATATATAATATTACAAGTTCCCGGGGGGTGTCACCTAGTATATATAGATGGATAGGGATATCTGAGATAAGCGATACATGATATATGGAGTAATAATTAAGAGGACTCGTAAAATTAAAAACCAGTAGGTACTAGCTGGTGCAAAGCTGCAAGCGCATACCCTGATGGCTAACTGGCCAATACAGTACATTATCATAATCTTAAGAAAGTTCCAGCAGATCGATCAGTTGGGAGCATGCAGATCGTGTTATTCACTACTGCACAAAGCTTAACCGCAGCGGGCGTTTTGGCTTTACCGCAGCGGGCAACAGCGTCCGCTGCGGTGCTAAGGCCACGGTTAATCGTGGCCATTACCGCGGCGAGCGCTGTTGCCCACTGTGGTAAAAGCCTTAACCGCAGCGGGCAACATAAACAGCCCGCTGCGGTTAATAGCATTTACCGCAGCGGGCAACCTAAAGCGCCCGCTGCAGTAAATTATTAACCGCAGCGGTCGATTTAGGTTGCCCGCTGCGGTAACTGCTATTAACCGCAGCGGGCAACTTATGTTGCCCGCCACGGTTATTAATTTTGGATTAAAAAAATAAATAATGCAGCCAGCAGAAATAGCAGGATATGAATTCAAATCAAATACAGTTTTCAAATAATTCCAGATTTCTAACAGAGATATATATATGCACATATAAACCATCTGGACATAACATACAAAGTCACTTAGTTGTTTGTTGTCATCATATACACATTGACTTAGTTGATTTCAAATTCAAATTACAATTCATAGTTCAACTTGATGAGCGTAATCTGTCAGACGAAGCATTGTGTTCCATTTGCGGAGCTTCTCGTATTGGGGTAGCAACGCCAGCTCGGATTCGTTGTCGAAGAATGTTTCTCCTTCGAGAATGCATTTCTCCATTACAAACTTGCATATGTCCGCCTTGACTTGTTTAAAGCACATCCTGTGGCTCTGCTGCTCTCCCCAATACTTGACACCTTCCTTGAGCTTCTTCCAGCTATTGGTGTACTCCTTGCTTTCCCTTAGAAACTCGTATGTGTACAAGCCACATGTCTTCGATCCTAGTGGCTGTTTGGCGCACTGCATGATTGATACACAAGCATTAGAACTCATATATACGTATGAAACATGAATCGAACGTTTGAAATACTTACCGGGAAATCTCGTCGGATTTTGAGGTGGTACCTATGCTTGTCCTTGAACTTTTGAGTTCTTCGGTCCCAAAATCCAGGCAGTATTCCTTATAAGTGTTGTACGAAATATAATAGTTTTAGCCACCATTTAAAAAAGTATGGTAACCGTAACTGATGAAAAAGATGGATGACTTACTTTTTCAGACAATCTTCGAATGCCTTGTACCCTTGCTTGTTTGGTACGCTCAAGGAGTCAAACACACAGGCCATGCCATCTTGAGGGTATATTATAAAAGCGACCCAGTGGCCACCCAAGAGGCCCTGGCTGCACCATTGCAACAAAATAGAGTTTATGACGGCGAGAAGACATGATATGCTAGCGACTTAGGTGTACGTATATGTATTTGACTTACCCAAAGTGATAGGCAGCCATTATACACTCTGGCCCATCCGGCTTGATCTTTTTCATGCATTCTAGTATGTAATTTTTCAACTTAGTCTTCTCGGCTTTCATATTTTCTTCATATTTCTTCTCTCGCTGTCGAACTGTCATCTCCGGATCAGTGATCTCGAAACCCTTGATGACTCTTTCAGCAATATGTGCAGGAGAGAGGTAGAGTACAGGACGTGTCTTTTTATTACTTACAGTGACCGTCATGCTGCACGGACAAGTCATCGCGACATAATAAGTATAGAACCATGGAAAATACGAATGTAGTGATCTATGGAAGTTGCATTCATCGCTTACAGTGTGAATAGGGTGATTTGAACGATGTCCAGGTCTTCTTCCCGCATCAGGTTGTACATGTCGCTAAAGTCGACGGGTAGGTGCATTTCGTTACCAGCGGGCAAGTGGAAGTACTCCGTGAGAATCTTGACGTTAAAACTTGACATCCCGGCTTTTGCAGCTTCCATGTACCATAGATGGAACCTCCTTGTATCCCACTTTTCCTCGTCGATGAGCTGGGCCTTGGGAATCAATCAAGAACTTCCCGCACACATAGTGGCCAGGGCAGTCTTCGGCCTCATCAAATAGTTGACGGGTAGTTTCAGGCCTAGCAAACGATGGATAGGGATGTTAGTAGCATATATACTATGGATGTGGTATTATGCTCAATGTTACCATACCTTTCGAACGTGAGCGTGTACGGGAGCTTATCGGTGGACGTTCTTGGATTCTTGGTGGGCGAGGGAGGACATTGGCTTGTGGTTGACGAGGGAGGTGTCTTCGTCCCTGTTGCCTCCCCCGTCGTGCCTCCATGTTGCTCGTTCGTGCTTGGCTAGCTTGTCGTGTTGTCGCCCTTACCGGCCTCTGAGCTTCTTGCCTCATGGACCGGGCCGATCGGCGGACTATTTGGAGGCGGGGGAGACACAGTTCCCATGTCAGTGCCCTTTTCCTTTTCCCCGCCATCACCTTCTACCTTTTCCTTGTCCCCGCCTTCGCTACCGCCTTCTCCTTTGTCCTTTCCCTTTCCCTTGTCCCCGCCCTTTTCTTCGTCATCATCGCTATCGTGATCTGGATCTTCCGGAGGATAAGATCCGGCGGCTGATGGTTGTGATGCTGGTGTCGGCGTTGGAGTTGGCGTCCGAGCAATGATCTCGATGTCCTCGTGGTTCCATAGGACTTCCAATCCAAGTGCCTGCCCTAGGTGTCTGGCCGTTTGTAGGTTGGGATGGTCCAATTCAAAATGTTCCTGGTCAGGAACGTGCCATAACGGGCTCACGACCACATAGTCTTCAGGGGTGTTGTCTTTGTTGAAGTCGTGAATATCGTGGGGTGCAAGAATGCATCCCTCGGCCACCACCATCTTCTTGGACCTTCCGAACGGGATGAGGAGTTGGACGTGCTGGTTTTCCTTGAAGTCCTCATTCGAGACCCTTGGGCGATCCTCGTTCATCGGTAGTAAGGCTTTCTTTTCCTTTGCTTGAGGATTGGGCAGCCCATGGTGATCAAACATCTTCGACCTCATCGCGACCATCTCCGGGTCGTTGCTCGTGAAGGCTTCCTTTATTGAGCTTTTGATCATTTCAGCCACGCCTTCATTGAAGCCCTTCTTATACAGCTCATCTTTATACCTCTGACTGGACTTGTATGTGGCCGCGTCGGATTGCCATGACTCAACCGACTTCCAACTCATCTTTGACCCGACACCACGAATGTGGTCGCGGTGCTCGGGGGTTCCCAGGACCTCGGTGAGCAAGTCGTGGCCCCGGCGGACCACGATGCTGTCCTTAAGCTTTGCTTTCTCCATCAAAGTCTTCTCGACGTCCTCGAGGTGGGGCTCGTTAAACTTGGCCGCCCCGGGCTTCAGCCTCTTTGGAATGCGGGCCCTCATGTAGTCCTTTGCCCTTGGGTCGATGCCCTCACACGGATCTGGAACCCCGGCAGCCTGTCTTGCTTGTTCTTCTTGCTGCCACTTGGTCCTCTGACCGGCAAAGCCAGTCATGCCCAAGTGGTGAGGATTCTTGTTCCTCTTCGCGAGCTCACTGAACTTAGCACTCTTTTCCTCTGCTTCTTGTGTCTTTCTCATTTCGCAGAAAGCGTCCCACACGTGTGCCTTGACCATATTGTACTTCAGCAGTGGCGACTTCCCCTTCTTCAGGTAATTTCTGGTCAGCATGGACCTGAAGTTGCGAAGCGCAGTCGACGCCACGTGCAAAGCCCACTCTTGGCACTTCTCCATGTCAGCTGAGGGCGGATATCTAAATCTCCTTGTCACCTCACCCCATACATTGTTTTTATGTCTTTCGGTACATCGTGCCAGTTGGGCCAAGTGATCTCCACCTTCTCCTTGGCTATACACGCCACTTGATTGCTGAACTTGTCAGTGACTGTATCTGGAGCTATTAGGTTTCCCTCTGGCCCCACCGCATCGATGACATGCACCTCGTTTTCTTTGTCCAACTTGTGCCTCCCGTGTTGTCCCCTCACCCTCTTCTGGCCCTTAGATTTGGACGAAGAGGTTGCCATAGAGGGAGCGGGGGCTTCTTCCTCCCTGACCGCGTCTTCGTCCCTAAACTCGAGCTGACGAGGCACAATCGGCAGCTGTTGACAAGAGTCACGAGCCTTTAGTGATTCAATCGCGTCTTTGTACATGTTAGAAAGCCAGCGTGTTGTGTAAACCTCAAGACTCTCTGCTTCGTCCGCCCCTGGTTCGTACGTGGGATCGTTGCCCTCCTCTGTACGCTGCTTCTTCGGCGGTGGAGTCACGGACACCTCACTCATCAAGCTGGTTGACGAGGAGCTAGGGGTAGGGTCCCTCCATTCGTTTGTTTTGTCTTCCGCCATTTCAGTTCTACATATACACAGACGCGTATATAATATGATCAGTTCAAAGCTTTTGAATAAAAAATGACACGTATAAGTTTTTGGCTCAGATTTGCCCCTAGGTCAACACGTCACTGCTAAACTGGTTACTTGTAAAATACAAGCCATCCTAGTCTAGCAGCTGACTCAGCATAGAAAGTAGGGGGCAATTGATCATCATCGCCGCTGCCTCAGCATAGATCGAAAGGGGGCACATCATCGCATTTGCCACTACCTCAGCTTACAAGTTCAAAAAAAATCATCAATGCAAATTCCATAGTACAGGGAGAGGAGTAGGGAGAGTAGTATAGAGTAGTACAGGGAGCTGAGAGGGGAGTAGGGAGAGTAGTACAGCAGTAGAAGAGAGGAGTAGTACAGGGACAGAGAGGAGTAGTATAGAGAGAGTAGTAGGGAGAGTAATATGGAGAGTAGTATAGAGAGGAGTAGTAGGGAGAGGAGTATAGAGAGGAGTAGTAGGGAGAGGAGTATAGAGAGGAGTAGTAGGGAGAGTAGTACAGGGACTAGTACAGAGACTAGTAAGTAGTAAGTAGCAGTAGTAGATAGAGGTGTAGACAGTAGATGGCATTAGAAAAACTTAGTAAAAAAACTTAGTACAATGCATCATAAGTAGTGGCAAATGCATAGTGTAAAAAAGCATCAAATTGCATCATAGGCAGGAAATAGAACACTGGAGCAGGGGAGAGAGGAGTAGGCAAAGATCAGAGAGTAGCAGAGAGTAGTAGTACAGGGAGAGATCAGGCAAAGATCTTTATGGACTGAAACAGTTATCTTTCAGTCCATGTTTCAGTTATGTTTCAGTCCATGTTTCAGTTATGTTTGAGCCCAAAGCATAACTGAAACATAGCAGAGAGTAGTAGTAAAGGGAGAGAGGAGTTAGGGAGAGCAGAAACAAAAATGTCGTCAAATTAGCTTGACATAACTGAAACACTGGACTGAAACATGGTTTCAGAAACATAACTGATCAGTAACTAAAACATATAGCTTGACATAACTGAAACATAACTGAAACATGGACTGAAACATGGATTGAAACATGGACTGAAACATAACTGAAACTTAATTGAAACATGGACTGAAACATGGATTGAAACATGGACTGAAACATAACTGAAACATGACTGAAATAACTGAAACATGGACTAAAACATAACTGAAACATGGACTAAAACAGAACTGAAAAATAACTAAAACATGGACTGAAACATAACTGAAACATGGACTGAAACATAACTAAAACATAACTGAAACATGACTGAAACATAACTGAAACATGGACTAAAACATAACTGAAACATGGACTAAAACATAACTAAAAAATAACTGAAACATGGACTGAAACAGTGATATCAAAGGAATCACACTGGGTATATGAAGTCAGAATATGGGGACTGCATCATATGACTAAACCAATAAGTAATAAGGACAGAGCATATCAGTTTAAGCATATGGACTAAAAAGCATTCAGTTATGGACACTAGCATTCAGTTATGGACACTAGCATTCAGTTATATGGACTAAAAAGCATTCAGTTATGGACACTAGCATTCAGTTTAAACATGTGTGTATCAGAACAAATATGAGATTAACTCCATATCAGATTGCATCATATGGACACTAGCATTCAGGTTATATGTATTAGAAATTACATCTAAAATGTAACAACTATCTTGAATTAGGGTTCGGATGCTCAATTTTGCCCAGAAGGAAGGAAAGAGAGGGGGACGGGCATACCTGGAAGGTGACCTAGGCAGCTGGGGGAGTAGGGCGGTGTTCAGAGGCTACGACGGCAGCGGGGAAGTGCCTCCGCCTCACAGTCGGAGCTGAGGCAGCGGCGGGGAAGCGGCCTCGTGGTCGATGGCCGCGGCGGCCGGTGGGGAAGCGGCCGATCCGGAGGAGGACGGGCGCAGAGCGGAGGAAGACGGGCGCAGAGCGGAGGAGGACTCCGGCTCCGCAGTCGGCGGGGTGGCGTGCCTCCGGCGTGGTCGAGGCGTGGCTCCGGCGGCGAAGGAGGAAGGGCGCGGACGAAGGGTGGCGCAGGGGCGCTAGGGTTTCGGTCAGGCGGCGCACTGCTTCCGCGACGAGGGCGAGCAGGGGAGGAGGATAGAGGGACGAGGAGGACGGGGGCGGTGGAGGAGGACGGCGGCGCCAATGGCGATGACGGCGGCGGTGGTGAAATGCGACAGCCCTTCGGGGTGAAATGCCGACGCGCGAAGGACTAAAGTGCCCTTCGGTGTTGCGGCTTATATAGGCAGGGAATAACCGCAGCGGGCAACATAAGGGGCCCGCTGTGGTTAATATTTACCGCAGCGGTCTTCTTATGTTGCCCGCTGTGGTTAAAACGAATAACCGCAGCGGGCACTTTAAGATGCCTGCTGCAGATATGACTTATTAAAGTGCATCATAGGCAATAAATAAACTCTGAATTAAAGCGGTTTAAAGCGGTTATTCGAGACATAAGATAGATTCCATCTGAAGACAAGTAGTAACCAGTAATAGTGCAATGGACAATCTTGAGTTTAGAATCACCTCTGTTCCACAGACCATAACTGGTGTTTAGAATCATCAAAAATCATGATCTAAATCATTCTCATTATTACAACATGATATGAAGTTAACTCCCACTACTTTATTACATAGACGTGTGGCATATATATACATCTCATTTTGGTGCTGGAGCTTTCACGGACCGCTTCTCACCATCGGGACGGGCCCAGGGCTTGATACCGCTCTTGTTGCAACGGTCCTCGACGGCCTTGATCTTCTTTGCAAAATCGGTAAAAAGTTGGAGCTCTGCATAGTTGTTGTATTGTTCTGGGCTTTGGACCCCATCAGCTCCAACAATCCGCTGCTTTCCAGACACGACCACATGCCTCTTTGGGTCCTCCGGATAGATATAGTAGGCCACTTGCGCGACATTGGTTGCGAGTACCCATTAGTCATCTTTGTACCCGATACTTTTAAGGTTCACGGTGGTTAGCCCAAAACTGTCGACCGCAACCGCTTTGGGGTTTACCCAGTGGCACCGGAAGACTGTTACGCATACGTCCTTGCCATTGTCAAGTTCCCATATTTCTTCGATCTGGCCATAGTATTGTGTCCTCGTGTTTGTGGCATCGTCGACGCCCTCATATCGAACACCGCAGTTCTGTGTCGCGCTCTTCTTGTCCTTCTCTTTCATGTGGAACCTATACCCCTTCACATCGTACCCTTGCCATGTTGTGATTTGGCTTGACGGGCCTTGCAGAAGCTTCTGCACGGTCTCCGTATCTTCATCATCAGGGCATCTTTCTAGGGGTATGTGTTGCTCTTTGAGCCAATCTATGAAACTGTTCCTGTGCTCATTCTGTACCCATGCCTCTGTGCGTTGTCTGTCATTAGCGGCGCGGATCTCTTCTATGTGCCTCTCGACATATTTCTCCATGCTCATCAACTGATGAAGGATGTTGTAATGAGCTTGTTCAATCTCCTTGTATGGTATATCCGTGCGAACTTTTCAGCCCGTGCACCCCATGCCCGCGGTTCTGCCCTCATGCTGATAGACAGGCAACCCAATCACCCTCCCATCTTTTATGTACCTCATACACCAGTTCACTGCCTCTTCGGTTGTGTACGCCTCGATCATAGAGCCCTCCGGGTGAGCACGGTTATGAACATATCTGTTGAGGGTGGACATGAACCGCTCATACGTCCACATCTCGTGTAGGTACACGGGGCCTAGTTGCTCGATCTGATCCACCATGTGCATCATTAGGTGTACCATAATATCAAAATATGATGGGGGAAAGCACATCTCAAGCTGGCAAAGGGTCTCCGCGATGAAGTCCTTAAGGGCAGGGAGGTCAGCCTTACCGATGACCTTCTGCGTGATGCGGTTAAAGAAGTATGATATTCGAGTGACCACCATCTTCACATACTCTGGACCGATAACCCTTATCACAATTGGAAGGAACACTGTCAGCATGATGTGGCAGTCATGTGCGTTGTAGCCAGTCAATGTGAGGTCTTTCAAGGAGACGAGGCTCTTAATGTTGGAAGAGAAATCGGTCGGCACCTTGATACCCCTAAGAAGGTTGAGCATAGCAGTCTTCTCGCCATGCCTTAGGTTGTAGGCCGCACCTGGAAGATCGACTTTACCATTATGAGGTGACCTAGGGTGGAGGTCCTGCCTGATGCCCTGGTTGAGAAGATCCGTCCGTGACTTCAGACCATCCTTCGTCTTTCCCGGGATGTCCAACAGGACACCGATCGTGCTATCAAAGACGTTCTTCTCGAGATGCATACAATCGATGGCATGGGGTGTTTTCAGTGTCTTCCAATAAGACAGGTACTCAAAGAAAATCGACCTCTTCTTGAAAGGAACAGAGGGGACCTGCGACCCTTCCTTCGTCGTGTCTCGCTTTCGCTTCCTTGTTTGTTTTGTCCCCTCCTCTGGTGGCTTCTTCTTCTTCCCAAACTCGATCTGATCAATATTCTTCACCATCTCATACACCTTTGGCCCCCAACTAGTCTGCGCTGGTGGTTCACCCTGTGGCTCGCCCTGATCATCGAACAATTGATTCATGACACTTCTTCTATATCTGTGCCTTTTTAGAAGGAATCGCCTGTGCCTCATGTAGACCATCTTGTTCGATCCCTTGAGGTAAGTGTAGCATGTCTCGTCGATGCACATTACGCAGTCGGTCTTCCCTTTGATCTGCCCCGACAGTGAGAAGAGGCCGGGGTAGTCGGTGATGGTGACAAAGATGATGGCTTTTAGGGTGAACTTCTCCTTGAGGGACGCATCCACCATCTCGACCCCAACATCAAATAACTCCTTCATTTCCTCCATTATCGGCTCGAGGAAAACATCGATATCATTGTCGGGCTGCTTCGGTCCCGAGATAAGCATGGTCAACAGAAGATACCTGCGCCTCTGACACAGATGGGGAGGTAGGTTGTAGATGGTCAGTACGACCGGCCAGGTGCTGTGGGAGCTGCTCAGCTCGCCGAACGGATTCATCCCATCGGTGCTCAGCGCGAACCGAACGTTCCTGGGATCTTTGCCAAATTGCGGGTAGGCCTTGTCGAAATCTTTCCACTGCTGGCCATCGGAGGGGTGCCGCAGCATGCCATCTTCCTTCAAGCGGTCAGCTGATGCATGCCAGGACATGAGCTTCGCGTCCTCTGGGTTCCCAAATAGCGCACGGAGGCGGTCGATCACTGGCATGTACCACACCGACAGTGCCGGACGTCTCCTCAACGTGTAACCCTTTTCTTCCTCGTACTGCTGATGAGCCCAGATGCGATTGGTTGCAACATTGCTCTTCTTGACACCCTTCTTCTTCTTCCTCTGACCACCTCACAAGGCCTCATCGTCGTCTGCATCCACGCGACAGCCAGCATTTCTCTTGTAGCGACTGGCGCCACAGTGCGGACAGCTCGTCAAATTCTCATACTTTGTGCCCCGATAGAGGATGCAGTGGTTAGGGCAGGCATCGAACTTTCTAAGCTTCATCGCCACTGGCCGGATAAGCTTCTTCGCCCGATACGTATTTGTTGGAATCTTGTTACTCGTCGGGAATGTTTTAGCAAGGTAACCTAACAGCTCATCAAAGCTACTATCTGACCACCCATGCCGAGCCTTCATCATCAACATGTGGAGGTTGAAACAGAGCACCGTGCAATCCTTCGGACATTCCTCGCCGTCCTTATATAAAGGATCAAGTGACGCCTGCTTCATCTCTCTGAAATTTTCCAGCCACTTCGGGGAGCCATACACGACGTCGTCTTCGTCGATGTGGTTGAGTAAATCCTGAAACAGCTGCACATCCGCAGGGTCCTGCACCGTAGCGTCCTCAACATCTCCACCACCATCATCTGTCATATCCTGGAGTACATCCGCCTCCACAGCGATGTGGTCACGACTACTGTCACTGAAGGCAGGCGCTACTGTTGCTGATGAGACGTGCGCTCCAGGATCTTGGTTCACCGTCGTCGTCGACGCTGAGCTTACTCCAGATGCCGCCCTGACACTCGGATCGAATCTCTCGCCGTGATGAGTCCACACCGTGTAATCATCCATGAAACCAAAACGAATCAAATGAGATTGCACTGTGCCTTCGTCTTTAAAGGTGGTTAGATTCTTGCAACGATGACATGGACATATGATTGTCGTCTGGTTCGATCTCTCACGGTCAGCTTTCGCAGCGGCAATAAACTTTCTCACTTCAACGATATACCGCACATCAAGTACTCTATTGATCTTATACATCCATTCCGACCGGTCCATCGTACCTGCGATCCTTAATTAATTACACACATCATGAATCACAAAACAAAGATGAATTAGAAAAAATAATAATTTATTATATTTATGTTAAATCTAGGGACAGAATTAATAACAACGGCAAATAAAATTAATGCATCCATGATGAACTTAGAGAAACAAATACCAGTTTTCTCTCTCCTAGATGAAACTAGATCTAAAAGGGAGGCTAAAAAGAGAGAAAAAGAGAGGGGAAAGAGGGTGGAGATTATCTAGGTACCTCTTGTGGAGTACTTCTCCACCAAATCAAACAAATAAACCTCAAAAACAAGTTATTTGGGACAAAAATTTGGCAAAACTTCTTCCCCCGTTTTTGGTCTAGAGGAAGAAGATGATCGGGTTCCTTTCTGCTGGCGGCGGCTTAAATAGCAAGGAATAACCGAAGCGGGCAACATAAGGGGCCCGTTGCGGTTAATCTTATTTAACTGCAGCGGCCACGTTACGTCGCCCGCTGCGGTTAATCATTAACCGCAGCGGGCATATAAGGAAGCCCGCTGCGGTTAAAGAAGATTAACCGCAGCGGTCACCTTGCGTTGCCCGCTTCGGTTAATGATTAACCGCAGCGGGCGCTTCGGCGGCCGACCGCTGGAGGCCGGCCACCGAATAACCGTGGCGGGCAAAAACTGTGCCTGCCACGGAGCCCATTTAGGCAACGCTGCGCAAGTTCTTTTTTGTAGTAGTGATTATTTTATACATATACTTGTATACAGACATGCAGCAGCATATAGATATAGATAGATAAATTTACTATAATGGCGTATGTAATGCATGTACTCGATCTCTTCGTTCTATTGGAAGTGTCCTTAGAAAACCGCGTTCTCCGGCCTTCACATTCACGCTTCCCAGACGACGACACTGTCCGGAGGGAGTAGCTAGCTAGGTACGCGACCATGCCACACGCACCGTAGCCTGACCATGAGGCCCAGTGATGGTCTTGAACGCGGTTCCGGCGAGAGCGGCGTGGAACTCAGCGCCGCCTTTGGCAATCTGGTGGTCAGGCGGCGCCATGTCCGCTATGAAGGCCGTGTCCCATATGTCGGCATTTATCTTGAGAGACGAGCCGAGCTGCACTACAAGGACGTTCCTGAGCAATCGGATGCTGCTGCTGCTGCCGCCCTGGCCACCGCCGGCGGCGCCTGTCATCACAGTGACGGCATGCCTGCAGTCCCTGTTGAAGAGCTTCATCTCCTGGGCGGGGAACGCTGATGTCGCCGCCGTGATGGAACCGTACATGGCCGTGTAGTGACAGCCACTGGTGACACTGAGCTGAACCACGACGGTGGCCACAGCGGCGTTGGTGACGACGGCGTAGCAGACCTTGACGGCGCCGTGGGTCCCCACGAGCACGTGCTCCTGCGCCCTGTCGTACTCCTCCACCGGCCTCTGGTGAGCGTTCCAGACCATCTGCCCCTTGCTGACCTGCGGGTCAGGCGACATGTCGGGGCAGAGGCTGGCGGCGTGGCTGAGGTCCAGGTCGAAGACGACCTCGTCGTAGCCCCAGATGGCCCTGCTGGGCCCGGTGAGCTCTGCTAGCCCTCCGGGGCGCACGGACGACTGGGGCTCGGTGCGGTGCCTCCGGAAGAGCACCTCCGGGTCGAGGCCGTCGTCGACGGCGATGGTCCCGCACAGGTCGCCCGTGCTCGCACAGTCGATGTCGAGGACCACCACCGCGAAGACCTCAACGAAGGAGAGCCCCGCCGGGACATCGTCAACAGGAGGTGCGGAGGCGGAGCGCTTCTCACGACGACCGTGGTGGGCTGGGCCGCGGTAGAGGATGGCCACCACCTGGCGGGCCTCGTAGGTGTTGCCGCAGATGCCTTTGAGTCTCAGGTACCTGTACAGCTCGGGGATGTCGGGATTGTTGGCGCTGAGGATGACGCACTCGGAGATCTTCTCCCAGTTTCTGATGATGCATATCAGCTCAGGTGTCGTCCAGTCGCTCCGGGCCTCCTGCACGAGACTGGCCACAAAGGCACAGACCCTCTGCGACCTGATGCTCTCGATGATGGTGACGATGACGGTTCGAAGCCAGAGCGTTGCTGCTGCTGGTTGATTTCCCCTCCCCTCGTATGTAGCAAGGCCTTGGATGGCGTCAATCAGCTGCTGCCACCCAACATCTCGCCGCCTCTGCTGCCCTGGAGGCGGCGCCTGCATGCAGATTGATATATTCTGATGAAAATGAAAAAGAAAAGGAAGAAAGAAGATGAATTCGTTCATTCATTCAGATACATACCGTTTGTATGTCGCCGATGCCGTCGTTGGTGTAGCCACCATCGAATCCGAGGGGTTCTGACCCATCAGGTATCAGCCCCTGCCAACGGCGGCCGCCGCCGCCGCTGGGCCTGCTCCCAAACTCCCACGTCCTCCCTCCCCCCCGTAGTTGCCTGAAGCCGACCATGTAGAGGTTGTCCATGCGAATCATCACCTCGATCGCCGAGCGCTGGTGTACCATCCTCAGGCGCAGCCATTGCTGGGGCGCAGTCGTGTATGGGCGGAGCACGTAGAGGTCGTCGAACAGCGGAGCAGGTCGCCTGCGGTCGCGGAGTTCGTACCGCAGGTCGTTCACGTACGCCCCGAATCTTGGACAGTTAGCTCCCACATCGAACGTCCTCACCAGATCGTCGTCAGACATCGAACCGCCCTCGCTCTTAATTTATCTTCAATTTATTTAGTCAGGTGAAACAAGTATAATAAATTACAAGCACTTTATATTATATATATAAAAATAAATGCACTCTGGAGAAAGGAGAGGGGAATGTTAAATGTGTACTACGATCATACCGCAGTGATATTATCTCTAGTATATGTATATACTATATGCTGTTCTGGCGCCGGTACGTTGTAGTGCTCTGTCGTAGCTTACCACTGTTCTGTGCTCATATTTATAGTGCTCTACAGCAGAGCTAGCTGTTACTTTTTATATACAGTATATACCGTCAATTATTGTTGGTCCTGTCGTCCTATATATATATATCAGCTCCCTTTAATGGGAACGTATGCTACGGAAACTATGGAAACTCGTATGTGAATCGCTGGATCTAAATTCGATGGCTATGACTAATGGTGGAGATTAGCATTTAACCCCTCTCATTTATCTCTCCCTAATATATATAGCCAACACAGGTGGACAACACCATTAGCCATAACCATCGGATTTAGATCCAGCGATCCACGTGCGAGTTTTTATAGTTTCCACGGGAACCTGGTTTCCATAGCATATGTTCCCCCCTTTAATTTGTTTTTCTTTCTTCCGGATCTACAGTACAGATGAAGACGTAGACCCACAAATACCGGCCTGCAAGTAGTGGCGGACCTAGGATTTTGTTACGACTAGGGCCAAATTCCACTGGCAAAATACGACCATCATCTATATGATGTTAAAGTCCTGGTCACCGGTCCTCTTCGTCATATAGATTGATTATAGAGAAATATAAAATTATATTCTAATTAGAATCAAAAGTTAAATTGAAACTATAAACTTAGTTGTTAGAATTAAAACCAGCATACAATTGAAGTAAAGAGAAGAAATGCTTCACCGAGCCCCTGCTCTTCCAGTTCTTCAGTGTTTCTGCTTAGTTGTTGGGCCAGTTCTAGCGCTCGGCACAGCGAGCGAACAGGGCGAAGACCGGTGGGTGACAGTGCAGCCGCGTAGGGAAAGATGCAAAGAAATGGCGGTGGCCGACACTGACGCGGCGATGTCGGACGACGCCGGAAGAGGGAGTGGGGAGCAGGCCAACCAGAGTTGGGCTTGGCCCAAGAGGGAGGGAAATTAGGCCGAAAATGGAGGAGGCTGGAGTGGGAGATCTGGGCCAAATGCGGAGAGAGAGGGGGGTGCCCTTTTCTTTCTTTTTTTTTCTAAATTCATTTTGAGTCGAGAACAAAACTTTTCTCTAACCCAACTTGCCCTTCAAAACTTTTTGCATTAAAAATCTGAGTTTTGGAAATAAAAACTTTGAACCTTGTTTCACAATAATTTTAAAAACATTTCTTTCTTTTATAAATAGAGCAAAAAAATAAAATAAAACCTAACTCGAATTTTGATAATTTATTTTCATTCAATAAAATAAATGCAAGTGGTATGTATACAACAAGAATATTTTTTTAAATTTATAAATTATTATGTATTTCCACTATCATTAGGCAAAAATCTAAATTAAATTCTAATAAATTTTAATAAATTGCAAAAAATTTAAAACTAGGGTGTTGCACTGATGAAGAAAAAACTTCTATCAAACTTGTAAAGTCTGATGAGTTCTAAAACTTTGTAGTTGATAAATATTTGGTTAATATCATTTAGGGTTCCAAATATATAAATTAAGTTTTTAGATTTTGAATTTCAATTTTTTGATTTTTTCAAATAACCTTGGATAGAGACATATGTGCTCTATATAAAAGTTATAGTTCTCGATGACATCTAAAACTTTGTATTTGAAAATTTTTCTATTAAGATCATTTATGAGTCAATATATCGATTATATTAGTACAAATAGATAGTATCATATGAGTTGACACAAGTGAATGTGTCGTGTGATGGAAGGGGACAGAACGCACAAGGGAGACGTTATGGATTTGAAACCTAAATTAGATTTCATGAGCTACGATCGGTCCTTTGGGCTACTGTCCCCATTAACAAAATATTTTTCTTATTTTATTTTAGAAATAGACTTCCAAAAGATTTTTGAAATCCCTAAAAATTATTTTTAGAGATGGTTGCCCGAAAATTATTTTTAGGAGCGCTTAACTTAAGCTCTAAACCCTGAAAATCGATTTTTAGGAATGGCTTTAAAACTGCTTTTAAAGATCACTTATTTTTACAATCGGGGACAGTAGCATGATTTTGTAAACCGACCCTTAACCATCCGCAAAAATAATTTCTATAAGTGTGTGTTCGTATTGATGTTTCTTAGGTTAACTATTATGCTAGGATCTTATATACATGTTTCGTCATGATTTATTCTATGCAGTTAATCATAAATTTTCCTATTTATTCATCAGCTGTCTGCCTGATTTCTCTCTTTATTAGCACACGTTAAATAAATGAACCTGTGCACATGTATTTAACGTGTTTAATTTAAATACGAAATTCAAATTTTTCCTATGTAACTTGCTAGCTTCTTCTTTTCTTGTCCAATGCATGAAGGTAAGGCCCGGCCCATGCAAGTATATTTAGCTAGCAGCTTCTCCTCCGCTTCAATATGCAGGCGCCTGTATATAGGCCCACATGCAAGCAATGCAAGTAGCTGTTTGGTTTGTTTTTCTCTTCTATCTATAGCTAGCGTCTTTGACAGCAGATATAAATAAAAATCATAAGTAAATGGTACACATACAAACTGGGGAAATTTTGCGCAAAATCACTTCAAACACAACTCTATTATTTCTCTTGGTGGCAAGGGAGAGGCCGGGGCCAGCCCAGCATGGCTGCAACGTGCTCAGTCAGACATTGGCGGTGTGGACACGCTCTCTCCTCATCATCTGTGTTTTTCCATCGGCCATTTGAATTTCGTATAAATTTTAGAACACTAGCAATGATCCAAAGCAGAAATTCGCAATCTCTTTCGATCAAACTGTAAAGGTGGGGATTTCTCGTCAAGCATGTAGCTGATACTACTAGAACATATAATGGAGGTACGGTACCGTACCACTACTAGAGAACAGGTCTTTGGACGATTTGCAAAATCAGCATTAGTCACGGAAAAATTTGCGTCCGGGACTAGAAAGGTCTTTAGCCCCGGTTGGTAACCGGGGCTAAAGTTCCCCAGCCCAACGGCTCATTTGTCAGAGGGACCTTTAGCCCCCGGTTGGTGACACCAACCGGGGCTAAAGGTTTTGCCCCGGTTGTTGTATCCAGCCGGGCTAAATGTTGGCATCTTTAGCCTCGGTTGGTGTTACCAACCGGGACTAAAAGGTTTTGTCCCGGTTGGTGTATCCAGCCGGGGCTAAATGTTGGCATTTAGCCCCGGCTGGGAATAAGGACCTGGGCTAAATGTCTCTCCCTATATTTGAACTGTTCTTCCACCTCCAGCCGTGCCCGAGCTCCTGTCTTCATTTTTTCTTCATTCAGTCACTTGCTTGCTTGTTTGCTCTCTCTTCTCCGATGATTTTTGTTTAACACATCTCCGGCGATTGATTTATTTCATCACATCTACGCCGACATCGACTCCTTGAAAGGTTACTAACTTCAGTTTTCTATTTTTGTAGCCGCCACTTATATATATGGTTTTTGAAGCTATTTTGAGTTAATTGACTTGATAGTTCAAATTAGTACTCTAAAAACAAAATATGACCGTTTAATTAGTTTATTTTAATCTTTTAGAGAAATAGAGATCATTTAAATCATTTTAAAAAAATAGAAATATATAATACTTTAGTTTACAAAATGTGACCAGTTTAATTAGTTTATTTTATTTTTTTGCAGAAATAGAGATCATTTAAATCATTTGTTTACAAAAATTAGAAATATATAATACTTTAGTTTACAAAATGTGACTGGTTTAATTAGTTTAGTTTAATTTTTTGGAGAAATAGAGATCATTTAAATCATTTGTTTACAAAAATTAGAAATATATAATATTTTATTTGACAAAATGTGATCGGATAAATTATTTCATTAAAGTAATTAGTATATATACCTTATAATTTAATTATGTCATATATACCATATAATTTCATTTAATGTGATATGTCATATAATGCAGACGATGACATGTCACTGGATGTACAATGCCGATCGTCGCTCAAAAGAGTTCATTGACGGCGTGCATTATTTTTTAAGAGTGGCCGAGGCAAACAAGCGGAATGGTTTTATGTGCTATCCATGTGCCCTTTGTAATAATTCGAAGGAATATTCTAGCTCAACGAGTCTTCACTCACACTTGTTCAAGTCGGGTTTCATGCCAAACTATAGTTGTTGGACGAAGCATGAAGAAACTGGGGTTATGATGGAAGAAGGTGAAGAAGAACAATTGGACCCTGACGATGACATTATTGCTCAATACAGTGACTTTGGTGATACTGCAATGGGGAAGGTGAAGAAGAGGCAAGTGCAGAAGACACACTCGCTGAAGATGATGCTCTTGGTGATGTCATTCGTGATGCACAAAGAGATTGCGAAAGTGAAAAGGAGAAGACTAAGTTTGACTGTATGCTAGAGGATCACAGGAAATTACTATATCCGTCTGCTGCAGATGGACAAAAAAAGTTGGGTACAACACTTGAGTTGCTACAACGGAAGGCACAGAATGGTATATCTGACAAGGCATTTGGACAATTATTGAAGATTATAAAACAAAAGATGCTTCCGAAGCCTAACGAATTGTCCGCCACTACGTACGAAGCAAAACAAGTCATCTGTCCTTTGGGTTTAGAAATCCAGAAGATACATGCATGTCCTAATGACTGCATCCTGTATCGTGGCAAGGAATATGAGAATTTGGATGAATGCCCTGTATGTAAAGCGTCACGATATAAGATCAGGCGAGATGACCCTGGCGATGTTAAGGGTCAAGAACGTCCCCGGAAGAAAATCTCTGCCAAGGTTATGTGATACGCTCCTATAATACCACGCCTGAAACGTCTGTTCAGAAACAAGGACCATGCAAAGTTGGTGCGATGGCACAAAGAAGACCGTAAGGTAGACAACATGTTGAGACACCCTGCTGATGGGTCCCATTGGAGAGCAATAGATAGAGAATTCCCGGAATTTGCAAAAGACGCTAGAAACTTAAGGTTTGGTTTAAGTACGGACGGGATGAATCCTTTTGGGGAACAAAGCAGTAGTCATAGCACGTGGCATGTTACTCTATGTATCTACAACCTTCCTCCATGGTTATGCATGAAGCGGAAGTTCATTATGATGCCAGTGCTCATCCAAGGCCCGAGGCAGCCTGGCAATCGATGTCTACCTGAGGCCATTAGTTGAGGAACTCCTACTTTTATGGAGTAAATCAGGTGTATGTGTGTGGGATGATTACAAACAGGAACACTTTGACCTGCGAGCATTGTTGTTCGTAACAATCAATGATTGGCTTGCTCTAAGTAATCTTTCAGGACAGACAAACAAGGGATATAATGCATGCACACATTGTTTTGATGACATGGATAGTATATATTTGAAAAAATGTAGAAAGGTAGTGTACCTTGGACATCGTCGATTTCTTTCTGTTAATCACAAGGTTAGAAAGAAAGGCAAGCATTTTAAAGGTGAGACAGACCACCGGAGCAAGCCTCGCAACAAAACTAGGGAAGATGTACTTGAGATGATCAAGGATATGAAAGTAGTCTTTGGAAAGGGGACGAGGAGTGAACCTGTTCCGAAAGACGCTACGGGACACGCACCCATGTGAAAGAAGAAGTCAATATTTTGGGAGCTACCCTATTGGCATGTACTAGAGGTCCGCCACGCGATCGACGTGATGCACCTGACAAAGAATCTCTGTGTCAACCTTCTAGGATTCATGGGTGTGTATGGGAAGTCTAAGGATACATTGAGCACGACAAAACTTGCAGCGCATGAAAGAACGAGACAACCTACATCCAGAGAAGACAGATGATGGACGCCATTACTTAAGACCTGTTAGCTATACTCTTAGCAATGAAGAGAAGGAAATCATGTTTGAATGTCTAAACAGCATCAAGGTCCCATCTGGATTCTCCTCCAATATAAAGGGAATAATAAATATGCAAGAGAAGAAATTCCTAAACTTAAAGTCGCATGACTGCCACGTGCTTATGACGCAATTGCTTCCGGTTGCTTTAAGAGGAATTCTACCTCCACATGTACGTCTGGCCACTGTGAAGCTATGTGCATTCCTCAATGCAATTTCTCAGAAGGCAATTAATCCACTAGAACTAGCTACTCTGCAGAATGATGTGGTTCAATGTCTTGTGAGCTTTGAGTTGGTGTTCCCTCCATCCTTCTTTAATATCATGACACACCTCCTAGTTCACCTGGTCAAGGAGATTCATATTCTCGGTCCTGTGTTCCTACACAACATGTTCCCCTTCGAGAGGTTCATGGGAGTACTGAAAAATATGTTCACCAACGTGTCGGCCAGAAGGAAGCATCGCCAAGGGCTATGGGACAGAGGAGGTCATTGAGTTCTGTATTGACTTTATTCCTGACCTTCACCCGATTGGTGTTCCTGAATCGCGGCACGAGGGGAGGCTGTGTGGAAAGGGGACACTAGGGAAGAAAACATATATCGGTACGGGGAACGATTATTTCAATAAAGCGCACTACACAGTTCTTCAAAACGCATCCGTGGTGGATCCATATATCGAGGTACACAAGGAGTTTCTACGATCCCAATTTCCTGGGAAGAATGAAGTTTGGATTACACGTGAGCACATGAATACTTTTAGCACTTGGTTGCGAAAAGAATGTCTGAATGATAACAATATTGATGAGCAACTATATTTGTTGGCTAGGCAACCATCGTGGCACATCCTCACGTACAAAGGGTATGAGATAAATGAAAACACATTTTACACCATTGCCCAAGATAAAAAGAGCACGAACCAAAACAGTGGTGTTCGCGTAGATGCCACAGACCCAACTAGGAAGAGGCAAACATATTATGGCCGCATAGAGGAAATTTGGGAAGTAGACTACGCACCTAATTTTAAAGTCCCTTTGTTTTGATGCCAATGGGTCAAGACGACCGGAGCCGGAGTAACAGTTGACAAGGAGTATGGAATGACAACAGTGGATCTCAACAATATTGGATACAAAGGTGAACCATTTGTTCTTGTTGCTGATGTGAATCAGGTGTTCTACGTGAAAGACATGTCTACAAAACCCAAGAGAGGGAAAAATGACGACAAATCAACCAAAGAGCCAAAACGCCACATAGTTCTTTCAGAAAGAAGAAACATCGTGGGAATATAGGACAAGTCAGGCATATCAGAAGATTATGAAAGGGATGACCGAATACCGCCCTTCAGTGTGACTAAAGATCCAAGCATCCTGCTAAATGCTGAGGAGACTCCATGGTTACGACATGATCATAACCAAGGGACATACGTTAAGAAGAAGATCACCAGTGTACCCGCTTGATATATAGTTATGCTTTAACTAATATTATGTATTACAATTTTTGTGTAACTAATAATGATTATGGATAGTAATGGTTCGATTCGTTGATGTTGGTGTCGAAATGACTTGATTTATTACATTATTTTAGTTATGGATAGTCATGGTTAATAATGATTATGGATAGTCATGGTGAATAATAATTATGTATAGTCATGGTTCGTTAATATGAGCCCAAATTGATGCCCCACATGAGGTGTTAGATTTTTCTGATCATTATTTTAATTATTGGAGGCCAAATTGATGCCCCACACGAGAACTGTTTTCTCTATCATGCATTTGGACAATAAAAGATGAACAACCCAAAATTTAACGTTCAGATAATGCAAAAATTATTTTCCTATCGAGAACCAGTTGTTTCAGATATTTAAATTTAACATTACATTTTTGCATTAACAAAATATGAATTGTTATTTACATTTATATTTGTTATTATAAGAAAAGAAAAGAATTTATGTTACAAATTTTTATACTATACAATAAGGTAAAAGGAAATACAACTGTTATTTTTAAGAAATTTTATGCCTAATATTTAATTTACTATGCAATTAACAATATTACAACATATTTATATAATGAAAACTTAATACAAAACCCAAAATACAGCAAACCTAAAAAAACTGGCGGGAGAAACCCCTTTAGTCCCGGGCGGTGACACCACCCGGGACCAAAGGTACCTTTAGTCCCGGGGCGTAAGCCAACCCGGGACTAAAGGTCCAAACCTTTAGTCCCGGGTTGGCTTACGCCCCGGGACTAAAGGACTTTTAGTCCCGGGTGGTGTCACCGCCCGAGACTAAAGCCTCCCCGCGTATATAGGGCACAGTGTCCTCCTCCTTCCTCAGATCGACGTCAGACTCGAGCACCGCCGCCTCCCTTACCGTCTCCGATCTCGATCCAGTGTCACGCCGCCGTCCTCCTCGAGCTCCGTCGCCGACGTCCGCCTAGCCGTCGTCCTCTCCCGCGACGCTCTCCGCTCTCGCCGTGCCTCGCCGTCGTCCTCTCCCCGCGCCGCTCTCCGCCCTCGCCGTGTCGCCGTCGTCCTCTCCCGCGCCGCTCTCTGCCCTCGCCGTGCCTCGTGTGGCTTGCGCCGCGCGCGTGCCTCGCCGTGTGGCCTCGCCGTCGTCCTCTCGCGGTCGCCGTTGTCTTCTCCGTGCCTCGCCGTGCCCCGCCGTCGTGTCCTCGCCGTGCCTCGCCGTGGCCTCACCGTGTAGCCTCGTCGTCGTCCTCTCGGTCGCCGTCGTCTTCGCCGTGCCTCGCCGTGCCTCGCCGAAGTGTCTTCGCCGTGTGGCCTCGCCGTGGCCTCGCCCGTGTCCTCGCCATGGCCTCGCCGTGTCCTCGCTGTGTCTGTGAGCGCTGTGGTCGTGTGTGTGTGTGGACAGGGTGTGTGCGTGTGTACTGTTTGCAGAGAAAAAAAAAAGAAGTGTGTGCACTTGTATATAGAAAAATGACTATAGACACATATATATATTTATGTAAAAAATGATTATAAATAAAATATATAAGTTTTTTAATCTAACAAAATATATGTTTACACATGTAGATAAAAAGAGATTGGTCGCGTTGACCTCGTCGCCGTCTGCTGTCATCTTCACCGCAACGTCATCCTCGTCGTCGTCCGTCGTCGTCCTCACCTCCTCACCACGACATCATCCTCGCCGTCGTCCATCGTCGAGGTCTCGTCAATGGTGTGTCCTTTGTGAATGGAGGAGGAATAATCACTTAGATATTTTATTCTCCATGTTATCAGTGCATTTATTTATATGTTTACGAATAATCATTTAGATATGTTTACGAATATGGTCATGTATGTCGGTATATCACTTAGATATGTTATCGTCCATGTTATTCGCAGAAATGGCCGACCCAGTTGACAACATGGAGGAGGAAATGTACGACTTAATCAACAGTGGCGCTAATCAAGATTTAGCAGGTGATGACAACAATAATCAAGAAGTAGATGACGACAGTCAATACTTTGCCGATTATGAAGAAATCATGCAAGAAAATACTGGCGAGGTATACCTATAATCTCTATGTGCACATTTAATTCTAAACAATTTATAAATGTATTTATAATCTACTGTTCCTGCATACGTAGCCCTCCGGATCGACAACGACTACCGGGAAGAGTAGGACCGTACGAGGTCCGAAGAAGCCGTTGGATGGCCGGTACATTATCTCGGAATTCAACGAGGAAACAGGCCAAGTATTTGGAGAACATGCACAGAAATTTGTTGGCCACTGTGGGTACCTTGTAAGGGATAAGATCCCGATCAGTGCTCGTGAATGGAAGAAAAAGACAAGTGCTCCTCATATAAGTTTCGTCTCTGATCTTGATAAGGAACTGGTTTGGGAAGATGTCGTTGCACATTTCACGCTTGAAACAGATGATAGAAATTTGAAGGCAAGAGTTCGGGAGTGGGCTATGAAGAAAATGGCAACACTATTCCAGGGCTGGAAGAAGAACTTGTACAACAGATTTATCAAGAAGGACCTAACTCCGGACTTCAACACTAGGGCCTACGTCAAGTTGAGGCCATTTTGGGACGAATTTGTAGAATTTAAGAAATCAGAAGAGGGTGAGGCACGGGTCCGAAGGAACCAACAAAATGCCCGACAAAAACAATACCACCATCACTTGGGATCAGGTGGCTACAAGAGTGCCATTCCTAAGTGGGAAAGAATGGAACGGGAGATTCTAGCCAAGGGCATCGAACCAGAATTGGTTTTTGGTCATGGAGGAAGCCTGGACCTACAGACAGAAAGGGTAGTGTATGGCACAAAACTCCAAAGAGCAGCCGAAAGATTGGCTTATGCTCGAGACATGGCTGACAGTGGCGCGTGGGAGCCGAACAGAGAAAAGGATGAGCTGACATACGCCCTGGAGAATCCTGAACACGGTGGGAGAACAAGAGGATATGGGGAGTTGTCGTGGGAGCATGCCTTCCCAAAAGACAAAGAGACCTATAGAAGCCGCGCAAGAAAGAAGGAGGACGAGGCAGAGCGGATGCGAAGGATGGAGGAAATGGTTATGCAGTCACAGGCCGCGGCTCGTGAAGCGGTAGAGCGAGAAAAAGCACTTGAAGGCAAAATGAGTGAGGAAATCAAAAGGCAAGTGCAGTTAGCAGTAAGTTCCTTCCAAAGGCAATCTGCATCAGAGCCGGGAGTCAACATCAGCCCCCTGGTCAGTTGAAAAGCAGTTGCGCTTCCACGGAGGTGCCAACGACTCAAGGTGACGTAGGGCTACGCTTCCCCGTGGATGACATCACTGATCCTCTCACGACATGTGAGCTGCACATTCCACATGGGAATGACACAATAATGGTGGCTATTGGTGTTGTATCTCCTATTGACCCTACGAAGACACCAAGATGCCATGGAGCATTAGTACCACCTGGTTATGCTAGTGTCTCGGTGGATAGAGTAGTGAAAGGGCATAGCAATGTGACTCTTGACATTGAAGGAGGTGATGGTGAGAAGACTTTAGGAGAAGCGGAGAAGGCATTCATATGTTGGCGTAAGCGCTATATCATTATTCCTGGGGCATCACCTCCTCCTCAACAAACTAACCCTAGGTGCGGAAGAAAGTGAATGAAACATTTTTCTTTCACTAGTTATGTATTGGCTTAAATATAATTGTTTACTCATACCATGTTGTTTTCACAGCAGGACCTGGCCCGACCTAAGTCATAGTGCTGCGGGCGATGCAATGAAACACACAGTTGCATCCCCACCGGCTCCATCCCCTCCACGACCGGCTCCATCCCCTCCACGACCGGCTCCATCGCCGCCACGACCAACTCCATCCCCTCCACGACGGGCTCCATCTCCGCCACCGGCTCCATCCCCTCCACCACGGGCTCCATCCCCACCGCCACTGGCCCCATCTCCTCCACCACGGGCTCCATCCCCTCCACGATCGGCTCCATCCCCTCCACCACGGGCTCCATCCCCGCCGCCACTGGCCCCATCTCCTCCACCACGGGCTCCATCCCCGCCACCGACTACACCAAAGAAGAGGCCAGCCACACAAATGAAGGCATCGGCCCCACCGCCACTGAAGAAGAAAGCCTCTTCTAAAAGAAGACAACCTATTCCTAAGATGACGAAACTTCCATATGAGATGACTGATGAGGAAACTAATGCTGCAGCGAAAGCACATTTGGACCAATTCTGGGCGGACACTGCGGCTAAAATTAAAGTGAAGAAAAACCCAGAGAAGTTGTACCTTTTTGTACGTCCTGATATGCTCAGGAAAAAGGTGGATGCTCATCAGAAAAAGGTGCGTGATTCTCGTAAGAAATCGCCAGTATCAGACTATGACCGCACTATCACCAAGTCACTTGAGGAGGCGAAGCAGAAACCGAAGAGAGCAAACAAGGGTGTCCCACAGCTCGGGGAACAATCAAAACAATCAGTGCCCCCGCTATATATTGCGAATGAATATGGTTCTAACATGAAAGCGCTAGAACAACTTGATGTGGATCCTGAGCATCTTGATGCATTTTTCGCAGAAACTGGTCTAACCTTGTCCCAAATGCTCGGTGAATCAGCCATCGAAAGTGCTCCGGAAATTGATCACTGGAAGAAGAATTTTGTATATGGCCAGAGTCTATACAAGACTGCGGCCTTCACAGAACTTGGCACTCAAATGTACTTGGTAAACCAGTGGAACATGGCAGCGTGTAGCAAAAAAGCAGATGATAGGATTTGCGTTAGAATTAGATACCATCATTACTTTCGTGGCGATGATATCATACTTGTCCAATTCACTGAGTTACACCAGCTATACCACCTGGATGCTCTAGACAAATCTCTAGTCAGTTGCTTTTGTTTGTAAGTGATCCTTCGTTTTAATAATCTCACTCTAGCATATGTATATGTAAATGTAATTATACTAACACTAGCTAGTGTGTCAGGAACATGATGAGAGACCTCATACGTAGAAATGACAAGGAAGTTGGTTTCATTGATCCATATATCGTATTCTCGCTCCAAAAAAAGATTTCGGCTATGATATATGGAGAAATGAAACAGAGAGGAATCTCCGGAGGTTCTTGATCAACCAAAAGAACAAAAGATATATACTCTTCCCCTACAACTTTAGGTGGGTGTTGTTATCATGTGCATATTTAATTTTACTTACTCAATTCTTATGATATATGTTGACTATATAAGCAAATTAATGCAGCTTTCACTGGATATTGATTGTCATCGATCTCTCCGAAACTCAATTGTTAATCTATGACTCATTGAGAAAACCACTGAGAGATTACCAAGATATCATAGACATTATCCAGGGGTAACTTTCGATCTCTAAATATTGATTTCTACACTTTAAATCTACAATAGTTAATTATGATCCATTTATTGTGCAGCGTTTGGGCCTGGTTCGTTCCGAAACACCGTCCGGATTTGAAAGTGGCACTTCCTCCTCCTATCCAATTCCAAGTAAGTTGTATTAGCTCCCCGCGTTACCATTGTAGCATGCTTCATCACACGCGTGGGATGACGAGATAGTAATCTTTTTACATCGTGCAGTGGGTTCTACGGCAACCACCAGGGAATAATTTGTGTGGGTACTACGTTTGCGAGTTTCTCTCGGTGTATGCGAAAAAAACTCATGTAGAGAGACAAAAAGTAGGTAACATGTATACATAATATAATAATAATCTCATGTATTTCTTTATTGCTATTAAATAAATCTTGTATATTAATGCATTTTTCCTTTTTTGCAAATTGAAGGACTTATGGTTGAAGAACCAGGTGTTGGAAATGGTGCGACTCAAAGGAATTCAAGAGACAATCGCGGGATTTCTTAATGACCATGTCCTCAAAGCCGGCACCGAGTTCTACTATAACCCGGAAGAACCAGTGAAACCAAACCAAGACGAACATTTGTACGATATTTAAGTGACGGTCAATATTTGTGTTGTAAATACTAAGGATGCATGGATAATGCTATAAATTTTATATGCATAAATATATTATACATATAATATGTATAGCTAGCTAGTAGCTCGATCAATATATATATATATAGTTTTCATATTTTATGTGTGTACGTATTTGTAAATTTTATGTATATATATACGCGCATACATACATTAGCCTGCGCCGCATCGCTAGCTCTCCTCGACTCCTCCCCGGCCGGCCGGTCCCGGGGCGGCAGCGGCACGGGCCACGGAACCCAAACTCGCAGCCGCCACCACCACCCCTTCCGGCCGGCCTTCCCTACTCTCCCTCTCTCACTTCGCCACTGCCGGAGCAGCGTGCTTGCTAGGAAGGTGGATGGTGGCGTGGTTTCCTCACAGGCCCATGCTGGAAGCTCGACGGATCGATATGAGCAATTGAGCATGCATCTGGGTTCTGGGGCTCCCATATCATGCAAGCCACGGAGCATATCGTGAAGGCGGTGACTGACTGCTTGATGTGTGTGTGTTGATTCGATATCTCATCCCACTGAAGCACGCACCAGAGGTAGAGCTCGACTAGCTGCTAGAGCTAGAAGAAGACAATCACATGCATGCATAGCAATGGAGGCGGGGAAGAAGAAGATGCTGGCAACCCTGGTGGGATATGCAACTACGCCGGCACGCCGTCCGAGTTGCAGGGCTGCATATATCAACGACGTCCACGCCATGCGCGCCGGCCGCCCTCCTCGACCGCTTCGGCTTCGCGCCGGGCGACATGCATCACCGTGCTCACCGACGACCGTACCACGAGAGCGGCGCCACCGTCAAGCGCACGCTGGCCGACATGGTGGCGCGCGCGGCTCCCGGGGACGTTCTCTTCTAGCTTCTTCTTCTTCAGCGGCCACGGCACGGTCATCCCGCCCATCAGCGGCCATATGGCGACGACGAGGCCATCGTGCCCTGCGACCACAACCTCATCACAGGTCTGTGTCTCGGGCTCTCTCCGCATGTCCAAGCACTCCCATATAGTCCCACATGCACGCATGTCTGCAGGCGCGTCGACGTTTCTGACATCTGACTGACTCACTGACATGCTTGCATGCACATGCACTGCACGCGCCACGTCACGTCGTGCTCCCACACCCTCGTGCCACGTGGCGCCACCTTCACCATGGTGTCCAACTCGTGCAACAGCGGCGGCCTCATCGACCAGGAGAAGGAGCAGATCGGCCCCGACGCCGCGGCTGACGCTGACCCCGACCTCCACGCCCATCGGCCCATGCCGGCCAGTTTCCTCACGTACGCCGCGCGCGGTACTCGGCCACCTGTCCGGGAGCGGGAGGTGGTGTGCGGCGCCAGGGAGGTGCTCGGCATTCGGCAAGCAGCAGGAGTTCCCGCAGCACCCCTGCCTCTACTGCAGCGACGCCAACACCGACGCGCCGTTACTGACATCGCCCAGCATGCACGGTGACTTTGACTTTGCCATCGCCTGCACGGTGGCTGTTAAAATTTACGGTTTCGGTTACTCAAGGCATCAAATCAAGTACAAATGAAATCTAATTAGACATACCACTACGGCACTACCAGAACAGAACATAAATCATACTAGGTGATCATAGTACAAGAAAACTTGCAAATTCTAGCATGTTAACTGTGTACAATCTCTCTGCTATATCTAAAACAAGCAGTAGTACAACTATTACAACTGTAATCGATCTGCTACTAGACGATCACAACATGCTTTTGCTAACTGAAGAAACAAGCAGCCCCATGAGTGCGTGCGGGGGCAGGTGCAGCTATGCAACGGGAACCAAGAACGCTGTTGGCATGGGAAGCATGCTGGGCTCCGGCGCGGCCACGGCGAAGCCCGGTCCAGCGTACGTGGCGGCGGTGGCCCGCGGCTTCCATAGTATCTCCTCCTCCTCCGTGTCGCAGGGGCGTCCCCGGGCCCGTGCGGGCCGTGCGATCGAACAGGGCCTCCAAAAATTATGGGCCTCAAAATTTACTAAGTATACTAGGTATATATAATAATTTTGGACTTTGTTTTAATTAAAAATCACTCAAAATATCTTCTATGGCCCAAAACGTGACCTAGCTAAAGCAAAGTCATAATCATGACTCCTTCGAGACTTCGTGAGGCTGCTAAAAGAATATCGTTTTTCAAATGATAGTTGTACAATAGATATAATTCTTGATCTATGCTGTTATATATTT
Source organism: Coix lacryma-jobi var. lacryma-jobi (assembly GCA_009763385.1). NCBI lineage: Eukaryota > Viridiplantae > Streptophyta > Magnoliopsida > Poales > Poaceae > Coix > Coix lacryma-jobi. The sequence goes on from CM019831.1 coordinate 124,285,898, forward strand.
ATTATTCTGTAATATAAGTAGTATATTGATTGATATTTACCATTTAGTTTTTTAGATATAGGTCTTCACTTAGTGTTTTGATCGAACTGGGCCTCCAATTTTTCCGGGACGCCGCTGCGTGTCGATGTCGATGTCGTTGCTGCCAGTACTGCTGCCCTCGCCGTCGTCGAGCAGCAGCAGCTCGGCCCGTGGCGGCGGGCAGCGCTTCTTGTGCATGTCCCAGCGGTCGGCAGACGTGGCGCGGCTGATCGGCCACTTGCTGCTGCTGCTTGCGACGGAAGACGACGACGTTCCTGAAGACGACGGCGACGAAGAAGCAGGCCTCGCCGTTGCCTTCTTGTGCGCGTCCCACCTCTCCACGGACTCGGCCCGGCCGGGCTTGGGCGGCGGCGAGGCCGCGTTCTTGCGCGTGGACGACGATCCGTGGCCGGCGCTGCTCCTGACACTGTAGGCGGAACGAGAACTAGGGCCAGATGTTGACGAGGCCGCGGACGCTGGGCACGCCGGCTTGGCCTTGTGCGCGTCCCACCTCTCGTCGGAGTCGGCGCGGCTGGGCTTGGCGGGCGTCGTCGGCTTTGGGAGGATGGCGGCGACGGCGCACGGTGGTGGCGTCGGGAGCAGCGGCAGGAGCATCTTCCAGCTGGGCGGGGTCGGGAGCAGCGCCGGGAGAGCTGCGTGTCAGCGCAACGGCTTCAGTAGCTGATGACCGATTCTCCAGCACCAACGGCACGTCCGCACGCCGCGCCCACATCACGGATCACGACCGCGCCCACGCCTCCGCTCAGCGCGCTCGTCCGCTCTAGTTACGAACGGCCTCTGGCCACTTGTTGTAACCTGTATATGTACATCAATTGAGTTCAATACAATCTGCGGTTGATCCATTCTAGTCTCCTCGTTCTACACTGCGTGTGCCACCTTGAGGTGCACGCGGGCAACCGGGATCGCCATGGCTCGGAGACGACGCGCGCGCAGGCGCAGCAGAAGCGCCGCCGCCAAGTACGGAGCCGATCGTGGAGATCGATGGAGCAGAGAGGCGGCGATGATTCCCGGTACCATGCGGCGGCAGAAATATATAGGCCCCAACCATCAGGAACGCCTGGCGCGCGTCGGTCGAATCCGCAACCGCATGCGCTGCGCCCACCAGAGGTTGAATCGGAGTCGGTGTCCGAATTCTGTTCTGTCATCGACGAGCGAGCGAGCTGCGTGGGTTCCACGCCATTTCTACCTAGTCGGATTCTTGATTTAGAGAGTTCTTGAGGATGGAGGAGGAGGTTGTGGACCGCTGAGCGCTGAGAGGAAATCACCTTCTTCGTTCGACGATCCATGGCAATAGACGTTGCCGCGCCGCGAGTGCACCTTGCCAATCCATGGCGCACGCAGCTCTTCACGGGCCAGTCCCCACCCCGCCCACGTGCGCCGCCATCCTTCCCAGATCGCCTCCCAAACCCGGCCGCGCTGACGCCGTTGACAGGTGGAGAGGACGCGCACAAGATCAAACCAGGCGGCACCGACAGCGGCGGCGTCAGGTGGCCAGCGTCCGCCCATGGACGGCAAGAGCGGCAACCCCGGGCCGGGCGCACCGTGCACGTCGTCGTGCGCGGCGCGAGGTGGGACTTGAGAGGGACATCAACAAGAAGAGCGCGACGACGTCCTCCTCGGCGACCAGAACCGGCAGCGACAGCCGCGTGTCCTCCTCTTCTGCCGAGCGCTGGGACGGCCACAGGAATCTTCAGACTCAGAGGGCCGACCGGCCGACCAACTCGATGACGGCGAGAGCAAAGCAGCGACATGAACCTAAACGTTCCGCCGGCGCCACAACCACCGCGGGCATTCTTCGCTAGACCGGACCTCCCCGTCGCTTCGTCGGAGCCGAGCATGCCCCTAAACATTAAATTTCGCGCACTCGGCAATGACCCTTCTTACTGTGGATCGTTACCGAGGCACTCTGGTAAAAAGCTCAATTTTCTCTTTTCGATCTTCGGTTAAAACTTAACTAGTTTATATTTATCATACTAACTCTAAATTTAATGTTTTTTCTATTTTTCTAAAAAATCTTACTCTATTAAATTATTATGTTCTTATAGCTTTACTTAAATTATATTTTCTCATGATTTTCAAAATTATGAATTTCCAAAAACCTCAACTTCAACGTATATTTTGAAGCAGTAAATTATTTTAAATTTAGAAACTTTTCTGAATTCTGATACGCGCCGCCATTGCGTAGCTGCTGACCTGCTGTACCTCAACTTCAACGTATATTTTGAAGCAGGCAAGAGAGTTGCTAACGAGCAGGCTAGCAGATAGAAGCAAGCACGTCAGATGAGGTTGAAAGTTGTTCAGCACTTGTGTTTTTGCAAAGTAGCATACTCTTGCATATTTAATTATTTCATATAAATTTGTTACCTTGCCACTTACAAAACATTAATAATGTTACTATCTATAAATGGTATGATCCATATATATAGAAGTTTGTACGTGAAAATAGACATTGAACTCATTATGTTTGAATTTTAAAAAGATAAGAAAAACAAAACTAGAGTAAAATACACAATAATCTTAGAGGGCGTTTGGATCCCTTTATTTTAAAGGATTTGGAATCCACTCAATAAACTAGCTTATTTGGCTTGAAATTTGACATTCCACCACTTTTTAAAGTTCACGTATAAACCTATCTCAAAATCATAAAGTGAGTGAGAGAAATGGATTCTATATATCACACCATGCTATATTTCTACTTTGCAACTTATAACACTCTCTTCAACTCACTCTCCTGCGGTACAAATACAACACATGAGTATCTCTCTCGTATAACCAACAACAATATACTACAATAAAATTCATACACAACCGCATTAGCTTAATTAATATGTGTCTAAATTATGATTCTTAAAATAAATTCAATTCTAAGGATCCAAACGTGTCGTTTCAACATAACATGTGTATACAATTTGCAACAATTAGTAAGATCAAAAGTAGAAAACTAAATATAAATTCATGATGTCATAGAAATAGGATGCAACAAGAGCTTATTATATAATTTAACTATATGTTTCAACTAGATACTTAATGAACTAGAAAAAAATATAAATCATAAAAATTCTAGTTAGACGTTCACAAGGGAGCCTTGACGTATAATTTATCTGCTTCATGGGACATGCTATGCTATAAAAAAAGATAAATCACACAAATCTTTATAAGATAATACATTACTCTCTCCATCCTAAATTATAAGTCATTCCAAAAATCTTGGAGAGTCAAAATTTTCTAAGTTTAACCAAATTTATATAATATAAGATAATAATATTTACGATACCAACTAAGTATCATTAAATTCTTTATTAGTTATTTTTTATAATATACCTATTTGACGATGTTATAAATTTTTGTATTTCACTCTATAATTTTGGTCAAATTTGAAAAAGTTTTGACTCTTCAAAATTCTTGGAATGGCTTATAATTTGGAACGGAGGGAGTACGTATTTATTATTATTAACTAAAATGACATCTCATAGATTATCCACACTAAGAAAAGTCTGGAATCCCAGAGGAAGGAGTTTTCAAAGTAGGCCTACCAGTGATTACTTGTACAGTTTCGTGTATAATAAAAATATATAAATAAGTAAAGGGCTCCCTGCTAGCTCCTGAAAAAAAATTCACATATTTATTATGGGACACAAAAGCATTATGGCGACTAATTATGCATGTATACCTACTTACCATTATGGTATATAATCTAAGTATCTTCTTTAATGTGCATTTGAATTACCATTGCCTTATGTTAAGACCAAGGGTTGTGCCACGGACACGTGAAGCACGGAGCACGGAGACAGTTGGTTTTTGTGGATGAGAAAGCGAGTTGGCATCCCAAACACACAGGAACGAACAAAGGTCGTCCCTCCTCGTCCTCCGCACTGTGTGTGCAGTGCACTGCGTCGGACTCGGCTCCAGCACCGAGACGCGGAATCGAACTCACACTCACCTGAGACGGCGTGGCGCCCACGTCGGTGATCCAATGAGTTGGGACGACGGCTCCGATCGGACTCACCGGATGAATACATCATCGCCGACTTGCATCCGGCGTCTCGATCTGGAGCCTAGCTAGCTAAGCTAGCCTATACTGTATATATCTGCAGCTACCGGCGCGGCGATCATCTCACCATCGATCGCCTCTCCACATCATCTCCTCTCCTCTGCTCACCTGAGGAGTTGAGGCGCTTTCTTCTCAAGCAACTGCGTCTCCGTGCCGTACGTCGTCTTTGAATTGTTCCACCATCCATGGTGCTACTGCGCGACTAACGATTCTACTTTTAGTTAGAATTTGAATGTTTTAATTTGCATGTTTAATTTCGTAGGTCTTAGATTTCATCTGGAACGAATTTTGGTGCCTTTTGAGGAAAGCCCAATGCAAACTGTAATAATGGATGCATCCATCTGCAAGTATCGTCTTGATTGATTCTGTTTCAATTTTAATACGTACGTAATCAACTCGTATTCGAAATGAATTGCTGGCGACAGTGGCAGTAGGGGGGCGCGGGGAGGGGAAGAAGTAGGCCACCGTGGCCACGCTAGGGTTTGCCACAGTTCCACGACCACGGTCCGACTGAACTTAAGCGACAACTTATCTCTTTTAGTCAGTGTCAACCGTATTTCGAGATGGTTGGCTAGCTTAAGACATTAATTGTACTACATTAATCTCTAGACATTAATTGTACTGCTCTAGATCGAAGAAAGTTGTACCCATCATCAGTCCAGGTTAGCCCTGAACTCCCTGAATATACTGAAACTAATGATCACTATGGCTTTCTTGCCAAAGCGTCAATTGGTTTCCAAGGTGCTCGCTCATTCAGTGGCCCTCGTGCCTTCATCCATGTCGATGACCTCAAACATCTGTACGTTTCCCGATGCTCTGTCTCTGGCTTGGTGACAAGCTATGATGTCTCAACAAACAAAGACAGGATGGGTGATGCCACTGCCAGGCTGGAGCAACGAACCACGCCATCGTGGCAACGGAGGCGCTTGTTTCTCGAACAGGCCGCCGCGCGCTGGCCGCCATCTCCTGGCAGTTGTGCACTGCGTCGATCGGATCGAGCACCCAAACCGAATCGAAATCGAACAGAGATGGCGTGGCACACGTCAGTGGTGAATGAATTCTGACGACGGCTCCGATCGGACTCACCGGATGTGGTGGATGGATGCCACCGACTCGCGTCCGGCGTCCCTCCCTGGGGCCGGGCCTATATATATCTGCTGTTGCCACCGGCACCGGCGATCATCTCCTCTCGATCGTGTGCGTCTCTCTCCGTACGTCGTCATGGCGATCCCGGTCGCCCGCGTGCACCTCAAGGTGGCGCACGCCGCTCTCCCGGCGGCCGGCGCTGCTACCCACCCCACCCAAGTGGAACATGCTGCTCCCCACGCCGTGCCCGTGCGTCGCCGCCATCCTCCCAGCAAAGCCGCCGCTCGCCAACAAGCCCAGCCGCGCCGACTCCGACGAGAGGTGGGACGCGCGCAAGACCAGCAAGGCGGCCAGGAGCTGCGCCGGACGCGGATCCTCTTCCTCCCTGAAGAGCGCGACCTCGCCGCCGCCACGCAAGCCCAGCCGCGCCGACTCCGCTGAGCGATGGGACGCACACAAGAAGGCGTCGTCGTCGTCGTCGTCGTCTTCAGCCACGTCTTCCCTCCTCGCAAGCAGCAGCAGCAGCAAGTCGTCGTCTGCAGAGCGCTGGGACGTGCACAAGAAGCGTCGCCCGCCGCAGGCCGAGATGCTCCACGACGGCGAGAGCAGCAGAACTGGCAGCGACGACATCGACAAGGAGGAGGAGGAGGAGGAGGAGATACTATGGAAGCCGCGGGCCATGTACGCCGGACCGGGCTTCGTCGTCGCCGCTCCAGAATCCAGCATGATTCCCATGCCAACAGCGTTCTTGGTTCCTGTTGCATAGTCGATCGGTTAAGGGAGTTCAGGACTCGATCAGGCCGCTGGTTTCTTCAGCTACCTAAGACCACCCGCAGTGGCGTGCCGTAACCGATCCACTAAAGGCGTACGAGAGAGTATAGCGTAAAAAATCAGCTACATCGGCGGCCTCTATCACCTCCGGTGTATGTGCAAGTACCCGCTAAAGGCAGAGGAGAAGAGAGCATTTAGCGGAGGGCCGCGCATGCGCACGCAACGCGTGGGGAACAGCGCGCCAAGAGGAAAAGTCGCGCCGCAGAGGAAAAGTCACGCATGGGGAACAGCTCAGGGTGGGTCCCACCTTTTTAAGTCACTAAAAAAATGTTATATCTCACAAACCGAAAATCCAAATTAAATTCCGATTGCACCATTAAATTCGTTGTAATTAATTCTTTAAAACTAGATCTCTCATGGATATATTTAGATAAAGTGACAAGTGGACCCACAGTAGATAGAGGATGATATAGAGGATGGATGGATGCAGGAGAAATGAGTATAGAGGAAAGAATCTTGATGTGGACCCACAGTAGATAGAGGATGGATGGATGCGGGAGAAATGAGTATAGAGGAAAGAATCTTGATGATCAGTCAGTATAGAGGATGAAAATAGAGGAACGTGAATGCGGATAGTCTAAGCAAGTGACGTCATGTAGGCCGGGGTGCCACTGACTAAGGCGCAGCTTGTGGCACGGCGGTGTTAGAATTTGAATGCTTTGCTCTGTGTGTTTTTGTGTAGGTCTTAGATTTCATGAATGATGAAATTTTCATCTCAATTTCGTGTCTCTGCAAGCTCAAACTGTAAATGGATGCATCCATATGCGAAGTGTGTCATCTTGAATTCTTGATTCATTATTTTTCGTTTTCATCACTCCACGTACCTACTCGTGTGTCGTGTTCAAGATGAATTACTCGTGTCTTTGCCTAATCAAAGAGGAACATTGGCACAAGTATTGTCAGTACATCCAGTGGAGAAGAGGGGGGGGTGTTTGGTCTCACCCCCTAGAATTTAGCCACTAAAGTTTAGTCACTTTTAGTCTTCCAAACACCCCCACTAGCCCTCCCTACAGCTGATATATCAATAAAAATATGGGAAGGGTGAGGGAGAAAAAGAGGTGGAGGAAAGAAAAAAAAAAAAGATAAAGAAAGAAGAAGAGAATCAACCATCTTTCAATCATGTTGTGTATCCACCACTACGCATAGAGATTTGTCTAAATCTCTAATCCGAACGGGAGGAACAAGAGAAGACGTGGACGAAAGTTTGGACCAACCGTGCATTGCCACATGTCGTTGTGCACTTCTTGCTACAGTCGCTAGTCGTCGAACACTTCTTGCAGTGGCTACGCACGTGTGATAATTTTGACGTGTCAAGCACGGAGAGTCGTGGCCTCGAAAAAAAAAAAGCATGGAGTCATGGAGGCAGTTGGTGACGTGGATATGAGCCAGCGAGTTTGCGTCCTGCGCACAACAGACAGAACACGGGAACAAACAAATAAGGTCCCCCCGGCGCTGGCGCGGCGACGTGTCTGGATTCTGGAAGCTGATGCCACTGTTGTCGTCGCGGACGGAGCGCGGCGTCGAACACTTGGTGATTGGTGACCATGACCACGGCGCAGTCAGCGGCGCCGCGGAGCCTTGCTTGATTCAATTCTCGAACAGGCCGCTGCCGCCACCGCCATCGATCTCCAGATCTCCTGTGCACAGCACAGCGTCGGATCGATCGAGCACCGAAACCGAGTCGAACTCGATCACCTGATCGATGGCGTCGCGCCCACGCGTAGGTGAACGATCGAATTCGTATGGCTCCGATCGGACTCACCAGCCGGATGAATACATGCACCACCGACTCACGGCCGCGGCCTATATATATCTGCTGCTGCTACACCGGCCGGCCACCGTCTCATCATCGCCTCTTCGCCTAGATAGTCTCCTCTATTCACTTAGCTTGAGGCGCTTCTCGATCGTGTGCGTCTCCGTACGTCTCCATGGCGATCCCGGTTGCCCGCGTGCACCTCAAGGTGGTGGCACACGCGGCTCTCCCGGCGCTTCAACCAACCCCGCCCAACTGGAAGATGCTGCCGTCGTTGTTGCTCCCGACGCCGTGCCCGTGCGCCGCCGCCATCCCCCGAAAGCCGCTCGCCAAGCCCAGCCGCCGCGCCGACTCCGACGAGAGGTGGGACGCGCGCAAGACCAAGTCAGCGACCTCATCAGCTTCATCAAGCCCTCCTAGTTCCACTTCCGCCGACAGCGTCAGGAGCAGCGCCGCCGGACGTGGATCCGGATCCTGCCGCAGGAGCGCGACGTCGCCGCCGCCCAAGCCCGGCCGGGTCGACTCCGCTCAGAGGTGGGACGCGCACAAGAAGAAGGCAACGGCGAGCCCAGCAGCTTCGTCGTCGACGTCGTCTTCTTCCCTCGTAAGCAGCGCGACGTCCGCCGAGCGCTGGGACGTGCACAAGAAGCGCTGCCCGCTGCAGGCCGAGCTGCTGCTGCTCGACGACGGCGAGGGCAGCAGTACTGCCAGCAACGACATCGACATCGACACGGAAGAGGAGGAGATACTATGGAAGCCGCGGGCCATGTACGCTGGACCGGGCTTCGCCGTCGCCGCGCCGGAACCCAGATTGCTTCCCATGCCGACATCGTTCTTGGTCCCCGTTGCATAGCGCTGCACTGCACCAACTCCATCGAGATCGGACCAAGACTCGGGCTGCTGCTGGTTTCTTCATCAGCTACCGAAGCAAGTGTGATCATATGCGATGCGACTAATGATGCTGTTTTAGACGATGATGGCCAAGTACTTACGCAGATAGCTTATGGCGTTAGAAATTAGAATCTGAAGGATTTCTGTGTTTTCGTAGGTCTTAGATCTCAAATCTGAATTTGGTGCCCTTTGCAGGCCCAAACTGTAATGGATGCATGCATGTATCGTACGTCTTGGTTGTCTGATTCATTATGTGTTTCAATTTCAACAATACAGCTCGTATTCAAAATGAATTGCTCCGGTCTTATTAGTTGCATATTGAAAGATCGAGAACACTGCCACAAGAACAACTGGAAAAGAACAGGTTTCTTTTTTAGAAAGAGAGGAAATTTTATTTAATCGGAAAAGAACGGTTCCTCAAACACACACACAGATGAACGGATGCAATGCAAGCATGTAAGCACATTTCCAATAGGCTAGGCTTATAAGACACATAATAAGGCTTTATATGTGGGCTATTGCACACTGCTACATACTAACACGTAAACCTAGTTAATGATGGTCCAAATCTTTCTAACAAAAAGAATGCAAAGTTTTTTTTTTTTTTTGAAATGGAAAAATAGAAAGTTGAAAGCATAACATCAGCATCCATGTGATCTTTTGTCACACCACAATAAAAACAGCTGATTTGTTTCCCCTACAGTTGGCTATAAAAATTGACTATAAGGAAGCATAAAGCTAGAAATAAAGGCAGTCGAATTTCCAATGGAAATGGCACCGATAAAGCTTCATTTCTATGAAAAACAAAAATAGAAGTGATTGTCCATTTTTTTTCAATTTCAGTTGAAGTCGTATTTTTTTAAAAGATCCGGTTTCCCGGCTTTGTATTATACGAAAACAAATCAAGATTATCTAAAATTGTAGACGAGTAGTCTTGTTTAGGCATTTACTATCTCAATCATAAAAAAAAATTAAGCTTGCCATTTTAGAATTCAGAATTTGTCTCACAAAACTTGAAGAATGCCCACGGTGGCCGTGGCGCCGTCGGCATCGGCATGTCGGCCAGGTCCATGTCGTTGCTTGCGGTACGTACTGGTAGTCTGGTACTGCTCCCACCGCCATCGACATCGAGTTCGTCGGCCCTTTGAGAGTCTCAAGATTCTTGTGCTCGGCAGCAGAAGCAGAGAACACGCGGCTGTTGCTGTTGGGGTGTCTGCTGCTGTTGCTGCTTGCCGTCGACGACGACGAGGCTTTGGGCGCCGAACAGGGCGCCGGCTTTGCAAGGAAGCCCGGTGTGTGATGTCCGCGGCCACCGCGGGCCATGCGTCACTGTATCCGTATCCGACTGGGCAAGGGACAGGGCAACGAAGCCCGGAGTGTCCGATCGTTTCTGTTTCTCTGAATCTTGCGCGCTTTCTTCGGATTTCCTCTGCGGCCAGCAACCGCCTCCCTCACAGTCACAGCATCTTCGAGAACTTCCTAAATCAACATGAATCCGACTAGGTGAGACGACGAAATGGCGTGGCGCCCACGCAGCGCAGGCGAGCTCGTCGCCGATGAGATGAGATGAGATGAGATGAGAGAATTAATTCGCCAATTCGGATCGGACACCGACTCCGACTCACCTTCGCCGAGGCACATGCGGACTCAACGTACCAACGCGCACCAGGCGACCGGTGCCTATATATTTCTGCTGCTGCATGCTGCTCCCTACCACACCAGGAATCATCTCATCTCATCTCATCCACCGCCGCCTCTCATCTGCTCCATCTCCACGATACTTGGCGCGGCGGCCGGCGCTTCTGCTGCGCGCGTCTCTCTATCAGCCCGACCATGGCGATCCCGGTCGCCCGCGTGCACCTCAAGGTGGCACACGCGGCTCTCCCGGCGCTGCTCCCGACCCCGCCCAACTGGAAGATGCTGCCGCTGCTCCCGACGCCACCACCGTGCGTCGCCGGCGCCATCCTCCCAAAGCCGACGACGCCCGCCAAGCCCAGCCGCGCCGACTCCGACGAGAGGTGGGACGCGCACAAGGCCAAGCCGGCCTGCCCAGCGTCCTCGGCCTTATCGTCCTCGGCCTCGCCCCCGCGCAAGAACGCGGCCTCGCCGCCGCCCGTTCCCGGCCGGGCCGACTCCGTGGAGAGGTGGGACGCGCACAAGCACAAGAAGGCAACGGCGAGCCCTGCTTCTTCGTCGCCGTCGTCTTCCGGAACGTCGTCTTCCGTCGCAAGCAGCAGGAAGTGGCCGATCCGCCGCGCGACGTCCGCCGACCGCTGGGACGTGCACAAGAAGCGCTGCCCGCCGCAGGCCGAGCTGCTCCACGACGATGGCGAAAGCAGCAGTACTGGCAGCAACGACATCGACATGGAGGAGGAGGAGGAGATACTATGGAAGCCGCGGGCCATGTACGTAGGACCGGGCTTCGCCGCCGGCGCGCCGGAGCCCAGCATGCTTCCCATGCCAACAGCGTTCTTGGTCCCCGTTGCATAGCTCTGCTGCATTGCACGAACTCCATCGATCCGTTCCAACTCCAGCTACCGAAGCAAGTATGACCATGTACACGCATGGGCTACTGCGATTAACGATGCTGTGAGCCTGTGGTTAGATAATGCAGAAGTGCTTACGCAGCTTATGGTGTAAGAAGAATTTGAATGCTTTCTATGTTTTCGCAAGTCTGTAGATTTCATCTGAATTTGGTGCCTTCTGCGTGCAAGCCCAAACTGTAATGGATGCATCCATCTGTGAGTATCGTACGTCTTGATTCATTATGTTTCAATTTCAAAAATCCAACTCCTGTTCCAGATGAATTACTCGCGTCTTAGTTTCCTACACAAAGATCGACAACATTGGCACAAGAACAGTTGGAGAAGAACGGTCTCTTTTTGAGGAAAAAAAAAAGATTTTTATTTATGCACACAACAATTTAATGGGAGAAGAATGGATGGAAGCATCACAAATTATAAACGCAGTTTCTAGTGGGCTGGGCTTATAAGGAACGGAACGAGGCTTAAAGTGATCAAGCCCACAAGTTGTACACAACATAAACCTAGTTACTGGCCCAAATCTTTCTAACAAAAAATCGCAATGGCCCATACACATCCGATGAGTGACCCTTGGCCTTATTAGAACAATCGGCTAGAAATCTTGTCAGGGGTAGTCGCAATGGCCCATATATAAATATAGATATATCAATATACAAAAAATATATAATAAACAAATAAAACTCTAGTTTTTTTCTGTCAGGGGTAATACGGTCTTTTTATCACTCGAGTTAACACTGTTACATGCCTGAATGGACGGAAGGCCATACACCTAAATAAAATTTGATTTGAGGCCATAGAACTAAATTCAAAAAAAAATAAGGCCAAATACCTAAACTGAGTTTTTTCTAAGGCCATACACCTAATTCTCTCTCATTTCTATGGGAAAAAACAAAAATAAAAGTGAGAGCGGACCTTTTTTTCAATTGCAGTAAAAAATCCGTAATAGCAAAACCTGACCAAGGTTATCTAACATTTTAGATGGATCGTTTTTAGGCATTTACTACCTCAATCCTCCCCAAAAAAATTGTCATTTTAGTATTCAATTTGTGGCACAAGACTTTTTGTAGCCTTATAGGGTTACTAGGTAGCATGTTCGTGCATTGCTACAGGATAGCAAAACTTTTGGATGAAAACACACGGGTCACACGGTATGGTAACAATACTGTGAAATTAAATATCAACATTAAAATGTTATTTAATTCAAAAGGTAAAGTTAGCAGGATCATACCATATGTTTCAACGGAAAAAATAGTACCCGACTTTGAACTTGAACACATGTTATACTATTATTATAACATCATACCTATGCATTTTTTCACTCAATTCAACCAAATATATATATGGTAACATTCTGCTGCCTTGTAAAGAACTGAGTTCTATATCGTGTCTTATGAAGATGCAAACTTACAACAGCCCTAGTTTATCATACAAAAAAAATTAAGGAAAATTTTGTTGTGGGACACTCGAAATATGCAAAATTGGCTGTGGGACACTGAAATAATTTTTCTTTGTTGTGGGACATTATTTTCTTTGCTGCAGGACACTAGGCGGTGTCCTACAGCAAATAAATTTGAATCCAGTGTCCCACAGCAATTAATTTTGAATCCAGTGTCCTGTAGCAAAATTCGCGGAAAAAACACTAGGCGCCAGATTGAGGAAAAAATGAACATCAAATCACTCATCACCTTCTCACCACTAGATTTGGGTGCAACCATGGCCATGAGATTGAAACCAGAGTATACATGAAAGACATATAGTTCAAGTTAACCGTATAAGCTGACATTACAACAATCTCTAAAATCTAAACATTGACAAAGTTAATCAAAATACTGACCACTATTTAATTTTGTATGCTCATTTTCATGATCACAAATATTAAGGGTTTGAGACAAAAATAAACATATTCATTTAAGCCTTTCTTGCAAGCCATAGTGGGTACAGATTAGGATAAAGACATGACTTGCGGCAAGAAGCATTATAGAACTTGACACCACTGATGATCAAACAAACAAAATTAAAATAAACACACTAAACAAAATGCAGAAGCCCTTAAGGTCACCAAGTTAGATAAGAACTAAACTCCCTAAAGCTCAAGAGTTGTCTCACTCTCACCATGACGTTGATACTATTTTCCATTACCACTATTACCTAATTTTCTCCTTAACCAAAAAAAAATATTTGACATTGCCAACTTCAGTTTGTCAAAGCTCCCAAACAATTCACTCTTGCCCCCTCATCTATAGGGGCGACCTTGCGGGAATCCACAAATTTAAAGAAATAATATCAGATGATCAAGTGCTATCCATGTTTTAGTAGCTTTCAATATTCAAGCTACAGTAATAGACCAAGTACTTAAGCATAGAGTCACCTTTTTCTTCTCAGTGATCTATTTGTAGCGTTTTCAAAAGACTTCAAATTTGTTATCACTGATTTCATATTCAATCTATAGTTTTTTAAAAAAATACATATACCATTCAGTAATAATAGTAAGGACTAAAATATAGTTGTGGGCTTGTGGAAAGAAAAACAAAGAAATATTAAACTTCATTTTCCTCTTAGAAAAGTTATAGGCCTTTGTAGTTGTTTATTTTTTAATTCGTTCATAGATTACAACTGCTAGGAGCAGTGAGCAATTCCAGTACAATATACTTCTTCCTCGGCTCCTCGCTTCCCTAGTCTCCCATCCTCCAGTTTTCCCACTGCTGAGATAGTAGCTAATCAAGAAGTTGCTACAATTGTCAAATCTGCTTCTTCTCATTAAATAAATTGAAAGATGGAATATCACTACGATTTTTTTGAGATTCAATGTTTATAGGAGACGAAGGGTTGGAATGCGCATTATAGGACTCCAAACATGCTCTTGCTTTGACAGTATCAATAACAATAGAAGAAATCTTTTTACTGATGTCTATATCAGCAACATCTCTTCCCGTCTGAGCCAAATTGTTATCACCTTGACCCGCATTTCCATTAGAAACCTTAGAGAGGGCACACCATCACTTGTAGAGGCCATGGTGGTTGCATCGTAAGTGTTGCATGGACCCTCATGGGTTAGGTTGATCATCTTAACTGTCATCTCAGGCAGGCGATTCTAGTATATGCCCTTGCATTTGACCTTAAAATCTGGGATCAATGCCTCAGTAAGCTTATCAATGTCATGGCCGATTAGAGAATTTCTCTCTGTGATAATGATATGGTATTGAGGAGGCATCTATTTAGAAAAAATATATATATCTAACTACTATTTATGATATAACACTCTAAATAATATTTAGAGCACCGGTGGAGCATCCTAAATCCCACAACCGTAAATGTTGTTACCAACAACCATCTTTCTGTATGCACTAGCAAAGCGACCCCGCAACCGTAAATATTTCAGCCCGCAACCGTAAATGTCGTAGAAGGAAGAGAATGATCTGGATTACATTTACGGTTGTGGGATGAGAATTAGCAATAACTTTTACGGTTGCGGATGGAAGAGAGAATGGTGTGACTGCCATTTACGATTGTGAGATGAGAATTAGTAGTAACTTTTATGGTTGCGGGAACGGATGCCTAGTGATGCTCTAAATAATATTTAGAGCGCTGCGCTTCAAATAGCAGGGTCCTATATATATATATATATATAAAGATATCTATTGCAACAAATAGAAAAAAATAGCATATGAGGTTGTTGTAGCGGTGTTGTACCAGGATGAAATTCCCCTTGTTGCGCACTTTGATTGCTGGAACCTTATGTGTGCAATCAATCATCCAGGGATGTCACAGAGCTATGAACATGCACTTCATCAGCCATACTATGCTTGGTTGTACTTGGAGGAGTTATTAACTGCAATGCATAAATGAACGACCAAAAAGATAACAACAAACAAGAAATGTACAAATCGGTAGCTTCCCATATGAATATAATCGCAGCCTGTGCTTGTCCACTCTCATCCCCAAACTCAAAGTTCGCTTTGCAAATATTGCAAATGTGAGGTAGATCATAACAAATTTGATGTGTATCATGAGCTTTTGGGATATCAAGATGATCCATGCATGCAATCTGCGCATGACCAAATCACAAGGTATAAATAAAAAATACAATGATTTGAAGACAATATATTACATGGATAATAAGTACTGCAAAGAAGGAAAGTCAATGTACCACTAAAATATAAGACATGATCCAATGTTATGGTCACACTCAAGTTGTCCAGGAGATAATTTGTGGTATCTATCCACCTATTCCATTAGGCCAGCTTAATCGAATTCTTTGATCTTGGATACATCATATAAGCTATAAAGATACTTCAAGCACACCACATTTGTTGTATCAGGACAATAAACTCACCCAAGCTAGAAGCATGAAAGCCCTCATGAATGAATCTCTATCCTTACTTGATTTAAGCACCTCTCTACATCTTTTTTGCTTAACTCTATTGCTAACCTTCTAATGACCATGCATTTTCAAGAACTCATCAACATTCAACCCTCTTAACCCTCTTAAGATCAACAGATAGGTCTAAAGGTTTGGTACCATTTTCAAAGCCTAATATCTTCCAAACCAGAGGGCGATCAAATACAGTCAGCTTGCCTTTAAATCTGAATTCGCATAACAAAGGATCTATATGTTGCATTATCCAATTGACTAGCTTTACTGGAATAGAGACTTCAAATATAGACGATAGATCAATCCAATCCTTTGACCTTTATCTAAATCGAGAATAAGATCAAGGTTCCTATGAACTAAAAACTTGTAAAAAAATGCTCAGTTGCTATTTTCTCATCAAATCCACCTTAGCATGTAGCAATATAAATTGTTGCGATGATTCTATACAAGGAATTGTAAAATTAGCTGATGTAGACACATATGGTTGAAATTGTTATGATACTTGAATTGGTTACATGTGAAGTGTATTGAGAGAATAAAAAAATGCTTTATACTTTTATAGAGACCAGAGGGAAAAGTACTACTAAAAAATTTGTGATAGAGTACAATGACCACATAACAATCAAAGAAATTGTGATAGGGCATAGTGATGCTTACACGCTAGCATAATGGTACCATAATCATCATCTACACATCAATCAAGTTGAAACTAGGAAGCATTTGAAATCCTAGCATATTGGTAACATACTCTACATAATCGACATCATATCTGCAACTAAAAATCACTCACATCTAAAACCACTGCATAGCACTCATACCTTGCAGCTTGCAACCCTTCTTTAGTGGAGATTGTCTCATAGTACCTTGCAGCTTGCAACCTTCTTCAGTGGAGATTGTCTCACACCCTCACACTAATGTTGTTCTTTCCTCTGCTAGAAGATGGTTGATCTCTCTTGCTCATGAACACCTTCCTGACTGCCAATCGATCGTGCCTCCGCCCATCAACAACATCCTCTCCACTCTCATCGTCGCCACTGTTGGGCGAGTCATCCCTCCTAGGCGGGATTACAATGTTGGATCTCATCCGCATTGCTAGATGACATCGTTGATGCCTCGATCGGGTGCGACCGTCGTAGAGGAGGGAAAGGTCCCTGCTACTAGCACGACCGGAGAAGACTGCTCTGGACCTCGTCACTCCTGATCTCGTGCTGGCGTGAGGTGTCACCGGTCCAGTGGAGAAGGTCGTGGCGGGTCTGGAGCGACGTTGGAGAAGACTACGGCGGGGCGAAGGCGCGGTGGAGAAGGCCACGATGAAAAGGGGCGAAGGCGGAATGGGTGCTAACGCTACGAGGAAGGAAAAAAAATAGAGCGGAATTTTGTTTTTTTAAACACGGTGAGAGTCGTTGGGCCATTCAGCCAGTGTCGCGGCCCACCACCAGCGATGTTTGTCATCGGATGTCCTGACCCAGCATTTCTAGTCTTTTTAACCTTTTCACCCTTTGCAGTGCAGACCTTTTTAGCTGAACCAAATCAAAGACTTTTGGTATCATCAGAATTGACATTAAGCTGTCCTGCAGTTAATCGGTTCCGGAAACTTTCGGCGACGTAGCCAATTCGAAATAGTCAGAAAAGCTCAGACTTTCTTTGGCTGGTTAGCTTAAAAATGGAGAAGAAACGCACGCGTGAACTAGAAGCGACAACCATGAGGGGCATGAGCATCCATGTGAGCATGAAGAGGAAGAGAGGGGGAGCAGAGCAGGAGACGAATGATGGTGCCATCACCTCCAGCTCAAGCCCCTCCCTTCAATCCAACTCCACCTTCGCAAAAATCCTATTCCATTCCCCACCAAACAGCCCGCGACATTTCATCATCTCCTGCTAAAACTGGGTCCTTTAGCTTTAGTTTTTTTTTTTAAAAAAAAAGTCTCCGATTTGTTGTCCATTTGTGGACGCTCCAATTATTTTTTTGTGTTGTGGTTTGCATCGTGGATTTGGACCACGCGCACCACCGCAACCATTCCTCCCCTAGAATCATGCGTCAACAGTCCCAATCTCCAGACCAAAGCGAGCATCGAAGAAATCCTAAATAGGGCGCACCACCAAGAACTCCCACCACGGGAATCCCCTATCATTTGTTAGTGCATTTGGCCCCCCACCCTCTCGCCTCCACCATCCGAGAAATCCCAAGAACTCATCCCGAATCGCCCCCACATACAGCTCATAGTTCCAGCGAGAATTCGAAAGTGAGGGAGTAATGACGGAGGTGGCGCTGCCCCGGGGCCCGGCCAACCTCGCTTCCCCCGCAAGCCGCGCCTCCTCGCTGCGCTATTTAGCCAGTGCCGACAGCGACGTGCTCCCCGCAAGCGGCAGCCCAGAGCGCTCAGCGGGATCTGCAGGAAGCCGAGGACTCCAAGAACGGCGGGGGCGGCAGGCAGGAAGGTCGTCGGAGGAGGAGGAGGAAGAAGAGGAGCACTGGTCGTTCTTGGCGCTGCTGTTTGAGCTGCTGCGGAAGTCCCTGCTCGGCTGCAGTGTGGTAGGCGGCGAAGGCGAAGGCGAAGGCCGCGGCTGTGGGATGGAGATTGGGTTGCCGACGGACGTGCAACACGTGGCGCACGTCACCTTCGATAGGTTCCATGGATTCCTGGGGCTCCCCGTCGAGTTCGAGCCCGATGTGCCCCGCCGCGCTCCCAGTGCCAGGTCGGTCCCATCTCCCTTGTTCATCAGTCGGTAGTTCGGTACCAAGTGCGTGCTTTGATCCTTTGAAAGATTCGATTTTTGTTCTCAATTCAGTGGCCTCACAGCATTCAGCTTTTAAGGAGGTTCTTAGCTCCTCTTTAAATTTACTTTATCGGATCTTGACCTTTTTTTGCTCCCAAAGTCCTAACATGTGATTGCGACAGCCGACAGACGTGCTTAGTTAAAAGTTCAGTGATTTTTTTAGCATTTTTATGGCACAATTGTTTGCCTGATGGCCATTTTGATTCTAATTGGAGTGTAAAGATGGCCTCGTCATTGCAAACCCCATTATGTTCTAGTGAACTTTTCCAAATTTCCATTTAAATTCAGTGTGTTTGTATTGGTAACCTTGGCTTGGCTTGATTTGAGATATGAAAGACTGCAAATATCTTGATACTACTCCCTCTGTTCTCAAGTTTGATCAAAATTATAGAGAGAAGCACAAAGATTTATGACATCAAATAGGTACCTATGAAAATATAACTAATGAAAAATCTAATGATACTTAATTAATATCATAATTGTTATTATCTTATTATATAAATTTGATCAAACTTGGAAAATTTTGTCTCTCTAAGATTTTTGGAATGACTTATAATTTGGGATGGATGAAGTAGTTGATAATTTATTATGCTTTTGACCACCACTTAGTACAGAAATATTTTCTTTTGCTTCATATAATTGGTTCACATGATTTTTCTGTAGCTGCTTACCTCATCCAGGAATTTTGTACATTGAACTAAGGATATAAAGTAGATTGTTAAATCATCTATTATAGAGAATATTGAAACAAGCTGGTATAGGTGGTCCTGGTTAGATGGTTTATGCTCTTTTTATTTGCACTAGATTTGTGAGCTACTTATTCTTTTATCATTCATCATCTGTCTGTAACTCTGTATACTGCCCTAAGATTTGAAATATTGTTTCTCTTCTTCCCTGTAATTTCGGATTCATGCTCAAAACAGACAGAACACTAAGTATAAGAAAAGTGCATAGGTATATTGTTTCTTATTGGGAGTTCCAAGATTTAAGTTTTCAGTATTATTTGTAATCCAAAAGGACTAAACTAAAGCATTGTGTATCTGGTTCCTACTTTATAGAAAGATGGGAACCTAGTGCCTCCAAAAGAAGATAAAGTGGCACAAACACCTACACCCAATCTTCAAACTCAAGGATTGCTGGTATAGGATCAATAAAACTCTGATAATTGGATATATCTTCTTAAATGAGCTGAGTTCCTGAAATGAAACAGAAAGGTCATAGTTTGGGCATGTGTGCTGGAGTCAACTATCACCAAATCAGAACGTTCAGCCCTGAATAAAAAAAATGTTTTTTCCCCATAACTTTACGTTGATCCTTAGTTTTTACCTTCTTATACATGTGAAGACTGGTTCCCTTGCATATAATTTTTAAGGATTCAGATTATGTTCTTGGGCACCACTGAAATTGTTAATATGGATCTTTAAAAGATTCATTAACATCACATCAATGACATAGTGGTCATATCCTTAATATTGCGAAGGACACATTATTGTGCAATGCTAATGTGCATTTTTTAACAATGCCTGCTCTGCATGTTTACTTTGGCTGTTGCTATTGGCTAATTGAAACTTGAAATGCAGTGCAAGCGTCTTTGGAGTTTCAACAGAATCAATGCAGTGTTCCTACGATTCGAGAAGAAATAGTGTCCCAACGATCCTGTTGATGATGCAAAGGCGCCTTTATGAACAGGGTGGTCTGCAGGTGTGTTCTGTTAGGGTCTCCATGACTCCTGTTTTCTTAAGCCTTAGTAGCTTTGTCTGATTGAATACAATGTCTTCCTTTGTACTTTCAGGCAGAAGGTATTTTCCGTATTAATGCGGAGAATAGCCAGGAGGAATTTGTGAGAGACCAGTTAAATAGTGGAAATGTTCCGGATGGCATTGAGGTTCATTGTTTGGCTGGCCTAATTAAAGTAAGCATCTTTATAATTATTCTGTTGATATGTTGGCAGCATAAGTTTCTTAATCACATGAGTAATTGGAGAGTTATTAATAATTGTGATTATCTTTACTGTTGGAATTTCATGTCAACTACTGTCAGAGAATCCACACTTCACTGTTCACTCTGTAATATAACTCAATTTATCTTTTTCTTGCACAAAGATATTTTCTCAACTTTCTTCCCTACTAGCAAAACTGCCCATGCATTGCAATGGCTAACCGTGGTTCCATGATGAAGTTAGAGAAGATTGGGGTGGGGGTGAAACTAATTTGTGTTCAGTGGCAGGGTGGGAAAATAAAGCGAAAAATGGGTAGAGACGTAAAGTGGTGGTGATTGCAGACACACTAATGATGCTATCACCATCAACTCGATTGCTTTAAGTAGTACAGAACTAGAGATACATACAAAATTGTGGAATTTGGGTCATACTGTTGCAGAGTATTATCTTGCTTTCGGAAGCAGTATCTAGTGCGTTCAACTTATTTGACACTAATATTGTAGTCACTCAGCTTTACTTGGCAACACAAGTATGTTCTCATCAAATCTACATTTTCATCACTTTTCAGGCCTGGTTTAGGGAGATGCCAAGTGGGGTGCTGGACTCGATCCCACCTCAACAGGTGATGCAATGCCAATCTGAAGAGGATTGTGCTCGTGTTGCTAAATGCCTTCCACCAGCTGAAGCTGCTTTACTTGATTGGTCTGTTAATCTGATGGCTGATGTAGTCCAAGAAGAACAGATAAATAAGATGAACGCTCGCAATATTGCTATGGTTTTTGCACCAAATATGACTCAGGTAGCCTAGGCTAGGAAATTAACAATATATCTCACTCAGCACTCCAAATACAACTGAAATGGTTAGCCATGCTAACTGTAGGCCATCTATCATGCAGATGGCGGATCCATTGACTGCACTGATGTATGCTGTGCAAGTGATGAATTTTCTGAAGATGTTAATACAAAGGACCCTCAAGGATAGAGAAGAGTTCAGTCCGGAGGATGTTTTGCTGCCCCAGAAGGATCCATCTGATGAAAATGGGCATCAGAAACTCAGCGTGACACTTGATTCTCTTCTTGAGGAAGGATCCAGGCGTCCCTCTTTCGTCATGGATGAGCCCCTCCTGAACAGTCCTGCACACAATAATGAGGACAAAACTAACGAAATTAATGCCGCTGAAGAAGCCACTGCTGCTTTCACTGTCCGGACAAGTCCAGAGAGCTCCGCCAGTTGCTCACAACCTGCACTTGCTGCTCATGCTGCTACTGCTGATGGTTCCAGCACAACTACAAATTTTCTTCGAGGGAAGGGGAGCCAAAACCCGAATTATAGGAGGACTAGAAAAGGTAAGGGTCAGTCTGCAACGCGTGCCACACCTCCAGCTGAGAAATCAAGAGGTGTGAGCATTGTGAGCCAGATAAATTCCAAGGTTGAACGGATTGAAGCATGGAGATGAAATCAAATGACATTTCCATTATTGTTGTGCACTAGATGACTAACCCGATGTTTCCTGAAAATAGGAACCCAGACTGCTGGGTGGCACATTTTGCATTTTGTCTGTGTACCATTTCTTGCTGTATCATGGTCATGGTGTTTTGAGATTCATTCTTCTCGCCATCGCTAACTTTTGTATCTTTCTTATGGTTCCTTGTTTGAGTGAATGAAAGATATTGCTTTCTTTTGTATGTAAATCTCTTCAATGCCTAAATTATGAAGTGCCTGAAAGTTCAAGTATGACCTGTGCTGTGCATGTCTTACCACTTAGTACCTTATTCTGCTCCTTGCACTCCTTCCAAAATTTTGGATTGCAGCTTGGGTTTATCACTCTTTGTGTTTTACTTTTAGAAAGTTTAATACTTTATTTTTGTCCCTTTCTCTCAGTGCTCTCTGAGTTGGTTATCCTTTTTGACGGTATAATTTTCCTATGCTGGACTGTCTGCAACTGAGCTCTCAAGCACCATATTCATGCTGTCTTTCGTTGCATCATGTAGCTTTATTCTACCTCCTCTCCTTCATTCTTTTTTTATCACAGTCTTACAGAATCTGTGCAAAGGTTTTTTCAGCTCTCGTGACAAATACAGCAGGGACAAGCCAGTCACCACCGATTGCTATTTCATCCAGTCTTTAGGCCTACTCATCAATGAAAATTCAGACAATCAAGGATGATTTTGAGTAACCTTGATTTCTGCCTGTTCAGCTAGCAGTGGAGCCAACTGCTCTTTGTTGATGTGGCTGTCATCCTTTATTCCCTGTCGGTATTTGGAAGCTCTGTATTCCAATCTCATGATCACAGTAGCGTTATTCTCTGTGAGAAGTACAGTACCAGTAGGCAAAAATCTTTGTGCAGTGATTGGTTAGTTCTAGCACCACTTGAAATCGGAATATGATCTTGGCAGACAGATTGATATGCAGACCTTTCGGAATTGCCATCTTCAGCTGTATAATTTGCGCACGGCAGACAAATGGCACTGCAAGATCACACGGCTATGAGGGCAGGTCAATTTCTGTCCCAGAATACTCAAGCAAAGACTTGGTTGTGTGCATTATAAAGATTCATTGTGTCCAGAATACTCGAGCAAAGATTCATGTACGCAAGTTAGTGCTGATATTCTGATATCTAAAACACACATTCATTGGTGCTTGCTGGAGCGACGGTGACAAAGAAACTGAATGACTTTTTGCACTGCGATGAACTGTATGACCCAACAAACAAGCAAAACGACGCCAACCGCCCTTTCATTCAGACAATGAAACAGCATGGGGAAAAAAGAAAGAGGTTTGCCAACGCTCTATTATTGTTGAGGTATCAATCTGACGAATTCCTCTCTTTCTGTTGTGTGGTGACTTTCACATGCTTTGTTCCTTGTCGGTTCTGTAAGCCCCCTTATTCCCTCTTCTAGATAACACTGGTGTTATGTTCAAAAAAAGATAACATTGATGTTATCCTCCTTTTCCATAAATATATAAAGTTCATGATTATATGCATAAGTATTTTCCACAAATTGTTGAATGGCTTGTACTTTTCTTTCTTTTGTTCTTGCAAACTCTCTTTTTTTATATGAATATACAATCCCCCTCCTGTTACATAGAAATGAAGCACTGTTGTTATTCTTAGTGACAAGGCAAGTACACTACTGTCTGGAGAAAATGATCACTCTGTTCTAGACTTTAGCACCACTTGAAATCAGAGTCTCGGTTTGGCAGAGATTTGTACGCTGACCTTATGGGAATTTCCTTCCTGGGCTGCATAATTTGCTCAGGCGAGACAAAAAGCCACCGCAAGATCGCTGTCACCATTATGACAGGTCAACTTCTGTTACAGAATCAGAACATTGAGGCAACTGATCACTCGTGAAAAGTACATGGACATTTCATGAACTTAAAGACACATTGTTGCACTGTAAGATTTCATCCCTAAAGAAGATACATTATAGAAAATGGATTCTTTCTTAGCACTGCAGTGGCGGTTGTTTAAAACGGATGTTAGAGCATCTCCAACAACTCCCTAAATCAACTTTGTATTCTTATAAACTACTTGGCAAAAACATAAAAAATCCTCTCCAACAACTCCCTAAATCAACTTGGTATTTTTCCCAACTGCGTATCCAGCCCCGTCGCGCGCGGAGCCGAGTGCGTATCTCGCGATTGTGGCCGCGCGAGCTCCCCAATCCGCGGCGGGAGGCGCTGGAGGACAGGCGGAGGCGCCGGAGCGCCGCGCAGCTCCCGAGCGCAGGCGGCCACGGAGGGAGTTGCCGGCGAGGTTGAGCGCCTGGAGGCGCCGCAGCCGCCAGAGCTGCGGAGGAACAGCTCCCCGCCGAGGCGACCGCCGCGGGCAGCTCCCCGCCGAGGCGGCCGCCCAGCGCGAGGGCCACGCCGGCGCCTGAGGTGAGGCCGCACTAACTTTGCATCGGCGCCTGAGCTGCTCCGGCAGGGATGACGGCGAGGACGTGACGGCAGCGGTGGTGAGGAGGAGGTGGAGGGCGAGGAGGACGGCAGTGGTGGCGGAGCGTGCTCCGGCGGAGGAAGGCCATCTCCTCGGGCAATGACAGGCGGGTCCCATATGTCATCCTCTATTTTTACCAAGTAAGAATAGCAACTTGTTAGAGAGAAGTTTTTTTTGACTTGCCAAATAAAATAGCAACTTGTTAAAACTCAAGTTTTAGCAAATGATTTTTACCAAGTTGTTGGAGATGCTCACAACTAAAGGTCATATTCTCAAGTTGAAAGACTACCTCCACTTGTTAAAACTGAAGTGATATATATGTAAGTATATTCCAATTCCACAGCCACAAAAAGCCCTGCATATTTCTCCACCGCTCCTTTTTTTTCCCTCCTGGTAGTATATATATATATATATATATATATACATAAATATATCTTTCTCCCAAACTCACAAAGTCACAATTCAGAGAAACACAAATATTGGAGTGTAGCTCCTGACAGTCCCAGACCTCAAAGCTGTTCTGCACATCCTTGAGCAGCAGCTCCTTTGCAGTTGCAGGTAAGCAGAAGAGAGTGGCACATCTCCCAAGTCCCAACTGACTGACATGGACATGGTGTCTGAACTCTGAACAGAGCAGACGCAGAAGAACTGTGAAACGTTTGTTCACTTGTGCAGCCAGCCGTGCAGGCGCATGTTGTCCAGAGACAAGCAGGTGATGGCCGCGCCCATGGCCGCGGCGGACGGCGGGTTGAGACGGCTGTTCGAGAAGCCGCTGCCGGAGAACCCGACGCTGCTGGAGGCGCTGTCGGCGTGGAACCGCAACGTGCACCACCCCAGCAACAAGCCCATCGTCGACACGGCGGCCTTCACGGAGATCTTCGGCGAGCTCCACTTCCAGGAGAAGCAGCAGCAGCCGGACCGAGGCGCCCTCCTCCTCCTCCCGCCACCAACGTCGCCGGCGCCGGCGCCGCGCACGCCGTCGTGGCTCGACCTCGCGGCCGAGGCCGAGAAGACCGAGAGGAGCAAGGACGACTCGTCGCTGGACGCGCTGCTGAGGCCCAAGCCGGCGACCACCGTGGCCACGGTGAAGAGGAGCGCGAGCTTCTGCACGAAGAAGGGCTCCTCCTCCGCTTCGTCGCTGCTGCTCTGCACCGAGGGGCTCGGCTCCGAGAGCACCGTGGACACCGACGACATGTTCAAGGACGGCGACGCCGAGGCCGAGGCCGAGGCCGCCGCGCTCAAGGGCACGGAGACGACGGCCGCGGACGGCAGCGACGCCGACGCTGCTGCGGAGGCGGCGAAGGAGAAGGAGAGGCAGCCCAAGACGTTCCCGCCGCCGATACGGTCCATCGGGCGCGGCGGCAAGCCGTACGTGTGCTTCCGGTCGTTCCGGGAGGACGGCCGCTTCGTGCTGCTGGAGGTGGTGATCCCCGGGAAGGAGCTCCTGCAGGCCACGCGCGAGGGCGGCCGGCTCAGGCTGCAGTTCGCGGCTGCCGGTGTGAGCGTCGGCGAGGTGCTGCACGGAGGTGACGACCGCGGCAAGAACCCATGCATAGACGAAGGCGGCGACGACGACGACGAGCGCTAGGTGAGGTGGTCATCTATCGGGGTTCGTTGATGTCCTTGGCATACTTGCACAAGATCGATATCTATCCTATGGATGATGATGATGCAATAGTGTAATCATGCTTATGAGAAGCTTCGGCTACCTAATTAATTAAGGTTTCTAAAGTGTTTTTTCAGAAATTGATGAAAAGCGTTATGCTCGTCCTATTTTCAGTCAGTGATGTTCTTCGGATTCCACCTTTCTTCGTTGTTGTTATTTCTTTTTTAAAAAACAAAATGATTCTTGATTCTTGAGTGAAGTGATCTGTATGGCACAGCTGATCGATCGCTTCAACTGTTGGAGTGCTCAACGACGAATCAGCCGATCATCTCTTTTCGCTGCATCTTCACGCATACATTGGACTACAGCAATTCCCACGGCAACCAATAGAAATTTGCTAGGTTGGAGTAGTTTTTTTTTTTTTTTTCCGTGAGCGTGTACTTGTGACTCATAATCCAATAGCAACAGGCGACAAAACATCCGTCCGAGACAATCAAAGCGGCAAAATATCTAACAGAGAAGGGAGACCCAAGCAACATCGATGGTAAATAAAACATCCGCCATAGCAATCCAAGTAGCAGCACGGTGGTAAAAGCATCCGCGAGAGACCGTGTGGCAAAAGTATCCGCCCAGACAGCAAGGTAATCGTCGGGGTTCCGTCGATGTCCTTGGGATAATTGCGGAAGATCGATATTTATCCAATGGATGATGCAATGGTGTAATCATGCTTATGAGAAGCATCGGCTACCTAATCTATAACTCTAATAAAGCTAATACTCACTAAATATTTCTCTCTTCATACAAGATATCCACATCATTTCCCACTTCTCTTTCATACAAGTTGTCCACATCATTCTCCACTAAGTTCATATCATTATGTTCTATCTCTTCATACAAGATGTCTACATCATTTTTCACTAAGTCTATGTCATATTTTATTAATAAAAAATATATCCATAACATCTCTATACTTAAAATCTTTAATCTATTAATATACAAGTCATCTACCTACTATGTTATTATTTCGTTACATGTTCTTCTATAAAATAATCAAATACTTTATTGTTTTTCTTTGGTTAGCTTAGCAATTTTTTAATAGATCTGATATAATAGATAACATACAAGTCAAATTTAATATATATGTACATAAAGTATAAAAAATATCATATAGTAATATTATCTATATAACATACTTTTTTTTTAAAAAAAGTCCCGCGGCAACGCGCGGGAGTTAATTAAGGTTTCTAAAGTGTTCTTCAGAAAGCGATGAAAAGCGTTATGCTCGTCCTATTCAATTAGAAATTCAGATTCCACCTTTCTTCATCTTTAATATATTTTTTTAAAAATGATTCTTTTTTTTTATTCAAGTTCGGGCTCTACGGCCCTCTCATTACGAACTCAGGCTCGATCAAGTCACGAGCAACAAAAGTTTTAACAAATTCTGGGAGGGGGTTTGTCCAGACATGAGACTCACCCGGGTCCCAACTCAACCCAATTTTAGCTAAATCATGGGCTACTGTGTTACAAGAGCGAGGATTAGCAGATATTAACTCACACCTGAAATGATCACTAAGGAGATCTCTGATGTCTTTGATCAGCATGCCGCACGTTGACAGGTCCATGGATGATGACTGAAGTGCCTGCTTCAGGTTTACGGAGTCCGTTTCAATCTGCACCCTTGAGATTCCACGTTCAGTAGTTTCCGAAAGGACTACGAAACGCCCTGGTGCCCACTGCCCACGACGCGAGTAGCCGCCATGTACGCTGCACTTTTCTCTTATTTCGGCTAATCTGATCTCGGTTTGTGGCGACGGAGCCAGAGGAACAGTCATGGCGCCGCCGCAGGACGCCCCGGCGCTTGACGCCCTGATAGCAGAGACACAGTGAGTTCACGACAGTTGACACCTTCCTAGTTTCTTTGATCTAATCTCTTGTGCTGTTCGTCTTTTTTAAGAAATAATTCTGTAGCTATTTGCTATCATCATAATTCATAAATAATAAAATGTTTGATTATTTAGCATTTGCAAGTCTTTGTTTCGGCAATAGTTTTAGTAAAAACAAAGTTATGATATAAGATGGTACATAGTCTTTTGGATGATTGTCTAATCAATTTCAATGAGCGGGATATTTTTTCAAGACATTTATGTTTCTTTAAAAGCGTCAAATAAAATGATCATAAAAATAACATTACAAGTCTCTGGTACTTTTTTGACTATATTTCAATTATCGGTGTGGCTTTAGAACTATTTATATTATATTTAGTGGATAATTTTAGCTTAATTCATGAATTTAAGCCTTATCGTGCTACTTATACTGTGTTAGTACCGAATCACGTCATCAATTTTCACTGAACTGCTAAAATGGATTTACCGAATTATATACGATGAAATTATGAAACCATATCAACTCGTGAGGGATGGTGAAATTAAGAAGATGAAAGAGTGTGGGCCTTAGTGAACATTGCTGTATTTATTTTTATGGAGTCAAATAAGCCTTAGTGAACGCTACACAGGCCACGCAACATTTTGGCCCGAAGGACTCACCTCATCGGGGGCCCACCTGAAACCAAGCGCTCTATCGCTCTTATCCAACAAGCTGTCCGCTCCTGCTTCCCTCTCCCTTCTCGTCTCGCCCCTCGGCCTCCGCCGTGGAAATGGAGGCCACCGCGCCCGCGCTCGCGCTCCGCTCGTCCCCGGCTGCCGGCCGCCGCTCAGTAGGGAGGAATCCAGCCTTCGCTTCCCTCCACCGTGGCAGGCTTTCCACGGCCTCCTCTGTCCACCTCCGCGCGTCCCGGGCCCCCGCTCACTCTCTGGTTCGCTAGCTAGCTTTGGTTCATTCATTTTTTTTTGCATGACGTTGACGTATGAAGGCTGCATTGCTCGGCGGGCTTAACATTTCGCGAGGGCGTGCTCACGTCTGGGCGGTTTAGGTATGGAGAAGACGGAGGGGGAGCGGGCTGGTTGTGCGCGCGGAGATGTTCGGCCAGCTCACCACCGGGCTCGAGTCCGCCTGGAACAAGCTGCGCGGCGTTGGTGTGTGACTCTGCTTCTTCTTCATTCCTACATCAATGCATCTGTTTTTGGTTTGTTTGTTTTCATTTCCATGCGTTAAGAGGAGCTTTTTATGCGGAACTCTGGAAGTCAATCGTAGGGAGCAGTGACTAGTGAGACTGTGAGGGTGTGAGACTAGTAGTGAAGTACAAGTTCAGTACATGCCTACCTAGTACTCACTTGTGGTGTACTCACTCCGTCCCTAAATAAGTGTCGCCGTTGGTGTGTGTGCCACGTGTTTGACTCAATTTGTAGAAAATATGTGCAATATTTATATCTCCAAATAATTTTGTTAAAAAAACTAGATGTAAAGATCTTTCTGATGATACTAATTACTTAGCATAAATATTAACATATTTTAATATATAATTGCCGGCAACTTTTTCTCGGGAAGCGAGAATGACACTTATTTAGGGACGGAGGAAGTACTAGTATGTTTGCTTGTCGAACCATATGACTGTAAGACTAACTATACGTTATAGGTGTTACCTGCGGGAACGTATATAGTGCAAACCACAGCCTTCGTGAAAATCCGTGCAAACCACAACAAAAAAAGTTGTTTAAATTTATAAAAAAAAATCACACATGTAGATAATATGATGATACACAACCTTGTAAAATATTTTGTCCAAAATCGAATTCATTTGTGATATATAAAAATAACAAATTTCTAACAAATCATGTGGAAAACTTTTTGGCTTGAAATTTGTTATTTTTATAACTCACAAGCGAAGTCGAGTTTGGACAAGATATTTTACAAGGTTGTGTATCATCATACCATCTACATGTGTGATTTTTTTGGTGAATTTAGATAATTTTTTATCATGGTTTGCACGGGTTTTCACAAAGGCTGTGTTTTGCACTAGATACGTTCCAGTTACCTGCTTGTTAATTTCTTGCTACTACTTTGTTCTATATCTTCACAATCACATATGACTAACTTTTTTTTGGGAACCAACCAAAGCATGTGCTTTAGTAACTAACTCGTCAACATTATCATTAACACATTGCTCTTTTCATTCAAGACGTGCTAACAAAGGAAAATATTGCCGAACCAATGCGGGACATTAGGCGAGCACTTCTGGAAGCAGATGTCAGTACCTTGCATTTTTCAAGTTCTACTCATCAGTTCATTTATACCTATATATAGTGTGAGGACTGAAGTTTCGCCTGCTTTATTCAGGTCAGTTTGCCAGTTGTGAGACGGTTTGTTTCATCTGTTAGTGATAAGGCTTTAGGTGCAAATGCTATCAGAGGAGTCCGGCCGGACCAGCAATTAGTGAAGGTATGTCTGCGTCACACTGGCATTAAGGAATTTGCAGATAATGAGTTCACAGACTTTTGCTTGGGAGAATCATTTCATATGTTTCACTTTGGTTTTCTCCCCAACTTAATATATTTAATGTTTATTAGTGTTATAAGTTCCGTATAATCTGGAGGAATAGTGAACCACGACAACAAGGAAAACACAATACACAAGCACAGAGAGTCTTATCTGAAATGTTCAGTTATTACTTATTAGTTTATGCTAAATGAAAACATGGATAGCTTTTGGAACTAACTAATTTCTATCTGAGGTAAAAACAATCTGACTGGTGCTGCAGATTGTGCATGACGAACTTGTACAACTGATGGGTGGAGAAGTATCAGATCTTGTATTTGCAAAAAGTGGCCCGACAGTTATCTTGCTCGCAGGTCTACAGGGTGTTGGGAAGACTACTGTTTGTGCAAAGCTTGCATTCTATTTGAAGAAACTGGTGCATTCCTCACCCTTTGATTTTCGAGCATCTAGCAGTGGCTTAATGCTTGGTAACCTGTAGATACTTATACCAGAGTTAGGTTACAGGGGAAGAGTTGTATGCTGGTTGCTGCAGACGTTTACAGGCCTGCCGCCATTGATCAACTCACTATACTGGGTAAACAGGTAACCCCATGAACCTTCACGGTGAACTGCGTTTTTGCCCTTTGAATAGTTGTATGTGATTGTGATATAACTTCAACTTAAGGGGGCCATTATTTTTTTAACTTAATGGCAGGAGCTCTGCCTTTCAATTAAGCAAGGGAAAGAGGTTTATATACAAAACAAAAGGGGCGAAGCCCCCAAATGGATTACAAACCACCCCTTGTGATATTGCCCCCTCCCCAAACTAAAGCCCTCTTTCTTTGCTCGATATCCTCTTTTACCTTTAAGGCCACTTGCATTGCCGACTCATGAGTGTTGTAAAAAATTCTCTTATTCCTTTCCTTCCATATGTTCCACAACGTGTAGATCACCATTCCGTTGAAGTGCCTTTTTTCTTGGATGGTTTTTAAACTTGAAAATTAAACCGATTATGTTACATCTGCTTTTGAAATGCAGTACCACACTTATGCCATTGAGTTATTTTTCTTTTGAGCATTGACAGGTGAGTGTACCTGTTTACTCAGAAGGAACAGAAGCCAAACCTACACAAATAACCAAGAATGCTATGGAAGAGGCAAAAAGCAAGAATATTGATGCTATTGTGGTGGATACTGCTGGAAGACTGCAGGTTAATCTTCATTATGTTCTAATTTTTCAGTCAAGTGCCAACTTATATGGAATTCTATTCTGAACCTGATTTATCCATACCTTTATACAAAACTTATAATTCATACGTCATACAAACTAGCATCATTGAAACCAGCTGATGACCTTTCTGTCATTCAGATTGATAAATCTATGATGGATGAGCTGAAAGAAGTGAAGAAGGCTGTTAATCCTACAGAAGTTCTGCTTGTCGTTGATGCCATGACTGGCCAAGAAGCTGCAGGTATCCATCTGTTTCTTCTTTCCATTGTTGCAGCATGGATGTTGCCAAGGGCTAAATTTAGTAATGTTGGTTGGTACTTCAGCAAAAGCATGGTTAGCCAGGAAACTTGTTATTGCTCTAAGGTTTTTCTGTTAACAAATTATTAACAGTTATTGTTCCTGGCTCTACAAAGCATGGCTTTGTTCTATTGATAGATTTTCAGAGAGCAATGTAGTACTGTGACAGCCACATAAATTATTTATTTCTGATATGCAGCACTAGTCACCACCTTCAATGTTGAGATTGGTATAACTGGTGCTATACTGACTAAATTGGATGGTGACTCCAGGGGCGGAGCTGCACTAAGTGTTAAAGAGGTAATCATTTTCTAGAAATCATTTCTATTATTGATTAGTTGATTCTGCAAATAAGGTTCTTATCTATCAATGTTGCAATTCTATTGCACTCTATTTTGCTAATTGACAATCAGCACTTTTGTAGTTCAATAGTGTTGATGCCAATTTTTGACTAGCATAACTTTCACACTGTGTGCATATATCTTTATAGTTTCCCTTTTCACTTTCTTGCTGCAGTTATGAAAAAAATACTTTTATCATGGCAAACTAACTTTTGGAGTGCACTGCATGAATAAATATGAGCAGTCTTTAATCCCTAGCAGTTTTTGTCACTGTAGTATGTTTAAACATTTCTTGTTTTCAGCTGATATAAGAAGAGAACATCACTGTTAATTGACCATGCAGGTCTCTGGGAAGCCCATCAAATTTGTTGGGCGTGGGGAACGATTGGAGGACCTTGAGCTTTTCTACCCTGATCGCATGGCGCAGAGAGTTTTGGGAATGGGAGATGTACTTTCCTTTGTTGAAAAGACACAAGAAGTTGTAAGTAGCTTCCCAAAAAACTGCTCTTTTTTGTGTAAGCAATATTGTGAGGATTTTATGTTATTTACAACTCTATGTGTGGTACAAATAGATGCGGCAAGAAGAGGCTGCAGAATTACAGAAAAAGATCATGAGTGCAAAATTTGACTTCAACGACTTCTTAAAACAATCTCAAAATGTTGCGAAAATGGGTTCCATGAGCCGCATTATTGGAATGATGCCAGGCATGAACAAGGTACATGTGCATGTGGATTTAACATGTTCTCCAACTTTACAGCTATGCGTTACAAGCATGTATAAATTTAATACAATAAACAGATAACTCCTGCACAAATTCGTGAAGCTGAGAAAAGACTTGCATTCGTGGAGTCAATGATCAATGCCATGACTGCTGGTACATGTTTGCCATAAATTTTATATACACGAAGCCTACTTGGATGTTGTGTTATGGGCATGTATGCCTAATTGTATGTTTTCTGGGATGGACAGAGGAAAGGGAGAAGCCAGAGTTACTGGCTGAATCACGTGAGAGGAGGATAAGAGTGGCTGAGGAGTCTGGAAAGACTGAACAAGAGGTGAGGTTTTGTTCTATTCTTAATTATGATATCACCAGTCTTCGAAAATCTGCAATGCTTAGTATACCAAATCGCGGAGCTAACAAAAGATTCTCATTTTGATTTTCCACTATTAGGTAAGCCAATTGGTTGCCCAGCTTTTCCAAATGCGTGCTCAGATGCAGAAGTTGATGAGTATGGTGCAAGGACAAGAAGCAATAGCAGGCATGGGAGATCTCATGGACTCGCTTAAGGCTGAAGAGAAGGTAACAATGTCTCTGACGGTGTGAATATTTCTGAACAGTTTCCCTGGAGAACTTTGTGATTTCTGAACGGTTGTGCATCGTTCAGGCACCTCCTGGCACCGCACGGCGCAGGAGAAGGAATAACAAGCCCAAGCAGAGGGAGCTGGACGCAGTTCTGAGCTAGTGACCTAGTGTGCTGCATTGGAGTTGGAAGTTTTTTAGTGGAAAGTGGCTCCTGCGTGCAAGAGCAAGACTGAGGACAAGACCTGCACATTCCTCATCGATTGTCGAAATGTGTCTGGGTTTAGAAGGACTTGGACATCTATCGTGAAAATGCACATCCCTCATCGATTTGTGTAATTGTGGTTAATCGGGGACAAATTTTTGTACATAAAGTTTAGTCTCATGAGGGAAGGATGTTTGTAGCTCTTGAAATCGGTGTCTGTTTGTCATCCACGCCCCAGGAGAACTCAGGCCTTGAATTGGAGCCCAGGCGTATTCATTGGTAAAAAAATAGAGAAAAAGTCTACGTGACCTCCCTCGACTAGCGCAAGTCTGATCTTAGGCCCTGTTTGGCTAGCACAACTAAAGGTTAGAGTTATTTTCTAGCTTACAAGTAGCTCTAAACTAACTCTAGCCAAAGAGTTGTTTGGATAGAAGAGTTAGATTGATAATAAATGTACTTTTCCAATCATTTGATGAGATGGAGATAGAGAGAAAAACCACTTTTCTAGTGGTCCCAAGTACAACTAGCCCAAATAATCACCTCTTGGTGGAGATAGTTTTTTGAGGTGGGTTAATTGCAAATAGCTCAAACTAGCCCTCTTGTTTGGATACTTTAGAGCTAGTTGAGCTCTAAATAGCTCAAACTAGCTCTAGCCCTGGGATCCAAACAGGCCTTACTCTCCTATTAACGGAAAAAATGGATTTTTAAACTCCAACTTTTAAAACAGCTCGAGCGGTTATGGTTACCATGCTGGCACCATGTTACTTCAGTCACGGGGGAGTTAAATTGGACTTTCTCAATAGTTAAGGGGCAAATTACATTATATCAGATATTTGTATTTTTTTTTCGAAACTAATCTGAATATCTTTATAGAAAAAATATGCATTTGAAAATACTAAATTTGATTTAATTTCAGAATTTGAGAGCTTTTCCAACGTGTCTCCGAGTTGGTTCATGCATGTTAAATCCAGGGGATGCCTCACTGTAATTTGGTACTGCTATTTAACTCTACATAAAAACTATCGTGTTTATCTTGCTCCATGTACAACATCAGCTGCATTTCCTTAAAAAAATGCAACTGCAGGTATCCTGCCAGTTTTTGAGTTTGAGATTCCCAAAAGTACTACTGGTACTTTGCCATTGTTTGCCAACTTGGACACCCAAAAAAACCGTGGACAAGCCACAGGCAGCAGGCGGCAGATGCACGCATGGCCAACTCCCTACCACGTCACGCCCTCCCATGACCATCTGATCTGGCAAACGCACGGCTCAGATCACGTGCCCCACGCGTCAACCAGCCATTCGACAAGGCACATCGCCTCCGACACACGCCGGCCCTGCAGGTGGCTTCATGTACGTATATACACCGACGTCCGATCCCATGCCCATCGGCAACAGATTCGAGTCGAGTCGACAGTCGACACCATGGCGCCGCTGTCGTCGTCTCGAACCGACGACGACGCTGCTGCTCGCTCTGCTTCTCATCGCCGTGACCCCGCCGGCGCCTTATTACGTTGCGGCGCTACTGCTACCTGATTTCGACGCCTGCGAGAACATTGGGCGGCGCCTCATCGGCGTCGACCTGGGGACCACCTACACGCGCGTCGGCGTCTACCGGAACGGCCGGGTGGAGAAGATCATCATCGCCGACGCCAACGACCATCATCAGCAGGGCAACCAGACCACCACCCCGTCCTGGCTGCAGCTCTCCCTCTCCACCACCGCTGCCAACGGCGACGACCGCACCGCCATTTACGACGACGGCGCCAGTACGCGGCCCGCCGTCGCGCGCCGCCAGCTCAGCCCCATGGAGACCAGCGCCGTGGCGCTCTCCGGGGCCAAGGAGGCCGCGGAGGCGTACCTCGGCGAGAAGGTCGCGGGCGCCGTGGTCACCGTCCCGGCCCACTTCAACGACACCCAGCGCGAGGCCACCAAGCGCGCCGGCGACGTCCTGGCAGGCCTCCC
Source organism: Coix lacryma-jobi var. lacryma-jobi (assembly GCA_009763385.1). NCBI lineage: Eukaryota > Viridiplantae > Streptophyta > Magnoliopsida > Poales > Poaceae > Coix > Coix lacryma-jobi. The sequence continues at coordinate 124,321,441 of CM019831.1, forward strand.
CGTGCACCGCATCGTCAACGCGTCCATCGCGGCCGCCATCGCGTACGGCATCGGCGGCGGCGACGCCGTCGCGGAGCGGACGAAGGTCGTCCTCGTCTTCGACCTCGGCGGCGCCACGCTCGACGTCAGCGTCCTCGCCGTCGACCGCCACGGGGGCTTCGACACGCTCGCCATCAGCGGCGACTCGCTCCTCGGAGGGGAGGACTTCGACCGGCGCGTGGTGGACTACTTCGTCGGGCTCGTCGGGCGGAGGCACGGCCGGGACATCGCCGGCGATGCCCGCGCGATGGCGAAGCTCTGGCGCGAGTGCGAGCGTGCCAAGCGCGCGCTCAGCGGCCAGCGCCAGGTGCGCGTCGAGGTGGCGCAGCTGGTGGACGGTGTTGACTTTTCGGAGGAGCTCACCAGGGCGCGGTTCGAGGAGCTCAACGGCGACCTGTTCCGGAAGACGATGGTGCCGGTGAGGAAGGCCTTGGCGGACGCCGGGCTCAGCAAGGCGGAGATCGACGACGTCGTGCTGGTCGGCGGCAGCTCCTGGATTCCCAAGGTGCGGCAGCTGCTTAAGGACTACTTCGACGGCAAGGAGCCCCGCACTAGCAGGGGCGTCAACCCCGACGAGGCCGTCGCGTACGGCGCCGCCCTCCACGGAGCCTTCCTCAGCGGCCACGACGTCGACGACAAGACCCGAAGATGTTTTTTTGTGAAGGAAACTGCTCCGGGCTACGGAGCTTTGAGCTTTCCTGCGTGTTGTGCTGGTAAAAAAAAAAAAAACAGAAGTGCTGGCACCCAGACATTCGATGGGGATGAAATCCATCAGACGACCTACCATCCGTCTGGCACACATCTGTCACGCTCCAAATGCACCCTGTCCTGACGCATCCAAAATGCATGCCCGCCTTACATACAGCGCGTGCTCCCCTCTCCACATCTGTGTCCCGTCCCCAGCACGTGCGCCTGCATCCCGCCCTAGCATGTCAGGCACAGAGAAGGGAAAGGGCGCCTCGTTGGGTTCACGGAGCAAGCGCTGTTGTCACAGGGTCGGAGTGGGACGCCACTCTGGGGTTGCGGAGGGCACTGCGAACATTAAGTCAATATTTGTAACATCTAAAAAATGACTGTTGCAATATCTTAAAATTGTTTGTTGCAACATCTTAAAATTCATGTTGCAAACATCTAGAAAACATGTTGCAATATCTCAAAATCGGCAGTTGCAACATCTCAAAATCGGCAGTTGCAATATCGAAAAAAAACATGTTGTAACATATTGAAATCGACTGCAACATCGAGGAACACACATGCTGCAACATCTTATATCGAAAAGTTTCAACATTGGATTAAACATATTGCAACAACTCAGAAATCGATTGTTTCAAACATTAAAAACACATTGTGCAACATCTCAAAACGACGGCTACAACATCCAGAAATACAGATTGCAACATCCTCAAAATAACTGCTACAAACACCACAAAAATCTACAGTAGCTGCGAATTAAGGGGAAAGAGGGGAGACATATGGGATGGGGCACCATCAGAGGTGCAGAATGAGCCGCCTCCATGGATGGGGGTGGGATGCTAGGTTGCCTTAGCCTCCGGATCTACTCATGGTCCATGAATCCACCACGGGAAGGCTAGTGCTCCCATAGATCTGCCACGGGGAGGCCGCCATGGCCGTCATCGAGCTTGAGAAGGCGTGTCAGGGTAGAGGACTGAACGCATCTTGGCCCCTAGTGGGTTTCGGTGATTGGATGAAACCCAAGATTACTGTGACTAACGTGTGTTTTGCAGAAACATGATTAAGTTAGGTCACGGTAATGGCGACGATACGGGCATATGGAGTTCATGTCCCCTGGTGATGGATATCGTTTCGGTTTTAAAGGACGGACGACGAAGACGGTGGTAGACTAGGCTAAGTGTCATATGGTATTGGAGGACACTTAGGTAGTCTTAGGTCTTTGTTTTTCCTTTAGCCGTACTATAAAGGGGAGCGTGAATCAGTAGCTTAACCTAGGTGAGTCTATTGAGGTAGGTGTGGTGCACACTTGTTATTTCATAGCCCTAGGTAGCTCAGAGAGATGCCTTATGTCGAGAGGAACAAAAGTTGTTAAGGCAGCGTCGCGATCCGAGTTGATTTTGCCCTCGTAATGGGCATCGGACGCTGGCCTGGTGGGCATCGGACGCGTCCGATGCTCACCTCGACTAGGGTTTAGTCTGGTGCGTGGCATCGGACGCGCTCGTGCCACTGTTCACGTGCGCGAGAACTGACGGTCGCATCGAGGGTCAGCGTCCGATGGCCATCCAGAGAGGTTCCAGAGAGGGTAAATCCACATCGGACGCGTCTGATGTGGTGGCGGGCAGCGTCCGATGCTCCTTTAACAGGTTTGACAAGAGGGTACAGTCGACCGTTGGTCGAGATCATCGGCGCGTCCGATGCCTAGCATCGGAGCGTCTGATGCCCCCGCAGTGAGCCCTGTTTGGTGCTCTTTTGGATGGCTGGTTGGGGGAGTATTTATACTCCTCCTCATCCATTAGAGTGTTCTTGCCACTTCCATCTGCTGAGAGACACATTGTGAGTGTGAGAAAGTGCAAGAGCCCTAGTGAGGTTGAGAGATTTGCTAATTGAGAGAATTAGACACCTCCTAGTGAGAATTGAGTAGCAAGTGTGCATCCATCCATCTCTTTGGCCTTGTCTTGGTCAAGTGAGAGTTCTAGCTTGTTACTCTTGGTGATCGGCATCACCTAGACGACTTGGTGGCGATCGGAGAGCTTGGTGATCATCCGGAGGCATTGTGGATGACCCAAGCCAAGTTGTGACCAGTAGCGAGCGATTCACCGGGCCGGAGTGGCGAAGAATCAGCTCGTAGTGAGCACTTGATCCTTGCGCGGATCAAGGGGGAGCGATACCCTTGCGCGGGTGCTCCAACGAGGACTAGGGGGTGTGCCGACACCTCGATACCTCGGCAAAAAGATCGTCTTGTCATCTCTATTCCCTTACTTACGCATTTACTTTCAAGCAATTCAATTCCGCATTATACTTGTTGTTCATTCACTATTGAATTGCTTTGCTAGAGTAGGAGTGGCATAGACTTGGTCTTTTGTGCGGTAGAATAGAGAGAAATACACTTCTAAGCACAAGGGGTTAATTGGGCTTAATAGGTTTTAATTCTTGCTAAAGTTTTAGAAAAGCCCAATTCACCCCCCTCTTGGGCATCTTGATCCTTTCAATTGGTATCGGAGCCTCGTGCTCTCGATTTAGGCTTAACCGCATAGAGTTAAGATGTCCGGAGGTGATGGACCACCTCCCATGTTCGAGGGAGACGACTTTCCATATTGAAAAATCCGTATGGAGTCGTACCTAGAAGCGGTTGATGTGAGATGCCGCGAAGCCGCCATAACCAGGTTCCCCAAACCCAAGGAGGGCACTAGCCTCACGCCACATGAGGAAGAGAATGAGAAGTGGAATGCAAAAGCCAAAAACATTCTTTTTAGAGGCATTTGCAAGGATGTGTTTAACCGCGTCCGAAACCACAAGAATGCCCATGATCTATGGGATAACATCTGTGCTCTCCATGAGGGAACCAAGAGTGAGCGTGAGGAGCGCTATCATTTAGTTATGCAAAAGCTTCATTCCTTTGATATGCATGCTAATGAAAATGCAAATGAAATGTACTCACGCTTGAATGTTCTTGTAGAAGAACTCAATGGTCTTGGCCTCACACAAATGCAACCATTCGATGTTGTGAGGAAGATTCTTTGTGTCCTCCCAATTGATAAATATGGACACATTGTGATGGTGCTACATCAAGGCGATCTTTCCACCGCTACACCAACTCAAATCTTGGGAAAGATCAATGCGCATGAGATGTACATGCACATCACACCAAGTGGTGGCTCTTCCACTAACAAGAAGAAGGAGTTGGCCTTCAAAGCTAGCCATGACAAGAAGGGCAAGTCGAAGGCTATTGAGATGCATCATGAGAGCTCAAGTGATGAAGAGGATGATTCCAACATCGCTCTCATGGTGAAGAAGACCACCAAGATGTTGAAGAAGCTTCACAAGAATGGAGTCAACTTTGACTCAAGAAAGAAGAAGTTCTTCACAAGTAGCAAGAGAAGGCCAATCTCCGAAATGGATTGCTACAATTGCGGTGAGCTTGGCCATCTTGCTCATCAATGTACCAAGCCCAAGAAGGACAACTACAAGAACAAGAACAAGGGCAAGAAATATGATTCATCAAGTGAAGATGAGAAGAGTGAGAAGCCCTACAAGAAGAAGGATGACAAGAAGAAGCAATACCACAAGAAAGGTGGTAAAGCTTACATTGTTAGTGATTGGCTCACCGACATTGACTCCTCCGGTGGCTCATCAAATGAAGATAGTGATGATGAGAAGGAGAAGGTGGCCGCTCTAGTCATTGGCTCCTCTACACCACCACCACCACCGTCACCATCATCATCTACACACCTATGCCTCATGGCTAAAGGTGATCGAAAGGTACAAAGCGATGATGACTCTAGTGATAGTGATAGTGATGGTGAATTTGAGGCACCCTCTTATGATGAGCTTGTTAAATTGCTAAACAACTACTCAAAAATCATAAGAAAAACTAGAGCTAAAAATGAAAAGCTTGTTGATGAAAATGAATCTCTTGTTGAGAAGTATGATCATGCTATACATGCTAGTGATGAGCTAAAAGATGAACTTGCTACTATGTCATCATCTATCAAGGAGCTCAAAGCTAAAAATGAAAAATTTGATAAGATGCATAGTGACTTTGCCACTAGTTATGCTTTGCTCAAGGAACAATACACTCAAGTGAAAGTTGATTATGACACCCTCACCGTTGCTTATGATATACTTTCTCATGAGACACATGATGCTCCTAACCTTGTTGTTAAGTGTGATATAGCTACATCTTGTGAGGACTTGGTTAGTGAGCATGATGAGCAAAAGGCTAGTGGCAAGGGCAAGAAAGTGGTTGTTGCCGATCACTATGATGACTACATCAAGATCAAGAATGAGAATGCAAAGCTCAAGAGTGATCTAGAAAAGTTTGCAACCACAAAGCAAGTCATTGTTAAGACCCAAGATGATGATTATAGCATGTCACTTGAGCTAGACATGCTAAAAGAAAAAAACAAGAGATTGAAGATGGAGAGGGACTACAAAATGACACCATCTCAATTAGAGCTCCAACAAGAGAATGACAAGCTCAAGAAAGAGAAGGAGCACCTCACCACCAGATTGAAGAAGTTCACCAAGGGTCAATGTCTTCAAAGTGAGCTACTCATGAACACCGTGATGAAGACAAATAGAAATGGCATTGGCTTTCTTGAAGAGAAGATGAAGCAACGCAAGAGCATCACTAAGCCAAAGAAGAAGAAGATTGGGAGATGTTATGAGTGTGGAAAAGAAGGACACTTTGCTCATGATTGTGAAGAGCCCAAACCTGTGACACCCTAGTGTCAAGCACTGCATTAGGAACTTCATTAGCTACTAAAGAAGCATAAGCAATGCATTGCATCATTCCATGTGCACGAGAGTGCTTTTGTCTTTTGTTTATTTATTTGGATTTGGATTTCTATTTGACTTGAGGATTGAATTGGATCTCTGTTTTGGCTTTATTCTTGCAGAGGCTATAAAAGTGGTTTTCAGAAAAAGTGCCTTATATGAAAGTTGTAGAGAAAAATATTTTGAGCAACTTTTATGTTTGGGTCAAAACCTAGTTTGGAGTTTTTGAAACTGTTTTTGAGTGGTCAAAGTTTGAAAAGAATTTGGAAAATGAAAAAGGAAAATGATTTTTTTTGTTTTTCCCGGTGCCAACCCTTCCGGCCCAGTTCGCCCGCTCGCGCGCGCCGGCCCAGCTCGCCCGCTCGCGTGCGCCGGCCCGCTCCCGCACTCGCCCGCGTGCTGCGCGCGCCGCGCGCTGCCGCCGCTGGCACACCCGCGCCGTACGCCGGCCGGCCTGCCGCGTGGAGCCCCGCCTCTGCGCCAAATCTTCGCTGGCCACTCCTCGCCCGATCCTCTCTCACCCGAGCACGCAAGCTATCTTCCCCGGCCACTCTCCGCTCGCCTCGCCTGTCGCGCCCGCTCGCCGTGCACGGCATCGCCGCGCTGCCTCGCCGACCGCGCCGCCGTAGCCCCGCCACGACCACCGGTCAAGCCGAACAAAACCCGAGCACCCCTTCACTCCCTCACACTCCCGCTCACACTCTCCCACTCTCGCTCTCACTCCCTCTCCGCTCCCACGAGCGCAAGCCAGCGCAAGCGCTCGGCTGCTCTCGCCGTTGCGCACCACCGCAAGCATCGCCGTCCGATTAACTCCGGCCACCGCTCCACCGTCTTTCCGCACGCACGGTGCGCACCCCCGCACCACCGGCCAAGCTCCGTGCCACCGGAGACTGAAGAACGTCGCCACGGGCGCCATTGCCGCCGCAGAGCCCGCGTCGCCGTTCTTCTCCGACCCCAGCTTCGCCACCCCTCTTCTTCCTCCTCGATCATCACCAAGCCAAGGCAAGGTGAGAACACTGCCCCGCTTCAACGCTACCGCTCTCTCCCACATCTTCTTCCCCGGCCGAACGCCATGACCGCCCACCGCGGACCTCGCTCGTGGCCAAGCTCCGCTAGAGCTTCACCGGCCCAACCAACCCCGTAGCTTTACTGCCTAGGGTTCGTGGAAGCTTTTGCCTTCCCCAATTTCTCCGGCGACCGCCGGACACGGACAAGCCGAGCCTCACCGCCGCCACCGTCCGCCATGGCTCGTCGCCGGCGAGCTCCGGCCATCCGCTAGTCAAACCGACACCACCGCTGGATGCGTCTCGTCGAGACGAGTCTATCGAGCCTAGCCTCACCGCCGGCGACCTCACCGACGGCGAGCAGCCGCCGGTCAGATCTCTCCCCTGTTTTCCTCTCTCTGACGGGTGGGTCCCGTTGACCCACGGATCCCGCGCGTCAGCCTCTGTTTGTCCTTAACCGCATCCACCCGAACCCTCGGCCGAGCCCTCGAGCTAGGCCTCGGACGGGCCAATGCGTTTCCGTCTCGCCCGAGCCCTCGAGCCAGGCTTCGGACGAGCGTGTCCGTTTCCGCCTCGCCCGAGCCCTCGAGCTAGGCCTCGGACGGGCCAATGCGTTTCCGTCTCGCCCGAGCCCTCGAGCCAGGCTTCGGACGAGCGTGTCCGTTTCCGCCTCGCCCGAGCCCTCGAGCTAGGCCTCGGACGGGCCAATGCGTTTCCGCCTCGCCCGAGCCCTCGAGCAAGGCCTCGGACGAGCGTGTCCGTTTCCGCCTCGCCCGAGCCCTCGAGCAAGGCCTCGGACGAGCGTGTCCGTTTCCGCCTCGCCCGAGCCCTCGAGCAAGGCCTCGGACGAAGCCTCGAGCCCGGCCTCCGCCGAACCTTCGGGCTCTGTCTAGAGCCGGGCCTCGAGCGAGCACACACCTGCTGCTGGCCCCGCGCGTCAGCCACTCGCTGGTCCATGGACCGGGTGCTTGTAGCCAAGCCGGGAGAAATTTAATGTTTTTCCTTTTTGGTTTTAAATTCCAGAAATGCTTGTTATTTTGTACAGCTTGATTTATAAGTCCAAATGAAGTGCTTCCAGTTTTGTTAGCTTTCTTATGAGCAGATCTTTCATAGAAAAATATGAATATAATGTGGATGGCATTTTATTTTACTGTTTTCAATTAATCCAGTTTACATGCTTTTGTGGGGATAAATGGAAATAAGTGTTTTCTGATGGAGCTAAAATATGGGAAAATTTGTATAGGTTCCTTGTTGTGTTTTGTGTCTGTAAAAATTATATGCGGTACTGTTCTTATGGAAAGAGTTCCTGTTATGGTTAAAAGTTCCTTTTTGCTGATTTCTTAGAAAAAGTGTTAAGGTGTTTTATAGGTTGAAATAAAATATGGAAAATTTTGTACAGTCTCTGTATGCCTTGTAGAATCTAAGAAAAATATGAACCTGATCTGTTTTATGGAAAAATTTGTAGTTGCTTTACAACTGTGCTGTTCTGTGTTGATCTTTAGAAATTCATATAAGAAAATATATGATGGTTCTGATCATGAAATTTTCCTTACAAATAAGAAATGTGAAGTAGAATCTGGAAAAAATAGGAAATAGAGCTGTGCACCCTTTTACAGTAGGGTTGTAGTTCAAAGTACCTTTTTGGACAGTTTGCTTGTTATTTTTGTATCTGCAGCTCTGTATTTTATTTTGGGCTGGAACTTGTTCAGTAGAGTCCAGCAAGTGTGGTTTGCCTTCTGGAATTTTTGTGGATTTTTCTGAGTTCAGAAAAATGCACTTGCAGTTCGATCGGAGTTCCTTGGATTTAATTAAATAAGGAAAAGGATGAGTATTGGATTTTGTTTTATGAAATAATTAAGTAAATCCCTCAATGTCAAAAGTGGTTCAACAAGTTGGCTTTGTTGGTTTGCAAGAATTATTCCCTTCATGTCACCTTCATCATGTACCGCATTTATTTAATTATATACCCATCGCATGCAATAGGATCGACCCCACCAGAGCCCCATCAAGAGCAGGAGCTAAACGCCGAGCCGGAGATCCAGGAGCTGCAACAACCGGAGGAAGCCGACCCCGTCCACGACATTAACCTGCCTGAGTGCCCCTCTCACGAGGCCTCAGTCTTCACCCAAGGCAAGCCCCGGAGCATTCTAAGCCTCCTATTATTCGCAATTAATTTACTTGAGTCCTTTTATATTGTGATGCATTAAGTATAGGAGTTGATTGAATCCTATTTGTTGCATTACCATCCCTTGATTATTGGTTATCACCTGCCTTGTTATCCTGTTACCTTTATAATGTAGACTTGCTTAGCCTGCTTAATAAAAGTAGTTGTTAAGGATGTTTCCGTAATACCCAGATGGGTAGTACCGGATCACGGTTGGCTATATTTGCTATCGTGGAAAAGAACCTGAGTTGTAGTGAAATACGGGCAATGGGATGGCAGGGCACAAGTTCAGAAACTTGGGGCAGCCCATCCATTGGATCGTGTAGGTTTGTATCGATGTTGGCCCTCGTTCATTTTTGAACGCGCCCTTTTACTTAGGGATATGTCGTTGCTGTAATCATCGACCCCAAAGCCGGTTAGAAGCTGTTCGGGCCGGTCTCAACCCGTGTCGTGCCCTCTAGTACAGAAGTTGCGATCTGCCGCGTGAGGCCATCGCCAGACTCTGATTGGGCGGTCCGTGCTTGAGCCGCGGCGATTACCACCACGAACAAGCGTCGAGCGGTTGCCCAATGCATGGACCCGACGGGGAAAGTATGGGCTGGTATCAAAGGTCTTTCATCAGCTGATTTGGAATTCGATTCGAGTCGCCGTCTCCCCCGGTTAGTGGGAAACTATGGCGAGCTTCACCACGATACAACTCCATGTGATGTTTAAAGGTTCAACTAAAATGTGGATAAGTCAACTGGATATGGTTGTATTATTGATTGTTAGATTCAAGTGAGTGCTCTAGTACAGGTGATCATCTAGTATTAAGAAATAGGCTAAAAGTAACAGCTCATCTTAATCACTAATTACCTCTTATCTAAATTTGAGCTTTTCGCAAATTCAAGATCCCAGCTCCACCTCAAAAGCCTTGCATGTCCTTGGTGTCTTTATTTTCAGTTAGACGGGTAAGTCTAGCTGAGTACATTCCCGTACTCAGGGTTTATCCCGTTGTTGCAGATGGCCAGGTCTACTTTGGCTATTGTAAGCACTGCCTCTACCCAGTGGAAGGTGATGAGGAGTAGGCCCAGGGCCGGGTCGTCAAGAAGCTTTCCTCTTTCTTTTGCCAGACTGAGACTACTGGTGGCACATTACCTTAAAAAGGAGGAATGACTTGTGTTGGGTTTTGTGTATCAAAACAATGTTTTATTTGGACCACGTGTGTGGTGGTCGTGTTTCAAACATATTTCAGCTTCCGCACTATTTGAACTCAGTATTGTAATAACTCTATTTTACTTCCGCACTCTGATGGTTAAATTCTGTTTAAAATTCGCTGTGATGTCTCTTTACGGATGTAACCTTTGAACAATGCGATCCTGTATGTTATGGTGAAAGAAATCCTTCGAGATTTCCGGACTACCGGGGTTATATGGGTTCAAGTGTGAGTCAAAGTCAGACGGATTTGGCTAAGACAATACTTGATCTCTTATAATCAGGGCGGTTCCGCCACAGCTTGGTATCGGAGCATGGTTCAAGTGACTACCCCCGTAGAGAGCTATTTTCGAACGAAATGGGTATTTCAAAATTATTTTCAAAAACTATTTTCGATTACTAAGTGTGCCCAGTCTCGTCCTTAAGCCCTATACTAGGAATCAGGTGGTTTAACTGCTAACAGGGTTCAGGGATTTGTTCATGCTGGATCTTTATTTGTTGGTCCATTCTCGGGAAAAAGAGAATGCGTCGATCGCGAAAACATGCATAAAATGATTTTGTGACATATGAGAGCATGACCGTCCAACCGTTGGTCTAGGTGAGAGTTCTTATACCAAGTATGTGCGAGCTCCACGCGGACACATACGAGGGTATCAATATTTTCAAGGGTGTTTTCTATGTTGGTGCATGGTGTTTAGTGTTGGCTTCTATGTATTTTGCGCATATTGGCCAATACTCAATTGTTTTATCATTGGGAATTTCTTTGGGCTGAAATGAATCTTCTGTAGGTACACTAACTATGCGAACGAGTAGAACGTGTAGATAACGCATGAGAGATCGTTCTTGCCACCGACTAGAACGTTAGGACTTGCGAGTCATGTTAGTGAGTGAGAACGTAAGTACGATCATGCATCATGTTTAAATTCATGCATTTACATTTCCATCCCTTAATTAAAAGTTGTCTCTTTTCTATAAAATTTTGCCAACTTAATATCTGTCTCACTAGAGTTCGAAACCCCTTGTTTCTACAGATGGCCCGGACCAAGTTGACTGCTCGCAAGGCCACCGGAGGCAGAGGAGTTCCGCGTCACCGTTTGGCCACCAAGCTGACCCGGAAGACGTTCTTGACTTACTTCGGGTTGCCGACAATCCTCTGGAGGATTCTGCAGGCTGTTGGATATGAGGAAGGACAGGAACCCAAGTACTCCTGGCAGAAGGAGATCTATGGGCAAGACTCACTGGTTATGGTGCAGATCAAGGTCAAGGCTCTACCTGCTAAGCCCCACTGGACAGGATGGACAGAGATCACCAGAGGCACGTGTGCCAAAGATGGAGCTAACAGGGCAGCATATTGTGTGCTGAAGGATATCATCGCTCGTTTTCCTGCCGACCTAGCCAGTGCGATGGCAGGGGTGTTCCCACGTGGATCACCTTTTCCTTTGCGCTGGGGACAGACGTTGGAGACAGTTCTGACCGGAAGCCCTGAGGAGCGATTCTACTGCGAGACGCCTGCGATGAGCGCCACTGGAGCTCTGTTGGGTGTATGTGAGAGCCTGGAGCGCACTCTCGAGAGCGTGTCCTTCACTCTCACCGCCACCTACCAGAACAAGGATAGACTTCAGCAGGACTTTGACGCCGAGGTTGCTCGTCTGCAGGAGAGGATTCAGCAGCTCACTCTAGAGCGTGACGACGCCCGCACCACTGCCGCAGCACAGTCTACGGCCAGGACAGTCGCCGAGCAGATGTATCTGATCGCATCTGTGCAGAGAGATGAGGCCCGCGCCGCGCTCGACCACCTCAGAGAGGGAGCCCAGCTTCTGATTCAGCAGATCCACGGACAGCAGGTCTATATAGAGCAGCTCCACGAGGCCGTCCATGAGTTCCATCATGCAGCACAGGAGGCAGCAGTACCAGCAGCTCCCGCAGCAGAGGCCCCGGATCCCCAGGATGGAGAGGTCTTTGGTCCCGACGCCCCACCGGAGGAGGCTCATGCTGATGAGCCTATGTTCGACGCTGACATCGAGGACGCTGCATCCGCCGCTGGAGACGTCTGAGCGCTAGTCTAGCTAGGAGACGTTTTTCTTTTGTATAGCTTGAGCTTGCTCGCTAAGTGATGTAACACCCTAAGACATGTGTTGGTTTTATGCTTAACTGCTTGTTGGTATGCAAAGCTTTTGGACAAAGTCCGGAATTCGATCCGGCACCTTTTATGGAAATCCGTCATTTGCATGTCTAAATGTTAGCGATTATTCTGTGATGTTGTATGGAGATGAGTAATTATACTTGGTTGTGTGCGAAATTTCTGAATTTTGTACAGCGCAGTATTTATTCATGATTCAATGTGACATCACCTAATGATTGCTTATTAATGGGATATGCAGATGCCGGCACACACTCGCAGCCAACGTGGGCAAGGGTCTGGAGCTGAGGAGAATCTGCCACCTCCCCCACCGCCGCCAATGACGCCTGAAGCGTTCTTTGGCTAGTTTCTGGGCAGCCAGAGGAACATGGAGGAGATGCAGAGGCACATGGAGGCCACCCTCCGCAACATCGCCAACAACACCGCGCAACAGCATCAGCAGCGCCAAGGCCCGGAGCCCAATCAGTATAGCTCTTATCGCGATTTCTTGGACACTCGTCCTCCAGTGTTCAAGGAAGCCACCGAGCCGCTCGAAGCTGATGAATGGCTCAACTCCATCACCCAGAAGTTCCGTCTGCTTCGCCTGACGGAAGAGCTCAAAGCGGAGTATGCCGCTCACATGTTGGAAGGACCCGCAGGTTTGTGGTGGGCCCAGTACCGTGCATCTCTGCCAGCTAATGCACGTGTTACTTGGGACCAGTTCTCCACCGCTATGCGCAACCACTACATCCCTAGTGGTCTGATGGAGATGAAGATTGCAGAGTTCATGAGGTTGTCTCAGGGAAGCAGGTCTATGTCTGAGTACTTGCACAGCTTCAACAACCTCGCTCGTTATGCCCCAGACTTTGTCAACACAGAGGCCAAGAAGATTGCCAGTTTCAAGCGTGGCATGAGTGCCACCATGCTTTCAAAGATGGGCAACAGTCACCGTACCACTTTCAGTGACTTTGTCAGTGACTGCTTGAACCAAGAAGCCAATGACAGCCGGCTAGCAGCAGAGACACGTCGCCGTGCAAACGAAGGAGGTTCGTCCCAGCAGAGGACTCAGTTCGGAGCACGCGCCCCGTACCGCCCGCCTGTCACTGGAGCAAGGTACCGTCCCCCACAAAGGAAGATCACTACCAACCGTCCCCGTCCCAGCTTCCAGAAACCGTACACCGCCCCTATGATGCCAAACAAGGGTAAGACTGGAAGTGCAGCAGGACCCAAGACTCCGTACGTGATTGGCCCATGCTACAACTGTGGTCAGACCGGACACCTGTCACGCCACTGCCCCCGTCCAAAGAAGCAGTACCATCAGCCCCAGCCCCGTACCGGTCATGTGCACCACACCACTGTGGAAGAAGTGCCAGAAGGAGAGCCTGTCACCGCTGGTACGTTTCTTGTTAATCAATGCCCTGCAGTTGTGTTGTTTGACTCTGGAGCATCACATTCTTTTATAAGTGAGAACTTTGTTTTGAGAAGTAATCTTAAGTTGATAGAGTTAAACCGGGGATATCAGATAAGTTCTGCCGGAGCAGTTCTCTCCGCACGTAAAATGGCTAAAGAAGTGGAAATGACCTTTGGGGATAAAAAGGCCATAGTGGACCCCATAGTCATTCCTGGTCTAGGTCTGGATGTAATTTTGGGTATGGGTTGGATGAAACTTTGGAAGGTTAATCTAGACACCGCAGAGAGAATAGTGTCCATGGTTAGTCCCAGGAATGGGTCTACCTTTCGGTTCAAGTTACCTCGAAACCCCCATGAGATCGGAGTGTTGTTCAATATCACGGCAAAACAGATAGCTGAGATCCCAATAGTGTGTGAGTTTCCGGATGTCTTTCCTGATGAGTTGCCTGGTTTACCGCCTGATAGAGATGTAGAGTTTGCCATAGAGTTAATCCCGGGAACAGCACCTATATCCCGAAGACCGTATAGAATGCACGCTAAGGAGTTAGCAGAGCTTAAGGTCCAAATACAGGAACTTTTGGATAAAGGTTTGATACGTCCTAGTTCGTCACCTTGGGGATGTCCCGCTATCTTTGTGAAGAAGAAAGATAAAACGCTGAGGATGTGCGTGGATTACAGACCGCTTAATGCAGTAACCATAAAGAATAAGTACCCCTTACCTCGAATCGATGTCTTGTTTGATCAGTTGTCAAAAGCAAAAGTGTTCTCCAAGATCGACCTGAGGTCAGGATACCATCAGATTAAGATCAGAAGAGAAGACGTGCCAAAAACAGCTTTCTCTACCAGATACGGACTCTATGAGTATTTAGTTATGTCCTTTGGATTGACCAATGCACCGGCACATTTCATGTACCTGATGAATTCAGTTTTCATGCCAGAGTTGGATAAGTTTGTTGTGGTATTCATTGATGATATCTTGGTCTACTCGGAAAACAAGGAGGATCATGCCAAACATCTTCGAGTTGTTTTAGCTCGACTTAGGGAACATAAGTTGTATGCTAAGTTCAGCAAATGCGAGTTTTGGTTAAAGAAGGTACCTTTCCTTGGTCACATCCTTTCAGAGGAAGGAATCTCTGTAGACCCTTCTAAAGTGCAAGAGGTTATGGAGTGGGAAGCACCCACGAGTGTTTTTGAGGTTCGCAGCTTTTTGGGTTTGGCAGGATACTACCGTCGGTTCATTCCGGATTTTTCAAGAATAGCCAAGCCTATGACTCGTTTAACACAGAAAAACAAGAAGTTCGAATGGACTCTAGAGTGTGAAGCAGCTTTCCGCACTCTGCGAACGTTGTTGACATCCGCACCTGTTTTGGCTCAGCCAAACTTGGAGGAACCTTTTGATGTGTTTTGCGACGCATCCAAGATTGGACTTGGATGTGTACTCATGCAAAATGGAAGAGTTATCGCCTATGCTTCTCGCCAGTTGAAACCGCACGAAGAGAACTATCCCACTCATGATTTGGAATTAGCAGCCGTCGTACATGCACTCAAGATATGGAGACATTACCTTATGGGAAATTTATGCCATATATATACAGATCATAAAAGTTTGAAATATATCTTCACCCAGCCAGAGTTAAATATGAGGCAAAGAAGATGGCTAGAGTTGATTAAGGATTATAACCTAGAAGTGCATTACCACCCTGGAAAAGCGAATGTTGTAGCTGATGCCTTGAGTCGCAAGACTCATTGCAACTCCCTACAACCACTGTTCGAAGATGGATTTAATCTTATGCACCCCGTCATGATAAACAATATCACTCTTCAGTGCACCTTAGAAAGTGACATCATCGAGAAACAAAAGACCGATGAAGAGATCTGCCAGATAAAGAAGAGGTTGGAAACCAGTAGTTCGTTGAACTTTAGAACAGATGAACAGGGAATTCTATGGTATAAACGAAGGATAGTCGTTCCTAAGGATTCAGAGCTGAAAGAGAGGATTCTGAACGAGGCTCACAATTCAAAGTTGTCTATCCACCCAGGAAGCAGTAAGATGTACCAGGATTTGAGAACCAGGTATTGGTGGTCAAAGATGAAGAAAGAGGTCGCAGCCTACGTGGCCAGATGTGATACATGCTGCAGGATAAAAGCTATACACCTGAGACCTGCAGGACTGTTGCAACCGTTGTCAATTCCAGAGTGGAAATGGGAAGAAATCAGCATGGATTTCATCACTGGTCTTCCCACTACTCAAAAGGGAAATGATTCTATCTGGGTGATTGTGGATCGATTGTCTAAAGTAGCTCACTTCATACCAGTTAAGACTACACACCGCCCCCATCAGTATGCAGACTTGTATATTCAGAATATCTTGAGGTTACATGGAGTTCCGAAAAGGATTGTTTCTGATAGAGGACCCCAGTTCATTGCACGTTTTTGGGAACTGTTGCACAAGGAGTTAGGAACCAAGTTGGTCAGAAGTTCCGCCTATCACCCTCAAACTGCAGGACAGACAGAAAGAGTGAATCAGATTTTGGAGGATATCCTAAGAGCTTGTGTCTTATCTTCCGGAGAGTCATGGGAAAAGTGGTTACCCCTTGCTGAGTTCTCATACAACAACAGCTACCAAGAGAGTATAAAGATGGCACCTTTTGAAGTTTTATATGGACGAAGATGCAGGACCCCAGTAAATTGGGTTGAGTCTGGAGACCGAGGATTCTATGGATCAGATTATGTAAAAGATGCCGAGGAAATCGTGCAGACCATACAGCAACATATCAAGGTAGCACAGTCTCGACAAAAGAGTTATGCTGACACCCGAAGGAGACCTTTGGAATTTCAAGTTGGAGACTATGTGTATCTCAAGGTTTCACCTATGAGGAAGGTCCAACGTTTTGGAATCAAGAAGAAGCTAGCACCTCGATATGTAGGACCATACCAGATCATAGCAAGGAAGGGAGAAGTAGCATACGAAGTACAGTTACCCCCAGAGATGAGCGCAGTCTTTCCAGTGTTTCACGTATCGCAGTTAAAGAAGTGTCTTCGAGTTCCAGAACAAGAGGAAGTTCGGATTCCAGATGTCACCATCAGATCAGACCTGGAATACTACGAACAACCCAAGGAGATTTTGGATACCAAGACCCGAGAGACGCGTCACCGAACAGTGAAGACTTACAAGATTCTCTGGAGCAATCACGGACCCAACGATGCGACATGGGAAACAGAGGAGTACTTACGCGTAAACTATCCCGCTTTTTTTAAGAAATGGTACGTAACTCAAATCTCGGGACGAGATTTCTTTAAGGGGGGAAGGGCTGTGACACCCTAGTGTCAAGCACTGCATTAGGAACTTCATTAGCTACTAAAGAAGCATAAGCAATGCATTGCATCATTCCATGTGCACGAGAGTGCTTTTGTCTTTTGTTTATTTATTTGGATTTGGATTTCTATTTGACTTGAGGATTGAATTGGATCTCTGTTTTGGCTTTATTCTTGCAGAGGCTATAAAAGTGGTTTTCAGAAAAAGTGCCTTATATGAAAGTTGTAGAGAAAAATATTTTGAGCAACTTTTATGTTTGGGTCAAAACCTAGTTTGGAGTTTTTGAAACTGTTTTTGAGTGGTCAAAGTTTGAAAAGAATTTGGAAAATGAAAAAGGAAAACGATTTTTTTGTTTTTCCCGGTGCCAACCCTTCCGGCCCAGTTCGCCCGCTCGCGCGCGCCGGCCCAGCTCGCCCGCTCGCGTGCGCCGGCCCGCTCCCGCACTCGCCCGCGTGCTGCGCGCGCCGCGCGCTGCCGCCGCTGGCACACCCGCGCCGTACGCCGGCCGGCCTGCCGCGTGGAGCCCCGCCTCTGCGCCAAATCTTCGCTGGCCACTCCTCGCCCGATCCTCTCTCACCCGAGCACGCAAGCTATCTTCCCCGGCCACTCTCCGCTCGCCTCGCCTGTCGCGCCCGCTCGCCGTGCACGGCATCGCCGCGCTGCCTCGCCGACCGCGCCGCCGTAGCCCCGCCACGACCACCGGTCAAGCCGAACAAAACCCGAGCACCCCTTCACTCCCTCACACTCCCGCTCACACTCTCCCACTCTCGCTCTCACTCCCTCTCCGCTCCCACGAGCGCAAGCCAGCGCAAGCGCTCGGCTGCTCTCGCCGTCGCGCACCACCGCAAGCACCGCCGTCCGATTAACTCCGGCCACCGCTCCACCGTCTTTCCGCACGCACGGTGCGCACCCCCGCACCACCGGCCAAGCTCCGTGCCACCGGAGACTGAAGAACGTCGCCACGGGCGCCATTGCCGCCGCAGAGCCCGCGTCGCCGTTCTTCTCCGACCCCAGCTTCGCCACCCCTCTTCTTCCTCCTCGATCATCACCAAGCCAAGGCAAGGTGAGAACACTGCCCCGCTTCAACGCTACCGCTCTCTCCCACATCTTCTTCCCCGGCCGAACGCCATGACCGCCCACCGCGGACCTCGCTCGTGGCCAAGCTCCGCTAGAGCTTCACCGGCCCAACCAACCCCGTAGCTTTACTGCCTAGGGTTCGTGGAAGCTTTTGCCTTCCCCAATTTCTCCGGCGACCGCCGGACACGGACAAGCCGAGCCTCACCGCCGCCACCGTCCGCCATGGCTCGTCGCCGGCGAGCTCCGGCCATCCGCTAGTCAAACCGACACCACCGCTGGATGCGTCTCGTCGAGACGAGTCTATCGAGCCTAGCCTCACCGCCGGCGACCTCACCGACGGCGAGCAGCCGCCGGTCAGATCTCTCCCCTGTTTTCCTCTCTCTGACGGGTGGGTCCCGTTGACCCACGGATCCCGCGCGTCAGCCTCTGTTTGTCCTTAACCGCATCCACCCGAACCCTCGGCCGAGCCCTCGAGCTAGGCCTCGGACGGGCCAATGCGTTTCCGTCTCGCCCGAGCCCTCGAGCCAGGCTTCGGACGAGCGTGTCCGTTTCCGCCTCGCCCGAGCCCTCGAGCTAGGCCTCGGACGGGCCAATGCGTTTCCGTCTCGCCCGAGCCCTCGAGCCAGGCTTCGGACGAGCGTGTCCGTTTCCGCCTCGCCCGAGCCCTCGAGCTAGGCCTCGGACGGGCCAATGCGTTTCCGCCTCGCCCGAGCCCTCGAGCAAGGCCTCGGACGAGCGTGTCCGTTTCCGCCTCGCCCGAGCCCTCGAGCAAGGCCTCGGACGAGCGTGTCCGTTTCCGCCTCGCCCGAGCCCTCGAGCAAGGCCTCGGACGAAGCCTCGAGCCCGGCCTCCGCCGAACCTTCGGGCTCTGTCTAGAGCCGGGCCTCGAGCGAGCACACACCTGCTGCTGGCCCCGCGCGTCAGCCACTCGCTGGTCCATGGACCGGGTGCTTGTAGCCAAGCCGGGAGAAATTTAATGTTTTTCCTTTTTGGTTTTAAATTCCAGAAATGCTTGTTATTTTGTACAGCTTGATTTATAAGTCCAAATGAAGTGCTTCCAGTTTTGTTAGCTTTCTTATGAGCAGATCTTTCATAGAAAAATATGAATATAATGTGGATGGCATTTTATTTTACTGTTTTCAATTAATCCAGTTTACATGCTTTTGTGGGGATAAATGGAAATAAGTGTTTTCTGATGGAGCTAAAATATGGGAAAATTTGTATAGGTTCCTTGTTGTGTTTTGTGTCTGTAAAAATTATATGCGGTACTGTTCTTATGGAAAGAGTTCCTGTTATGGTTAAAAGTTCCTTTTTGCTGATTTCTTAGAAAAAGTGTTAAGGTGTTTTATAGGTTGAAATAAAATATGGAAAATTTTGTACAGTCTCTGTATGCCTTGTAGAATCTAAGAAAAATATGAACCTGATCTGTTTTATGGAAAAATTTGTAGTTGCTTTACAACTGTGCTGTTCTGTGTTGATCTTTAGAAATTCATATAAGAAAATATATGATGGTTCTGATCATGAAATTTTCCTTACAAATAAGAAATGTGAAGTAGAATCTGGAAAAAATAGGAAATAGAGCTGTGCACCCTTTTACAGTAGGGTTGTAGTTCAAAGTACCTTTTTGGACAGTTTGCTTGTTATTTTTGTATCTGCAGCTCTGTATTTTATTTTGGGCTGGAACTTGTTCAGTAGAGTCCAGCAAGTGTGGTTTGCCTTCTGGAATTTTTGTGGATTTTTCTGAGTTCAGAAAAATGCACTTGCAGTTCGATCGGAGTTCCTTGGATTTAATTAAATAAGGAAAAGGATGAGTATTGGATTTTGTTTTATGAAATAATTAAGTAAATCCCTCAATGTCAAAAGTGGTTCAACAAGTTGGCTTTGTTGGTTTGCAAGAATTATTCCCTTCATGTCACCTTCATCATGTACCGCATTTATTTAATTATATACCCATCGCATGCAATAGGATCGACCCCGCCAGAGCCCCATCAAGAGCAGGAGCTAAACGCCGAGCCGGAGATCCAGGAGCTGCAACAACCGGAGGAAGCCGACCCCGTCCACGACATTAACCTGCCTGAGTGCCCCTCTCACGAGGCCTCAGTCTTCACCCAAGGCAAGCCCCGGAGCATTCTAAGCCTCCTATTATTCGCAATTAATTTACTTGAGTCCTTTTATATTGTGATGCATTAAGTATAGGAGTTGATTGAATCCTATTTGTTGCATTACCATCCCTTGATTATTGGTTATCACCTGCCTTGTTATCCTGTTACCTTTATAATGTAGACTTGCTTAGCCTGCTTAATAAAAGTAGTTGTTAAGGATGTTTCCGTAATACCCAGATGGGTAGTACCGGATCACGGTTGGCTATATTTGCTATCGTGGAAAAGAACCTGAGTTGTAGTGAAATACGGGCAATGGGATGGCAGGGCACAAGTTCAGAAACTTGGGGCAGCCCATCCATTGGATCGTGTAGGTTTGTATCGATGTTGGCCCTCGTTCATTTTTGAACGCGCCCTTTTACTTAGGGATATGTCGTTGCTGTAATCATCGACCCCAAAGCCGGTTAGAAGCTGTTCGGGCCGGTCTCAACCCGTGTCGTGCCCTCTAGTACAGAAGTTGCGATCTGCCGCGTGAGGCCATCGCCAGACTCTGATTGGGCGGTCCGTGCTTGAGCCGCGGCGATTACCACCACGAACAAGCGTCGAGCGGTTGCCCAATGCATGGACCCGACGGGGAAAGTGTGGGCTGGTATCAAAGGTCTTTCATCAGCTGATTTGGAATTCGATTCGAGTCGCCGTCTCCCCCGGTTAGTGGGAAACTATGGCGAGCTTCACCACGATACAACTCCATGTGATGTTTAAAGGTTCAACTAAAATGTGGATAAGTCAACTGGATATGGTTGTATTATTGATTGTTAGATTCAAGTGAGTGCTCTAGTACAGGTGATCATCTAGTATTAAGAAATAGGCTAAAAGTAACAGCTCATCTTAATCACTAATTACCTCTTATCTAAATTTGAGCTTTTCGCAAATTCAAGATCCCAGCTCCACCTCAAAAGCCTTGCATGTCCTTGGTGTCTTTATTTTCAGTTAGACGGGTAAGTCTAGCTGAGTACATTCCCGTACTCAGGGTTTATCCCGTTGTTGCAGATGGCCAGGTCTACTTTGGCTATTGTAAGCACTGCCTCTACCCAGTGGAAGGTGATGAGGAGTAGGCCCAGGGCCGGGTCGTCAAGAAGCTTTCCTCTTTCTTTTGCCAGACTGAGACTACTGGTGGCACATTACCTTAAAAAGGAGGAATGACTTGTGTTGGGTTTTGTGTATCAAAACAATGTTTTATTTGGACCACGTGTGTGGTGGTCGTGTTTCAAACATATTTCAGCTTCCGCACTATTTGAACTCAGTATTGTAATAACTCTATTTTACTTCCGCACTCTGATGGTTAAATTCTGTTTAAAATTCGCTGTGATGTCTCTTTACGGATGTAACCTTTGAACAATGCGATCCTGTATGTTATGGTGAAAGAAATCCTTCGAGATTTCCGGACTACCGGGGTTATATGGGTTCAAGTGTGAGTCAAAGTCAGACGAATTTGGCTAAGACAATACTTGATCTCTTATAATCAGGGCGGTTCCGCCACAAAACCCACACCCTTGCCCAAGCATGCTAGGCCCTTTGCTTTCAATGCTCACTACATGCTTAGACAAGATTCTAGTGGCAAAATGAAAGTCATGTTCATGGGGCCTCCTAACAAGAATAGGCCAAAGCAAATATGGGTTGCAAAGTCACTAGTTGAGAAGGTTAAGGGACCTCAACAAGTTTGGATCCCGAAAGCTCAAGCTTGATTTCTTGTGTGTGTAGGTGAACTACAAGACCGGTGGATCTCATTGGGTGATTGATAGTGGTTGCACTCAACATATGACCGGTGATCCCCGGATGTTCACCTCACTAGAAGAGAATGTCGATGACCAAGAAAAGATTACATTTGGTGACAACTCAAAGGGCAATGTCAAGGGATTGGGCAAAGTGGCAATATCAAATGATCATACCATCTCCAATGTGCTTCTTGTTGCATCATTGAGCTTCAACTTGCTATCCGTTGGGCAACTATGTGATCTTGGCTTTCAATGTTTGTTCACGGAGAAAGAAGTGGTTGTGACCAAGAAAGATGATACACAAGTGATATTCAAAGGCTTTAGATACAACAATCTCTATCTAGTGGATTTCTCCTCCGAAGATGCCAACTTGAAGACATGTTTGTTCACTAAACAATCACTTGGTTGGCTATGGCATAGAAGATTGGCTCATGTGGGAATGAACACTCTCAACAAGCTATTGAAGAAGGATTTGGTTAGAGGCTTGAAGGATGTCAAATTTGAGAAGGACAAATTGTGTAGTGCATGTTAAGCCGGCAAGAAAGTTGCAAATACTCATCCAACCAAAGCCTTTGTGTCAACATCAAGAGAGTTAGAGCTACTTCACATGGATCTATTTGGGCCAACAACATATGCTAGCTTGGGTGGAAATCTCTATTGCCTAGTGATTGTTGATGACTATTCTAGATACACTTGGGTATTCTTTCTTCATGACAAATCTGAAGCAACCCCTTCATTCAAGAAGTTTGCCAAGAGAGCCCAAAATGAATTCGACTTGAAGATCAAAAAGATTAGAAGTGACAACGGAAAGGAGTTTGACAACACCCACATTGAAGAGTATTTTGATGAAGTTGGGATCAAGCATGAAGTCTCTGCAACCTATACACCACAACAAAATGGGGTAGTTGAGAGAAAGAACCGAACACTAATCACCCTAGCAAGGACAATGCTAGATGAGTACACTACACCAGAAAGATTTTGGGCGGAAGCAATCAACACCGCTTGTTATGCATCAAATCGGTTGTTCCCCCATCGTCTCCTTGGCAAGACCCCCTATGAGCTACTCAACAACAAGAAGCCGGATATATCTTTCTTTAGAGTGTTTGGGTGCAAATGCTACATCTACAAGAAGCGCCAACACCTAGGGAAGTTCCAACGCCGATGTGATATTGGTTTTCTTGTTGGTTACTCATTGAAGTCCAAAGCATATCGAGTATTCAACCATGCCACCGGGATGGTAGAAGAAACATTTGATGTGGAATTCGATGAATCTAATGGCTCTCAAGGAGAGCATGAAAATCTTGATGATGTAGGTGATGAACCATTGAGGGAAGCAATGAAGAACATGCCAGTTGGAGCCATCAAGCCTAAAGATGATGATGATGATGTGCAAGTCATTTACAAGCCATCCTCATCCAATGTACCACAAGATGATGATAAAGATGGGGGAGAGCCATTTGAAGATACTCATGTCTCCCATGATCAAATGGTGGTACAAGCTCAAGATCTTGATGCTCCACAAGCGGCCCCTCAAGTGGTTGATCAAAGGACTACTCCTCTACTACAAGCTCATCCTCAAGATCTCATCATAGGGAGTCCAACAAGGGGTGTAATGACTCGATCTCAAAAACTTGCTTTATTTATTGAACATCACTCCTTTGTGTCTCTTGTTGAATCTACCATTGTAGATGAAGCTCTAGGTGATCCGGATTGGGTGAATGCTATGCATGAAGAGTTAAACAACTTCACCCGCAACCAAGTTTGGACACTTGAAGAGCAACCCAAAGGCGCAAGAGTCATTGGAACAAAATGGTGCTTAGAAACAAGCAAGATGATCAAGGCAAGGTTGTTAGAAACAAGGCAAGGCTGGTTGCAAAGGGGTTCTCTCAAGTTGAAGGTTTGGATTTTGGAGAGACCTTTGCACCGGTTGCAAGACTCGAAGCCATTCGTATCCTCCTTGCATATGCATCACATCATGACATTAAATTATATCAAATGGATGTGAAAAGTGCATTTTTAAATGGCTTCATAAATGAACTAGTCTATGTTGATCAACCTCCCGGGTTTGAAGACCCTAGATATCCTAATCATGTTTATAGGTTGTCCAAGGCGCTATATGGGCTCAAGCAAGCCCCAAGAGCATGGTACGAGCGCCTCTGAGACTTTCTCATTTTGATGGGCTTCACCATTGGGAAGGTCGACACCACACTATTCACCAAGAAGCTTGATGGAGAGATCTTCATTTGTCAAGTCTACGTTGATGATATCATCTTCGGGTCAACAAATGAAGCCTATTGCAAAGAATTTGGTCACTTGATGTCGAAGGAGTTCGAAATGTCCATGATTGGCGAGCTCACATTCTTCCTAGGCTTTCAAGTCAAGCAATTGAAGGAGGGGACTTTCATATCTCAAGAGAAGTATACAAAAGACCTCCTCAAGCACTTCAACATGGATGATTGCAAGCCTATCAAGACTCCAATGCCAACAAACGGACATCTCGACCTAGATGTGGGAGGTAACCCGGTTGATCAAACTCTCTACCGCTCTATGATTGGTAGCTTGTTATATTTGACCGCATCTAGGCCCAACATCATGTTTAGTGTGTGTATGTGTGCTCGCTTTCAAGCCGATCCTAGGGAATCACATCTCATAGCGGTGAAGAGAATCCTTAGGTACCCTAAAGCACACCACAAGCATTGGCCTTTGGTATCCCAAAGGAGATAACTTCCAACTCGTTGGGTATTCCGATTCGGATTACGAGGGTTGCAAAGTAGATAGAAAAAGCACATCCGGAGGGTGCAATTTGCTTGGGAGATCACTAGTTTCATGGAGTTCAAAAAAGCAAAATAGTGTGGCTTTGTCTACCGCCGAGGCGGAATACATAGCTGCGGGTGCTTGTTGTGCACAAATCCTTTATATGAAACAAACCCTTTTAGACTATGGTGTAGTTCTAGAAAGGGTACCTTTGTTGTGTGACAATGAGAGCGCGGTTAAGCTTGCTAACAACCTGGTTCAACACTCTCGCACCAAGCACATAGATATTCGCCATCACTTTCTTAGAGACCATGTTTCCAAGAAAGACATATCCTTAGAGGGAGTTAGAACCGAAGATCAATTGGCGGATATCTTCACAAAACCCCTAGATGAAAACACTCTTTGTAGATTGCGAAGTGAGCTTAATGTGCTTGATCTAAGTAACTTTGTCAAAAGGTGAAAGGGGGTTGTCTTTGCATTGCATTGTATCATATTCCATGTTTAAATTATGCTACGCACATAGGCTTGTCAGACGTGGTTAAGATAACCGCCCTAAAAAGCGTGTGAAGAAGCTTACCCATGAGCAAACTTGACAAGCAACCTAGATTCACATTCTGTATTGCATTGCATATGCATGGTTGTTGCTTTGTCGTTTCTTTTCGGTTAAGTTTTGAGCAACCGCTGTGTTCGTCCACCGCTAGGGGGAGCATTTGAGGCTCATAATGGTTGAGACCCCTAGTTTTGGTGGCCACATGTTGTCTCCTCGAGTTTTTATCGCCTATTTTCACTAAAAATTGATATATAGCCTATGACAAAATATTTATAAAATTGAGGGTTTATGCGAAGATGCTCATACTAGGTTCCAACTGATGTTTATTTGTCTCTTATTTGAGTTGGAACTTGGTTGGGAGAGGGAGCCGCAACAGAAATCTTCAAAAACATCTCAAAATGCGGCATCGGACGCTGCATCGGACGCTCCCCCAGCGTCCGATGCCCTGCACTGTAGACAGCTCCGGCTGGAACAGTGTCAAGGTAGCATCCGATGTGTCCCCATCGGAGCGTCCGATGCCCCATCGGACGCTGCCCCGCGTCCGATGCCGAGGCATAGGACGCGTCCGATGTGATTTTGGCCGTTCTGGAGCTCTCTGGATAGGCATCGGAGCGTCCGATGTGTTTACATCGGCGCGTCCCATGCTCCTTTAAGCGGCGTGGTGAGTTCTTCAACTGACTGGTCGGCCCCACTCGTCATATCACCTTCTTCCTCATTGCGAACACACCCTGTGACACCCTAGTGTCAAGCACTGCATTAGGAACCACATTTAGCTACTAAAATGCATAAGCAATGCATTGCATCATTTCATGTGCATATGAGTGCTTTTTGCCTTTTGTTTATTTATCTGGATTTTAGATTTCTGTTGGACTTGATGGTTAAAGTGGATTTCTGTTTTGGCAAATAGCTTTATAAAATAGAGAATATTGAGTAGAGTGCTTTTCATGTTGGTATTTTGACCTAGTTCAAAATAGTTTATCAAATAAAAATGAGGCAAGCAAAATATTTTATGTCTCAAAACTGGCTTTGTTTATGTGGAGGTTGTAAAAATGGTTTTCAGAAAAAGTGTCTTATATAAAAGTTGTAGAGAAAATTATTTTGAGCAACTTTTATTTTTGGGTCAAAGCCTAGTTTGGAGTTTTTGAAACTATTTTTGAGTGGTCAAAGTTTGAAGGATTTTCGGAAAAAGGAAAAAGGAAAAGAATTTTTTTTCCCGCGCCCACCTTTTCGGCCCAACCGGCCTTTCGGCCCAGCTCAGCCCGCGCCCGCTCGCCAGCGCTCGCCCGCGCACCGCGCGCGCCGCGCTCTGCCGCCGCTGACACGCCGCGCCGTACGCCGGTCGCAAGCGCCGCGTGGCCGGCGATCTCTGCGAAAAATCTCGCGCGGCCACTCCCTCTCCGATCCTTCTCCACCCGATCACGCCACGATCGGCTTCGCCCACTCCGCGCTCACCTCGCCTGCCACGCCACCCTCGCTCGTCGCGCCGTCGCCCGTCGCACGCCACGCTGTGGCCCCCGCCACGACCACCGGCCGGCCAAGCCGACCAAAACCCCGCGCACCGCACTCTCCTCCCTCTCACTCGCCATTCACACAACCGCGCCCCAGCTCTCCCCTCTCACCTGCGCATGAACGCGAGCCGAGCGCTCCCCCGCTCGCCGCTGTTCGCCACCGCAAACCCTCTTCGCCGTTCCGGCCACACCGGAGCCTCGCCGTCCGATTCCTTCCACGCACCACCACACCTTCACCTCGGACACACGGTGCGCACCTCCGCGCCACCCGCCGAGCTCCACTGACGCCAGAGTCCGAAGAGCGCCGCCGCAGACGCCATCAGCGCCGCTCGGAGCCCGGAGCCGTTCGTCCCCGACCCGAGCTCCACCGCCTCCTTCCTTCGTCCTCGAGTCTCACCGAGCCAAGGCAAGGTGAGAACACTGACCAGCCTCAACGCTACCGACCCCCACCTCCCTCTTTTTCCCCCGGCCGAGCGCCATGGGCACCGCCGCGGCCATGCACGAGGCCAAGCTCCTCTGGAGCCGTTCGAGCCAAACCAACCCCTTAACCTTGCTCCTTAGGGTTCGTGTAAGCCTTTGCCTCCACCAATTCCACCGGCAACCGCCGGAAACGGCATAGCCGAGTGCCACCGCCGCCACCGTGCGCCATTGCTCGCCGCCGGCGAGCTACGGCCGTGCGCTGGCCAAACCATCCGCACCATCCGATGCGCCTCGTCGAGACGAGTCCATCAAGCACCTCACCGCCGCCGGAGACCTCACCGCCGGCGAGCAATCACCGGTCAACCACTCTCCCCTGTTTCCTCTCTCTGACAGGTGGGTCCCGTTGACCCACGGACCCCGCGCGTCAGCCTTACCGGGCCTATGGACCGAGTCCACGCAGTTTGGGCCGGGAGATTTCAAATGTTTTTTCTTTTTGGTTTTATTTTCCAGAAATGCTTGTTATTTTTGTATAGCACGTTTTACAAGTTCAAATGAAGTACTTTCAGTTTTGTTAGCTTGTTTATGAGTAGATCTATCATGGAAAAATATGAAAGTATTTTTGGTAGAAGTTTATTTTACTGTTTCTATTTATTTCAGTTTATATGCTTTTGTTGAGATAAATAAAAATGTGTGCTTTCTGGTTGAGATAATTTCTGGAAAATTTTGTGTAAGTTTATTATCATGTTTTGCACCTGTGAAAAATATATGATGCACTGCTTATGTGGAAAAAGTTTTTGTTATGATTTAAAGTCCTTTTTGACTGATTTCTTGGAATAAGTGTTAAGCTATTTTATATGTCAAAATAAAATGTGGGAAAAATTATACAGTCTTTATGTTTGATGTTTTAGTGAGGAAAAATGTAAGCATGGGTTGTTATGTGAAGAAATCTAAAGTTGCTTTGTAAATGTACTTTTCTGTGTTTTCCTTTGGAAATTCATGTAAGAAATAATATAATGTTTCTGTTCATGGAACTTTCTTGATAAGTATGAAATGTGAAGTAGAATCTGAGAAAAATATGAAAATGAGTTTAGCACCCTTTTCCAGTAGGGTTGTAGTTCAAATGGTTTAATTTGGAATAGATTTGTTTATTTTGTGTAGGCTTGTATATTTATGTTCTGACAGTAAATTTTCTACAGTAGAATGTCTATGAGTAGTTAAAGCTAGAAAAATTATGAAATCTGCTGTTTGACACCTTTTGTGTGAAAAGTTAGTTCAAAGCACCTTTTGAGCAGTTTATTTGTTCTTTTTATATCTGCAGTTCTGTATTTTATTTCTGGCTGAAAATTGTTCAGTGAAATCCAGCTGGTGTTGATTGCCTTCTGGAATTTTTGTGGATTTTTCTGAGTTCAGAAAAATACACTTGCAGTTCAAACCTGAATTTCTTTTGAATTTCTAATTAGGAAATTGTTGAATTAATAATTTTATTTTATGAGATAAATAAGTATTTACCTCAATGTCAAAAGTGGTTCAACAAGTTGGTTTTGTTGGTTTGCAAGAATTGTTACTTTTCTTACCACCGCATCTCGCACCACGTATTATTTACTTATCATTTTCAACCGCATTGCAATAGGATCGACAGTTCAGGACCAAGACCAGGAGCAGGAGACAAACGTCGAGCAGGAGATCCCGGAACTTCATCAAACCGAAGAAGTCGATCCCGCAGCCGACACTAACCTGCCTGAGTGCCCCTCCCACGAGGCCTCAGACTTCTCTCAAGGCAAGCCCCGGAGCATTCTAAGTCTCCCAGTTTTTACAATAAATCTATTTGAGTATTTTATATTGTGATGCATTAGATTAGGAGTTGATTGAATCCTACTTGCTGCATTACCATTCCTTGATTATTGATTATTACCTGCCTTGTTATCCTGTTACTTTTATAATGTAGAATTGCTTAGTCTGCTTATTAAAAGTACTAGTTAAGGATGTTCCCATAGTACCCCTGGTGGGTATTTACCGGATCACAGTTGGCTATATATTGCTATCGTGGAAAAGAACCTGAGTAGTAATGAAATACGGTCAACTGGAAGGCAACGCACAAGTTCGGAAACTTGGGGCAGTCCGTCCGTTGGATCGTGTAGGTTTGTGTCGATGTTGGCCCTCGTTCATTTTTGAACGCGCCCTTTTACTTAGGGATATGTCGGTGCCGTAATCATCGACCCCAAAGCCGGTTAGACGCTGTTCGGGCCGGTCTCAACCCGTGTCGTGCCCTCTAGTATGGAAATGCGATCTGCCGCGTGAGGCCATCGCCAGGTTCCAATTGGGCGGTCCGTGCTGTGAGCCGCGGCGATTACCACCACGAACAAGCATCGAGCGGTTGCCCAATGCATGGACCCGACAGGAAAAGTGTGGGCTGGTATTAAAGGTCTTTCACCAGCTGGTTTGGAATTCGATTCGAGTCGCCGTCTCCCCCGGTTAGTGGGAAACTATGGCGAGCTTCACCACGATGCAACTACATGTGAAGATTAAAGGTTCAAACTAAAATATGGATAAGTCAACTGGATATGGTTATACTATTGCTTGTTAGACTCAAGTGTGTGTAATAGTTCAGGTGCAAACCTAGAGTAAAGAAATAGGTTTAAAACTGGCAGGTCATCTATGTCATTTTGTACTCCTTATCTTAATTGTGAGCTTCCCGCAACCAAAAGATCCCAGCTCCACAAAAAGGCCTTGCATACCCTTGGTGTCTTTATTTTCAGTTGGACGGGTAAGTCTAGCTGATTACATTCCCGTACTCAGGGTTTATCCCGTTGTTGCAGATGGCCAGGTCTACTTTGGCTATTGTAAGCACTGCCTCTACCCAGTGGAAGGTGATGAGGAGTAGGCCCAGGGCAGGGTCGTCCAGAAGAGTCCCCTTTTCTTTTGCTGGTCTGAGACTTCTAGTGGCACATTATCTAAAAAGGGAAGAGTGAGTTGTGTTGAGTTGGATTTATCAAACAATGTTTTATTTGGACCACATGTGTGGTGGTCGTGTTTCAAACTTATTTAAGCTTCCGCACTTTTAAATTTGGTATTGTAATAACTCTGTCTTAAATTCGTACTCTGATGTTTTAAATCTAGTTTCGTTTCCCTGTGTTGTATCTTTGCGAACGTAATTCTTGAACAATGCGATCCTGTATGTGTAAGATGATAGAAATCCTTTGAGATTTCCGGACTACCGAGGTTATATGGGTTCAAGTATGAGTCGATGTCAGACGGATTTGACTAAGACGGTACTTGAGCTCTTATAATCAGGACGGTTCCGCCACATCTGGTATCGGAGCATGGTTCAAGTTATTGCATCCGCAAAGAGCTATTTTTGAACTAAAATGGGTATTTCAAAACTATTTTCAAAACTATTTTCAATAACTAAGTGTGTCCAGTCTCGTCCTTAAGCCTATACTAGGAATCAGGTGGCTTAACTGCTAACAGGGTTCGGGGTTTTGCTTCATGCTGGATCTTTATTTGCTGGTCCATGCTCGGGAAAAAGAGAATGCGTCGATCGCGAAAACATGCATAAAATGATTTTGTGAGATATGAGAGCATGACCGTCCAACCGTCGGTCTAGGTGAGAGTTCTTATACCAAGTATGTGCGAGCTCCACGCAGACACATATGAGGGTATCAATGTTTTGAGGGTGTTTTCTATGTTGGTGCATGGTGTTTAGTGTTGGCTTCTATGCATTTGGCGCATATTAGCCAATACTCAGTTGTTTTATCATTGGGGATTGTTTTGGGCTGAAATGAATCTTCTGCAGGTACACTGACTATGCGATCGAGTAGAACGTGTAGATAACGCATGAGAGATCGTTCTTGCCACCGACTAGAACGTTAGGACTTACGAGTCATGTTAGTGAGTGAGAACGTAAGTACGATCATGCATCATGTTTATATTCTTGCATTTACATTACCTCCCCTTAATTAAAAGTTGTCTCTTTTATATAAAAATTTGCCAACTTAATATCCGTCTCACGAGAGTTCAAAACCCTTTTGTTTCTACAGATGGCCCGGACTAAGCTGACCGCTCGCAAGGCCACCGGAGGTAGAGGAGTTCCGCGTCACCGCTTGGCCACCAAGCTGACCCGGAAGACGTTCTTGTCCTACTTCGGGTTGCCGACTATCCTTTGGAGGATTCTGCAGGCCGTGGGCTATGAGGAAGGACAGGAGCCCAGGTACTCATGGCAGAAGGAGATCTACGGGCAGGATTCCTTGGTCATGGTGGAAATCAAAGTCAAAGCTTTGCCTGCCAAGCCCCACTGGACAGGATGGACGGAGATCACCAGAGGCACATGTGCCAAGGATGGAGCCAACAGGGCAACATACCTGGTGTTGAAGGATATCATCGCCCGTTTTCCCGCCGACCTAGCTAGTGCTATGGCCGGAGTGTTTCCCCGTGGATCACTTTTTCCATTGCGCTGGAAGCAGACTTTGGAGTCAGCCATTACAGGGAGCCCAGAGGAGAGGTTCTACTGTGAGACGCCTGCGATGAGTGCCACCGGAGCTTTGTTAGGTGTATGTGAGAGTTTGGAGCACACTCTTGAGAGCGTGTCCTTCACCCTCACAGCTACCTACCAGAGCAAGAGGAAGCTACAGGAAGAGTTTGACGCTGAGGTAGCCCGTCTTCAGGAGAAGATTCAGCAGATCACTCTTGAGCGTGACGACGCCCGTACTACAGCAGCAGCACAGGCCACTGCCAGGACCGTTGCAGAGCAGATGTACCTGACTACCGCCCTTCAGAGGGATGAGGCCCGCACCGCGCTCGACCAGCTCAGAGAGGGAGCTCACCTCCTGATACAGCAGATCCATGGACAGCAGGCCTACATCGACCAGCTCCACGAGGCAGTCCACCAGATGCATCACGCCGCACAGGAGGCCGCCGCCCCAGCAATTGTCGAGGTCCCCGCAGCCGAGGCCCAGGATCCCCAGGACGGAGAGGTCCTTGGTCCCGACGCCCCACCGGAGGAGGATCACGCTGACGAGCCTATGATCGACGCCGACGCAGAGGACGCCGCATCCGCCGCTGGAGACGCCTGAGCGTTAGTTTCGTTAGGGATCATTTTTCTTTTGTATAGCTTGAGCACGCTCGCTGATGATGTAACACCCTAAACATGTGTTGGTTTTATGTTTGAGATGTATGATGGCACGTATGTCTTTTGGACAAAGTCCAGACTTCGATCTGGCATCTTTTATGGAAATCCGTCGTTTGCATGTCTAATTTCGAGCGATTATTCTGTGATGTTGTATGGAAATGAGTAATTATACTTGGTCGTGTGCTAAATTTTCGAATTATGTACAACACAGTATTTATTCATGATCGATGTAACATCACCTAATGATTGCTTATTAATGGGATATGCAGATGCCGGCACACACTCGCAGCCAACGTGGACAGGGGTCTGGACAGGAGGAGAATCTGCCACCTCCCCCACCGCCGCCGATGACGCCGGAAGCGTTTTTCGGCCAGTTCTTGGGCAGCCAGAGGAACATGGAAGAGCCGCAGAGGCACATGGAGGCCACCCTCCGCAACATCTCTAACAACACCGCGCAGCAGCATCAGCAGCGCCAAGGCCCGGAGCCCAACCAGTACAGCTCCTATCGTGACTTCTTGGACACTCGTCCTCTTGTGTTCAAGGAAGCCACCGAACCGCTTGAGGCTGATGAGTGGCTCAACTCCATCACCCAGAAGTTCCGTCTGCTTCGCCTGACCGAAGAGCTCAAGGCAGAGTACGTCGCGCACATGTTGGAAGGACCCGCTGGATTATGGTGGGCCCAATACCGTGCATCGTTGCCCGCAAATGCACGTGTCACTTGGGACCAGTTCTCGACTGCTATGCGCAACCACTACATCCCTAGTGGTCAGATGGAAATGTAGATTTTAGAGTTTATGAGGCTGTCACAGGGAACCAGATCTATGTCCGAGTATCTACACAGCTTCAATAACCTAGCTCGCTACACCCCCGACTTTGTCAACACTGAGGCCAAGAAGATCGCAAGCTTCAAGCGTGGAATGAGTGCCGCCATGCTTTCAAAGATGGGCAACAGTCACCGCACCACCTTCAGTGACTTCGTCAGCGACTGCCTAAACCAAGAGGCCAATGACAGCAGACTGGCGATAGAGACGCGTCGTCGTGCGAACGAAGGAGGATCGTCTCAACAGAGGACCCCTTTTGGAGCACGCGCCCCGTATTGCCCGCCAGTGGCTGGAGCAAGGTTCCGACCCCCGCAGAGGAAGATCACCACCAACCGCCCCCGTCCCGGTTTTCAGAAGCCCTACACCGCTCCTCTGATGCAGAACAAGAATAAGACAGGAAGTGCAGGAGGTCCCAAGACCCCATATGTGATTGGGCCATGTTACAACTGTGGTCAGACTGGACATCTGTCACGTCAATGCCCTCATCCGAAGAAGCAGTACACCCAGCCTCCACCTCGTGCAGGTCATGTGCATCACACCACCGTGGAGGAAGTGCCGGAAGGAGAGCCTGTCGCCGCTGGTACGTTTCTTGTTAATCAATGCCCTGCAGTTGTGCTGTTTGATTCTGGAGCATCGCATTCTTTCATAAGTGAGAACTTTGTTTTGAGAAGTAATCTTGAGTTGGTAGAGTTAGATCGAGGATATCAGATAAGTTCCGCCGGAGCTGTTCTCTCCGCGCATAAAATGGCTAAGGGAGTGGAAATGACTTTTGGGAATAAGAAGGCCATAGTGGATCCCATCGTAATCCCTGGTCTGGGTTTGGATGTGATCTTGGGTATGGGTTGGATGAAACTCTGGAAGGTCAATCTTGACGTCGCAGAGCGAGTAGTTTCTATGGTTAGCCCTCGCAGTGGGTCTACCTTTCGGTTTAAGTTACCTAGAACCCCCCATGAGATCGGAGTGTTACTCAATATCACGGCAAAGCAGATTGCTGAGATCCCAGTAGTGTGTGAGTTTCCAGATGTTTTTCCTGACGAGTTGCCTGGACTACCACCAGATAGGGATGTGGAGTTTGCTATAGAGTTAATCCCTGGAACGGCACCCATTTCTTGGAGGCCGTATAAGATGCACGCTAAAGAGTTAGCAGAGCTCAAAGTTCAGTTACAGGAGCTTTTGGATAAGGGTTTGATACGCCCTAGTTCGTCACCTTGGGGATGTCCCGCTATCTTTGTGAAGAAGAAGGATAAAACTTTGAGGATGTGTGTGGATTACAGGTCGTTGAATGCAGTAACTATAAAGAACAAGTACCCCTTACCTCGAATCGACATCTTGTTTGATCAGCTATCAAAGGCAAAAGTGTTCTCCAAGATCGACTTGAGGTCAGGATACCATCAGATTAAGATCAGAAGAGAGGATATACCAAAAACAGCTTTCTCCACCAGATATGGACTCTATGAGTATCTAGTTATGTCCTTTGGGTTAACCAATGCACCGGCGCATTTCATGTACCTGATGAATTCGGTCTTCATGCCCGAGTTGGACAAGTTCGTTGTAGTGTTCATCGATGATATCTTGGTATACTCTGAGAATGAGAAGGATCATGCTGAGCATCTACAAGTTGTTTTGACCCGGCTTCGAGAGCACAAGTTATATGCTAAGTTCAGCAAGTGTGAGTTTTGGTTGAAGAAGGTACCTTTCCTTGGTCACATCCTTTCAGAGCAAGGGATCTCTGTAGACCCTTCTAAGGTGCAAGAGGTTATGGATTGGGAAGCACCCACAAGTGTTTTTGAAGTTCGCAGCTTTTTGGGTTTGGCTGGATACTACCGTCGGTTCATTCCGGATTTTTCGAGAATAGCCAAACCTATGACCCGTTTAACGCAGAAAAACAAGAAGTTCGAATGGACTCCAGAGTGCGAAACAGCTTTTCGCACTCTGCGAACGTTGTTGACTTCCGCGCCTGTTTTGGCTCAGCCAAACTTAGAGGAACCTTTTGATGTGTTTTGTGACGCATCCAAGATTGGACTTGGATGTGTGCTCATGCAGAATGTGAGAGTTATAGCATATGCTTCGCGCCAGTTGCGACCACATGAAGAGAATTATCCCACTCATGATTTGGAATTTGCAGCCGTCGTGCATGCACTCAAGATCTGGAGGCATTACCTTATGGGAAACCTATGTCATGTGTACACGGATCATAAAAGTCTGAAATATATCTTCACCCAGCCAGAATTGAACATGAGGCAGAGAAGATGGTTGGAATTAATTAAGGATTACAACCTTGAAGTGCATTACCACCCCGGAAAAGCGAACGTTGTAGCCAATGCCTTGAGTCGCAAGACTCATTGCAACTCCCTACAACCACTGTTGGAAGATGGATTTAACCTTATGCACCCCGTTATGTTAAACAATATCACCATACAGTGCACCTTGGAAAGTGACATCATCGAAGGACAAAAGACTGATGAAGAGATCTGTCAAATCAAGAAGAGGTTAGAAATCAGTAGTTCTTTGAACTTCAGAACTAATGAACAGGGAATCTTGTGGTATAACCAGAGGTTGGTTGTTCCAAAGAGCACGGAGCTGAAAGAAAGAATTCTGAATGAAGCCCATACTTCAAAGTTATCTATCCATCCAGGAAGCAGTAAGATGTACCAAGATTTGAGAACAAGGTATTGGTGGTCAAGGATGAAGAAAGAAGTTGTAGCTTATGTTGCAAGGTGTGATACTTGCTGCAGGATAAAAGCTATACATCTGAGACCTGCCGGATTGTTACAGTCGTTATCTATTCCAGAATGGAAGTGGGAAGAGATTAGTATGGATTTCATCACAGGTCTTCCCACCACTCAAAAAGGAAATGATTCTATCTGGGTTATCGTGGATCGGTTATCTAAAGTGGCTCACTTCATCCCAGTTAAGACTACCCACTGACCGCATCAGTATGCAGACTTGTACATTCAGAACATCTTGAGGTTACACGGAGTTCCAAAAAGGATTGTCTCTGATAGAGGACCCCAGTTCATAGCACGTTTTTGGGAACAGTTGAACAAGGAGCTAGGAACCAAGTTGGTAAGAAGTTCCGCTTATCACCCCCAAACCGCAGGACAAACAGAAAGAGTGAATCAGATTTTGGAAGATATCCTCAGAGTTTGTGTTCTATCCTCAGGAGAATCATGGGAGAAATGGTTACCCCTTGCCGAGTTTTCGTATAACAACAGCTACCAGAAAAGTATAAAGATGGCACCTTTTGAAGTATTATATGGACGAAGGTGCAGAACCCCGGTAAATTGGGTTGAATCAGGAGATCGAGGATTTTATGGGTCAGATTATGTAAAGGATGCTAAAGAGATTGTGCAAACAGTACAACAACATATCAAGGCAGCACAATCCAGACAAAAGAGCTATGAAGACACACGAAGGAGACCCCTGGAATTTCAAGTAGGAGATTATGTTTACCTCAAAGTCTCACCCATGAGAAAGGTCCAACGTTTTGGAATTAAGAAAAAGCTAGCACCTCGATATGTGGGACCATATCAGATCGTAGCTAGAAAGGGAGAAGTAGCATATGAAGTGCAGTTACCCCCAGAGATGAGCGCAGTTTTCCCGGTGTTCCATGTATCACAGTTGAAGAAGTGTCTTCGAGTTCCAGAACAAGAAGAAGTTCGGATCCCAGACGTCACTATCAGATCGGATCTGGAGTACTACGAGCAGCCCAAGGAGATTTTAGACACCAAGACCCGAGAGACTGGCAACCGAACAGTGAAGACTTACAAGATTCTTTGGAGCAATCACGGACCCAATGATGCGACTTGGGAAACAGAGGAGTACTTACGAGTGAACTACCCCGCTTTTTATAAAGATTGGTACGTAACTCAAATCTCGGGACGAGATTTCTTTAAGGGGGAAGGGCTGTGACACCCTAGTGTCAAGCACTACATTAGGATCCACATTTAGCTACTAAAATGCATAAGCAATGCATTGCATCATTTCATGTGCATATGAGTGCTTTTTGCCTTTTGTTTATTTATCTGGATTTTGGATTTCTGTTGGACTTGATGGTTAAAGTGGATTTTTGTTTTGGCAAGTAGCTTTATAAAATAGAGAATATTGAGTAGAGTGCTTTTCATGTTGGTATTTTGACCTAGTTCAAAATAGTTTATCAAATAAAAATGAGGCAAGCAAAATATTTTATGTTTCAAAACTGGCTTTGTTTATGTGGAGGTTGTAAAAATGGTTTTCAGAAAAAGTGTCTTATATGAAAGTTGTAGAGAAAATTATTTTGAGCAACTTTTATTTTTGGGTCAAAGCCTAGTTTGGAGTTTTTGAAACTGTTTTTGAGTGGTCAAAGTTTGAAGGATTTTCGGAAAAAGGAAAAAGGAAAAGAATTTTTTTTCCCGCGCCCACCTTTTCGGCCCAACCGGCCCTTCGGCCCAGCTCAGCCCGCGCCCGCTCGCCAGCGCTCGCCCGCGCGCCGCGCGCGCCGCGCTCTGCCGCCGCTGACACGCCGCGCCGTACGCCGGCCGCCAGCGCCGCGTGGCCGGCGATCTCTGTGAAAAATCTCGCACGGCCACTCCCTCTCCGATCCTTCTCCACCCGATCACACCACGATCGGCTTCAACCACTCCGCGCTCGCCTCGCCTGCCGCGCCACCCTCGCTCGCCGCGCCGTCGCCCGTCGCACGCCACGCCGTGGCCCCCGCCACGACCACCGGTCGGCCAAGCCGACCAAAACCCCGCGCACCGCACTCTCCTACCTCTCACTCGCCATTCGCACAACCGCGCCCCAGCTCTCCGCTCTCACCTGCGCATGAACGCGAGCCGAGCGCTCCCCCGCTCGCCGTTGTTCGCCACCGCAAACCCTCTTCGTCGTTCCGGCCACACCGGAGCCTCGCCGTCCGATTCCTTCCACACACCACCACACCTTCACCTCGGACACACGGTGGGCACCTCCGCGCCACCCGCCGAGCTCCACCGACGCCAGAGTCCGAAGAGCGCCACCGCAGACGCCATCAGCGCCGCTCGGAGCCTGGAGCCGTTCGTCCCCGACCCGAGCTCCACCGCATCCTTCCTTCGTCCTCGAGTCTCACCGAGCCAAGGCAAGGTGAGAACACTAACCAGCCTCAACGCTACCGACCCCCACCTCCCTCTTTTTCCCCCGGCCGAGCGCCATGGGCGCCGCCGCGGCCATGCACGAGGCCAAGCTCCTCTGGAGCCGTTCGAGCCAAACCAACCCCTTAACCTTGCTCCTTAGGGTTCGTGTAAGCCTTTGCCTCCACCAATTCCACCGGCAACCGCCGGAAACGGCATAGCCGAGTGCCACCGCCGCCACCGTGCGCCATGGCTCGCCGCCGGCGAGCTACGGCCGTGCGCTGGCCAAACCATCCGCACCATCCGATCCGCCTCGTCGAGACGAGTCCATCAAGCACCTCACCGCCGCCGGAGACCTCACCGCCGGCGAGCAATCGCCGGTCAACCACTCTCCCCTGTTTCCTCTCTCTGACAGGTGGGTCCCGTTGACCCACGGACCCCGCGCGTTAGCCTCACCGGGCCTATGGACCGAGTCCACGCAGTTTGGGCCGGGAGATTTCAAATGTTTTTCCTTTTTGGTTTTATTTTCAAGAAATGCTTGTTATTTTTGTATAGCACGTTTTCCAAGCCCAAATGAAGTACTTTCAGTTTTGGTAGCTTGTTTATGAGTAGATCTATCATGGAAAAATATGAAAGTATTTTTGGTAGAAGTTTATTTTACTGTTTCTATTTATTTCAGTTTATATGCTTTTGTTGAGATAAATGAAAATGTGTGTTTTCTGGTTGAGATAATTTTTGGAAAAATTTTGTGTAAGTTTATTATCATGTTTTGCACCTGTGAAAAATATATGATGCACTGTTTATGTGAAAAAGTTTTTGTTATGATTTAAAGTCCTTTTTGACTAATTTCTTGGAATAAGTGTTAAGCTATTTTATATGTCAAAATAAAATGTGGGAAAAATTATACAGTCTCTGTGTATGATGTTTTATTGAGAAAAAATGTAAGCATGGGTTGTTATGTGAAGAAATCTGAAGTTGCTTTGTAAATGTACTTTTCTATGTTTTCTTTTGGAAATTCATGTAAGAAATAATATAATGTTTCTGTTCATGGAACTTTCTTGATAAGTATGAAATGTGAAGTAGAATCTGAGAAAAATATGAAAATGAGTTTAGCACCCTTTTCCAGTAGGGTTGTAGTTCAAATGGTTTAATTTGGAATAGATTTGTTTATTTTGTGTAGGCTTGTATATTTATGTTCTGACAGTAAATTTTCTACAGTAGAATGTCTATAAGTAGTTGAAGCTAGAAAAATTATGAAATCTCCTGTTTGACACCTTTTGTGTGAAAAGTTAGTTCAAAGCACCTTTTAAGCAGTTTATTTGTTCTTTTTATATCTGGAGTTCTGTATTTTATTTCTGGCTGAAAATTGTTCAGTGAAGTCCAGCAGGTGTTAATTGCCTTCTGGAATTTTTGTGGATTTTTCTGAGTTCAGAAAAATGCACTTGCAGTTCAAACCTGAATTTCTTTTGAATTTCTAATTAGGAAATGGTTGAATTAATGATTTTATTTTATGAGATAAATAAGTATTTACCTCAATGTCAAAAGTGGTTCAACAAGTTGGTTTTGTTGGTTTGCAAGAATTGTTACTTTTCTTACCACCGCATCTCGCACCACGTATTATTTACTTATCATTTTCAACCGCATTGCAATAGGATCGACAGTTCAGGACCAAGACCAGGAGCAGGAGACAAACGTCGAGCAGGAGATCCCGGAACTTCATCAAACCAAAGAAGTCGATCCCGCAGCCGACACTAACCTGCCTGAGTGCCCCTCCCACGAGGCCTCAGACTTCTCTCAAGGCAAGCCCCGGAGCATTCTAAGTCTCCCAGTTTTTACAATAAATCTATTTGAGTATTTTATATTGTGATGTTTTAAATCCAATTTCGTTTCCCTGTGTTGTATCTTTGCGAATGTAATTCTTGAACAATGCGATCCTGTATGTGTAAGATGATAGAAATCCTTTGAGATTTCCGGACTACCGGGGTTATATGGGTTCAAGTATGAGTCGATGTCAGACGGATTTGACTAAGACGGTACTTGAGCTCTTATAATCAGGACGGTTCCGCCACACACCTGACCGCCCGAGCCCGATCCCCGCCGCCGCGTCGAGCTTCCCAACCCTAACCCTAACCTCCGCTCGGCCGACCGCCGCGCCTGCCAGTTCCCACCTCGCCGCCGGTCGCCGTGCTCCGCCGCGCCCGCAGCCACCCTCGCCCATCACCACCGCGCGCGCGCTTCGTCGCACTCGCTCGTCGGAGCCGAGTCCTCGCCTCGCTGGTGGTTCGCCGGATCTTCACCACCGCCTCGTTGGAGTTCTGCGTCCACCT
Source organism: Coix lacryma-jobi var. lacryma-jobi (assembly GCA_009763385.1). Classification (NCBI taxonomy): domain Eukaryota; kingdom Viridiplantae; phylum Streptophyta; class Magnoliopsida; order Poales; family Poaceae; genus Coix; species Coix lacryma-jobi. The sequence goes on from CM019831.1 coordinate 124,361,696, forward strand.
CAAGCTCGCCTTCTCTTCTCTGGCGAACTCCTCCCCGGCCGGTAACCCCTCAACAGTGAGCATTCCACCCCTCTCCCTTCACCATGTCCTCAAGGTGCTCGCTGAAATGCCCGTTCCACCATGTTTTGACCCTGTTTTCGCCCAAATTCGTTGCAGTCCCTCTAGGTGTGCTACGTGGGTGCCGGAACGTCAGTCCATATCCCCTGCTTGTGTTGGTTCGTCGTCGTGTCAGGTAGCAAAGCCCTTTCCATCTCTTATCTCTATGCTTTGCTTCCGATAGGTCTCGCTCATCTCTAGTCTATATGTTCTCTTATGTATACTCTCTCTATTCCATGCTGCGAGTCAGTGGCCAGTGTGTCAGTTGGGCAGTGTCAGATAACCCGGGGCCAAGCCCGCGGGTAAGGATCGAGGCCAAGCGTCGCGAGTGACAACACAGTTGGGTGTCAGTGAGACAGGGGGAGCTTTTGTTCACTGGTTTTCTTGTCAGGTTGGGTTGTCAGCTGGGCTCAGTAATTCTTTCAGCGGCAGTCCAGAGCTTCTCTCAGTGACAGTTCCTACTATTCTTATCAGCCATGCTGCGCTGCAAGAACGTCGGTGGTGGCCCAGGGGACTCTCCTCCACGTCCCCCTCCTTCCGGTCAGCAGGCCGGGAAGGGGAAGTTGATCACGCGCAGGAAGTGCTCCAGGGAGCAGAGAGAGGCAGATCAGGTACGAGAGGTTGCAGCCGCCGCAGAGCGTGCCGAGCAGGGTGGCCGTGGTGGCGGCTTACGGATAGAGGACCAGCTGTCGCCAGAGCAGAGGCGTGCAGTTGAGGAGGTAGAGCGGTTCCACCACTCTCCGACTGGCACGCTTATGGCTGCCGGTCGCCGGACGACGTTCACGTCTCCGGGTGTGGAGCCCGAGAGCTCAGGGCAGGGCCAGGCAGAGGCCGAGGCAGCAGAGGCCCCAGAGGCAGAGGCTGAGGAGGAGACCCCTGAGGAGGTTCCCCGGCGCCGGTCCACCTGTCGCAAGACAGCGGTGCCACCCCAGCCCGATGTTCCTCTACGGGGAGCACGTGCTCTGTCGAGGCATGCGCCCCCGTCGATCCCGCGACTGGACCTCCGGGCGGCTACCTGTTCTTAGATCTAGACACTCAGGCTCGTCCCAGTCGAGCAGTGGTTTCCCAGGGAGCGGCAGCAGCAGGCAGGGGCTGACTTCTATACCGTGCTGCAAGAGTATTTCTATCAGGGATATAGGAACGCCGGCATCTGTCTGCGTTCGCAGCGTGTCTGTCCTCTTGAGGCCGTCGTCACAGCAGTTGGAGAGCAGATTCGCTCCATTCTCACCTTCTTACCTGGTCTGGCGGACCTTCTGGGGCGGTCTGGCTCGTATATTGAGCACTGGGTTTTTCAGTTCTACACTTCACTTTGGGTGCACTCGGACAGAGAGACAATAGAGTTTGCTTTTGAGGGGGAGCACTACAGGCTATTCTCTTCAGAGATCCGGAGTTGGTTTGGACTGAGACACTCACAGACCTGGATCCACGACCTGTGCTACGACCGGACGGAGCCACCCTGCCGCCCTCACGGTGGTGCCCAGCCATCGACCGACTTGGTTTGCCCGTGCTTCACTGAGCCCTTCGGCGAGGGTTCGAGTCGCGCTCCTAGGGATCTCACCCCTACGACTCGAATCCTCAAGGAGGTTCTTCGGCGGACCTTGCTTCCTAGGGTTGGTTTCCGCGAGGGCCTTTCACGTCTGCAGCTGTGGTTACTTGCTTATCTGGTCAGGCAGCAGGAGTTCGACATCTGGGACGTCGTTCTATGCGAGATGGAGGACACAGTGGCAGAGGGCATCAAGGCCCGTCGGCAGCTCCCGTACGCTCATTGGATCTCCTTCATTCTCTGGAAGGTAGCTGTCACTACTGGGAGCCGTCCAGCTCAGACACTCACCGGCTTCGTGACTGTGTTCCCTGAGTATAACATGAGTTAGTTGTTGGGACATGGTCGGGACCGTAGACAGGAGGAGCAGCCGGCACCGTCCAGTTCATGCCAGCGGCCAGAGGTTCCCGAGTCAGCTCAAGAGCAGGACGAGACAGTCTGGGCTCTCGCCGAGCAGGAGCTAGCAGAGTTAGAGGGTGGTGACACGTACGTTGCAGAGGACCCCACCGATAGTTCTGATGAGGACTACCAGCTCCCGCCCCACTTTCAGCCTAGAGCTCACGACTCACAAGCCGGGACGTCTGGTACTGCTTCCTCCGACCCCGCGCTTCTCGCGATTCTTTCTCGGATGGAGGAGCAGTAGAGGACAGTGATCCAGGATGTCTAGAGGCTCACACAGGAGCAGCAGCAACTCGCTCAGGCCCAGGCCCTTGCCCAGCAGCAGGCTCAGGACCGTTCAGACGCCCTACAACGCTAGATGATGGAGCTTCAGCAGCAGACCCTGACTTTCATGGAGAGGGTCATGAGTGGTCCGCCTCAGTGGCAGTGGCAGCAGCCCCCTCCCCAGCACCAGCAGATCCAGTGGTAGCCACCAGTACCTCCCAGCCACAGTTTGGTCAGCCGCCGTAGTTTCAGCAGCAGCAGTCCTTTGGCCCGAGCTCCTCCCAGTTCACCAGCTTCACCACTCTGCCTGGAGGAGCTCCCGTCTTCAGTCCCCTGCGCACCGGCTTCACTCCCCGCCCGACAGAGTCCCTATATGCGACGACTACCTCAGTGACTAGGGATCTATCGGCTACCTTCAGTGAGCTTACTGGGTTTCCCACGTCTGATCTTCAGGACCCAGTGCGGACGTCGACGGCTCCTATGACCTCCACCACTGAGACCCTACTGAGCTCTGTGGCGTCTTCTGAGCAGGCAGAGCTCGTCCAGTCTGAGACTACTACTACAACGCAGCCTGAGCTATCTTCGATACCAGAGCTTCCGCACTCCGAGGCTCAGGCGGCTACAGCTACACAGACTGTGACTGTGCCAGCGACTGTGACCGAGTCAGAGCAGCCCGAGCAGATCGAGCAGTCAGTGCTAGAGCCGATCCGGACCGCTTCACCACAGCTTCCAGCTCCAGAGGGTCCGCAGGCTACCGACGTCTCCTCTTTCGACTCCGAGGAGTTTCTACAGCAGTTTGAGTTTACTCAGCGCACTCCGGAGACGGCACCTGACTCGTCTGCACCACCTCCGCCCTCCGACGCTTAGTTTGGCGCTTGATGCCAAAGGGGGAGAGTGGACGTGTATAGCGATAGGGGGAGCGATGTGAGAGGGATTTGCTTCTTATGATGTGTTATGTTTCACATACGCTCTTTACTTATCGCATCTTTTGACACTATGTTTTGTTATATACTTGTGCTATGGATCTCATGCATTGTGTTGTGCTCACTATGCTATTTTATATGACATGTCATTTCGTTTCACTCGTATACTTGCGCTTAATTCTCACTTGTTATGTATTCGAGTTCTTTACTCTTGTACTTGTTATTCACTCTAACTTGTTGAGTGCAGGATGATGGCATGATATGTATGAGCTTGCCCCTAATCACTTTCTCTTATTCATTGCAAGTTCATACATGTCATGATTTAAAAACCTCTTCTACCTATACTCGTCCATGTTGTCATCAATCACCAAAAAGGGGGAGATTGAACGCATCTTGGCCCCTAGTGGGTTTCGGTGATTGGATGAAACACAAGATTACTGTGACTAACGTGTGTTTTGCAGAAACAAGATTAAGTTAGGTCACGGTAATGGTGAAGATACAGGCATATGGAGTTCGTGTCCCCTGGCGATGGATATCGTTTCGGTTTTCAAAGGACGGACGACGAAGACGGTGGTAAACTAGGCTAAGTGTCATATGGTGTTGGAGGACACTTAGGTAGTCTTAGGTCTTTGTTTTTCCTTTGGCTGTACTATAAAGGGGAGCGTGAATCGGTAACTTGAACTAGGTGAGTCTATTGAGGTAGGTGTGGTGCACACTTGTTATTTCATAGCCCTAGGTAGCTTAGAGAGATGCCTTATGTCGAGAGGAACAAAAGTCGTTAAGGCAGCGTCGTGATTCGAGTTGATTTTGCCCTGGCAATGGGCATCAGACGCTGGCCTGGTGGGCATCGGACCCGTCCGATGCTCACCCCGACTAGGGTTTAGTCTGGTGCGTGGCATCAGACGCGCTCGTGCCACTGTTCACGTGCGCGTAAACTGACGGTCGCATCGGACGCTGAGGGCCAGCGTCCGATGGCCATCCAGAGAGGTTCCAGAGAGGGTAAATCCACATCGGACGCGTCCGATGTGGTGGCATCGGACGCTGCGATGCTCCTTTAACAGGTCTGACAAGAGGGTACAGTCGACCGTTGGTCGAGGTCATCGGCGCGTCCGATGCCGAGCATCGGAGCGTCCGATGCCCCCGCAGTGAGCCCTGTTTGGTGCTCTTTTGGATGGCCGGTTGGGGGAGTATTTATACTCCTCCTCCTCATCCATTAGAGTGTTCTTGCCACTTCCATCTGCTGAGAGACACATTGTGAGTGTGAGAAAGTGCAAGAGCCCTAGTGAGGTTGAGAGATTTGCTAATTGAGAGAATTAGACACCTCCTAGTGAGAATTGAGTAGCAAGTGTGCATCCATCCATCTCTTTGGCCTTGTCTTGGTCAAGTGAGAGTTCTAGCTTGTTACTCTTGGTGATCGGCATCACCTAGACGGCTTGGTGGCGATCAGAGAGCTTGGTGATCATTCGGAGGCATTGTGGATGACCCAAGCCAAGTTGTGACCGGTAGCGAGCGATTCACCGGGCCAGAGTGGCGAAGAATCAGCTCGTAGTGAGCACTTGATCCTTGCGCGGATCAAGGGGGAGCGATACCCTTGCGCGGGTGCTCCAACGAGGCCTAGGGGGTGTGCCGACACCTCGATACCTTGGCAAAAAGATCGTCTTGTCATCTCTACTCTCTTACTTACGCATTTACTTTCATGCAATTCAATTCTGCATTATACTTGTTGTTCATTCACTATTAAATTGCTTTGCTATAGTAGGAGTGGCATAGACCTGGTCTTTTGTGCGGTAGAATAGAGAGAAATACACTTCTAGGCACAAGGGGGTTAATTGGGCTTAATAGGTTTTAATTCTTGCTAAAGTTTTAGAAAAGCCCAATTCACCCCCTCCTCTTGGGCATCTTGATCCTTTCAAGGACGAAGGCATGTCGGGCTTGAACTCCGCTGGGGCGGATGGATGGCGCCGTCGTGGTGAGGAAGAAACCGTCTAGGTTTGGGGAAGGAGGATGCGTTGGGGTGCATGAGACCGCCGCCGATAGTAGGGAGGCAGCCATGGCTGTGCTCAGGCGTGGGGAGGAGCCGGGATAGGAGAGCAGAAGGAGGAGCCGAGATAGGAGAGTAGAAGTCGAGATGGGAGATGACCGAGACAAAACACGTGAATGGATAAGAGGTGCGGCAGAGATAAGAAGGAGAGAGAAGAGCGGTGAGCGCGGGCCACAAGTCTGTCCGTCCGGAAGATTAGAAGCGTATGAGACGTCTTGATTATAGCATTATCGAAAAAAAGAATTGCGGGCAGCATTTGTATCACAGCGACAAGCATTTTTCACTTTCCAATTAAACTGTCTATTTTCCATCCTAATATAACTCTGGAGTGTATCATACACTAACTCCATTAAAAAAATAGTATCATAAAAATAGATTTCATAACTACTATTTTATATACTTTCTGTATTTTAAATTATAAATTATTTTGACTTTTTGCCTGCCGGACGCAATTTTTTGAAACATGGCACACTGTTGGCTCAGAATGCGTGTCATAGCAGTGATGATGGTGCGGCACGCTGCATAATTATTGGCAGTGCCAGCACGACGCACCATCATTGAAACAAAAAAGCTACTCTCTCGGTCTCAAATTATAAGATGCTATTTGGGTGGTCATTTGTATGGTTGATTTTAGTTATTTTAATAGTGTTATGTGAGAGAATAAGTCGAAGTACGGCTGATAAGTCAAAAGAACGGGCCATTTTAAAAATCTTGGAGACTCAAAGTTTTTCAACTTTGACTAAAATTATAAAAGAAATACAAAGGTTATAACATACTCCCTCCGTATAGGAAAAAAAGTCGTTTTGGACAAAGTTTTGGTCGAACATTGGAAATATAAATCATGAATAACTTTTAAGTTATTGGGTTTTAAAATGTAAAAGCTATATGAATAGATTTATATTGACAAATATTTTCATAAAAGTATCCGTATATCATTTCCCAATAAATATTTTTTATAAAAACAAGAAGTCAAAGTTATACTTTGGAGACAGTGTCGTTGTCCAAAACGACTTTCTTTTTCTATACAAAGAGAGAGAGTATATGTATATTATAAAAATATAACTAGCAAAGAATTTGATGGTACTAAATTGGTATCATAAATGATACTCCCTCCGTCTTAAGATCTACTCCCTCCATACCCATATTATTTGCATTTTAGACAAGATTTGAGTCAAACATTAAGAATATAAATCATTAATAACTATTAAGTTTCTAAGTTTACAAATATAAAAATTATATGAATATATTTGTCTTGAAAAATACTTTTATAAAATATACATATGTCACTTTTTCATAAATATTTTTATAAAAATAAGATGTCAAAGTTGTGTTTGAAGACTGTGTCGCTGTCCTAAACGACAACTAATATGTGTATGAAGGGAGTAAGACACGATTTCACTTGGTGCGGTCTTCAAAAATATATTTTGACCTACACTTTCTCTCAAATATATAATTTATAGAAATAAAAGTTTGATCAATTGCACATATGTTGCGTCCTAAAATTGTGAAACAGGTATCCATTTTGCAAAAAAAGTAAGAATAGAAACATATGGATACGTACAATGACATCATGTCTATTCTGAGAGTTATTAACATAGACCTATATATTAGAAAAAATATCATGTAATTTGCAAAAGAAATAATTTAGAAAAATGTTATCTTCAAACGCTTATAACTTTTGTGTTTTAACTCCAATTGACCCGCTAAGTCGCGTTAGATTCGTCTCGTTTGAAGATAACAAGTTTGCCTTGTTTGGGCCATGTTTTGGGGCCATCGGCAAGGCTAAATCAGACACGTGGATGGTGTGTATGAACAGTGGGTTTTGATGGTGCTCTCACAGGCCTTTAAAAGAGGAGCACTTGTCTTGCTTGTAGGAGTGGAATGCGGCGATGCAAGACTTGTATGAGATGATAGGTGTACCAAGACTTACATGCACAAGGGTGGAGTCAGGTGGATGTTTGTGATGAAGAAATGGAACCACTCTGCTTCTCCTTTCTGTTCCACTAGAAAATATTTCTAAATACAAATATAATGCAACTACTTTTATAGTATAAGCTTTTTATATGATTAAGTTAATTATTAATCAAGATAAGAAAGTTTGAATTTTGAATACGTGTGTGTCTTATATCTAAGGACAGAGGGAGTATTATCTTATTATATAAATTTGGTTAAAGTGGAAAAACTTTTATTTTTTAAGATTTTTAGAATGACTTGTAAGGCCATGATCCCCAAATTCTCTCAAAATTTTTGCATAGTATCCATCACATCAAATTTTATGCATGGAACATTAAATATAGGTAAAAAAATAACTAATTATACTTTTAGTCTGTTCGTATCAAGACGAATCTTTTAGTGCTGCTCCAAAAATTTCGCGAAGTGAAGAAGGCCTAACTTGAGGAAGTAATAGGCTAATAGCTAGCACAGGTCGCCATGTGAGGAGTGTACCTGCTCCGGCGACTTGATTTGACTCCGGACGACTCCAACCTCCTGTTCAGACTGCAAATCTGATCCAACTTCCTACATTTTCTGCCCGGCCCTTGCTTAGCAACTTCCATGGTGGAGTCGAATAAGCATCACAAGAGAGACCGTCTAGATCCAGAGGCTCAAGTAAGCTCAGTTGCGCCTTCCTTTTCAGATCCGGTTTCCTTTCGGGTTCCTTCCCTTGTGATGGCAGGAAAAAGAAGGCTGTCTCGTAAAGGCCTGCCTGCAAATTGTAATTAAGAAGCACTTCAGCAGCATTCATCAATCAAGACTTCAAGAGGCTAGAGTGCCGGCTACACTTGTTTGCGCTGGTCAGATTCAGATGTCGGAAACAGATAATTGCACAAGAAAGTACTACTAGCATTCATTATACGACTCTTTTGTCTTACAAAAAAGCCTGCTTGTTTCCAAAATTCGATTTATAGGAAATCTGGGCGAAAGAACATGGAAGCTGCTGTAGTGAAGGCAGCAGTATCTGGAACGTTGAACCTTGTGTGTAACAAGTTAGCTCCGCTGGTCATCAAAGAGTACAACTCTATAGTGGGCGTGAAAGAGGACCTCCAGGACCTCCAAGTTCTAGCTCAGGGGATTAATAATCGGCTGGAAGCAGCAGGAGACAGAGCTTTGGGGGATGCTCAATTGCTCGAAAAGTTGAAGCAAGCAGCCAATGATGTTGATGATATTGTAGATGAGTTCAAACTGAAGGCTGAAAAATATGAAGCTGATGGTGATGGTGGTTTTGTGTCCAGACACCTGCACGCAAAACCAAAATCATTTGTATTTCAATTCAAGGCTGCTAAAAAGATCAAGAAAATTAAGAAGACCTTTCATGACATTGTGGAGCAAAGTGCTGTTTTGAATTCAGTACCTGGCCATGGTCCTGTTATTTGCAATATAAACATGACAACTGTGAATAATCAATCACTGCCTTTCGTGGATGGGCCATCAGTAATTGGAAGAAACAAAGAGATGCACCAAACAATATCTAAGCTGCTAGAGACAGATGTCCAACAGAGAATCAACATAGTTTCTATAGTTGGACTTGGTGGCTCTGGGAAAACTACCCTAGCTCAGTTGGTTTTCAATGATGAAGAAACCATACAGAATCATTTTACTGTTAGACTATGGGTTCATGTGTCTCAGGGATTTCATGTTGAAAAAATTCTCAAGAAGCTATGTGACGCTATTCCTAATGAGAAGTCTGAAGGCCTTTCCTTGACAAATATGGCAAATAAAATCTCAGACAAGTTGACCAACAATAGGTTCCTGCTTGTGTTGGATGATGTTTGGACTCAAGACCGTATTAAATGGGCAGAGTTCATGGTACATCTAAAGAATGGCTCACCAGGAAGCAAGATTCTACTCACTACTCGTAGTAGAAACGTTGCTGAAGCAGTTGAATCTGCAACACCAATAGATTTGCCATCCTTATCTGAGGATTACAGCTGGCAATTATTTCAGCAAAGCTTTGGAAATGCTGCGAAAGATTTGGACTCTGAATTTCAAGAAGTTGGGAAAGAGATTGTTAACAAGTGCGTTGGGGTGCCACTAGCAATTAAAGTTGTTGCAGGGGTCCTCCGCGTCAAGAAACGATTAGAACAATGGCAAGCCATAAAAGAGAGTAGTTTATTAGATGTTGAGGGTAGAGAACGTCAAGTATCAACCTGCTTGTGGCTTAGCTATTTTAATATGCCATCCCATCTAAAGCAGTGTTTCACAATATGTTCAATTTTTCCTAAAGGTTACTTGATTGATAAAGACCAATTGATTGACCAATGGATTGCTCATGATATGGTCATGGAAGACGTGGTTAAGGACCTGGAAATTATTGGCAATGATTACTTTAGTCAACTTGTGCATATGTACTTTATACAAGATGTGAAGGAAGAAAATGATGAGAAAGTTAAATGTAAGATGCATGATTTGGTGCACGATCTTGCCAGATCCATTTTGGGTAATGAGATTTCACCTGTCGTACCAAAGATGGCAACCGATTCCACAAAGATGTACCGGTATTTTTCTATATTGGAACACACAAGACATCTTCCACCCAAAAATACATTTCAAAAGGCACGTGCTATTTATATTGCTGAAGACGATGATTTCATATTCGGCAAGTCATCGAAGAAAGCAAAACACTTGCGCAGTATCACTGTGGAAAATGTGCATAAATCCGCACTCACAGCCATACTACAGACCAAAAATTTAAGGTACCTTAATATTTCAAGGCTGAAATATGATACACTTCCTGAGGTTATTTCAGACATTTGGTGTCTGCAAGCTCTTCATGTAAGGTCAAGTGATATTGTCAAGTTACCTGAATCCATTGGTAAGCTGCAGAAGTTGAGAGTGGTCAACTTGTCAAACTGTAGGAGGCTAACAAGTTTGCCAGATTCTATAGGCAACTGTGTCATGATTTCTAGCATCGACCTTTTTGGTTGTTGCGGAGTTGCAGCTTTACCAAGCTCTATCGGCAGGAATAAAAAGGTAAGAGTATTGAGACTAGGTCATACCAAACTTAAGGGGCTACCATCAAGTATCACCACACTGGAATCTCTGGAGTGTTTGGACCTTCGATGCTGTTCTGAGTTGGTAGAGTTACCTGAAGGCATAGGGAACTTGAAGAAGCTTGTTGTTCTGAACCTTGAAGAATGTACAAAGTTACGAGCCATACCAAAAGGGATTGAGCAGCTTACTCGACTTGAAAAGCTGGGATTATTTGTTATGGGAGAGGATGATGAAAATCATGCACAAATCTCGGAGCTTGAAAATGTTAATAAGATCAGCGGGAAACTAACTATCCGTGGTAGTGCACATGTTATGGACCCAGATGCTGCACACAAGGAATGGTTGAAGCAGAAGACAAACCTACAGAGCTTGACACTAATTTGTGCAAGTGACGTGGGGGCGAACTCTGGAAATCAGCTAGAAGGGTTGGAACCACCGCCTGGAATTAAAAAGCTCAAAATTGTCGGGTATTCAGGTCAGGAATCCACGCAGTGGATGTTTCGCTTCCAACTACTGAGAGAGTTGGAACTATCTGGTTTCCTGAAACTGGAGCGTCTGGAGGGGCTAACAGAGTTGCCGTGTTTGGTGAAGCTTGTGCTCGAAGAAATGACTGCTCTTAGAAGCATAAGCGGAGGTCCATTTCCTTTGCTGCTAAAGTTATTCATCGCTAACATGCCAAGTTTGGGCGAGGTTCAGATCTTAACAAAGGGGAGCTTGGATGATGTGGAAGGGGGGCAACTGCAGATTGGTATACATGAGTGTCCCAAACTGATGGTTATGTCATACTTTCCTTCGTCACTGAAGTACTTGAGTATGTCTAAGAGCAACGTGCAGCTATTGGAACTGCCAGGCGCAGACCAAAGATCCTCATTGCCTTCAAGTAGTGCAGGATTGCCTTGTTTTAGTTTTAGCCGCCTGAAGAGTCTTTTTCTACAAGACATGCCACCACCAGCAGGAGCAGCATCGTGTGGATCTGGATGTCGATGGGAGCTGCTAGAACACTTGACAGGACTCGAGTCCTTGAGTATTGCGAGCTGTGATGGCCTAACCGAGCTGCCGGAGAGCATGCGGAGCCTCGCACCCCTCCGAGACCTGTGGATTGATCGCTGTGGAACTCTCCGTATGCTTCCCGAGTGGCTGGGGGCATAGTTCAGAATTTCGACCGATTTTCACCGAAAATCGGCGTCGTTTCTATTGGTGACCTCTGATAAATGCACATACCAGTAATTTTGGTTTCATTTCGTTCAGATTTTTTAATTTTTTTACAAAAAATTGAAAATTTTGACCGAAATTGCAACCGGTAAAACCGATTTTTGCAATTTTCGTTTCTATCGGCTCCCTCCGATATTTATTTATAAAACGATAGACTGAACTATGGAAGGGGGAGCTCCGTTATCTGGAAAAGATGCGCATTTGGAAGTGCCATAGTTTGAGCCCTGCTTCATCAATGCAGATGCTCAGGGCCCTCAAAGAAGTTTATTTTTATAAAAGTAGGTGGGTGGGAGACATCTGCTCTCCGTCTCTGCAGAAACTGACAATTAATGATTGTGACGGCATAGATAGCCTCCCCCAATCATTCGGGGAGCTGGCCTCAGGGTTCCAAAAAAATTACAAGATTTCTCATCACATCGAATCTTTAGACGCATGTATGGAGTATTAAATGTAGGTAAAAAAATAACTAATTGTACAGTTTGTTGTAAATGTCGAGACGAATCTTTTGAGCCTAGTTAGTTCATGTTTGAACAAAGTTTGTCAAATAACAACGAAAGTGCTACAGGAACTTTACGCCAAAATTTGTATCAACTAAACATGCCCACAAATCTCCGAATAATAAATTATCGTGATTTTCACTCGCAGTCAGAAGAATGTCTCGGGTTGCTCCGCTCTCTACAAAAGCTATATATCAGTAAATTACAAAACCTGCGCAGCCTTCCACAATCTTTTGGGTGCCTCGCCTCCCTCCAGGAGCTTGAAATAGAAGAATGCGATGCACTTTGCCAACTGTCTGAATGTGTTGGGGAACTTTGTTCTCTTCGCGTATTCAAGATTTTGCGGTTGCGAAGCCTGACGTGCCTTCCGCAATCGTTGGGGCGCCTCACCTCCCTCCAGGAGCTCGAAGTAATAGCCTGCGATGCACTTGGCCAACTGCCCGAATCACTGGGGGAACTCTGCTCTCTCACCTCTCTTTCCTAAATCTATGTGCTACCTCACCTCCCTTGAACTGCTTGAGATCCGGCGCTGCCCGGGCATCAGATCTTTGCCAGAGTGGATTATAGGCCTCACAGCTCTGCAGACACTGGAGATCGATGATTGCCCTGATCTGGAGAGGCGCTGCGAGAGGAGGAAGGGGAAGGACTGGCATCTCATCTCCCACATCCCTCATCTGACGATTGGGTAAGAGGATGCCCGTTATGACTGAATCTGGTGAGTTCGTTAAACTCTGACAATTGGTTCCCTTTTACCTCTGTGCAGATTCACTGGCCAACCTAATTGCTCATCCATCTTAATTCATCATTGCATATGTTCAAGGTCTATATGCACATCAATTTTTGTGATACAGTTTGATTTGGGCTTGTGCATATGTGTGTGCACGCGCGCGCGCGCACACACACACTTATGGTTATCTAAATTCCAGTAGGATTTACTTGCATCGAGAGTTTTGAGGTAGTATCCTGTATATTTCTAAACACCATTGCTGTTACTTCTCAAGCCTGCATACCAACAGCGTCAACTGATTGCAGCAAGCAAAAAAGCACATTTCAAAATAGGTAATTCTCTAGTTTCACTCTGCCTCGCTTTTTCTAACATAACATAAAAAGGGTCCAAGCACCACCTAAAAAACATCAACACAGCAGATGCATGTGCGGTGTGAGGTTAATTTGAACTCTGATTTCAGGTATGCCAGGCATATTTGTGTTGATTCATTTGATTTGGAGGTGTGCAGTATGATAGTTCAAGCTCATTGAGCTTTTGTAAAGTACATGGCTTGGTCACATCACTATGTGCGGTGTCTTCAAGATAGAGTGTCAGACTGTTTCTAATGATGCAAGGTACATGAACAGAGATAAATCCGAACTCCTAAAGTGCTGTGCAAATGCTTTGCAATGTTTTGTTGGAAAATTTCTGCTGTTATTAATATGCTTCAGTTCATCAGTTGCGAACTACTAGTTGCTATACTCTGTTATTTTGCATGCCGTGAAGCTTTTTTTTAATGTAACCTGAAGCTACTTAATGAAAAGGAATTTTAATCAGTTATCGTGTTCAGGAAAAGATTATTATGCAGTTTGAATCTGTATGTACCATGAGCAGTTACAATTGTTTTGCTTTAGTAATTGCACTGCTGTGGATGCTGATGTAAAACAAAAGAAGGAAAATAAATGTGAATAATTTGAGTATATGGTCTAATTTTAAATAATTGCATACTAGTTCAGTTGTAGTATCTTTCAGAATTTCTAATTTGTTCTTGTGGAGACAAGTCAACAGATTTATATGTAAAAGTGAGCAACCCAAAAGCTATATGTAAAAGTGAGCATCACAGGCTCTGTTTAAGTGTTTTTCCACAAGTGTTGGTTGAATATCTTCAGGTTTGGGAGTTGGTGGACTGTACTGTCTTACAACAAGATGAACAAGACCAGTTTAAACGGAAATTGACCTCATCAGGTTCATACAGCAGCAAGTCCGCTTATTCAGCCTTCTTCGTCGGAACAATCAAGTTCAGCCCCTGGAAAAGAATTTGGAAGAGTTGGCCCCCCTGCGTTGCAAATTTTTTATTTGGTTGGTGATGCATAACCGGTGTTGGACGGCCGACCGCTTAGCGAAACGGGGTCTGCCTCACCCGGAGGTCTGCCCCTTATGTGATCAGGCTGAGGAAACAATCAGTCACCTGTTGGTTGGTTGTGTGTTTGCTCGCCAAGTCTGGGCTTCGATTTTTCATCTCTTGGGCATAATACATTTGACACCTGATCGTTCTATTGGTCGTTTCTCTGGTTGGAACAGCCACGCAGGACCTGTTACTCACGGGTTAGGTTTCCTGGAGCGTTTGGCCTCCCCTTCGCCTTCATCCCGGCCCATTTCTGCTCCTGTCTCCTTCTTCTTGGGTGACACCGATACATTGGTGACACCCAGCTGTGATGCACACTGCATAGCACAACAGGCGACATGCACTACCGGAATTTGTGGCTTTGCCGTGTGCCAAGATCTTTGCCGAGAGCAAAACGTCGGGCACTTGGCAAAGTGACCCTTTGTCGAGTGCCCCATCCCAGGCTCTCGGCAAAGAACTACACACGGCCTACAACCCCTTTGTCGAGAGCCACGGAGGAGGGACACTCGGCAAAGACTAAACACTTGGTGTAATTTATCTTTGCCGAGTGCCAGAGGAGGAGGACGCTCGGCAAAGCTAGGGAACTCGGCAAAGAGTCGACACCGTGAACCAGACCCAGCGGCGTCAGCTCTTTGCCGAGTGTCGCCTTCTCCTGGCTCTCGGCAATTTTTTTTCTTTTTGTCCTCTAAACTTTATCTTCTCTACACATACAACATGTGGTACTCCATGTTAAACTTTGGTGTATTTTTGTAATTGTTTGATATATTTAATTAATTAATTACATTTCAAGTAATTGTTTTAATCGATTAAAATTTGAACTACGAGTGATTTAAACACTAGAAATAAATGTGTAAAAAAATGATATTCATGTTACTTAGTCATTTTTTAGGCTAAATAACATCTTGTTTAGGAATTTTCACACATCTTGTTTACGAAACACGACCACGAACGTGTTGCCGAAGGATTTAAAAATTCTATAAAAAGGAAACAAACTCAGAAAATCGTGAGATTTGTCAAGAAGTCATGATACTATATGTGGAGGCTGTGGTAAAAAATTGAAAATGTTTCGCACAAGTTGTCACGTACGATGCTTACAAACCGAAACATTTCCGGAGAAGTTTCAAGGAGTTGAGAAATATCTAGTAAGATTTTAGGACAAAGTGACGGTCTAATTAGGTTTTGACTTCTAAATTTTTTCTATAGTCAATAGACAACATAAGTTGTTGAAAGGATCAAGATGCCCAAGAGGGGTGGTGAATTGGGCTAATCTAAAATTTCTCGCAAGAATTAAAGCCTACACTAGCCCAACATCACCCCTTTGTGCCTAGAAGTGTGTTTTCTCTAATCTACCGCACAAAAGACTTACACCTAGTTCCAATCCTACTCTAGCATGACATTTCTACAAAAGTAAATTGCATAAATTGAAATGCTAAAAGTAAATGCGTAAGTAAGGAGAGGAGAGAAACGTCGCGATGTTTTCCCGAGGTATCGAGGTGTCGGCACACACCCTACACCTAGTTCCAACAAGAATAGAAACTTATGGATACGTACAATGACATCATGTCTATTCTGAGAGTTATTAACATAGACCTATATATTAGAAAAAATATCATGTAATTTGCAAAAGAAATAATTTAGAAAAATGTTATCTTCAAACGCTTATAACTTTTGTGTTTTAACTCCAATTGACCCGCTAAGTCGCGTTAGATTCGTCTCGTTTGAAGATAACAAGTTTGCCTTGTTTGGGCCATGTTTTGGGGCCATCGGCAAGGCTAAATCAGACACGTGGATGGTGTGTATGAACAGTGGGTTTTGATGGTGCTCTCACAGGCCTTTAAAAGAGGAGCACTTGTCTTGCTTGTAGGAGTGGAATGCGGCGATGCAAGACTTGTATGAGATGATAGGTGTACCAAGACTTACATGCACAAGGGTGGAGTCAGGTGGATGTTTGTGATGAAGAAATGGAACCACTCTGCTTCTCCTTTCTGTTCCACTAGAAAATATTTCTAAATACAAATATAATGCAACTACTTTTATAGTATAAGCTTTTTATATGATTAAGTTAATTATTAATCAAGATAAGAAAGTTTGAATTTTGAATACGTGTGTGTCTTATATCTAAGGACAGAGGGAGTATTATCTTATTATATAAATTTGGTTAAAGTGGAAAAACTTTTATTTTTTAAGATTTTTAGAATGACTTGTAAGGCCATGATCCCCAAATTCTCTCAAAATTTTTGCATAGTATCCATCACATCAAATTTTATGCATGGAACATTAAATATAGGTAAAAAAATAACTAATTATACTTTTAGTCTGTTCGTATCAAGACGAATCTTTTAGTGCTGCTCCAAAAATTTCGCGAAGTGAAGAAGGCCTAACTTGAGGAAGTAATAGGCTAATAGCTAGCACAGGTCGCCATGTGAGGAGTGTACCTGCTCCGGCGACTTGATTTGACTCCGGACGACTCCAACCTCCTGTTCAGACTGCAAATCTGATCCAACTTCCTACATTTTCTGCCCGGCCCTTGCTTAGCAACTTCCATGGTGGAGTCGAATAAGCATCACAAGAGAGACCGTCTAGATCCAGAGGCTCAAGTAAGCTCAGTTGCGCCTTCCTTTTCAGATCCGGTTTCCTTTCGGGTTCCTTCCCTTGTGATGGCAGGAAAAAGAAGGCTGTCTCGTAAAGGCCTGCCTGCAAATTGTAATTAAGAAGCACTTCAGCAGCATTCATCAATCAAGACTTCAAGAGGCTAGAGTGCCGGCTACACTTGTTTGCGCTGGTCAGATTCAGATGTCGGAAACAGATAATTGCACAAGAAAGTACTACTAGCATTCATTATACGACTCTTTTGTCTTACAAAAAAGCCTGCTTGTTTCCAAAATTCGATTTATAGGAAATCTGGGCGAAAGAACATGGAAGCTGCTGTAGTGAAGGCAGCAGTATCTGGAACGTTGAACCTTGTGTGTAACAAGTTAGCTCCGCTGGTCATCAAAGAGTACAACTCTATAGTGGGCGTGAAAGAGGACCTCCAGGACCTCCAAGTTCTAGCTCAGGGGATTAATAATCGGCTGGAAGCAGCAGGAGACAGAGCTTTGGGGGATGCTCAATTGCTCGAAAAGTTGAAGCAAGCAGCCAATGATGTTGATGATATTGTAGATGAGTTCAAACTGAAGGCTGAAAAATATGAAGCTGATGGTGATGGTGGTTTTGTGTCCAGACACCTGCACGCAAAACCAAAATCATTTGTATTTCAATTCAAGGCTGCTAAAAAGATCAAGAAAATTAAGAAGACCTTTCATGACATTGTGGAGCAAAGTGCTGTTTTGAATTCAGTACCTGGCCATGGTCCTGTTATTTGCAATATAAACATGACAACTGTGAATAATCAATCACTGCCTTTCGTGGATGGGCCATCAGTAATTGGAAGAAACAAAGAGATGCACCAAACAATATCTAAGCTGCTAGAGACAGATGTCCAACAGAGAATCAACATAGTTTCTATAGTTGGACTTGGTGGCTCTGGGAAAACTACCCTAGCTCAGTTGGTTTTCAATGATGAAGAAACCATACAGAATCATTTTACTGTTAGACTATGGGTTCATGTGTCTCAGGGATTTCATGTTGAAAAAATTCTCAAGAAGCTATGTGACGCTATTCCTAATGAGAAGTCTGAAGGCCTTTCCTTGACAAATATGGCAAATAAAATCTCAGACAAGTTGACCAACAATAGGTTCCTGCTTGTGTTGGATGATGTTTGGACTCAAGACCGTATTAAATGGGCAGAGTTCATGGTACATCTAAAGAATGGCTCACCAGGAAGCAAGATTCTACTCACTACTCGTAGTAGAAACGTTGCTGAAGCAGTTGAATCTGCAACACCAATAGATTTGCCATCCTTATCTGAGGATTACAGCTGGCAATTATTTCAGCAAAGCTTTGGAAATGCTGCGAAAGATTTGGACTCTGAATTTCAAGAAGTTGGGAAAGAGATTGTTAACAAGTGCGTTGGGGTGCCACTAGCAATTAAAGTTGTTGCAGGGGTCCTCCGCGTCAAGAAACGATTAGAACAATGGCAAGCCATAAAAGAGAGTAGTTTATTAGATGTTGAGGGTAGAGAACGTCAAGTATCAACCTGCTTGTGGCTTAGCTATTTTAATATGCCATCCCATCTAAAGCAGTGTTTCACAATATGTTCAATTTTTCCTAAAGGTTACTTGATTGATAAAGACCAATTGATTGACCAATGGATTGCTCATGATATGGTCATGGAAGACGTGGTTAAGGACCTGGAAATTATTGGCAATGATTACTTTAGTCAACTTGTGCATATGTACTTTATACAAGATGTGAAGGAAGAAAATGATGAGAAAGTTAAATGTAAGATGCATGATTTGGTGCACGATCTTGCCAGATCCATTTTGGGTAATGAGATTTCACCTGTCGTACCAAAGATGGCAACCGATTCCACAAAGATGTACCGGTATTTTTCTATATTGGAACACACAAGACATCTTCCACCCAAAAATACATTTCAAAAGGCACGTGCTATTTATATTGCTGAAGACGATGATTTCATATTCGGCAAGTCATCGAAGAAAGCAAAACACTTGCGCAGTATCACTGTGGAAAATGTGCATAAATCCGCACTCACAGCCATACTACAGACCAAAAATTTAAGGTACCTTAATATTTCAAGGCTGAAATATGATACACTTCCTGAGGTTATTTCAGACATTTGGTGTCTGCAAGCTCTTCATGTAAGGTCAAGTGATATTGTCAAGTTACCTGAATCCATTGGTAAGCTGCAGAAGTTGAGAGTGGTCAACTTGTCAAACTGTAGGAGGCTAACAAGTTTGCCAGATTCTATAGGCAACTGTGTCATGATTTCTAGCATCGACCTTTTTGGTTGTTGCGGAGTTGCAGCTTTACCAAGCTCTATCGGCAGGAATAAAAAGGTAAGAGTATTGAGACTAGGTCATACCAAACTTAAGGGGCTACCATCAAGTATCACCACACTGGAATCTCTGGAGTGTTTGGACCTTCGATGCTGTTCTGAGTTGGTAGAGTTACCTGAAGGCATAGGGAACTTGAAGAAGCTTGTTGTTCTGAACCTTGAAGAATGTACAAAGTTACGAGCCATACCAAAAGGGATTGAGCAGCTTACTCGACTTGAAAAGCTGGGATTATTTGTTATGGGAGAGGATGATGAAAATCATGCACAAATCTCGGAGCTTGAAAATGTTAATAAGATCAGCGGGAAACTAACTATCCGTGGTAGTGCACATGTTATGGACCCAGATGCTGCACACAAGGAATGGTTGAAGCAGAAGACAAACCTACAGAGCTTGACACTAATTTGTGCAAGTGACGTGGGGGCGAACTCTGGAAATCAGCTAGAAGGGTTGGAACCACCGCCTGGAATTAAAAAGCTCAAAATTGTCGGGTATTCAGGTCAGGAATCCACGCAGTGGATGTTTCGCTTCCAACTACTGAGAGAGTTGGAACTATCTGGTTTCCTGAAACTGGAGCGTCTGGAGGGGCTAACAGAGTTGCCGTGTTTGGTGAAGCTTGTGCTCGAAGAAATGACTGCTCTTAGAAGCATAAGCGGAGGTCCATTTCCTTTGCTGCTAAAGTTATTCATCGCTAACATGCCAAGTTTGGGCGAGGTTCAGATCTTAACAAAGGGGAGCTTGGATGATGTGGAAGGGGGGCAACTGCAGATTGGTATACATGAGTGTCCCAAACTGATGGTTATGTCATACTTTCCTTCGTCACTGAAGTACTTGAGTATGTCTAAGAGCAACGTGCAGCTATTGGAACTGCCAGGCGCAGACCAAAGATCCTCATTGCCTTCAAGTAGTGCAGGATTGCCTTGTTTTAGTTTTAGCCGCCTGAAGAGTCTTTTTCTACAAGACATGCCACCACCAGCAGGAGCAGCATCGTGTGGATCTGGATGTCGATGGGAGCTGCTAGAACACTTGACAGGACTCGAGTCCTTGAGTATTGCGAGCTGTGATGGCCTAACCGAGCTGCCGGAGAGCATGCGGAGCCTCGCACCCCTCCGAGACCTGTGGATTGATCGCTGTGGAACTCTCCGTATGCTTCCCGAGTGGCTGGGGGCATAGTTCAGAATTTCGACCGATTTTCACCGAAAATCGGCGTCGTTTCTATTGGTGACCTCTGATAAATGCACATACCAGTAATTTTGGTTTCATTTCGTTCAGTTTTTTTAATTTTTTTACAAAAAATTGAAAATTTTGACCGAAATTGCAACCGGTAAAACCGATTTTTGCAATTTTCGTTTCTATCGGCTCCCTCCGATATTTATTTATAAACGATAGACTGAACTATGGAAGGGGGAGCTCCGTTATCTGGAAAAGATGCGCATTTGGAAGTGCCATAGTTTGAGCCCTGCTTCATCAATGCAGATGCTCAGGGCCCTCAAAGAAGTTTATTTTTATAAAAGTAGGTGGGTGGGAGACATCTGCTCTCCGTCTCTGCAGAAACTGACAATTAATGATTGTGACGGCATAGATAGCCTCCCCCAATCATTCGGGGAGCTGGCCTCAGGGTTCCAAAAAAATTACAAGATTTCTCATCACATCGAATCTTTAGACGCATGTATGGAGTATTAAATGTAGGTAAAAAAATAACTAATTGTACAGTTTGTTGTAAATGTCGAGACGAATCTTTTGAGCCTAGTTAGTTCATGTTTGAACAAAGTTTGTCAAATAACAACGAAAGTGCTACAGGAACTTTACGCCAAAATTTGTATCAACTAAACATGCCCACAAATCTCCGAATAATAAATTATCGTGATTTTCACTCGCAGTCAGAAGAATGTCTCGGGTTGCTCCGCTCTCTACAAAAGCTATATATCAGTAAATTACAAAACCTGCGCAGCCTTCCACAATCTTTTGGGTGCCTCGCCTCCCTCCAGGAGCTTGAAATAGAAGAATGCGATGCACTTTGCCAACTGTCTGAATGTGTTGGGGAACTTTGTTCTCTTCGCGTATTCAAGATTTTGCGGTTGCGAAGCCTGACGTGCCTTCCGCAATCGTTGGGGCGCCTCACCTCCCTCCAGGAGCTCGAAGTAATAGCCTGCGATGCACTTGGCCAACTGCCCGAATCACTGGGGGAACTCTGCTCTCTCACCTCTCTTTCCTAAATCTATGTGCTACCTCACCTCCCTTGAACTGCTTGAGATCCGGCGCTGCCCGGGCATCAGATCTTTGCCAGAGTGGATTATAGGCCTCACAGCTCTGCAGACACTGGAGATCGATGATTGCCCTGATCTGGAGAGGCGCTGCGAGAGGAGGAAGGGGAAGGACTAGCATCTCATCTCCCACATCCCTCATCTGACGATTGGGTAAGAGGATGCCCGTTATGACTGAATCTGGTGAGTTCGTTAAACTCTGACAATTGGTTCCCTTTTACCTCTGTGCAGATTCACTGGCCAACCTAATTGCTCATCCATCTTAATTCATCATTGCATATGTTCAAGGTCTATATGCACATCAATTTTTGTGATACAGTTTGATTTGGGCTTGTGCATATGTGTGTGCACGCGCGCGCGCGCACACACACACTTATGGTTATCTAAATTCCAGTAGGATTTACTTGCATCGAGAGTTTTGAGGTAGTATCCTGTATATTTCTAAACACCATTGCTGTTACTTCTCAAGCCTGCATACCAACAGCGTCAACTGATTGCAGCAAGCAAAAAAGCACATTTCAAAATAGGTAATTCTCTAGTTTCACTCTGCCTCGCTTTTTCTAACATAACATAAAAAGGGTCCAAGCACCACCTAAAAAACATCAACACAGCAGATGCATGTGCGGTGTGAGGTTAATTTGAACTCTGATTTCAGGTATGCCAGGCATATTTGTGTTGATTCATTTGATTTGGAGGTGTGCAGTATGATAGTTCAAGCTCATTGAGCTTTTGTAAAGTACATGGCTTGGTCACATCACTATGTGCGGTGTCTTCAAGATAGAGTGTCAGACTGTTTCTAATGATGCAAGGTACATGAACAGAGATAAATCCGAACTCCTAAAGTGCTGTGCAAATGCTTTGCAATGTTTTGTTGGAAAATTTCTGCTGTTATTAATATGCTTCAGTTCATCAGTTGCGAACTACTAGTTGCTATACTCTGTTATTTTGCATGCCGTGAAGCTTTTTTTTTAATGTAACCTGAAGCTACTTAATGAAAAGGAATTTTAATCAGTTATCGTGTTCAGGAAAAGATTATTATGCAGTTTGAATCTGTATGTACCATGAGCAGTTACAATTGTTTTGCTTTAGTAATTGCACTGCTGTGGATGCTGATGTAAAACAAAAGAAGGAAAATAAATGTGAATAATTTGAGTATATGGTCTAATTTTAAATAATTGCATACTAGTTCAGTTGTAGTATCTTTCAGAATTTCTAATTTGTTCTTGTGGAGACAAGTCAACAGATTTATATGTAAAAGTGAGCAACCCAAAAGCTATATGTAAAAGTGAGCATCACAGGCTCTGTTTAAGTGTTTTTCCACAAGTGTTGGTTGAATATCTTCAGGTTTGGGAGTTGGTGGACTGTACTGTCTTACAACAAGATGAACAAGACCAGTTTAAACGGAAATTGACCTCATCAGGTTCATACAGCAGCAAGTCCGCTTATTCAGCCTTCTTCGTCGGAACAATCAAGTTCAGCCCCTGGAAAAGAATTTGGAAGAGTTGGCCCCCCTGCGTTGCAAATTTTTTATTTGGTTGGTGATGCATAACCGGTGTTGGACGGCCGACCGCTTAGCGAAACGGGGTCTGCCTCACCCGGAGGTCTGCCCCTTATGTGATCAGGCTGAGGAAACAATCAGTCACCTGTTGGTTGGTTGTGTGTTTGCTCGCCAAGTCTGGGCTTCGATTTTTCATCTCTTGGGCATAATACATTTGACACCTGATCGTTCTGTTGGTCGTTTCTCTGGTTGGAACAGCCACGCAGGACCTGTTACTCACGGGTTAGGTTTCCTGGAGCGTTTGGCCTCCCCTTCGCCTTCATCCCGGCCCATTTCTGCTCCTGTCTCCTTCTTCTTGGGTGACACCGATACATTGGTGACACCCAGCTGTGATGCACACTGCATAGCACAACAGGCGACATGCACTACCGGAATTTGTGGCTTTGCCGTGTGCCAAGATCTTTGCCGAGAGCAAAACGTCGGGCACTTGGCAAAGTGACCCTTTGTCGAGTGCCCCATCCCAGGCTCTCGGCAAAGAACTACACACGGCCTACAACCCCTTTGTCGAGAGCCACGGAGGAGGGACACTCGGCAAAGACTAAACACTTGGTGTAATTTATCTTTGCCGAGTGCCAGAGGAGGAGGACGCTCGGCAAAGCTAGGGAACTCGGCAAAGAGTCGACACCGTGAACCAGACCCAGCGGCGTCAGCTCTTTGCCGAGTGTCGCCTTCTCCTGGCTCTCGGCAATTTTTTTTCTTTTTTGTCCTCTAAACTTTATCTTCTCTACACATACAACATGTGGTACTCCATGTTAAACTTTGGTGTATTTTTGTAATTGTTTGATATATTTAATTAATTAATTACATTTCAAGTAATTGTTTTAATCGATTAAAATTTGAACTACGAGTGATTTAAACACTAGAAATAAATGTGTAAAAAAATGATATTCATGTTACTTAGTCATTTTTTAGGCTAAATAACATCTTGTTTAGGAATTTTCACACATCTTGTTTACGAAACACGACCACGAACGTGTTGCCGAAGGATTTAAAAATTCTATAAAAAGGAAACAAACTCAGAAAATCGTGAGATTTGTCAAGAAGTCATGATACTATATGTGGAGGCTGTGGTAAAAAATTGAAAATGTTTCGCACAAGTTGTCACGTACGATGCTTACAAACCGAAACATTTCCGGAGAAGTTTCAAGGAGTTGAGAAATATCTAGTAAGATTTTAGGACAAAGTGACGGTCTAATTAGGTTTTGACTTCTAAATTTTTTCTATAGTCAATAGACAACATAAGTTGTTGAAAGGATCAAGATGCCCAAGAGGGGTGGTGAATTGGGCTAATCTAAAATTTCTCGCAAGAATTAAAGCCTACACTAGCCCAACATCACCCCTTTGTGCCTAGAAGTGTGTTTTCTCTAATCTACCGCACAAAAGACTTACACCTAGTTCCAATCCTACTCTAGCATGACATTTCTACAAAAGTAAATTGCATAAATTGAAATGCTAAAAGTAAATGCGTAAGTAAGGAGAGGAGAGAAACGTCGCGATGTTTTCCCGAGGTATCGAGGTGTCGGCACACACCCTACACCTAGTTCCAACAAGAATAGAAACTTATGGATACGTACAATGACATCATGTCTATTCTGAGAGTTATTAACATAGACCTATATATTAGAAAAAATATCATGTAATTTGCAAAAGAAATAATTTAGAAAAATGTTATCTTCAAACGCTTATAACTTTTGTGTTTTAACTCCAATTGACCCGCTAAGTCGCGTTAGATTCGTCTCGTTTGAAGATAACAAGTTTGCCTTGTTTGGGCCATGTTTTGGGGCCATCGGCAAGGCTAAATCAGACACGTGGATGGTGTGTATGAACAGTGGGTTTTGATGGTGCTCTCACAGGCCTTTAAAAGAGGAGCACTTGTCTTGCTTGTAGGAGTGGAATGCGGCGATGCAAGACTTGTATGAGATGATAGGTGTACCAAGACTTACATGCACAAGGGTGGAGTCAGGTGGATGTTTGTGATGAAGAAATGGAACCACTCTGCTTCTCCTTTCTGTTCCACTAGAAAATATTTCTAAATACAAATATAATGCAACTACTTTTATAGTATAAGCTTTTTATATGATTAAGTTAATTATTAATCAAGATAAGAAAGTTTGAATTTTGAATACGTGTGTGTCTTATATCTAAGGACAGAGGGAGTATTATCTTATTATATAAATTTGGTTAAAGTGGAAAAACTTTTATTTTTTAAGATTTTTAGAATGACTTGTAAGGCCATGATCCCCAAATTCTCTCAAAATTTTTGCATAGTATCCATCACATCAAATTTTATGCATGGAACATTAAATATAGGTAAAAAAATAACTAATTATACTTTTAGTCTGTTCGTATCAAGACGAATCTTTTAGTGCTGCTCCAAAAATTTCGCGAAGTGAAGAAGGCCTAACTTGAGGAAGTAATAGGCTAATAGCTAGCACAGGTCGCCATGTGAGGAGTGTACCTGCTCCGGCGACTTGATTTGACTCCGGACGACTCCAACCTCCTGTTCAGACTGCAAATCTGATCCAACTTCCTACATTTTCTGCCCGGCCCTTGCTTAGCAACTTCCATGGTGGAGTCGAATAAGCATCACAAGAGAGACCGTCTAGATCCAGAGGCTCAAGTAAGCTCAGTTGCGCCTTCCTTTTCAGATCCGGTTTCCTTTCGGGTTCCTTCCCTTGTGATGGCAGGAAAAAGAAGGCTGTCTCGTAAAGGCCTGCCTGCAAATTGTAATTAAGAAGCACTTCAGCAGCATTCATCAATCAAGACTTCAAGAGGCTAGAGTGCCGGCTACACTTGTTTGCGCTGGTCAGATTCAGATGTCGGAAACAGATAATTGCACAAGAAAGTACTACTAGCATTCATTATACGACTCTTTTGTCTTACAAAAAAGCCTGCTTGTTTCCAAAATTCGATTTATAGGAAATCTGGGCGAAAGAACATGGAAGCTGCTGTAGTGAAGGCAGCAGTATCTGGAACGTTGAACCTTGTGTGTAACAAGTTAGCTCCGCTGGTCATCAAAGAGTACAACTCTATAGTGGGCGTGAAAGAGGACCTCCAGGACCTCCAAGTTCTAGCTCAGGGGATTAATAATCGGCTGGAAGCAGCAGGAGACAGAGCTTTGGGGGATGCTCAATTGCTCGAAAAGTTGAAGCAAGCAGCCAATGATGTTGATGATATTGTAGATGAGTTCAAACTGAAGGCTGAAAAATATGAAGCTGATGGTGATGGTGGTTTTGTGTCCAGACACCTGCACGCAAAACCAAAATCATTTGTATTTCAATTCAAGGCTGCTAAAAAGATCAAGAAAATTAAGAAGACCTTTCATGACATTGTGGAGCAAAGTGCTGTTTTGAATTCAGTACCTGGCCATGGTCCTGTTATTTGCAATATAAACATGACAACTGTGAATAATCAATCACTGCCTTTCGTGGATGGGCCATCAGTAATTGGAAGAAACAAAGAGATGCACCAAACAATATCTAAGCTGCTAGAGACAGATGTCCAACAGAGAATCAACATAGTTTCTATAGTTGGACTTGGTGGCTCTGGGAAAACTACCCTAGCTCAGTTGGTTTTCAATGATGAAGAAACCATACAGAATCATTTTACTGTTAGACTATGGGTTCATGTGTCTCAGGGATTTCATGTTGAAAAAATTCTCAAGAAGCTATGTGACGCTATTCCTAATGAGAAGTCTGAAGGCCTTTCCTTGACAAATATGGCAAATAAAATCTCAGACAAGTTGACCAACAATAGGTTCCTGCTTGTGTTGGATGATGTTTGGACTCAAGACCGTATTAAATGGGCAGAGTTCATGGTACATCTAAAGAATGGCTCACCAGGAAGCAAGATTCTACTCACTACTCGTAGTAGAAACGTTGCTGAAGCAGTTGAATCTGCAACACCAATAGATTTGCCATCCTTATCTGAGGATTACAGCTGGCAATTATTTCAGCAAAGCTTTGGAAATGCTGCGAAAGATTTGGACTCTGAATTTCAAGAAGTTGGGAAAGAGATTGTTAACAAGTGCGTTGGGGTGCCACTAGCAATTAAAGTTGTTGCAGGGGTCCTCCGCGTCAAGAAACGATTAGAACAATGGCAAGCCATAAAAGAGAGTAGTTTATTAGATGTTGAGGGTAGAGAACGTCAAGTATCAACCTGCTTGTGGCTTAGCTATTTTAATATGCCATCCCATCTAAAGCAGTGTTTCACAATATGTTCAATTTTTCCTAAAGGTTACTTGATTGATAAAGACCAATTGATTGACCAATGGATTGCTCATGATATGGTCATGGAAGACGTGGTTAAGGACCTGGAAATTATTGGCAATGATTACTTTAGTCAACTTGTGCATATGTACTTTATACAAGATGTGAAGGAAGAAAATGATGAGAAAGTTAAATGTAAGATGCATGATTTGGTGCACGATCTTGCCAGATCCATTTTGGGTAATGAGATTTCACCTGTCGTACCAAAGATGGCAACCGATTCCACAAAGATGTACCGGTATTTTTCTATATTGGAACACACAAGACATCTTCCACCCAAAAATACATTTCAAAAGGCACGTGCTATTTATATTGCTGAAGACGATGATTTCATATTCGGCAAGTCATCGAAGAAAGCAAAACACTTGCGCAGTATCACTGTGGAAAATGTGCATAAATCCGCACTCACAGCCATACTACAGACCAAAAATTTAAGGTACCTTAATATTTCAAGGCTGAAATATGATACACTTCCTGAGGTTATTTCAGACATTTGGTGTCTGCAAGCTCTTCATGTAAGGTCAAGTGATATTGTCAAGTTACCTGAATCCATTGGTAAGCTGCAGAAGTTGAGAGTGGTCAACTTGTCAAACTGTAGGAGGCTAACAAGTTTGCCAGATTCTATAGGCAACTGTGTCATGATTTCTAGCATCGACCTTTTTGGTTGTTGCGGAGTTGCAGCTTTACCAAGCTCTATCGGCAGGAATAAAAAGGTAAGAGTATTGAGACTAGGTCATACCAAACTTAAGGGGCTACCATCAAGTATCACCACACTGGAATCTCTGGAGTGTTTGGACCTTCGATGCTGTTCTGAGTTGGTAGAGTTACCTGAAGGCATAGGGAACTTGAAGAAGCTTGTTGTTCTGAACCTTGAAGAATGTACAAAGTTACGAGCCATACCAAAAGGGATTGAGCAGCTTACTCGACTTGAAAAGCTGGGATTATTTGTTATGGGAGAGGATGATGAAAATCATGCACAAATCTCGGAGCTTGAAAATGTTAATAAGATCAGCGGGAAACTAACTATCCGTGGTAGTGCACATGTTATGGACCCAGATGCTGCACACAAGGAATGGTTGAAGCAGAAGACAAACCTACAGAGCTTGACACTAATTTGTGCAAGTGACGTGGGGGCGAACTCTGGAAATCAGCTAGAAGGGTTGGAACCACCGCCTGGAATTAAAAAGCTCAAAATTGTCGGGTATTCAGGTCAGGAATCCACGCAGTGGATGTTTCGCTTCCAACTACTGAGAGAGTTGGAACTATCTGGTTTCCTGAAACTGGAGCGTCTGGAGGGGCTAACAGAGTTGCCGTGTTTGGTGAAGCTTGTGCTCGAAGAAATGACTGCTCTTAGAAGCATAAGCGGAGGTCCATTTCCTTTGCTGCTAAAGTTATTCATCGCTAACATGCCAAGTTTGGGCGAGGTTCAGATCTTAACAAAGGGGAGCTTGGATGATGTGGAAGGGGGGCAACTGCAGATTGGTATACATGAGTGTCCCAAACTGATGGTTATGTCATACTTTCCTTCATCACTGAAGTACTTGAGTATGTCTAAGAGCAACGTGCAGCTATTGGAACTGCCAGGCGCAGACCAAAGATCCTCATTGCCTTCAAGTAGTGCAGGATTGCCTTGTTTTAGTTTTAGCCGCCTGAAGAGTCTTTTTCTACAAGACATGCCACCACCAGCAGGAGCAGCATCGTGTGGATCTGGATGTCGATGGGAGCTGCTAGAACACTTGACAGGACTCGAGTCCTTGAGTATTGCGAGCTGTGATGGCCTAACCGAGCTGCCGGAGAGCATGCGGAGCCTCGCACCCCTCCGAGACCTGTGGATTGATCGCTGTGGAACTCTCCGTATGCTTCCCGAGTGGCTGGGGGCATAGTTCAGAATTTCGACCGATTTTCACCGAAAATCGGCGTCGTTTCTATTGGTGACCTCTGATAAATGCACATACCAGTAATTTTGGTTTCATTTCGTTCAGATTTTTTAATTTTTTTACAAAAAATTGAAAATTTTGACCGAAATTGCAACCGGTAAAACCGATTTTTGCAATTTTCGTTTCTATCGGCTCCCTCCGATATTTATTTATAAAACGATAGACTGAACTATGGAAGGGGGAGCTCCGTTATCTGGAAAAGATGCGCATTTGGAAGTGCCATAGTTTGAGCCCTGCTTCATCAATGCAGATGCTCAGGGCCCTCAAAGAAGTTTATTTTTATAAAAGTAGGTGGGTGGGAGACATCTGCTCTCCGTCTCTGCAGAAACTGACAATTAATGATTGTGACGGCATAGATAGCCTCCCCCAATCATTCGGGGAGCTGGCCTCAGGGTTCCAAAAAAATTACAAGATTTCTCATCACATCGAATCTTTAGACGCATGTATGGAGTATTAAATGTAGGTAAAAAAATAACTAATTGTACAGTTTGTTGTAAATGTCGAGACGAATCTTTTGAGCCTAGTTAGTTCATGTTTGAACAAAGTTTGTCAAATAACAACGAAAGTGCTACAGGAACTTTACGCCAAAATTTGTATCAACTAAACATGCCCACAAATCTCCGAATAATAAATTATCGTGATTTTCACTCGCAGTCAGAAGAATGTCTCGGGTTGCTCCGCTCTCTACAAAAGCTATATATCAGTAAATTACAAAACCTGCGCAGCCTTCCACAATCTTTTGGGTGCCTCGCCTCCCTCCAGGAGCTTGAAATAGAAGAATGCGATGCACTTTGCCAACTGTCTGAATGTGTTGGGGAACTTTGTTCTCTTCGCGTATTCAAGATTTTGCGGTTGCGAAGCCTGACGTGCCTTCCGCAATCGTTGGGGCGCCTCACCTCCCTCCAGGAGCTCGAAGTAATAGCCTGCGATGCACTTGGCCAACTGCCCGAATCACTGGGGGAACTCTGCTCTCTCACCTCTCTTTCCTAAATCTATGTGCTACCTCACCTCCCTTGAACTGCTTGAGATCCGGCGCTGCCCGGGCATCAGATCTTTGCCAGAGTGGATTATAGGCCTCACAGCTCTGCAGACACTGGAGATCGATGATTGCCCTGATCTGGAGAGGCGCTGCGAGAGGAGGAAGGGGAAGGACTGGCATCTCATCTCCCACATCCCTCATCTGACGATTGGGTAAGAGGATGCCCGTTATGAC
Source organism: Coix lacryma-jobi var. lacryma-jobi (assembly GCA_009763385.1). Taxonomy (NCBI): domain Eukaryota; kingdom Viridiplantae; phylum Streptophyta; class Magnoliopsida; order Poales; family Poaceae; genus Coix; species Coix lacryma-jobi. The sequence goes on from CM019831.1 coordinate 124,391,963, forward strand.
TGAATCTGGTGAGTTCGTTAAACTCTGACAATTGGTTCCCTTTTACCTCTGTGCAGATTCACTGGCCAACCTAATTGCTCATCCATCTTAATTCATCATTGCATATGTTCAAGGTCTATATGCACATCAATTTTTGTGATACAGTTTGATTTGGGCTTGTGCATATGTGTGTGCACGCGCGCGCGCACACACACACTTATGGTTATCTAAATTCCAGTAGGATTTACTTGCATCGAGAGTTTTGAGGTAGTATCCTGTATATTTCTAAACACCATTGCTGTTACTTCTCAAGCCTGCATACCAACAGCGTCAACTGATTGCAGCAAGCAAAAAAGCACATTTCAAAATAGGTAATTCTCTAGTTTCACTCTGCCTCGCTTTTTCTAACATAACATAAAAAGGGTCCAAGCACCACCTAAAAAACATCAACACAGCAGATGCATGTGCGGTGTGACGTTAATTTGAACTCTGATTTCAGGTATGCCAGGCATATTTGTGTTGATTCATTTGATTTGGAGGTGTGCAGTATGATAGTTCAAGCTCATTGAGCTTTTGTAAAGTACATGGCTTGGTCACATCACTATGTGCGGTGTCTTCAAGATAGAGTGTCAGACTGTTTCTAATGATGCAAGGTACATGAACAGAGATAAATCCGAACTCCTAAAGTGCTGTGCAAATGCTTTGCAATGTTTTGTTGGAAAATTTCTGCTGTTATTAATATGCTTCAGTTCATCAGTTGCGAACTACTAGTTGCTATACTATGTTATTTTGCATGCCGTGAAGCTTTTTTTTTAATGTAACCTGAAGCTACTTAATGAAAAGGAATTTTAATCAGTTATCGTGTTCAGGAAAAGATTATTATGCAGTTTGAATCTGTATGTACCATGAGCAGTTACAATTGTTTTGCTTTAGTAATTGCACTGCTGTGGATGCTGATGTAAAACAAAAGAAGGAAAATAAATGTGAATAATTTGAGTATATGGTCTAATTTTAAATAATTGCATACTAGTTCAGTTGTAGTATCTTTCAGAATTTCTAATTTGTTCTTGTGGAGACAAGTCAACAGATTTATATGTAAAAGTGAGCAACCCAAAAGCTATATGTAAAAGTGAGCATCACAGGCTCTGTTTAAGTGTTTTTCCACAAGTGTTGGTTGAATATCTTCAGGTTTGGGAGTTGGTGGACTGTACTGTCTTACAACAAGATGAACAAGACCAATTTAAACGGAAATTGACCTCATCAGGTTCATACAGCAGCAAGTCCGCTTATTCAGCCTTCTTCGTCGGAACAATCAAGTTCAGCCCCTGGAAAAGAATTTGGAAGAGTTGGCCCCCCTGCGTTGCAAATTTTTTATTTGGTTGGTGATGCATAACCGGTGTTGGACGGCCGACCGCTTAGCGAAACGGGGTCTGCCTCACCCGGAGGTCTGCCCCTTATGTGATCAGGCTGAGGAAACAATCAGTCACCTGTTGGTTGGTTGTGTGTTTGCTCGCCAAGTCTGGGCTTCGATTTTTCATCTCTTGGGCATAATACATTTGACACCTGATCGTTCTGTTGGTCGTTTCTCTGGTTGGAACAGCCACGCAGGACCTGTTACTCACGGGTTAGGTTTCCTGGAGCGTTTGGCCTCCCCTTCGCCTTCATCCCGGCCCATTTCTGCTCCTGTCTCCTTCTTCTTGGGTGACACCGATACATTGGTGACACCCAGCTGTGATGCACACTGCATAGCACAACAGGCGACATGCACTACCGGAATTTGTGGCTTTGCCGTGTGCCAAGATCTTTGCCGAGAGCAAAACGTCGGGCACTTGGCAAAGTGACCCTTTGTCGAGTGCCCCATCCCAGGCTCTCGGCAAAGAACTACACACGGCCTACAACCCCTTTGTCGAGAGCCACGGAGGAGGGACACTCGGCAAAGACTAAACACTTGGCGTAATTTATCTTTGCCGAGTGCCAGAGGAGGAGGACGCTCGGCAAAGCTAGGGAACTCGGCAAAGAGTCGACACCGTGAACCAGACCCAGCGGCGTCAGCTCTTTGCCGAGTGTCGCCTTCTCCTGGCTCTCGGCAATTTTTTTTCTTTTTTGTCCTCTAAACTTTATCTTCTCTACACATACAACATGTGGTACTCCATGTTAAACTTTGGTGTATTTTTGTAATTGTTTGATATATTTAATTAATTAATTACATTTCAAGTAATTGTTTTAATCGATTAAAATTTGAACTACGAGTGATTTAAACACTAGAAATAAATGTGTAAAAAAATGATATTCATGTTACTTAGTCATTTTTTAGGCTAAATAACATCTTGTTTAGGAATTTTCACACATCTTGTTTACGAAACACGACCACGAACGTGTTGCCGAAGGATTTAAAAATTCTATAAAAAGGAAACAAACTCAGAAAATCGTGAGATTTGTCAAGAAGTCATGATACTATATGTGGAGGCTGTGGTAAAAAATTGAAAATGTTTCGCACAAGTTGTCACGTACGATGCTTACAAACCGAAACATTTCCGGAGAAGTTTCAAGGAGTTGAGAAATATCTAGTAAGATTTTAGGACAAAGTGACGGTCTAATTAGGTTTTGACTTCTAAATTTTTTCTATAGTCAATAGACAACATAAGTTGTTGAAAGGATCAAGATGCCCAAGAGGGGTGGTGAATTGGGCTAATCTAAAATTTCTCGCAAGAATTAAAGCCTACACTAGCCCAACATCACCCCTTTGTGCCTAGAAGTGTGTTTTCTCTAATCTACCGCACAAAAGACTTACACCTAGTTCCAATCCTACTCTAGCATGACATTTCTACAAAAGTAAATTGCATAAATTGAAATGCTAAAAGTAAATGCGTAAGTAAGGAGAGGAGAGAAACGTCGCGATGTTTTCCCGAGGTATCGAGGTGTCGGCACACACCCTAGTCCTCGTTGGAGCACCCGCGCAAGGGTATCGCTCCCCCTTGATCCGCGCAAGGATCATGTGGCAGAACCGCCCAATTTAACTTAATCCTAAGTACACTCGTCAGCCATTTGATACTAAGTGCACTTAAGACCAAGTCAAATCCGGTAGTCTGTCAAGTACACCCAACGGGAGAACTCGAAAATCCACATTTCACCCAGAATCTCAATCGAGGACCAAGCATCCAAACTCGAAAACATTTCTCTTATTACAAGATTACATCATCAGAATTATTACAACAAATTAAAGTGCAACAAGAATTAAACATATTATTCGAGTAAACAGAAATTATACCTATGATCAAAGTTAATGCGGAAGTAAATAATTATATAATAATTTTAGGAATTTATCATAAAGTCATGTTATAACCATTTGTAAATCTTTTCCTTTAAAAACAATCTTTTGATGAAGATTATAAATAAACACAACGGTCACAACGATAAAGGATTCCTCTCTGAGCCCACCAGGAGGTATCCACACACAAGAGTTAGCACCAATCTCCACCTGCTACCTGCAACAAGGGGAATAAAACCCTGAGTACTCAATTGTACTCTGCAAGACTTACCCGACAGGAGGAAATAAAAGACTCCAAGAATATGCAAGGCTTATTTGGCTTGCTGGTTGTTTTTGCAGGAAGCATTACTAATAGTATATCCTACTTTCAAGTTTTAGCAGTCATATTAAGTTCATTAACTAACCAGTCTAGGTAAGCACCTGTTCTATGATCAAGCAAGTGGTAAGCAATCAATCTCATTTTATTCCTTCCTCAAGTTCCAGTTCTTACTACGGTGCTAGACCATAGCCAAGTCGTACCGTCATCCAACGGCGATTCGCGAATCAATGTATCCCAGCTGGGTACCCCAAAACACACGCCTCATCTGCACCAAGGTACAAACAAGACCAACCCGCCAACCTCCTGCCAAGGGGTCCAGGTCCCCGTCCAACTGGGACTCCAAGCCCCCAACTCATCAGCCCGGCTATGAGTGGTGCAAGGACCTCCACCTATCTCTGAATCTAAACAGTCGGTCCAGAACGAGCCGGAAACCAAGGCAAGAGATTAGCAAGTCTTCCCGCTCCCATAAGCAAGTATGTGCTCAAGGTAAGAAGTCTGTGACAAGGCTACCATCCACAGCAACGGACGGTTCCTAAGCGACACAGGCAGGAAAACAGTGTAACCAAAGCTAAGCCCGTGGCTGCGGGACATAACTCGTCACACCCACCAGAAACCAACCACATCTCTGCCCGGTCTCAATTTCTTTCCACCATCATCATGTGAGTAAGGTTACCTATTTGTGAGCAACGATAGGTCGCTCACGCTACTGATCATCCTAAGCATGGCAGGTACATCATCCTGTACTAATAGGACTCATAGGGATATATATATGCATGTGGGTTTTCAGTAAACTCCTGAAACGTAAATGCACAATATATATATATATATTATAATAAGTATTAAAAATAAGGGTTATGCACCAGGGCTTGCCTGGGTAAAATATTTTAGGAAGTTAGTAGTCGGCAGTCTTAGGAGCTCCTCAAGTACAAAGATCGCCTTTTGGTACTCCTCGATCACCTTCTCCAACTCCTTGTTCCCGGACATCGTAATTTCCACCAATTCGTTACCTACACGCATGCGATGATGATGCAAACTTAACACAATGCTCCTAAATTCAAGCAACGACACACAAAGGCTAACCCCTAACTTATCCTACTAACTGAAGTTCAAAACTTAATGACTAATCTCAACAGTAAGGTTGCAAATTAGTCAAGCAAGTTTTTAACTTAACCAACATATTGACTTTCTTATTTTCCTTTATTATTATTATTATTATTATTATTATTAAGAGCTAACTAGTTATCCTATCAAACAGATTACATTTAAGCTACAAAAATTACAGTAAGCATCTAATAAAACAGTGAGTCTACCATTTTAGGACATTCACAGGAATTGATATGACTCTGCGAAAAGGAAAACACAAGCTAGCCCTAATACCCAGCTAACGCTCGCACGAGGCGGCGAGCTGATCCGACAAGCTCTAGAATCTATTAACATAAAGGGCTAGCGTAGGAGCATCAGTAGCTTACCACGAACTGGCCGAGCAAGCGATTGGACGGAAGGAAGGCTGGGGAAGGCTGGCTACCGACGATCAAAAACATGGCGATGCCCCTACGGTGGACACGCCCGCGTCCATGGCTTGACAGAGCAAGCAAACAAGCTAGGTGGATTAAGGCTCAGTTGCTTGGCAAGGAGTGTGTGGTTTGATGTCGACTGAGGTAGGCTTTAAAGGCCAAGACCGCAGCAGCAGAGGCAAGGTTGCATGCAAGAGTGTTGCATGTGTGCATGCGTGTTGCAAGTGTGTGCATGCAAGTTTTGTCAGCTCTCTCCTTTCTATGCTTGTACGACTGAGCTAACATCAATTAAATGGATGCATGCATGCACTGCCAACTCCTCCTCTCTCTACTTGTACCACTAAGCCATCATTAATTAAATAAATGCATGCAACTAAACCAACATCAATTAATAAAATGAATGCATGCAACTAAACCAATCATTAATTAAATGAATGCATGCATGCACTGCCAACATCGAATGAATGCATGCATGTACTATCAATATCATGCACAAGGAAATGCATGCATGCACTACCAACAATTGAATGCACTGCCAATAATTGAATGAATGCATGCATTTAGTAAATGGATTACCAATAATTAAATGAATGCATGCAATTAGTAAATGGATTACCAATAATTAAATGAATGCATGCAATTAGTAAATAGATTACCAATAATTAAATGAATACATGCAACTAAACCAACATTAATTAAATGAATGCATACATGCACTGTCAACATCGAATGAATGCATGGTTGTACTATTAATATCATGCACAAGTAAATGCATGCATGCACTACCAACAATTGAATGCACTGCCAATAATTGAATGAATGCATGCATTTAGTAAATGGATTACCAATAATTAAATGAATGCATGCAATTAGTAAATAGATTACCAATAATTAAATAGATGCATGCAATTAGTAAATAGATTACCAATAATTAAATGAATACATGTAACTAAACTAACATTAATTAAATGAATACATGCATGCACTGTCAACATCGAATAAATGCATGCATGTACTATCAATATCATGCACAAGTAAATGCATGCATGCACTACCAACAATTGAATGCACTGTCAATAATTGAATGAATGCATGCATTTAGTAAATGGATTACCAATAATTAAATGAATACATGTAATTAGTAAATGGATTACCAATAATTAAATGAATGCATACAATTAGTAAATAGATTACCAATAATTAAATGAATGCATGCAACTAAACCAACATTAATTAAATGAATGTATGCATGCACTGTCAACATCGAATGAATGCATGCATGTACTATTAATATCATGCACAAGTAAATGCATGCATGCACTACCAATAATTGAATGCACTGCCAATAATTGAATGAATGCATGCATTTAGTAAATGGATTACCAATAATTAAATGAATACATGCAATTAGTAAATGGATTACCAATAATTAAATGAATGCATGCAATTAGTAAATATACTGCCAATAATTGACTGAATGCATGCATGCACTATCAGTACCAATAATTGAATACATGCATGCACGTGTTGCTAATATCAAATGAATGCATGCATGTTCTGCCAATAATTGACTGAATGCATGCATGCATGTTCTGCCAAAATCAAATGAATGCATGCATGAAGCCAACAAGTAATTACATGCATGTACTGCCAACACCAAATAATTGAAGGCATGCATGCACGTGTTGCTAATATCAAATGAATGCATGCATGAAGCCAACAAGTAATTACATGCATGTACTGTCAGCTTCCTATCCTCTCCTTTCTCATACGCTCACAAACATGCAGGGCACCAGACACCAAGCAACAAAGGCAGTAGGAGAGTGTAGCAGTGCTCAAGGTGTTGCGTGTGTGAGTATGTGGCTTACGTGTGTCTTCTGTTCTAATTACCCCTTTTGTCTCAAAAGTTACATAACCCCAAAAATTAATTTCTTTTAACAAAAACTTTACAAGCCTAGTTCTTAATAAGAAACAAGCACTCAAACCAATAATCGCTAAATTTTTCTTAAACATTTTTAACAGCTCAAAAAAAATCCGACAGCTACGTTGTTCTAAAAATTCATTTTTGTTTCACTCGATTTTTGAGTTCTTTCTCTTGCTAACTAAGCTATCAGCCATAAATAACAAGTTGAAACTACGTGATTAGAGCTAAAAGTCGTTTGTAACACCAGGGTTGTTACAGATCAAGTGCTCACTACGAGCTGATTCTTCGCCACTCTGGCCCGGTGAATCGCTCACAACAGGTCACAACTTGAGTTGGGTCATCCACAAGCTCTCCGGATGATCACCAAGCTCCCAATCACCACAAAGCCGTCTAGGTGATGCCGATCACCCAGAGTAACAAGTAAGAACTCTCACTTGACCAACGCAAGACTAATGAGATGGGTGGATGCACACTTGCTACTCTTTTTTACTAATGAGGTGTTTGATCACTCGATTATCAAATCTCTCAACCTCACTAGGTCTCTTGCACTCACAAGAGTTGTGTTTATTGTTGAAATCAGCAAGAGATGTTGCATGAATGAGATGAAGGCCTATTTATACCCCCAACTCAAAACATGCGCGAAGGGGCATAGCCTGCCAGTTAAGTACTGACCGGACACGTCTGTCGGGGTGACCGGACGCGTCCGGTCAGTGCCTAACGTCTAGCTAACGCCACTTCTGACAACAGTACGAAGGACTGACCGGACTCTGACAGCGTTCGATCAACACTGATCGGATGCGTCCGATCAATTAAAACCCTCTCTGGAACCTCTCTGTTTGTGACCGGACGTAGCCCTCAGGCGCGTCCGATCACTCTGGCTGGAGCGTTCGGTCACGCGTAGGTGAACCAGACGCGTCCGATCTAGCCCCTGTAGCAGCGTCCGGTCGCAACCAAACCCTAGCTACAGGTACTCGTATTGACCGGACGCACTGACCCAGCGTTCGATCAAGTACCACTCAGCGTCCGGTCGCTCAAATGAAGCCCTATTCATTTCCGAATCGCAACACTTGCTGAACGGACTTTCTTCCATATGATCTTTGGGAACTTTCTAGGCTACCTAGGGCTATGGTTAACAAGTGTGCATCACACCTAACTCAATAGTCTTACCTAGGTCAAGCTACCCATTCATACTCCCCTTAATAGTACGACCAAAGGAAAAACAAAGTCCTATACTACTCTAAGTGTCTCTCCAACACTAATCGACACTTAGAACTAGCCTATCTCCAACCTTGTCGTCCATCCTTTGAAAACCGAATTGATTTCAATCACTAGGGGGCATGAATACCATATTGCCCAAACGATCTTCATTATTGCAACCTAACTCAATTGTTTCTGCAAAACACATGTTAGTCACAATAATCTTACGTTGTCATTAATCACCGAAACCCACTAGGGGCCTAGATGCTTTCAATCTCCCCCTTTTGGTGATTGATGACAATAATCTCAAGTATGTTTGAAAGAGAGGTGAGGTTTTCAACCGCTTGGTTTATATAAGCATGTGACAATAAGAGAAAAGGGGTTAGACATGCTTATACAAACCAAGCCAACATAAGTACTCAAAAGATATGAATGAAAAGCAAGTACTTAAGTAAAGCTCATTTATCGGAGAATAAGCGTGGAAGCAAAGTAAATGAGCATGAACAAGTGACATGATATATATATGGAAATCAACAAAGCATGTCACAAGCAAAAGTAAGTCACCACACATATAATACAAGTGCATAAGTAAACATGAGTGCATGAACATGAAAAGACATAACAAAAGAACCGAAACCCTCTCACACGCTCCCCCTGAGTCTAACATACTCTCCCTCTCCCCCTTTGGCATCAAGGACCAAAACTACGGGTTAGAAGGCGGGATTGGAGCAGACGAGACGGGCGTCGAGACACACAGAAGAGCCTCAAACTGAGCGAGCAAGGCATCCTCATCGAAAGAAGAACTCTGAGCGCTCTAACCCTCTGTAGCTGGTAGTGAAGATGAAGCAGTCTGGGTCGGCTCAGCAGTCTCTGGAGCTGGGTCTGCTTGCTGTGGCTTTGGAGGAGGTGTCTGGCCCTGAAGCTGAGAAGCTAACTCTGGAGGAGGGTCCACAGACTCAGTCTCGGCCACTGAGGTAGTCAACATGCCTCTGGAGCTAACAAAGCTGGAAGAGTTTGGCTCTGAGTGACTGGAGGCTCTGAAGAAGCTACTGACGATGGGAGAGTCTCTGTCGTCCCGGTAGCTGGAGCTGGAGCTGTAGTAACAGGCAACTGAAACTGTGGCAGTGTGGGATGGCCTGTGATCTCACAGAAGGTCGCCTCCAAGCTCCTAGGGGTTACCAGTATAGACTCTGTCAGAGTCGGAGTAAAACCTGTGTGAAGTGGTGTGAACCCCTATAGCTGCCCTGACATCGAAGTGGTGAACCACTAAGACACCTGAGGAAAGGGCGAGACCATCGACTGAGGTACAGACGTGAAGAACGTATACGACGGCCCAAGCTACGGCTGTTGTGGCTGCTGTAGCTGCATCATCCTCTCCATGAAAGCTAAAGCCTGCTTCTGAAGCTCAATCATCTGCCTCTGGAGAGCGTCCTGACGCTCCTGTGCCTGAGCTGTGGCTACTGCCTGAGCCTCTGTGAGTTTGTGCTGCTCCTCAGCCTGTCGATGCTGCTCCTCACGAATACCCTCAAGAATAGACACAAGTGTGGGGTCCTGGGTAGGAACAGTCGTAGAGCCACCCACCTTTGAGTTGTGTGCACAAGGAGGCATCCTCGGCGGGAGCTCGTAGTTGAAAGGATCAAGATGCCCAAGAAGGGGGGGGTGAATTGGGCTTCTCTAAAACTTCTTTCGATAATAAAACTTATCAAGCCCTAATTAACCCCCTAGTGCCTAGAAGTGTGTTTGACAAGAATCAATTGCACAAAAGACTGTCGCTAAACCATTTCTACTCTAGCATGGCAATTCCACTTATGAAAGAACAACAAGTAAATGCGGAATTGAATTGCTCAAAGGTAAATGCGTAGAGAAGAGAGTAGAGATGACACGACGATCTTTTTGCCGAGGTATCGAGGTGTCGGCACACCCCCCTAGTCCTCGTTGGAGCACCCGCGCAAGGGTATCGCTCCCCCTTGATCCGCGCAAGGATCAAGTGCTCACTACGAGCTGATTCTTCGCCACTCCGGCCTGGTGAATCGCTCGCTACCGGTCACAACTTGGCTTGGGTCATCCACAAAGCCTCCGGATGATCACCAAGCTCTCCGATCGCCACCAAGCCGTCTAGGTGATGCCGATCACCAAGAGTAACAAGCTAGAACTCTCACTTGACCAAGACTAGGCCAAAGAGATGGATGGATGCACACTTGCTACTCAATTCTCACTAGGAGGTGTCTTAATTCTCACAATTAGCAATCACTTAACCTCACTAGGGCTCTTGCACTCACTCACACTCACAAGGTGTTTCTCAGCTGATGGAAGTGGCAAGAACGCCCAAAAGGATGGAGGGAAGAAAGTATATATACTCCCCCAACCGGTCATCCAAAAACAGGACAAAACTGGGTTTCTGCGGGGTCATCGGACGCTCCGATGCCTAGCATCAGACGCGCCGATGACCTCGGCCAACGGTCGACTGTACCAGTTTGTCAGACATGTTTATGGAGCATCGGACGCTCGGGAGCGTCCGATGCCCCTGCATCAGACGCGTCCGATGCAGAAAAGACCTCTCTGGAACCTCTCTGCATGGCCATCGGACGCTGGCCCTCAGCGTCCGATGCACTGCACAGTTCACTCCCAAGTGAACAGTGACACCGAACGATCCGATGTGGCACCATCGGAGCATCCGATGGTCATCGGAGCATCCGATGGTCACTCAACGCGCTTCCGATGCCCATACCAAGGGCAAGATCAACTCGGATCGCGACGTGGTCTTAACGACTTTTGTTCCTCTCGACATAAGGCATCTCTCTGAGCTACCTAGGGCTATTAAATAACAAGTGTGCACCACACCTACCTCAATAGACTCATCTAGGTCAAGCTACTGATTCACACCCCTCTTTATAGTACGGCCAAAGGAAAAACAAAGACCTAAGACTACCTAAGTATCCTCCAACACCATGCGACACTTAGCCTAGCCTACCACCGTCTTCGTCGTCCGTCCTTTGAAAACCGAAACGATTTCCATCGCCAAGGGACATGAACTCCATATGCCCGTATCGTCGCCATTACCGTGACCTAACTCATCCCTGTTTCTGCAAAACACACGTTAGTCACAGTAATCTTGTGTTTCATCCAATCACCGAAACCCATTAGGGGCCAAGATGCGTTCAGTAGTCATCGTCAGAGCTGTCAGAAGGAAGGTCATCGAGAGCAGGGTCATCTGGCTCTGCCTCTAAGTCTATAAGCTCTGCCTCTGCCAGCTGTCGAACGGCCTCGTCCTGCTCTGCCTTTGACTCACGGACAACGGGCCTCTGACGTGGCTGCCTCTGATGAGTGTCGGGACTGACTCCCACAACCTAGTGCATATCATAAACAAGAAACTTTGTGGGAGACTCTGAGAGAGGTACAATCAGATTTAGAATCAGCTTCCTCAGAAGAACACAGATCCAGTGAGCGTATGGAAGCTAACGGTGTCCCTTGAAGCCCTCAGCCAGTGTATCCTCCATCTCTGACACTATAAGATCCCAAATATCGAATGGTATCTGGGAGACAAGGTGGTGCACGAGCCAGAGCTGGATCCGAGTCAAACCCTCTCTGTAGCCTATCCGAGGAAGAACAGTACACCTCATGACCTCGTTCAGGAGACGGGCCGGTGTAGTAAGGTCACGTGAAAGCCGACTCGACCCCTCTCCGAACGGCGCTCGGAAGCAGGCACGAACTGTCTCTGTGGGCGGCACTATCCCTGCATGTGGACGCCGAGGAGGCTCTGTCGATCCGTAGCACAGAGAGTGGATGCAAGTGGGATATGCGGTAAGACCAAGAAACTCATGGGCTCTGGTACTGTATAGCCTGTAGTCGCGACCTCTGATAGCAAAGTGTATGAATCGATGATCTGGGTCAATCCACAGGGACGCATAGAACTGACGAACCCAATCCTCAACATAGCGACTAGTCCGTCCAAGAAGATCCACCAAACCGGGCAGGTATGAAAGCATGGGACGAATGGCCTCTCCTCCAGCTGCAACAATGTCGGACAGTGGGCAAACTCTATGTGGCCTGATAGCAACGCCACTGCCAACATAGGCTCTATAGAAATCCTCCTGGAGGACAGTGAAGAAACCCTCTGAAGCCTGGGGGTCACGCTGTGGAGGAAACCACTGCTCAAAAGGAATTAGCTGAAGCTCCTGTACTCTGCGTGCTGTGGCGGTCTACAGGTCCAAGTGGAAGGAGGACCCCGTGGTCTAGGAGGAGGATGACCACCCCGTCTCGGGCCCTCAGGTCTGGGAGACACCTAAGTACGAGCACGGGTGGACCTGCGAATGGGCTGCTCCTCTGTCTAACCCTCTGTATCTGTCTGTGTCTGAGTCTCTGCCTCAGCCTCAACCTTTGGAGCTGCCTGTGGATCCGCCTCTGGAACTAGCCCTGACTCAAACTGGAAGTCTGGAGGGAGGTCCTCGACTGGGTCGTCAAGAGAGTAACGATGACCGCGGAGAAGGAAGGTCCCGCCAGGCCCTAAGGTCTCGATCTGAGTGAGCGCACACTGCTGATCCTCTGAAAGCTGGTCCCGAATACGAAGACCACCTGTCTGACCACCTCTCTCGGCACGCTCGGCTGCTACTGCCACTGCCTCAGCCATCTGAGCATCGCGATCAACTCTCTTGCGCTTCTTCTTGGACACGAGCTTCTGCTTCCCCTTCCCCTTGTCACCTGAAGGGGGAGGAGGAGGGTCTGCACCAGGGCCTCCGCCGACGTTCTTGCAGCACGGCTTGGCTGCAAGAAACATAGAAACACTGCTCACTGAGAAGAATCAACTGCTGCAGGAGAGAACGACTGCCAACTATCAATATAAGCACCACTGCCTCTGCCCACTGACAAGAACCACTGCCAACTGTCAATCCAAGCCAAAAGAACAAGGAAAACCGACTGACAGAACTGACTGACACTTCAGAGGCTTGGCCTCAATCCATATCCACGAGCTTGGCCCCAGATTCAACTGCCCCTGTCAACTGCCGACTGCCAAACAGAATCCACTGACAGACATGGACCCGACTCGCTGCAATAGATATAGAAGGATATACGTAAGCATATATAATCTAGAGATGAGAGGATCCTAACAGAAGCAAAGCATTTTAGATAAGAAATGAACATGGGCTCGCTACCTTAGAAACGATGGAACCGACCAAGCAGGGGGAAGCACTGACACGTTCAGGCACCAACGAGTCTCGCCAGATGGATCTGTGCGAGAATCGAGATGAAAAAAGGGTCAAACAGGCACGAATGCCGATTGAGGCATAACGTCAAACACGTTGTGAGCAGGGTAATCAAAGGGACAAGGGTAGGCTCGCTGGAGGCTGAAAAGGTCACGGAGGAGAGCTCGCTGGAGAAGATGACTACGCTGGTGAAGGGAGGACTGCTCCGGCGAGCTATAGCCGAGCTCCGGCGAGGAAGATGGAACACGGTGGTGGCGTTGCGAGCTAGTGTTCGTGAAAGCCAAAGTCGAGAGCAGTCCGGCGCGGACCAGGGTGGCGCAGGCGCGGTGGACGGCGGCGTGGGGCACGGCGGCCTGCGGTGAGGGGCTCGGGCGTGGCGGCGGAGCGAGTGGCTAGGTTTTCAGCGCACGGCGGACTCGGGCGGCGACGGAGCGAACACGAGGAAGAAGAAAGCAGACTGCGGTCGGGGCCCCACGTGTTAGCGAAGGAACTTATTGCGCAGTTTAAGTTGTGACCGGACGCACCGCTCGAATGACCGGATGCACACTCACCAGCGTCCGGTCACGAACAGAGAGCTCCAGAAACGCTCAGAGAGCGATCGGACGCGTCCTGTCACCATCGATCGGACGCAGCTAGCGTCCGATCCCTCCTGGACTTCGATCGGATGCTGCTTTCGGATGCGACGCTTGCACTGTTCATCAGCAGACTGGGTTAGCACTGACCGGATGCTCCCATAGGTGAGTCCGGTCACAATGCCCGGTCACTGAAAAACATCTGATTTTGCTCCTTTCTTCGCGTTGATTTCTTCCAACCAAGTTTCAACTCAAATAAGAAGCAAATAAATACCAGTTGGAACATGGTATGAGTGACCTCTCTCAAACTCTCAAATTTTCAAAATAATTTGCCATAGGCTAAGTATCTTTTTAAGAAAATAGGCGATAAAAGGGTGAGGAGACAACATGTGGCCACCAAGTAGGGGACATAACCATTAGGAGCTTCAAATGCTCTCCCCTATTGGTGGACAAACACAGCGGTTGCTCAAGCTTAACCGAAAAAGAACGACAAACAACACTCATGCATATGCAATGCATTACGGAAAAGTGAATCTAGGTTGCTTGCCAAGTTTGCTCATGGGTAAGCTTCTTCACTCGCTTTTTAGGGCGGTTATCTTAACCACGTCTGACAAGCTAGATGCATAGCAAAATTTAAACATGGTATATTATACAAATGCAATGCAATGCCAACACTTGTTCATCTTTTAACAAAGTTACTTAGATCAAGTACATTAAGCTCACTTTGCAACTTACAAAACCTACTCTCATCTAGGGGTTTTGTGAAGATATCCGCTAATTGATCTTCCATCCTCACTCCATCTAAAGATATGTCTTTCTTTGCTGCATGGTCTCTAAGGAAGTGATGACGGATATCGATATGTTTTGTGCGTGAGTGTTGAACCGGGTTGTTAGCAAGCTTAACCGCGCTCTCATTGTCACACAACAAAGGTACCTTCTCTAGCACTACTCCATAGTCTAGAAGGGTTTGTTTCATATAAAGTATTTGTGCACAACAAGCTCCCGCAGCTATGTATTCCGCCTCAGCAGTAGACAAGGCCACATTATTTTGTTTCTTCGAGGTCCAAGACACTAGTGATCTCCCAAGCAAATGACACCCTCCAGATGTGTTTTTTCCATCTATTTTGCAACCCGCGTAATCCGAATCGGAATACCCAACGAGTTGGAAGTTAGCTCCTTTGGGATACCAAAGACCAATGCTTGGGGTGTGCTTTAGGTACCTAAGGATTCTCTTTACGGCTACAAGATGTGATTCCTTAGGATCGGCTTGAAATCTAGCACACATGCACACACTAAACATGATGTCGGGCCTAGATGCGGTCAAATATAACAAGCTACCAATCATGGAACGGTAGAGAGTTTGATCAACTGAGTTACCTCCCTCATCTAGGTCGAGATGTCCATTAGTAGCCATGGGGGTCTTGATAGGCTTGCAATCATTCATGTTGAAGCACTTGAGGAGGTCTTTAGTGTACTTCTCTTGAGAGATGAAAGTGCCCTCCTTCAATTGCTTCACTTGACAGCCAAGAAAGAATGTGAGTTCCCCAATCATGGACATTTCAAACTCCTTCGACATCAAGCCACCAAATTCCTTGTAATATTCTTCATTTGTTGAGCCGAAGATGATATCATCAACATAGACTTGGCAAATGAAGATTTCTCCATCAAGCTTCTTGGTGAATAGTATGGTGTCGACCTTCCCAATGGTGAAGCTCTTCTCAATGAGGAAATCCCGAAGGCGCTCATACCATGCTCTTGGGGCTTGCTTGAGCCCATATAGCGCCTTGGACAACCTATAAACATGATTAGGATATCTAGGGTCTTCAAACCAGGGAGGTTGATCAACATAGACTAGTTCATTTATGAAGCCATTTAAAAATGCACTTTTCACATCCATTTGATATAATTTCATTTCATGATGTGATGCATATGCAAGGAGGATACTAATGACTTCAAGTCTTGCAACCGGTGCAAAGGTCTCTCCAAAATCCAAACCTTCAACTTGAGAGAACCCCTTTGCCACTAGCCTTGCCTTGTTTCTAACAACCACGCCTTGATCATCTTGCTTGTTTCTATACACCCATTTGGTTCCAATGACTCTTGCGCCTTTAGGTCGCTCTTCAAGGGTCCAAACTTCATTGCGGGTGAAGTTGTTCAATTCTTCATGCATAGCATTCACTCAATCCGGATCTTTGAGAGCTTCATCTACATTGGTAGGCTCAAAACAAGATACAAAAGAGTGATGTTCAATAAATGAAGCAAGATTTTGTGAGCGAGTCATTACACCCCTTGTTGGACTCCCTATGATGAGATCTTGAGGATGAACTTGAAGTAGAGGAGTTGTTCTTATTTCAACCACTTGAGGAGGAGGTTGTGGAGCATCAATATCTTGTGCTTGTACCACCATTTGATCATGAGAGACATGTGTATCTTCATTTGGCTCTCTCCTAACTTTGTCATCATCTTGTGGTACATTTGATGAAGATGACTTGTCAATGACACACACATCATCATCATCATCATCTTTAGGCTTGATTGCTCCAACCGGCATGTTCTTCATGGCCTCCCTCAATGGTTCATCACCTACATCATCAAGATTCTCATGTGCTCCTTGGGAGCCGTTAGATTCATCGAATTCCATATCATATGTTTCTTCTACCAAGGCGGTGGCATGGTTGAATACTCGATATGCTTTGGACTTCAATGAGTAACCAACAAGAAAACCAATATCACATCGGCGTTGGAACTTCCCTAGGTGTTGGCGCTTCTTGTAGATATAACATTTGCACCCAAACACTCTAAAGAAAGATATATCTGGCTTCTTGTTGTTGAGCAATTCATAAGGAGTCTTGCCAAGGAGACGATGGGGGAACAACCGATTTGATGCATAACAAGCCGTGTTGATTGCTTTCGCCCAAAATCTTTCCGGTGTAGAGTACTCATCCAACATAGTCTTTGCTAGGGTGATTAGTGTAACACCTCTGGTGTTTAATCTGTAATTAACCTGACATGTCATCATCATTAGTCATAATCATTCTTGTCATGTATTAATGTTTGTCTAGTGGTTGCTTGCCTTTACCTTTTCCTAAAAGGTATTTTGTGTGTAGTGATCCCTTTTTCTAAAAACCCTAAAAGCCCAAATCTTCCTATAAGGGCAAAATGGTAATTTCAACTCTGTGCCTAGTCTTGTGTATTTCTTGTTCAGTTTAGTGTCTTGAAGCTTTGTTGTGTTGTTCAAAACCCAAAATCAAAAACAGATTTCAAATCCCTTTGAAAAACCCTAAATTCCAAACCCTGGTTTTTACCCCTCTTTTAATAAGTTAAAAACTATTCAAAATTTGGACTTGGTCCAAAAAGCAAAGTTGTAGATCTTGTCAAGAGGAACAACTTTGGTTTTTACAGATTTTCAAGTTTCAATATAAAATTAAAAGTAATTTTGAATTTATTAAAATCCCAAAAGTGTCCCCTTTTCAAATTTCAAATGTGATTCAAAAACTTTTTGGATTTTGAAAATGTTCATATTTACAAAGTTGTAGATCTCCTTTTTCTGCACAACTTTGGTGTTTTGAGTTTTTGTTGCTCAGTTCAAATTTTGGAAGTAATATGCAAAATACAGAAATCAGTTCAAAGTCAAACCCTACCCTAGCTATTGTTCTTCTCCTACCTAGGGTCAGGAAGGGGCCCCGGCCATGGCCGCGCGCCGGCGCTGCGTGCGCCACGCGTCTGGCAGCCGCCCGCCTGCTCCCGACCCATCGCCCTCAACAGTGCATTCATGTCGCCCCCGCACGCGCAAAGCGCTGACCCCCCCGCCCGTCCCCCACAGCTCCCAGAATGCCGCCGCCGCGTGGACAACGCCGACGAGCTCACGCCCGGTCCCGGAGCAGACTTCCGTCTTTTCTTCATCATGGATTCGCAAGCACGCGACGCAGCCGAGCTTATCCGACCGCGCACAGCTCTTATCCGCCCCCGAGCGCGGCTATAAAAGGACCGCCGGCCGGCTGGAGCTCCACTCCCCTCCGCCACCGTGGCCAGGCCAGTCCAGAGCTTCCGCCGCTCAACCACCTAGCCCAGCAGCTCCGCCTTGAGCTCTCGAGTTTTTCCAGCCTTCCAATTTCACCGCTACCGGCTCCCACCGCCGAGTGCAAGTCCGTCTTCCTCAGCGCCGGTGAGAAGCCGTCTGACTCGGGTCGACGGAATTCGCCGCCGTCGCTCCACCTCTCCTCCCTCTGACCTCTGATCTTCCTTCCTTGCCTTCTTGCGTTCCTAACCGGCTACTGGTGGTCGTGCCTGGTGTACAGGATCGCCGGATCGCCGGCACGCCGCTCGCCGCCGAGAGAGCTCCGCCGAAACACCGCCACGTCGAGCTCCCTCCTTCGACCCTTGTTCCGTCCCGCCGAGCCCTGCCTCCGACCCGTGGTAAGCACTCGAAGCCCTCGGTCTCTGCTTCCACTCCGCTTCGCCCGAGCCAGGCCTCGAGCAAGCACTCGCTCGAGCCAGGCCTCGAGCAGACACGTACCCTCGCCACTTCGCCGAGCCCAGCCTCGGAGCAGACTCACACACCCTCACCGCTTCGCCCGAGCCTAGCCTCGAGCGGACTCACGCACCCTCAGCTTCGCCGAGCCTAGCCTCGAGCAAGCATGCACCCTCCGCTTCGCCCGAGCCTCCCGGCCAGGTCTCGGACGAAACGAACGTTTTCCGTCTCGCCCGGCCCGGCCAGGCCTCGGACGAAACGATCGTTTTCCGTCTCGCCCGAGCCTCCCGGCCAGTCCTCGGACGGCCGATTGTTTCCGCTTCGCTCGAGCCCTGCGAGGGAGGAGCACAGTGCTCTTTTCCTTTTTGGAAGTTGTGAATAGTGTTTCTTTTTCATCTTTTTGTGTGATTTTCTGTGTTGCTCCAAAAATTCTGAAAATTTGATGGTAGACTCTTTATACCATGTAGTATTTTAGAAAAATATGAAACTTGGACTTTCTGCAAAAATTTGAAAATGAAAAATCTCCCTTTTAATTAAGAAATGAATGGTTTTAGATTTTTAGAAAAACATGTGTAGCTCCAAAAATCATGAGATAAATTTTTATGTGCTAGTTATGTCATGCTTAGTCTCTGGTAGATTTTTGAGGCCTTTTGGAGTAACTTCATAAAATGACCTTTTTATATAATTAGGAAAAAAATAAAAGAATCAAGTAGAGTTCATGTTGTATGCCCTGTGTTGCATTGTTCATGCTAGCATACTCATGTGCATACATCATTGCATCTGTATAGTGACCGAAGGAGAAGGAGTCAAAGTCGAGGCCGCCGCCGACGAACCTGCTCCCGAAGTAACCCCGAGCTTCGACCTCTGCACCTCCAACCCTGAGCCAGCTGTCTTTGCTCTTCAAGGCAAGCCCCGGTGCATTTAACCCCTTTCCTTGAATTTATAAAATGATTTCCTTAAATGCTTTTGAGTTAAATTATTGCATTAGGTTTATAGGAGTTGTGTGCTATCCTAATTGATGCACTATCCACCTTGACCACTGATACACCCGATACCTGCTTTTCAAAAGTATTTGAAAAATGCTTAGCAATGCTTATTGAATTAGACTTTGCAATAAAATGCCAATTTCAAAAGTGTGATCACTGAAAGAATCCTTACGAGAATTTGGCTTTACTTCCCGTTCGATGACTGCTTGCCTGGCTAGCATGTGGTCATTGTCGAGAAGAGGTTGTCTGTGCGTACGGTGCCGTCATGTTGTAGTCCGGGACTCAACAGTTGACACCGACCGGGACAGGGTTGAAAAACCGACAGGACCTGTACTCTTGGGTTAGAGTCCCGAGGTGCTTGTTGCTGACGGAAAAACTTTAGGGACCATCCGTATGGGGGCCTGCTGGTCAAGACTTGTAACTATTCACATACTTCGGAAAGCTCTGGCTCCGAGGAATCCTTTATTGGACCGACAACCGCGCACTGGGAGTGGAGAGATGGCGGAAGTAGCATGTACCCACGTGGTCGTCGTACCTGGATAGGAGTGGTGTACTGTACTTCCGGGTGGCGTAGGACCGGGCCCAATCTTGGAGGAATCGTGGTAGACGAGTTGGCATATGCAAGCTTGGGTGCTACATATGCAGTGTGGATAGGGATCCTCAGCTGAGTATTATTTATCCGGATTAACGTTGCTCCTCGGTTATGGAGACTTGGTCACTGACTGTCAACGGAGAGTGGTTCTCAACTAGGAATGTTTTGAAATGTAAAATGAATCAAGAACGATGAAGAATTGAGGAATACTGAATCTTTCCAAAATAAAATAAGGTTTACAAAATGCTTTTCTGCAAAATACCTGATCTTGCTTAAGCCTTACCTTGACTACCCTAAGCCTCTCATTTCTGAGTCTTCTCCCTTTTCTTTAGTCGGGTAAGTCTTGTTGAGTACCCCAGTACTCAGGGTTTGTTACCCATGCTGCAGGTATGACTGAGACCCTGATGTGTCTTGCGCCCTGCTGCATGACCATCGTCCAGGAAGAGGCCGATGAGGCCGAAGAATAGTTGTGCACCCTCGGGCTGGGTGATTATCAGTATCTTTATTTTGTTGTACTCCGCTACGTTGCCTTTGTCTATTTCTATTATCAGAACTTGGTTTGTAATAACTGCACCTTAATTTCTATTTGGAACCCTGCTTTGTAAAACTAATGTTATTTAAGTCTTCCGCTCTTTATTCCGATGTTATTTGTAAAAGTATGCAATGCTGTAACCGAATTGTGAGATGATCCTGCGGACATTGGGCACTGATGTAGCCCGGTGGCGAACAGGTCTTAATCACATGGAACATGGGTTCGGCTGTCAGAGGTTGACAGGGACACGTGGGCCATGAGATTAGGGTCGTTCCGTCACAATTAGAGTACAGTTCTTTCTCTCAACTACCCCATTTTGTTGTGGTGTATAAGTTGCGGAAACTTCATGTTTGATCCCAACTTCATCACAATAAACCTCAACATTGGTGTTGTCAAACTCCTTTCTATTGTCACTCTGGATTTTCTTGATCTTCACTTCAAATTCATTTTGGGCTCTCTTGGCAAACTTTTTGAAGGAAGCGGCCACTTTAGACTTGTCATGGAGGAAGAACACCCAAGTGTACCTTGAATAATCATCAACAATAACCAAGCAATAGAGATTTCCCCCCAAACTAGCATATGTTGTTGGTCCAAAGAGATCCATATGAAGAAGCTCCAACTCTCTTGATGTTGATACAAATACCTTGGTTGGATGTGTATTTGCCACTTGCTTTCCGGCTTGACATGCACCACATGGTTTATCTTTTTCAAACTTCACATCCTTCAAGCCCCTACCAAGTCCTTCAATAGCTTGTTGAGAGTGTTCATGCCAACATGTGCTAGTCTTCTATGCCATAACCAACCAAGTGATGTCTTCGTGAACAAGCATGTCTTCAAGTTGGCATCTTCCGAGGAGAAGTCCACTAAGTATAGGTTGTTGTATCTAAACCCTTGAAAGATCACTTGAGAATCATCCCTCTTTGACACAACCACTTCCTTATCGGTGAACAAACATTGAAAGCCAAGATCATAAAGTTGTCCCACGGATAGCAAGTTGAAGCTTAGAGAAGCAACTAGAAGCACATTTGATATTGAATGATCATTGGAGATTGCAACTTTACCCAACCCTTGCACATTGCCCTTTGAATTGTCACCAAATGTTATTCTTTCTTAGTCATTGACATTTTCTTCTAGTGAGGTGAACATCCGGGGATCACCGGTCATATGTTGAGTGCAACCACTATCAATCACCCAATGAGATCCGCCGGTCTTGTAGTTCACCTACACACAAGAGATCAAGCTTGAGCTTTAGGGACCCATACTTGTTGAGGGCCCTTAACCTTCTCTACTAAAGACTTTGCCACCCAAATTTGCCTAGGCCTATTCTTGTTAGGTGGTCCCATGAACATAACTTTGACCGTTCCACTTGAATCTTTCCTAAGCATGTAATGAGCATTGAAGGCAAAGGGTCTAGCATGCTTGGGCAAGGGTGTGGGTGGTGGAGCTTCACACTCATGAGCGAAGTGTCCTTCTCTTCCACACTCAATGCATCTTCTTGGCTTGGGCTTTGGCTTGTGTTGAGTGCGGGTCTTGTGTTGCTTGATCTTCTCTTCCAAGAACCCAATACCACTTCTATCAGTCTTCATGACGGTGTTCATGAGAGGCTCACTTTGGAGATATTGACCTTTTGTAAACTTATTCAACCCGGTGGCTAGGTGCTCTTTCTCTTTCTTGAGCTTATCATTCTCTTGTTGGAGAGCCAAACTAGATGGTGTCAACTTGTAGTCTCTCTCCATCTTAAGCCTCTTGTTCTCTTCTTTTAGCATGTCAAGTTCAAGTGTCATGCTATAGCTTTCATCTTGGGTTTCTATGACAATTGACTTGTTGGTTGATAGCTTCTCTAGATCACTCTTGAGCTTTGCATTCTCATTCTTGACCTTGAGATAATCATCATAGCATTCCGCCACAACCACTTGCTTGCCTTTGCCACTAGATCCTTGCTCAATGCTCTCACTAACCAAGTCACCACATGATGTTGCTATGTCACACTTAACAACAAGGTTAGAAGCTTCATGCAGCTCATTTGATAATAAGTCATAAGCAATAACTAGAGCATCATGATCTACTTTGAGAGTAGTGAATTGTTCCTTGAGCAAATTGTATCTAGTGTTGAGCTCATCATGCATCCTATCAAGTTTATCATTTTTATCTTTAAGCTCTTTGTTAGAACATTTGAGCTCCTTGATAGTGGATGAAACATTTGAACATTCATTTCTAAGCTCATCACTAACTCTAGTGACATTGTCATACTTAGCAAGAAGAGATTCATTTTCAAGCTTAAGTTTTTCATTTTTAGCTCTAGTCTTTCTTATGATTTTAGTGTAATCATTTAGCAAAGCAACAAGTTCATCATAAGAAGGTGATTCGAACTCTCCATCACTATCATCATCACTAGAGTCATCATCACTTTGTACCTTCCGATCACCTTTGGCCATAAGGCATAGGTGTGTAGAGGATGATGGCGGTGGTGGTGGTGGAGGTAGAGAAGTCCCAATCACTAGAGCGGCCACCTTCTCCTTCTCATCATCACTATCTTCATTTGATGATCCATTTGAAGACTCGATGTCAGTGAGCCAATCACCAACAATATATGCCTTGCCACCTTTCTTGTGGTGTTGCTTCTTCTTGCCATCCTTCTTCTTGTATGGCTTTTCTTTCTTCTTCTCATCTTCACTTGATGAGTCATACTTCTTGCCTTTGTTCTTGTTCTTGTAGCTTTCTTTCTTGGGCTTTGGGCATTGGTGAGCAAGATGACCAAGATCTCCATAATTATAGCAATCCATCTCAGAGATTGGTCTTCTCTTGGTGCTTGTGAAGAACTTCTTCTTCTTGGAATCAAAATTGATCCCATTCTTGTGGAGCTTCTTAAGCATCTTGGTTGTCCTCCTCACCATCAGAGCGATGTTGGAGTCATCTTGTTCATCATCACTTGAGCTCTGATGATGCACCTCAATTGCCTTGGCCTTGCCCTTCTTGTCATGGCTTGCCTTGAATGCCAAATCCTTCTTCTTGTCCGAAGAAGAGCCACCAAGTGGAGTGATATGCATATACATTTCATGGGCATTGATCTTTCCCAAGATTTGTGTTGGTGTAGCCGCGGAAAGATCACCTTGATGAAGCACCGTCACAATGTGCCCATATTTTGCAATTAGGAGGACACATAGAATCTTTCTCACCACGTCGAATGGAGACATTTGGGTGAGTCCAAGCCCATTCAATTCCTCTACAAGAACATTGAGATGTGAGTACATTTTATTAGCATTCTCACGAGCATGCATTTTGAAAGAATTGAGCTTTTGCATGACCAAATGATAGTGTTCCTCACGCTCACTCTTTGTTCCCTCATGGAGCGCACAAATGTCCATCCACAACTCATGAGCGTTTTTGTGGTTCCGGACACGGTTAAACACATCCTTGCAAATGCCTCTAAAGATGATATTTTTGGCCTTTGCATTCCACTTTTCATTTTCCTCCTCATTAGGAGTGAGATGAGTGGCGTCTCTTGGTTTGGGAAAACTGTGTATTGCAGCGCGGTGTGCATTCACATCAACCGCCTCTAGGTACGACTCCATACGGATTTTCCAGTATGGAAAGTCATCTCCCTCGAACATGGGAGGAGGTCCATCACCTCCGGACATCTTAACTCTAGGCGGTTAAGCCTAAATCGAGAGCACAAGGCTCCGATACCAATTGAAAGGATCAAGATGCCCAAGAGGGGGGAGGTGAATTGGGCTAATCTAAAATTTCTCGTAAGAATTAAAGCCTACACTAGCCCAACATCACCCCTTTGTGCCTAGAAGTGTGTTTTCCCTAATCTACCACACAAAAGACTTACACCTAGTTCCAATCCTACTCTAGCATGGTATTTCTACAATAGTAAATTGCATGAATTGAAATGCTCAAAGTAAATGCATAAGTAAGGAGAGGAGAGGAACGCCGCGATGTTTTCCTGAGGTATCGAGGTGTCGACACACCCCCTAGTCCTCGTTGGAGCACCCGCGCAAGGGTATCACTCCCCCTTGATCCACGCAAGGATCAAGTGCTCACTACGAGCTGATTCTTCACCACTCCGGCCCGATGAATCGCCCACAATCGGTCATAACTTGAGTTGGGTCATCCACAAGCTCTCTAGATGATCACCAAGCTACCAATTACCACCAAGCAGTCTAGGTGATGCCAATCACCAAGAGTAACAAGCAAGAACTCTCACTTGACCAACGCAAGGCTAATGAGATGGGTGGATGCACACTTGCTACTCTTTTTTCACTAATGAGGTGTTTGATCACTCGATTATCAAATCTCTCAACCTCACTAGGTCTCTTGCACTCACTTGCACTCACAAGAGTTATGTTTACTATTGAAATCAGCAAGAGATGCTGCATGAATGAGATGAAGGCCTATGTATACCCCCAACTCAAAACATGCCCAAAGGGGCATAGCCTGCCAGTTAAGTACTGACCGGACGTGTCCGGTCAGTGCCTAACAGCTAGCTGATGCCACTTCTAACAACAGTACGAAGGACTGACTGGACTCTGACAGCGTCCAATCAGCACTGACCGGATGCGTTCGGTCAATTAAAACCGTCTCTGGAACCTCTCTGTTTGTGACCGAACGCAGCCCTCAGGCGTGTCCGATCACTCTAGCGGGAGCGTCCAGTCACGCGCAGGCGAACCAGACGCGTCCGATCCAGCCCCTGTAGCAGCGTCCGGTCGCAACCAAACCCTAGCTACAGGTACTTGTACTGATCGGATGCACTGACCCAGCGTCCGGTCAAGTACCACTCAGCGTCCGGTCGCTCAAATGAAGCCCTATTCATTTCCGAATCGCAACACTTGCTGAACGGACTTTCTTCCATATGATCTTTGGGAACTTTCTAGGCTACCTAGGGCTATGGTTAACAAGTGTGCACCACACCTAACTCAATAGTCTTACCTAGGTCAAGCTACCCATTTATACTCCCCTTAATAGTATGGCCAAAGGAAAAACAAAGTCCTATACTACTCTAAGTGTCTCTCCAACACCAATCGACACTTAGAACTAGCCTATCTCCAACCTTGTTGTCCATCCTTTGAAAACCGAATTGATTTCCATCGCTAGGGGGCATGAATACCATATTGCCCAAATGATCATCATTATTGTAACCTAACTCAATTGTTTCTGCAAAACACACGTTAGTCACAATAATCTTACGTTGTCATTAATCACCGAAACCCACTAGGGGCCTAGATGCTTTCAGTTGCCACTTCCCATAATTTGGTATTTTTCTGTACCTGTTTGCTAATTTTAATTTTTTTAGAAAACTCTTTGCCGAGTGCCACCTTGAAAGCACTCGGCAAACAGCTCTTTACCGAGTGCCTTCTAGTTGGCGCTCGGCAACGATTCCTTTTTTCGCTGAGGGAGCTTTGCCGAGTGCCGACACTCGGCAAAGAAGTTTTTTTTTTTCAAAAACAGTTTTTAAAAACAATTTTTTTTAAAAAAAGACCTTTGCCAAGCGCCGAATCACGGCGCCACTCGGCAAAGAAAAATTCAAAAAAACAAACTTTTGCCTAGTGTCGGATCAAGGCGGCACTCAACAAAGAGAAAGAGTTTCAAAAAAATGCCCGGCCCACACGACCACACCACACACACGCACACACGCATGCGCACACACCCACGCACGCCGTCCGCGCCCCCGCCGCCCCTGCCGCCATCGCCTCGCCACCGCCGCGCCGGCCCTGGCCCCCGCCCGCGCCCTCGCGACGCCGCCCACCCCGCCGGTGGGTTTACGAGGAGCAGAGGAGGAGGTGAGGAGGAGAGGAGGAGGAAGAGCAGGAGGTGGAGGAGGAGAAAGAGGAGGAGGAGGAGGAGCCGGACGCGGCGCCATCCCGACGCGCCCCGTGGCTGCCCGACGTCGGCCGTCGCGCCATGGCCGCTGGCCCTCGGCCTAGGCCTCGGCCCGACGACCTCTAAGGTAAGATAGTAGTTAGATAGTAGTTAGTAGTAGTGGTTGTGTAAGTAGTATTAGTAGTGTTAGTAGGAGTAGTAGTGTTAGTATTAGTAGTGAGAGTAGTAGTAGTAGTAGTAGTCGTAGTGTTAGCAATAGTGTTAGTAGTGAGATTAGAGTGTTAGTAGTAGTGGTTGTTGTACTACTTGATATATTCTTCTGCATGCATTGTTAGTTACTCCCTCCATACCTATAAAGCAAGTCATTTTAGACAACAACACGATCTCCAAAGCACATCTTTGACTTTTTATTTTTATAAAAATATTTATCAAAAAGTGATATATGTATATTTTTATGAAAGTATTTTTCAAGACGAATCTATTTATATGATTTTCACATTTTCAAACTCAATAACTTAAAAGTTATTCATGATTTATATTTCCAATGTTTGACTCAAACCTTGTCCAAAACGACTTGCTTTATGGGTACAGAGGGAGTATGTGGTTATCGACCATCGTGCCTTAATATACGTGTGGTTGTCGGCCATCGTGTCATTGTTTTCTTGCAGGTTTTGGAAACCTCACCATGCAGGGGAGGTGCTGCCGAAATTTTGAGTTGACGGTATTTTGCTCTTTTTTGCAGGAGCTGAGCCAGAGTACCTACCTGCACCGCGTTGCCTCTCCACTGCACCAACCCGTCACGGCCCCGCTAGCAAGACTCCACCACCACCCTTGGTATAACCTCTCTTTCCGTGTCATGGTTGTGTATCACGTAACCCAGTTAGGCGTCTTCCGTTCGAAAGAGATACGGTTGGAAATATGCAGATCCATGCATATCTATAACTGTATTTGTTTTGAATTGTCCATGTTTTTTTGGATAGCCCAAGTATGCGTAGATGGGGTTAGTTTCCATGGTCTGCTCCAAGCCGAGACAGAGTTTTGGCATTACCTTCCTGTTGTTCTCCGGATACAGAATCTTCCTGTCGGGACGTGTGAAAGGTCCTAAATGGCTAGAGGGGGGGTGAATAGCCTAATAAAAATTCTTCAAAACACTTAGAGCAACTAGTTAGACAATTACAAAGCGAAGCTTTTTGCTCTAGCTCTACTAAGTGTTGCAAGCCACCTATCCAACAATTCTAGTAACCTATAAACACTATGGCACACAAAGGTTATGTCACTACTCTCTAAAACAATGACCTAGCAAGAAATAATTACTTCTAATTAGAGAGCTACTTGTAGCAACAAAAATCTCTACACAAGTGATAAAAGAAAGTAATGCAAGGATAGATAGATATACCGATGCTGGCAAGAGATAATCAATCACAATAAGAATACCAAGAAACTTCGGGAGAAGTCCAAAGAGACAAGAGACACAAAGATTTTCTCCCGAGGTTCACGTGCTTGCCGGCACGCTACTCCCCGTTGTGTCGACCAACCACTTGGTGGTTCGGCGGCTAATAGGTGTTTCACAAACCTAGCTCAACAAATGAGCGCCGCAAGAACCAACCCACAAATGGAGGTAACTCAAAGACACGCGCAATCCACTAGAGTTACCTTTTGGCTCTTCGCCGGGGAAGGCACAATACCCCTCACAGATCACCGGGAGATGGCCACGAACAATCACCAACTCGTGCCAAAACTCCTCCGCTGCTCCAAGCCGTCTAGGTGGCGGCAACCACCAAGAGTAAAGAGAATACCCGCAGCAACAACAATCCCCAAGTGCCACTAGATGCAAACTCACAAGCAAATGCACTTGGATCCACTCGATCTCACTTAGATTCGCGCTATCAAGCAAGGAGATGAGTGGGAGGGAGTAGATCTTGCTCAAGAGGATGTTCAAGAGGTTAGAAAGTCAAGAGCGAACCCCCACTAGCCGGCCACCACCTATTTATAAGAGGGGGAAGAAGACAGCAAGTCGTTCCCCCTTTTCCCGAGCTTCTGCGCCTGCGGTCGGTACTACCGACGCCAGGTCGGTACTACCGACCACAAGGCCCGGTACAACCGACGGCACAACTTTTGACCGTTGCACACAGCGTTGACCAAAACGAACAACCGACTCCAGGTCGGTACTACCGGCTGTCGGTAGTACCGAGGTCATGGCGGTACTACCGCCAGGCCATTTTTGGCTCGAACAGAGAGCATCTCACAAAGGGACTCGGTCCCTCGGAAACTACCGCCCAAAGGTCGGTACCTCCGAGGTCGGTGGTACCGAGGTTATGGCGGTACCACCGCCAGGTCATTTTCAACTCAACACAGAGAGCTCTTCAAACTTGGTTACCACCGGCCTTGGGTCGGTAGCACCGAGGGCGGTACTACCGAAGTAATGGCGGTACTACCGGTAGGCCATTTTCAATTCTATACAGAGAGCCTCGCGAAACCCTTTAGACCCACGGTACCACCGACCCTCTGGTCGGTACCACCGCCGGCGGTAGTACCGAGGTTATGGCGGTACTACCGACCCCCTGGGCGGTACCACCGACCACACACAGAAAACTTTGTTTTCTTCTCTGTGTTGATCCAAAACACTTCCAACCCTTTCTCCTTTGCAAATGTGCTAACACCACCAAGTGTACACCACCTTGTGCAAGTGTGTTAGCATTTTCAAAACGTTTTTCAAAGGATTTGAGGTTAGCACACTAGGTCCTAATGCATATGCATGTATGAAATCACCTAGTGGCACTTGATAACCGCGATCACCGAGATAGTCCCCTCTTAATAGTACGGCTATCTATCCTAAACACACTCACACCCTCTATGGTGTCTTGAGTGCCAAAACAAAATCCCTATTTATACCTTTGCCATGATCTCCGTAGGGGTTTTGCTTTTCTCTTCTTCTCTTTCCAAATGTGGAGCACTTGATCCATCTTTTGGTCATCACCACCAATACCATGATCATCATCTAGCTCCCGCATTTGGTGTGTACCAACCTAGCTCATAAACACTTCATGACAAGGTTAGTACTCTAGGTGACATCAATTATCCAAAACCAAACAAGGACTTTCAACGTGTATTTGGAGAACAGCGGGGAGGTGCTACCAAAATTCTATCTTGGATCGGACCAGACCATGGAAACTAATCCCATCTACGCATACTCGGGTGCGATTAGGACCTATCCTCACATATTAGATAGTAGGAACGTCGTGTAAATGCAATTTATGGTTATATTATTTGCTGATACATATGTTAGAGGATGGATGACCGTGAGTGGATGTACTCGGGCCGCCGAAGTCAGAGTTTGTTTACCAGAGAAAGGATCGAGAAGACCGAGGCTTTCATCGAACAATCATTTGCCCAGGCTCTAGTGAAAGCCCTAGTTTGGTTTTGAGTAATTGATGAAACCTGTTTGGTCTAATCCTATTTGCTAAGCATGTGTGCAGCTATTATAGAAAGGATTAAGACCAAGCCAAGTGGTGGAGCTAGCAAGATGGCAACCATGGGATGGTGATGGACATATATATACAAGTGATCAAGTGCTCTACATTTGGTGAGATGAGAGAAAAGTAGGTGCAAAGAAGACCGAAGGCAAAGGTATAACCTATAGGGCTCTTTGCTTTGGTGATCAAGACACTTAGTGAGTGTGATCATATTTAGGATAAACAGCCGTACTATTAAGAGGAGAATATTCACGGCTTATGCGGTGTTCAAGTGCCACTAGGAGCTCTCTAACATATTGATGCTATAGACCTAGTGAGTGACTAACACAACCCTTGGAAAATGCTTTGCAAAATGCTAACACACGTGCACAAGTGATGAAACACTTTAGTGTTAGCACATGGAAGCAAGGGTAGAAGTTAGCAAGCGAATGGTGCTGAGATATAGGCTTCAGACGCTGAGGCTGGGTGCATCGGACGCTGGCCTGGCGCGTCCGATGGCAAACCCTAACTGAGTCTGCTGGAACAGGAACCATCAGACGCTGTGGCAGATGCTGGGAAAACATTGTTCCAACGTCTGATGCAAGTGACGTGGCGCAGCCTGACGTGGCAGGGAGCATCGAACGCTGGCCTGCGTCCGATGTGTTTCTGAGCTCTCTGGAACCTCTCTGGTGAGTCATCGGACGCTGGGGTCCAGCGTCCAGTGCAAAGGTGTCGACGCGTCCGTTGTGGCGCTGATCTGAGTGTAAAAGAGAGAGCGGCATCAGAGCGTCCGGTGCCCTGGCGTCGGCGCGTCCGATGCCACATTAACAAGCGCACGAAATGAAATAGATGTTGGGATCGAGTGGTTGATATTCGTACGAGCTGAACACGTGGCTCCATCGGGAGCATCAGACGCTGGGCAGCGTCCGATGGCCCCGACGTCGGAGCGTCCGATGCTCGGGTTTTCTGCCCAACGGCTAGCCCAACTTGTGTGGCCTATTTAAGTGGCTTGGTCGGCTCACTTGGGTTCTCTCTTGCACATTTTGATTCCTAAGCATTCTTGTGAGCATAGCCAAGCCTCCCCACTCATCTCTAGTGTTGATTTGATCATTTGCTAGTGAGTTTGAGTGATCTAGTGCTAAGATTTGAAAGAGTTCATTCTAGTGGCACTAGTTCTTCGCATCGGCTTTGAGTTTCTTGTTACTCTTGGCATTTGCCGGTGCCTAGATGGCTTGGAGGCGTTTCGGTGGAGTTGGCAAGATTGGTGATTGTTCTTGGCCACCACCATTTGATTGTGAGGGGTTTTTCGGGCCTATTCCCCGCCGGAGTGGCAAAAGGCACCATTAGTGGATTGCTCGTGTCATTGAGCTACCTCTCTTGGGGTAGATTCTTGTGGGGCTTGTGTAGCTTGGCGTGGTGCCAATTACCCACCGGATCACCAAGAGTTGGTCGACACAACGGCGAGTAGCGTGCCGGCAAGCACGTGAACCTCGGGATAAATCTTGTGTCCCGCGTGCTTGATTGTATTGGATTGGCCTTCTCGGTGATTGGACTTCATTCTATATCTTGGTGATTGGTTCTTCATCAAGCATCTACATCGGTGATTGGCTCATCAAAAGGCATTCCCGAAGGCTCGGTGATACACTCCCTAAACTAGCTCATTTACTCATGGCTTTATTGATCATTGAGCTAGTTATTCATATATCTTGAGATATCATTTGATTGATATATCTTGTGTAGTCTTTCCTTTTGTCTATATATTGTGTATAGATAACCTATTGATCATATTGCTCTTTATTGTTCTTGGCATATACTTTGTGTTGATTACTTCTTCCTAGTCTTCTTATAATTGTGATATTCCTACATCTCTAGTATAGTTGAAATTGCTTGTGTGACATAGAGATATTAGGTAGATTTGTTGGATAGGTGGCTTGCAATACACTCATTAGGCTAGTGCAAAAAGCTTCGCTATTTGTGTTGCTAATAGTGTTTGCCTAAGTGATTTTGTAGATTTTCAATTAGGCTATTCACCTCCCTCTAGCCAATTGGACCTTTCAAGTGGTATCAGAGCCGTGGTCACCGTGTGTTTGAGGCTTAACATCCTCCGGTGTTACAATGGCTCAAATCAACTATATGGGGAAGCCACCACATTTTGACGGCACCAACTTTGATTGTTGGAAGAGAAAGATGTGTGCATTTACAAGAGGAATGAATAGGAAGATTTGGGATGTGATCGAACATGACTTTGCGGTGATTGATCCCGCAAGTCCTACTCCAAGAGAAGAGGAGAAGCTTCAATGGAATGATGTGGCAATCAACCTATTCTATGAAGCATTTCATTCAAAAGTGTTTGAGCAAATCAAGAACCTTGAGAGAGCAAGTGAGATTTGGGAAAGATTGGAAGAAACATATGAGGGCACCAAGGTGGTCAAGAGTGCCAAGCTATATATCCTCAAAGACAAGCTTGCCACCTTCAAGATGTAAGAAGATGAGAGCATACCAGAGATATTTCACCGGTTACAAGTTATTGTCAATGACTTGAAGGCTTTGGGAGAAAAGGTGGAGGACAAGGACTTTTCTCACAAGTTCTTGAGATGCTTACCGCCAAGGTTTGATACTTTGGTGACCATTCTTGTGAGGGAAGGATTGGATACGGTGACCCCAAACCAAGTACTAGGTGATGTGGTCACACAAGACACATACCGTGTGGAACGGGATGAGGGAGCCCAAGAGGATGAGAAGAAGAAGAAAATCGTGGCATTCAAGGCATCATCCTCCAAGAGCAAGAGCAAAGGCAAAGCAAAGAAGGAGGAAAGTGATGATGAAGCTAGCACAAGTGGTTGTGAGATGGATGACGAAGAAATGGCTCTCTTTGTCAAAAGATTTGGCAAATTTATGAAGAAAAAGGGCTATGGAGCAAGGAAGAGAAGGGATGCAACCAAAGGCTCAACAAGAAGGTGCTTTAGATGTAAGAGCAAAGATCATCTCATTGCGGATTGTCCATATTCAAGTGATGAAGATGATGATCACAAGAAGAGCAAGAAGAAGGACAAGAAAGAAAAGAAAGAAAAGAAAAAGGAGAAGAAGGGTGGATCCTATGTAGTGACATGGGATAGTGATGCCTCTTCTAGTAATGATGATGATTCAAGTGATGATGAGAAGAGGACCACCAAGAAGAAGGCTATGGCTAGTCTTGCTATCTCAAGCAAGCCTTCTATCTTCGACACTCCATCGACATGCTTCATGACTAAGACCGCTAAGGTATCATCCGATGAGGGTGAGAGTGAGAGTGATGATGATGAGGAGTACTCAATGGAGGACCTCATGAGCATGCTACAAGATGCTCACTCTTAAATTGAGACTAAGAGGAAGGAGTGCAAAGAATTGCGCAAGGCCAATAAGGCTCTTGAGCAATCCTTTGATGAGCTCAAGTCCACTCATGAGAGGCTAGAGGAAGCCCATGAGAAGCTTGATCAAGCTCACACAAGGCTTAAGGAAGCCCACTCCTCCCTCCTTGATCAAAGTAAGATTGAGGATGTTGTAGAAACATACAATGTAGGAGTAACTTGTGATATACTTGATGAATCATTTTATGCTCCCACTAATGCATCATCTAGCTCAACTAAAATGACTACTTCTACTACTTGTGATTCATCATTAGTGGTAGAAAATGAGAACCTTAAGAACAAGGTTAATGAACTCACTCATGCCTTAGGCAATGCCTATGGTGGAGATGCCCGCTTGCTTAAGTGCTTGGGTAGCCAACGATGTCCACTCAACAAGGAGGAACTTGGCTATATCCCCAAGAAAGGCAAGGCGGCCTTTGCTACTCACAAAACTTGTTTTGTGAAGAGCAATGGTCGGTTTTGCAAAAGTTGCAAGCAATCCGGGCATATAGAGCAACATTGCATTAACAAAAATAAAAACAAGAACCATGCTCATGTTACATCTATTCGATTTGATTCTTGTTATATGCTTACCAAGGGCACTAATGGTGTGAAGGCTAAGTATGTTGGTGCTCCCATGGTTGGCCCAAAGAAGAAGGCTATTTGGGTGCCCAAGAGCTTAGTGACTAACCTTGGAGGACCCAAAAAGATTTGGGTACCTAAGAAGAATTGATCTCGTTTGTAGGTAAATTATAAAGCCGGAGGAAGGCATTGGGTACTTGATAGTGGGTGCACTCAACACATGACCGGAGATGGAAGAATGTTCAAATCAATCAACACTAGTGGCAATGATCATGCGGATGCTATCACATTTGGTGACAACAAAAAGGGCAAGGTCAAAGGCTTGGGCAAGATTGCAATATCAAATGACTTGAGCATCTCCAATGTGCTATTAGTGGAATCTCTCAACTTCAATCTCTTGTCCATGGCACAATTGTGTGATTTGGGATTCAAATGCATATTTGGTGTTGATGATGTGGAGATAGTGAGTGTTGATGGAAGTGACTTGGTGTTCAAAGGATTTAGATATGAGAACCTTTATTTGGTGGACTTTGATGCAAGTGAAGCTCAATTGACAACATGCTTATTCACCAAATTAAGTATGGGTTGGCTATGGCATAGGCGCTTGAGACATGTTGGAATGAAGCAACTAAAGAGGCTAGTGAAGCATGACATGGTGAGAGGGCTAAAGGATGTTCACTTTGAGAAGGACAAGCTTTGTAGTGCATGCCAAATGGGAAAGCAAGTTGGAAATACTCATCCCAATAAAGGAATGATGAGCACTACACATGCACCTGAGTTGTTACACATGGACTTGTTTAGACCAACAACATATGCAAGTATTGGAGGAAACAAGTTTGGATTTGTGATAGTGGATGACTACACTAGATACACATGGGTCTTCTATCTCGTTGACAAGAGTGAAGTATTTGGGATATTCAAAACCTTTGTCAAGAGAAGCCAAAATGAGTTTGATAGAAGAATCAAGAAAGTGAGAAGTGACAATGGAGGTGAGTTTAGAAACTCAAGAGTTGATGAGCTATGTGATGAGTTTGGAATCAAGCATCAATTCTCGGCCAAGTATACACCTCAATCCAATGGGATAGTTGAGAGGAAGAATAGGACACTCATTGACATGTCAAGATCAATGCTTAGTGAGTACAATGTGAGTGACTCCTTTTGGGCCGAAGCTATCAACACGACATGCTATTATAGCAACCGGCTCTATTGTCACCCTCTATTGAAGAAGACACCATATGAGCTCCTAAATGATAGAAAACCCAACATTGCTTACTTCCGGGTCTTTGGGTGCAAGTGCTATATATTGAAGAAGGGCACAAGACTTGGCAAGTTTGAGAAAAAGTGTGATGAAGGGTTTCTACTTGGTTACTCCACTACAAGCAAAGCCTATAGAGTGTGGAACAACACTACAAGAATAGTTGAAGAAGTCCATGATGTTGAGTTTGATGAAACCAATGGCTCTCATGAAGAACAAGACAACCTAGATGATGTGAGAGGAACACAATTGGTGGAAGCTATGAAAAACATGGACATTGGTGATATAAGGCCAAAGCAAGTGATTGACATTGAAGATGACAAAGATCAAGTGCTCTCTCCTTCAAGCATGCAAGGCAACAATGAAGCAAGTACTAGTGGCTCTCATGATCAACAAGATGCTAGTACAAGTGTCCAACCACAACAAGTGCTCCAACCAACACATATTGCAAGAGATCATCCATTAGATCAAATTGTTGGTGACATAAGAAGAGGTGTGCAAACAAGATCAAGATTGGCTTCATTTTGTGAACACTTCTCATTTGTATCATCCATTGAGCCAACCAAGATTGATGAAGCCTTGATGGACATTGATTGGGTAAATGCAATGCATGAAGAGTTGAACAACTTTATCCGCAATGATGTTTGGGAGTTAGTGGAAAGACCAAAGAACACAAATGTTATTGGCACTAGATGGGTCTTTCGGAACAAGCAAGATGAAGATGGCATTGTTGTAAGGAACAAAGCAAGATTGGTTGCACAAGGGTACATGCAATTAGAAGGAATTGATTTTGGAGAAACCTATGCACCGGTTGCTAGATTGGAGGCCATTAGAATCTTACTTGCATATGCTTGCTCTCACAACATCAAGCTATATCAAATGGATGTCAAGAGTGCATTTCTCAATGGCTTCATCAATGAGCTAGTATATGTTGAGCAACCTCCTGGATTTGAAGATTTGAAGAAGCCCAACCATGTGTACAAGCTCAAGAAGGCACTATATGGGTTGAAACAAGCACCTAGAGCATGGTATGAAAGATTGAGAGACTTGCTAGCAAAAGGGTTCAAGATTGGGAAGGTTGACACCACTCTCTTCACCAAGAAGATTGGAAGTGACTTGTTTGTGTTGCAAATCTATGTGGATGACATCATATTTGGATCAACCAACCAAGATTTTTGTGAAGAGTTTGCAGAGATGATGACAAAGGAATTTGAGATGTCTATGATTGGAGAGCTTAGTTATTTCCTTGGTCTACAAATCAAGCAAATGAAGAAAGGAACATTTGTTAGTCAAGGCAAGTACATCAAGGACATGCTCAAGAAGTTTTGGTTAGATGAAGCCAAGGCAATAACCACTCCAATGGGCACAAATGGACATTTGGATAGTGACTCTAGTGGTGACATGGTGGATCAAAAGTTATATCGGTCAATGATTGGAAGCCTACTCTATGTGACCGCATCAAGGCCGGATGTCATGTTTAGTGTGTGCATGTGGGCAAGGTTCCAAGCTTCTTCAAGAGAAAGTCATTTGAAGGCAACCAAAATAATATTGAGATATTTGAAGCACACTCCTAATATTGGACTATGGTATCCCAAGGGCTCTCAATTTGAATTGATTGGATATTCGGATTCCAATTATGCGGGATGCAAGGTGGATAGAAAGAGCACATCGGGCACTTGTCAATTACTTGGAAGATCACTTGTCTCATGGTCATCAAAGAAGCAAAATAGTGTTGCACTCTCTACCGCCGAAGCCGAATACATATCCACGGGTAGTTGTTGTGCACAATTGCTATGGATGAAAGCTACATTGCAAGATTATGGAGTTAGGTTTGGACAAGTCCCTTTGCTATGTGATAATGAGAGCGCCGTCAAAATAGCCACCAACCCGGTTCAACATTCAAGGACAAAGCACATTGACATAAGGCATCACTTCATTAGAGACCATCAAGCCAAGAAGTACATATCTATTGAGAGTGTGGGCACCGATGATCAACTTGCAGATATCTTGACCAAGCCACTAGATGAAAGAAGATTTTGCAAGCTAAGGAATGAATTGAATATCCTAGACTTCTCCAACATGAGTTGAATGCACCCCCACACATGACATGCCTCTCCTTCGACAAAAGCAAAGGTGAAATTGCTTGGCATATGCATTCACTCTTATTAGGATATGCTCTAGTTCATATAGTCATGACATTGTTTAATTAGGCTCATTCATGGAAAATCAAATGAATTTAAAGTCTATATGGTACCACTATTGCTTCTATGCTTGACTTGATCTAGTGGTAGCATATAACTTGTTTGTGGGCTTGTAACTCTAGTGCTTGATCTAGTGACTGAACAATGAATGCCTAACCAACGTGAGTAAGATAACCATTGAAAGATGTGTGAAGAAGCTTACTCTAGAGCAAACCGTGTAAAACATCTCATGTTCATAAGCTAGATTAAGCCACAATTTGACCTAATTTGATCTACTTATATGAATCTCATGATAAGATGTCTCCTTCCATTAAAAATTGCCCAACCTTTATGATAATTGTTGACAAAGGGGGAGAAGTTTCATACAAAGATAGGTCAAAGGGAGAGACAACAAACATAAAAAGTTTCAAGGTTTGGAGCTTGGTCGGTCAATTAAAATTTGAGCACACAAATAGGGGGAGCAAGCTCATAAACATGATTGTTGCATTTGCAGTGTGTATATTCATATGTTTGATTGCATTGCATAAGCCATTTAATTGTATTCATGCTTATGTGGTGAATGCTAGTAGTAGAACTTGAATGATGATATGATTCACTAGCATGATTAGGATAAGTAACTAGACATCTATGTTTTTAAGTGCATTTCAAGTGGTTCAAGAGCCTTTCTTATAATGTTGATCTCACGGGGTTCTTGAGTTTTGATGGATGATTAGTTGCAAATGGTGCTAAGGATGGTATAACATGTGCACTCCGATTGGTATCGCGCTTCAAAGGTCCATTCTTATGCCTTAGCATCATTTTGGTAGTGTTGCTCACCCACAATTCATATCCATACATATGTGCAAGACTTAGAACCAAACTCTATAGCACATATGTAGGGGGAGCCAACACTATCAATGTGGTTACTCAAATTTAAATCACATATCTTTGTATAGGTTGTCATCAATTACCAAAAAAGGGGAGATTGAAAGCCCTAGTTTGGTTTTGAGTAATTGATGAAACCTATTTGGTCTAATCCTATTTGCTAAGCATGGGTGCAGCTATTATAGAAAGGATTAAGACCAAGCCAAGTGGTGGAGCTAGCAAGATGGCAACCATGGGATGGTGAAGGCCATATATATACAAGTGATCAAGTGCTCTACATTTGGTGAGATGAGAGAAAAGTAGGTGCAAAGAGGCCCGAAGGCAAAGGTATAACCTATAGGGCTCTTTGTTTTGGTGATCAAGACACTTAGTGAGTGTGATCACATTTAGGATAAACAGTCGTACTATTAAGAGGAGAATATTCACTGCTTATGCGGTGTTCAAGTGCCACTAGGAGCTCTCTAACATATTGATGCTATAGACCCAGTGAGTGACTAACACAACCCTTGGAAAATGCTTTGCAAAATGCTAACACACGTGCACAAGTGATGAAACACTTTAGTGTTAGCACATGGAAGCAAGGGTAGAAGTTAGAAAGCGAATGGTACTGAGATATAGGCATCGGACGTTGAGGCTGGGTGCATCGGACGCTGGCCTGGCACGTCCGATGGCAAACCCTAACTGAGTCTGCTGGAATAGGAACCATCGGACGCTGTGGCGGACGCTGGGAAAACACTGTTCCAGCGTCCGATGCAAGTGACATGGCGCAGCCTAACTTAGCAGGGAGCATCGGACGCTGGCCTGCGTCCGATGTGGAACCATCAGACGCGTTTGATGTGTTTCTGAGCTCTCTAGAACCTCTCTGGTGAGTCATCGGACGCTGGGGTCCAGCGTCCGGTGCAAAGGTGTCGGCGCGTCTGTTGTGGCGCTGATCTGAGCGTAAAAGAGCGAGCGGCATCGGAGCGTCCGGTGCCCTGGCGTCGGCGCGTCCGATGCCACATTAACAAGCGCGCGAAATGAAATAGCCGTTGGGATCGAGTGGTTGATATTCGTACGAGCTGAACACGTGGCTCCATCGGGAGCATCGGACGTTGGGCAGCGTCCGATGGCCCCGACGTCGGAGCGTCCGATGCTCGGGTTTTCTGCCCAACGGCTAGCCCAACTTGTGTGGCCTATTTAAGTGGCTTGGTCGGCTCACTTGGGTTCTCTCTTGCACATTTTGATTCCTAAGCATTCTTGTGAGCATAGCCAAGCCTCCCCACTCATCTCTAGTGTTGATTTGATCATTTGCTAGTGAGTTTGAGTGATCTAGTGCTAAGATTTGAAAGAGTTCATTCTAGTGGCACTAGTTCTTCGCATCGGCTTTGAGTTTCTTGTTACTCTTGGCATTTGCCGGTGCCTAGATGGCTTGGAGGCGTTTCGGTGGAGTTGGCAAGATTGGTGATTGTTCTTGGCCACCACCATTTGATTGTGAGGGGTTTTTCGGGCCTATTCCCCGCCGGAGTGGCAAAAGGCACCATTAGTGGATTGCTCGTGTCATTGAGCTACCTCTCTTGGGGGTAAATTCTTGTGGGGCTTGTGTAGCTTGGTGTGGTGCCAATTACCCACCGGATCACCAAGAGTTGGTCGACACAACGGAGAGTAGCGTGCCGGCAAGCACGTGAACCTCGGGATAAATCTTGTGTCCCGCGTGCTTGATTGTATTGGATTGGCCTTCTCGGTGATTGGACTTCATTCTATATCTTGGTGATTGGTTCTTCATCAAGCATCTACGGTGATTGGCTCATCAAAAGGCATTCCCGAAGGCTCGGTGATACACTCCCTAAACTAGCTCATTTACTCATGGCTTTATTGATCATTGAGCTAGTTATTCATATATCTTGAGATATCATTTGATTGATATATCTTGTGTAGTCTTTCCTTTTGTCTATATATTGTGTATAGATAACCTATTGATCATATTGCTCTTTATTGTTCTTGGCATATACTTTGTGTAGATTTCTTCTTCCTAGTCTTCTTATAATTGTGATATTCCTACATCTCTAGTATAGTTGAAATTGCTTGTGTGACATAGAGATATTAGGTAGATTTGTTGGATAGGTGGCTTGCAACACACTCATTAGGCTAGTGCAAAAAGCTTCTTTATTTGTGTTGCTAATAGTGTTTGCCTAAGTGATTTTGTAGATTTTCAATTAGGCTATTCACCCCCCCTCTAGCCAATTGGACCTTTCATCTAGGAGGGCGTGTCATTTTTTGTCCCTACAGCAAGTGTAACAACAAAAAAAGGATAACAAAGACGAAAATGAGTCTACATCTTTGGAAGAATGGATTTACGGCACACTATACCCGGTGGACCCACCACGGTGAATCCGATCGTGTGAGAGAGGAGGTGGTGAGACCACGCATCGAGGATTATGATGCTGATGCCGGGGTAGCAGACATGTTAGATGACTTTCACAAAGCACACTTCGATGAAGGACGTAGGGATGAGAGCCAGAGGGAAGCGCAAAGGCGTATTACGACATGTTGTCTGCGGCACAGAAACCCCTTCATGGCCACACAAAGGTTTCCCAGCTGGATGGCATTGGACGCGTAATGGCCTTAAAGTCCTAGTTTAGCCTCAACCGAGATGCCTTCGATGCTATGTTGACCGTTTTTGGCACCATGCTTCCGGAAGGTCACATTCTACCAAAGAGCATGTACGAGTCACAGAAACTCCTTCGTGCACTCAAGATGCCTTATGAGAAGATACATGCTTGTCCGAAGGGGTGCATCCTATTTAGGAAAGAACATGAGGAAGCAAAGTTCTGTCCGAAGTGTAATTCCTCTAGGTATCTGGAGGTAGACTCTGGTGATGGTCAAAAGAGGCAGCTTTCGATCCCCGTGAAAATCCTATGGTACCTTCCGCTCATACAGAGGATCCAACGGTTGTACATGACCGAGGAATCCGCAAAATAGATGACATGGCACAAAAATGGCAAACGATACAATCCTGACAAGATGGTACATCCATCCGATGGTGAAGCATGGATTTGCTTTGATGAGATTCTCATCATGAGAAAGCTAAAGAGGATCGTAATGTACATGTTGCGCTGGCAACAAATGGGTTCAATCCCTATGGAATGATGGCTGCCCCATACACTTGTTGGCCCGTGTTTGTTATTCCCCTGAATTTCCCCTCTGGCGTCGCCTTCCAACGACAGAACATGTTCTTGTTGTTGATAATTCCTGAACACCCGGGGAATAACATGGGTGTGTTCTTGGAGCCTTTGTTTGATGAATTGGTCCATGCTTGGGACGAAGGTGTACGGACATACGACCGAGCTACAAAGACAAACTTCACCATGCATGTTTGGTACCACTACTCCCTGCATGACTTCCTGGCGTATGGGATATTCTGCGCCTGGTGTGTTCACGGGAAATTCGACAGGATTCCGTTTATGGAAGAAAGGATGTCTATATTGTGGCTCAACAGGCCACACAAGTTTATTATCTCCCATACTTGCGCCAAAGCGACCCTCGTCTTAAGGGTTGGGATATTATGCACAAGGTATCGCCGCACGGTAAACCACCTGTCCCAGACGTTGAAGATTACAACTTAGACCCAAACACATATGATAGAGAGTTCTATCAAGAAGAGGGCCTACAAGGGACTTTTGAGATAGACTTAACCGGAGCTATGGAAATGGAAGTAGACAATGAAATGGTTGTTGACGTGGACGAGGGAGATGAGGTGCAAAATGTGAAGGACTTGCAATTATTCGAGCGATTACATCTAAGCAATGGCAATGATGACAACATTGGTCCTTCGGATAGTGTTGATTATTTCGACATGGCTGATAGTGATGATGAGACATATGATCCAGCTAATCCCGATCATGATGAATATTTCTAATACATGTAATACTATGTTATTTTGTAATTATATTTTGTTTATTTTGCATCTCTTTATAATCACATCTTGTTTATCCGAGCTTATTGGTTTACTCTGTTGAATTGCAGGTGATTGAACTAAGATGACGGGCCGCGGAGTACTGAGGGCGGTCACCTCGCTTTACCAGAGGAGGCTTACACCAGCGCCCTCAGATGCCGATGCAGCTGAGGGGTCGCAAAGGAGGACGAGGAGGAGCAGGAGGGCGCCGCCGCAGCCGCCTGTAGCACTAGCGCCTGAGGTGGACAAGGAGGAGGACGAGGAGGACAAGCAGGGGGAGGCACAAGAGTAGGCACAGGAGGTGGAGCAGCACGAGCAGGCGCAGCAGGACGAGGACGACGATGAGTAGGAGGACCAGGCAGGGGGTTCCGCTTCCTCTGGATCGGCGGTGTCTAACAATGAGGTCTCACGAGCCTACCTGCACAACCGATACCTCTTGCGAGACGCCCGATGCTTCGACCCTGTGGGCAAGCGTACGTAACTTTACATGTTATCACTACTTCATTTGATATGTTAAAAATCACAATGGAAACTAACAATTTTTCTTAATCACTTACGTAGGGGTTGGGCGACTGTGGTTGCAGGTGCTCACAAGCGGTTGCCCAATGG
The DNA here is from genome assembly GCA_009763385.1 of Coix lacryma-jobi var. lacryma-jobi. NCBI lineage: Eukaryota > Viridiplantae > Streptophyta > Magnoliopsida > Poales > Poaceae > Coix > Coix lacryma-jobi. The sequence continues at coordinate 124,434,621 of CM019831.1, forward strand.
CATCTTGGGCCTCCTCTGCAGGGAACAATTCCTAGGCTTGGTTAGGTTAGCCTCAGTTACGAAACCGGCCTACACGTTTGAGCACTACGTCACTGCCCCCGATGAACCAGACCTTGTTAACAAGGTATACGCCAGCAAGGCGGAGCGGGTGATGATGGAGTTTGGGTAAGTCTTCCTCCTACTATATTGCTCAATACATCGCATTCATCAGACTTTCTTGAAATAATGAATTGATGCATTGTGTCTATATGCAGGACTTCTTCAGATGCGAGGATGGATACGATGAGAGGGCGGTTGTGGTGTTGGCCAAAGCCTATAAAAACGCATCACAGACATGCACTACGAGGTGCGCCTCCAGGCCATCATCAGTTACCATGCCATCTTTCTTGGTGAGAAGGTCACCAAAGAAGCTGCAAGCAAAAAGATGCTGACCCAGGATCAGTACCTGATGGTAAATATATAACATCAATATTGATTTCTTCGTAGATTGAGTAAACTTGAATTGATCTTATTATATGTCATATACTTGATGACATGTAGGTGCCTCCCACTTGGTGTGCCAATCATACGCAGGCCTAGGTGATGATGGTGGACAGGTGGTTGAGTGTCGAGTGGGCGGAGGCGCACAACGCTTGCCAGGATCGGCGTTTGATGATGCCAGGTGCAGCACACCATCAATGCAACCTTAGCCTTGACGGATACGCGGCTAGATGGGTACACGACTTCATTTATTCTTTCTAACGCTTATTTCTATATGATTTCTAGTCGTCTTGTTATTTTTCTCGCAGTCGGCGTCACATGACAACTAGCCATGCTCCCAGTTCAAGGCATGGGCTTTGGCCCACAAGGGCAAGGCGACGTCCAACGTCGACTGGCACCCGGATGACCTGGTCAAGTCGTACACCAATGAGACTGTCCGTGAGCACCTCAGTCAGTACACTGAGACAACAAGGACGGTCTATGGGTCAGAGTATGATCCGAGCACCGCAGACCTTGATGGCGAGATTGTCATGAGGGTGGAAGGAGGCAAGAAGCATGAGCGGTACTGGATTGGCAACAGCATGCTCGACTCGGCCACTACTCTCTCTTCGAGATCCGAGCAAGGAGCACGAGCGCAAGCCCGGCCATACGCCCAAGGCCGAACACTGCGACGCATCGGGTGGCGGCACTACAGGGTATTTCTATTTTATTCGTCGTTCATTGGTTTACATGCTTTGAAATTACTTGTAACAATGGGGTGAAATATTATAGGCTCAGCTGGAACAAGAGAGGAAGCAACGGGAGGAGATGGAGGCAAGGATTGCAGCCGAGCGGGAGGTCGAGCAGATGAGGATGAACGCCATGATTGCGTACGTGACAAGTCTTGGTGCCTCGATGGGTCATGCACCGCCACCTGAGCTATTCGCTGCTCCTGCTCCACCTCCTTATCGAGTCACTCCTGTGAGTTTGCCTTCTCTACCACAAGCTCTTTACTTACCAGGTTTATTGTTAGCCATTATGCCATTGATATATACATGTGGGGTGAAATATATATGTGGTGGTCGGCCATCGTGCCGTTGATATATATATGTTTGTCAGCCATCGTGCCGTTGGTTTCTTGCAGGTTTTAGAACCTCACCGTGTAGGGGAGGTGGTGCCAAAATTTTGACTTGTCTAGCCTTAGATTATAATTTTATATCTAGTGCTGCAAACTTTTTCTGTATTTTGGCCTTAGTATTACTATAAGTATTAATTTCTCTTCTCCTTTGTGCAGAATCAAACGACGGCTTCAAATGAGGTGCCTCCCAATTCACAACTTCCGCCGCATCAGCCGGTGTCGGAAGGGTCAGGGTGGGGACCTTGGGGGTGAGACTTTTGTTTGTGTTGTTGGTGTTGTGCACTTGTGATGGTTTCATGTGACGGATTATTTGTGATGTATTATTTGTGATGTTCGTGAGACTTTTGATGAATTATTTGTGCACTTGTGATATATTGTGAGATGTTCTGTCATATATGTGATGTTTGTGATATGTATACTTTGTTTGTGTGGTTGGAAAGTAAAAAAAAGAAACATGTTTTTGGTCACTTTGCCGAGTGCCGGGGGGCTAGGCACTCGGCAAAGTGACCATTCCTACGCGCCTCAGAATGGTCACTTTGCCGAGTGTCTAGTCCCCGACATTCGGCAAAGAATTTTTTTTTGGAAAATGTTTGCCGAGTGCCTGGTCAGAGGGCACTCGGCAAAGAAAATAATTTTTTTTCGGAAAATCTTTGCCGAGAGCCAAGTCAGGAGGGCTCTCGGCAAAGAAAACTTAAATATTTTTTTAAACTCTTTGCCGAGTGCTGAGGGCTTGGCACTCGGCAATGTCTCCGTCAGAGGCAGGCCCGCCGTCAGGCCACTTTTCTGTGCCGAGAGCCGGAAAAGACTCTCAGCAAAGGTTTTACCGAGTGCCCGAGAAAAGACACTCAGCAAAGAGGGCTTTGCCGGAAGGTTGTAAGCCGTGTGGCCTTTGCCGAGTGCGGCACTCGGCAAAGCCTTTACCGAGAGTGCTTTTGCACTCGACAAAGGCCCGATTTCTAGTAGTGAGGCCCATAGGGGTCTCTTCTTAATCTTTGAGTTGGGAACAATGTGATTGTGGTGGTACGGATCCTCTTATTGATAGAAGACTACATAAAAGGTGCACAAAATTGCTGTCAACTTTTCTTCAATTTTGTTGTTCCACGCGAACCGAGTCTAGCTCAGTTGGTTGGTTAGGTTCCTTACGGTGAAACTGCCCACCTGAATTCAAGCCTTCAACTTGGTACAGATGTTTGTATTTTTCTAGATTTATTTTAGGATTTAACGACGTTGTACTTTCAGTGGTAGGCGGCATTCCCGTCAACAATGAGACGTCTGTGGTGACTTTGTCAATCTCGAGATATGCCGACACAGTCTTTCGGTAGTGCTCCTAAGTTTGTGTACTAATGTTCGTAGGGGTGAGTATGCATGTGTATTGAGTGTCTGCGTCTGTACTTGTGTAATTTTTTTAAAAAAACCATTGTTCCACAACAGATACATTTTGCTTTAGCGCTAATTAGTATGAATTTCCATGTTAATTCTTTAGGCCAGATGGATCATGGATGAGACAAAACGCTGAAAGGTCTTTCTTGTAGCGTGACTGTGTGAGCAACTTGTGGGACTCGATCCTCTCTAGTCATTGCGTTCGTTGTGATGTCACGGCTGTCTATGTTGCTGCTACAATTTCAGGAGGGTGTTAATTGAATGTTCCCCACGTTCACATTACTCTCTAGCCACGATGCTCTTGCTGTCTCGAATGCTATGATCGCGAAAAAAAGCTAGGACCACAAGGAATGTTAGCGTATATGTTGAGAATCTCAACAATCCCCGGATAGGTTGCAAATTGTGAGGATTACTATCCCTTAGGAACCGTTTGGATCATTAGAATTAAATTTATTTTAAAAATCATAATTTAGATATATATTAGTTAAACTAATATAGTTGTATATAGATTATATTTGTATATTATTGTTTGCTATACGAGAGAGACTCATGTTTTGTATTTTTAGAGAAGTGAGTTGAAGAGGGTGTTATAAGTTGCAAAGTACAAATATAGTATGATGATCTATAAAATTTATTTCTCTCTCTTACCTTATGAATTTGAGATAGACTTATATGTGAACTTTGGAAAGTGGTGGAATATCAAATTCCAAGTCAAATAAGCTAGTTTATTGAGTGGATTCCAATTTCTCCTAAATGTCTCCTAAAAAAATCCTTCAAAAAGAGGGATCCAAATGCCCCCTTATTTCCATCTATCTCACTATACTTCTAGTACTCCAAGGTTTGTACCATATATATCTCATCAATGCCAATTGCTAAATAACCATGTCCATCCATTAATTCCTAATTAAGTCATTCCTACTTTTTTTTAAGTCAAAGCATCTTAAGTTCGACTAAAATTATAGAGAGAATTGCAAAGATTTATGACATCAAATAGGTATGCTACGAAATTATAATAAATGAAGAATCTAATGATACTTAGTTGATATCATAAATATTATTATTTTATTATATAAGTTTAGATAAACTTGAGATGCTTTGACTCTCTAATAAAGTTAGAATGACTTGTATTTTGGAATGGAGGGAGTAGCTCACTATACCAATCTCTCTTCTTTACAAAGGACTCCATCCTAGGTGGGCAGATTACACAAAAAGTGACCTAACCAAGCTCGCTGAGGTTGCTGGCAAAACTTAACTAGGCTATCGTTGGATAATTATTCTGAAAAGGACTGAAAACAGAAGATAGCCATGGTGCACCCGACGTTCTCGTGAATCCGTTAAGCCAGCAAATAAGGACCAGTTCAACCACTCTTGGCATCTGGGGTTCTCATGAATCTGCTAAGCTAGCAACTAAGTACCTATTCAATCTCTCTTTCCAGCTTTGTCATCAGGATCACTGGGAAGTGGCGAGTAGCTATTTGGACTTGCAAGAATTTCATCTGATTTAACTGCTGGAATGTAGTTCAAGATGGCATGCACAATTAAGCTGCTGGATCCAAAGCCGACGCTTACCAACCAAAGTTTCCAATTAAGTGGAACAGTGCTGGTAAATGTGCCGAGAAACTCTATGATCACCACTTGAAATGCGACTGTCACAGCTATGATTCCAGTGAAGATCCAGTTGCCGATGATACCCTGGAAGACATTAATCTTCTGCATATCTCTGCTATTTATTTCATTGAAAACCTAATGCAATGTAATTGAAAGATAAACATCAGATCATATGTTCTTGCTGGAAGACAAATAAAAGACAAAATTCAAGTGCAGAACTTCAGCTACTAGAGAAATGGCAACATATAATTTGCATATAACTTTATTAGTTTAAGATGAAGACATACATGTTATAAATGTAAGCTAAGAGAAATAACAAAGCGTTTGAAATGAACTTGGACCTCAGTCAACATGGCATTAGGACTGAAAGTGTATTGATAACGTTTATGATGCACTCACCTGGAAAAACACGAAGGTGTTGAATATGAGTGTATTAATAACAGATTTGGAATCTGCACCCTTGATGTTCAGAAGCCATTCCCCACCAAACATGAGAGCTCCAAGTACTACCAACTGATATAAACTTTGCCCAATGATATTTCTCCATATGACCTTCGTAATGAAACTCTCCCCTTGCCGAACCGGCGGCCTCTTCATCATGTCATCATTTGGAGGATCAGTAGCCAGAGCTAAAGCTCCCAATGTATCCGTAAAAATATTGACCCACAATAATTGCGCTGCTGTAAGAGGAACACTCCCTACAAGAGCCAAAATATTGTTACTTGAATAGCTAATCTCAAGATTCACTAATGGAACCATGGCATTGCTCAAAGAATAGATGATGCTCACCTGTAATAAATGCTGAGACAAAGTTGATGACTAAAGCAACAATACTAACAGTCAACTGAAACTGCACGATCTTTTGGATGTTTATGTAAACAGCACGACCCCACCTTATGACATTTATTATAGTTATAAAATTGTCATCAAGCAATATCACATCAGCAGTTTCCTTGGCTACCTGCACAAGTGTAAGGCTACACCATTATCATTCAAAGGATCATGGAGAGTTGCTGAAGGTCAAGCCTTTGTAAGTCAGGCATTCTAATATCATCAACATTAAAAAGGCCAGTAAGATAGATGGGATGGGTTTGCAGGATGTTAATTTCTGGGAGGCCATAGGAACAAGAGGAACAAGCTATTTGAATCACAACTGAAAACGAAAAAAAGTGTCTCGCAAAAAAACGAAAAAAGTGACTAACATGCTAACTTTGTTATGATATATAACTCATCTATTGCTAACAGGCTAACAGGCTAACTCACCCTTAGCGAGAGGGAAACTGTAGTCTACTTCTTGGTCTTCTAAGCAATCAAGAAGGAGCTAAGGAAAACACAATAAGCCAAGGAGTTGTGGTCAAAGTGATCACTAGCCCAGTTCGCATCAGAGCATGCCTGGAGCTGGAATGGGAAAGAAAAGGCAGTGGGAGATAGTTCCATGAAGTAGGTGACCATAACAGGGCTGGGTAGGAGCTCGTCGACAAAAGATGGTCGACAGTCTACCGGGGGTATGCCCACGGTAGTAGATGAATCGGTGGAGGTGTGCGTGAGGCAAGCTAGATGGTGACACAGGCGCAGGGACAACGATTTAGACAGGTTCAGGTCGTCAAGTCGACGTAAAACCCTACATCCTGTGTCTTTGGTGGATTGTATTCGATATGAGATGAGATGCGTTTGAGAAGGGTCCCTACCCGCCTTATATAGCATGGGGGGTAGGGTTTACAGGTCAGTTGAATCTATTCCTAGTCGTTTACAAGATATGTATTTACAAAAAATGCTATATCTACCACATCCGATAGGGTCTTCCTTCGCATACAAGGATTTTTCACGTAGCCTTGTGGTGCACGCCGACCTGTCCCATGCGCCGCCCTGCTTGATCTTGTGGGCTAGACCACCTCCGAGGATCTGGCCCATGTATCACCTCAAGCGTATATGGGGTTATACCCCCACAGAGCTGAGACAAAATGACTCATGATATGAACAGTGTGAAATGTTAGGACATATGATCCCAAGATAGCCAAGGCTCCCAACGAGATGGTGATAGCGAGTAGGATCATCCAATGAATCATCATTAGTGGGTCATAGGTGAACAATTCTCCATATGGGTATCAATAGTGTCAGTGAGATCAACATGAGAAAGATGCCCTGAATATACTTCTCCTAGGAGAGGTAGATGCCATCACAAGAGATCTCAATACCAAGGAAGTAACGGAGGAGACCCAAGTCAGATATCAAAAACTAGTCAATAAGGCGCTGCTTCACAAATCATTGAATTAAGAATCAGCCTGTGCTACCGACTATGCATGGGAAGTTTCAAAGGGTGGAACCAAATCGTCTAGTGCCCACTAGATGTGTGGCATCGAACGTTTGCCAAGCAGCGCAGACGTGGACACCGGACATCCTACAAAGAGCTGATGTTTTTCGAGGTTTTGGCAAGCAAAGAACACCGGATGTCTCCACCACTTCTGACAGTTGTGCAGGTTACTATTGGGAAGATATCCGGTGCTCCACTGGAGTGTCTGATGCTCCCGCAAATGACACAAAGAAAAGGCCCAATGACTGTATTTCTTGGTAGGGCTTTAAACGAAGCTTCTGGCCAAGCATGGATTAACTCTTGGACCTCTTAGCTATTGCCCATCCACTCTAGAGCTAAAGCTAACCTCTCGCCCTCATTTGCTTCATAGAGATCAAATTTGACAGAGTGTGAGTGATTCTAGTGCATTGCATTGAGAGAGCATCTTTTAGCATTAGATGATCATCGACGAGCTTGGTTTTTTGTTACTCTTAGTGGTTGCTGCCACCTAGACTGCTTGGACCTTGCGAACTTTGTCGAGCATGCAATCGAAGACTGTGCGGAGCTCTGAAGATGATTTGTGAGGGGTTATTGGGTTCATCCTCGCCGGAAGAGATGAAGAACCACTCTAGTGTAATCGAGGTGGTAAGAGTGCTTGTTATTGAGTCCGGCCTAGAGACCGTGCCCTCAATAGAGGAGGCGACCTTGTGGGGTTTAGACTTGGTAGAGAGTGACAGTCCAAGGCTTACCTCAATGTGGACGTAGGTTATCGGCAAGCAACTGAACCGCGGGATAAAAATCCTTGTCTCCTATGTTCGGTATCTTTTCTCTACTCGCTTTTCAATTATGCTTTTAATTCTAGAGTAGAGACATAGCTTAAAGTAGTTTGCAACTAGAATTTTGTAGGATTCATGATAGAGTTGCAAAACTCTAGCTAGTGGAGAAGCTTATTAGGGTCGCCTTTGTACTAATCGCTTCTTCTAGTCTTTGTGGCCTTGCTATATTTTTAATTATGCTATTCATCCCCTCTAGCCATCAAGAAATCCTTACAATGTCTGGCATGAGTGCACACGCGTAGCCATGTGGCTGACTTGACAAGCAGCAGGACAATTATCTCAGCACGGCACCGCAGAGGCATGAGCACAATAATGTGTGGGAAAGGGGAGGGAAGAGAGGCAAAGTTTGTGGAGTTGCTCACCGCCCTTGCCGGTGTAGGCTTATCAACTTGTTGGCTGCACGACGATGGTAGTCATGTGACAATCAGACTTAGAAACCCTAAGGCTTTGATGCCATGTTATGAAATACAACTCATCTATTGATATGTCCCAAATGGGAAAATATACATGTGTACATCTTATAAAGAGATCCTATGCAAGAGAGAAATAACACACATCTAAATCTAGTGGATACCTTGACTTTCCTTTCCCGGTCTTAGGACCGTAGTGTTGGCACCAGGGGGTGCTTCTGCTGATGAAATATGGTCGATAGCCCACCTAGGGGTATGCCCATGACGGTGGTTTAATCAGTGGAGGTGCGCGTGAAAGGAACCAGATGGTAACACAAGCATCGAGACAAAAGATTTATACAGGTTCAGGCCGTCAGTATGACGTAATACCCTACATCCTGTGTTCCGATGGATTGTATTGATAGGTGTGAGCTGAGATCTATGAGATCTGAGCTGTATGTAGTTGTAGATCCGTGGGATCTGGGTTGTTATGTTCTCGTGTGAGATGTTGTCTAGAGGACCCCTGCCCCTCCTTATATACTCTGGTGGGGTAGGGTTACATGATAAGTATCCGAGTTGCTACTATCTACAGATTACAATAGCCGTGTGGTGCATGCCGTGCGTCGCACGCCTTCATCTTGTAGGCTGGGCCATCCTTGATGGTGTGGCCCATATACCATCGTGTGGTACCCTAGGTTCTATACCCCCATAGCTAGTCCCTGAGCGCCTTGGATCCGAAGAGCAACACCATCTTGGATTTGTCCGAGCAGTCAATCTTGAAGCCGAGCAGTTGAAGTGGAGATCCGACCAGTTTGAGTGATCGGCAAACCTCGGACTGAGTCAAGCAAGTTTTACCCGTAGGATGTAAGGGGCTCAAGATAAAATTCGGTGCAGACCAGAACAGGAGTACCATCTGAAAAAACACTACATTCACCGCTAGGTGAAGTGTAGACACTTAGTCCCTGAGCCTGACAGTAGGTGATGTAGTCATATGGTGCCAGGGTCTAAAAATCGATCTTGAAAAATCTACACGGTCACCGCTCAGGTGACGTGTACCACGTACTCCCCAAGGTTGCTGGAAGATGAAGAATAAATCTTGTAGCAGGCTTCAGAGTAGTGAGCAACCACCAAGAAGATCCTCCGTCATGTGCTTATCAAGTCCACTGACGCGCTGCCCAGGACCAGCACCCTGAACCGAACAGCATGGAGCAACTTGATAGCACACCAAGGGCGACGATATATAGCAAGCGCTGAGGAGTCCCCAGCTTAACTGGTGACGTCGACGCGAAGAATCCGAACGCCAAGGAGTACCCAGCTTAGCTGGCGAGCTTTCGGTGTAGCTGTTGTTGAACGTCGCGAGGTCCCCAGCTTAGCTAGCGACGTTGGTGCGAAGAACCGAATGCCAAAGAGTCTCCCAGCTTTGGTGAGCTCTGAGCGGCCCGACCAGCTGGTCGGTGACGAAATCCGAGCGCCGGGTGGTGAGCACCGAGCGACCCGACCAGCTGGTCGGCGATGAAGTCCGAGCGCCGGGTGGTGAGCACCGAGCGACCCAACCAGCTGGTCGACGATGAAGTCCGAGCGTCGCGTGGTGAGCACGGAGCGACCCAACCAGCTAGTCGGTGATGAAGTCTGAGCGTCGCGTGGTGAGCACCAAGCGACCCGGCTAGCTGGTTGGTGATGAAGTCCGAGCGCCGGGTGGTGAACACCGAGTGACCCGACCAGCTAGTCGGCGATGAAGTCTGAGCGCCGGGTGGTGAGCACCGAGCGACTCGACCAGCTGGTTGGGGATGAAGTCCGAGCGCTAGGTGGTGAGCACCGAGCGACTCGACCAGCTGGTCGGCGATGAAGTCCGAGCGCCAGGTGGTGAGCACCAAGCGACCCGACCAGCTGATCGGCGATGAAGTCCGTGTACCACGTGGTGCGACCACCCGGGCGATGATCTTCTTGCCCTTTATGACTGATCCAGTCCCTGAGCATAAAGAATTAGCTCGTGGACCGAACCTGGTCCCTGTAAAAATATGGAGAATGGGTAGTACATGTGCGATGTAAAAATGAATATATGAACCCCGAACGAAAATCAGCTGTAAATGGAGCACTCAGTGTCCATGTTTGTGTTAATCACGTGAGCAGGCACTTAGTGCTGCTGTCTTGGTCGTCGTGGTAGCTGTTAAAAACTTTGTTTTTAACTTAGTCGTTTTTAGTTGACCGCGACAGTTGGACCTATCCTAGAGCTTCGCCAGCCCTGGCTACATCGACCACCCAGAGCACGAGGCGTGGAGCCCAGACACGCGTAAGATGATTGGCTTGACTAGGAAACGACTGTCGACCACCCGGAACGCAGAGGGCGGACCTCGTTCGCATGTAAGGTGAAGCCGGAGACAGTGCCTGCTCTGAGAAGCTCAAGTAGGATGGACTGATCGGGTAACTTTGAAGATCGATAGAAGACAACTTAAAAAACTCATAATATCATTCAGTGTGACCACGGAGGCATATGATAATATTCGGTGTGACCGCGGAGGCACACGATAATATCCGGGGATATGTAATGACGAAAGAATAATGTTTAGAAAAATATTAAAGATTGACTTAGCTTGATTGTCGTCCGAACGGAGTAGTCGACGAGGGCCGGCGAGAACGGCGACGAGTCGGCAACGAGTGGTCGGCGGTGAGTCGATGGCGACGTGATGGCTCGCTTGCGGCTCGTCGGCTCACTTGTGGCTTGTCGGATCGTTTATGGCTCGCTGGAGGCTCGTCGGCTCGTAGATGGCTCATCGGTGGCTCGTCGGCTTGCTTATGCCTTGATATTCTTTTTGTAGTCCTCGTTGTAGTTGCACTTAGTGCACGGTTGATCGATCGAGACGGCGATGTTTTCTGGTCAACGACAGTGGAGTTGCCCGGCTTTCCTGTCGGTCGTCATAGCGGCGGCCGCGGTCGTCATAGCGCTGATTATTGCGGCGATCATCTTTGCGACGTGTGCGGCGATCGGTCGAGCAGTCCATGCGGTGTCCTTACGTTCCTAGTCGTCTTCATCAATTGGCAAAGGACGACGAGAACGACAGCCAGTGGTCGATGAGGTCTGATGATGATGATGACGAGTCTGCGAGAGCGGCATCGAGTGGTCGGCGAGGGCCAACGACGATGACGAGTGGTCGGTGAAGGCTGACGACGACGACGATGAGTCGAGGTTGGCGAGGATTCGACGAGGATCGCGACGAGGAGTCGACGAGGTCTCGGCGAAGCCTGACGAAGACGATGAGTCGACGAGATCGGCGTCGAGTGGTTGGCGAGTGCTCGGTGAGGGTCGCGACGATGACGAGTCAACGAGATCTGGCGAGTAGTCGGCGAGGGCCGACGATGATGACGAGCGGTCGCTGAGGGCTAACGATGACGATGAGTCGAGGTCGGCGAGGGTTCGACGAGGATCGCGACGATGAGGAGTCGACGAGATCTCGGCGAAGCCTGACGAAGATGATGAGTCGACGAGATCGGTGTCGAGTGGTCGGCAAGGGCTAATGACGACGATGAGTCGAGGTCGGCGAGGGGTCGACGAGGATCGCGACGACGAGGAGTCGATGAGATCTCGGTGAAGCTTGACGAAGACGATGAGTTGACGAGTTCACGATGAGTGCTCGGCGAGGGTCACGACGACGACGATGAGATTGAGATCGGCAGCGAGAGATCGACAAGGCCTGACGACGACGAAGTGTCGACGAGATCGGGGGCGAGTAATCGGCAAGGGCCGACGATGACGATGAGTCGAGGTCGGCGAGGGGTCAACGAGGATCACGACGACGTGGAGTCGATGAGAACTCGGCGAAGCCTGACGAAGACGATCAGTCGATGAGATCGGCGTTGAGTGGTCAGCGAGTGCTCGACGAGGGTTGCGATGACGATGAGTCGACGAGATCTCAGCGAGTAGTCGGCGAGAGCCGACGATGATGACGCATCGTCGAGAGGTCGGCGAGGGTCGCGACGACGAAGAGTGGTCGGCGTGGCTCGATGACCACGGCGAGAGGTCGCGAGGCCTGATGACGACGACGAGATCGACGGTGAGAGGTCGGCGAGGGCCGCCACCGACGACGAGTCGACGAGATCTCGGCGAGTGGTCGACAAGGCTTGACGATGACGACAAGATCGGCGGCGAGGTCAGTGAGGGCCGATGACGATGATGAGTCGACGAGATCGGCCAGGGCCGACGACGATGATGAGTCGAGGTCGGCGAGGGGTCGACGAGGATCGTGACGACGAGGAGTCAGACGAGATCTCGGCGAAGCCTGACGAAGACGATGAGCCGACGAGAGCGACATCGAGTGGTCGTCGAGAGTCGACGATGATGAGTCGAGGTCGGCGAGGGTTCAACGAGGATCGCGACGACGAGGAGTGGACGAGATCTCGGTGAAGCCTGACGAAGACGATGAGTCGATGAGATCGGCGTCCAGTGGTCGGCGAGGGCTCAGCAAGGGTCGCGACGACGACGAGTTAACGAGATCTCGACGAGTAGTCGGCGAGGGTCGACGATGACGAGTCGAGGTCGGCGAGGGCTGACGATGACAAATTGTTGATGAGGGCCATCTGATTCGCCATGGATCAGCACGCACACCCCCTACCTGGTGCGCCGCTGTCGACGAAATATGGTCGATTGCCCACCTAGGGGTATGCCCATGACGGTGGTTTAATCGGTGGAGGTGCGCGTGAAAGAAACCAGATGGTAATACAAGCATCGAGGCACAAGATTTATACAGGTTCAGACCGGCAGTATGACGTAATACCCTACATCCTGTGTTCCGATGGATTGTATCGATAAGTGTGAGCTGAGATCTTTGGGATCTGAGCTGTATGTAGTTGTAGATCCGTGATATCTGAATTGTTATGTCCTCGTGTGAGATGTTGTTTAGAGAACCCCTGTCCCTCCTTATATACTCTGGTGGGATAGGCTTACATGATAAGTATCCGAGTTGGTACTATCTACAGATTACAATAGCCGTGCGGTGCATGTCGTGCGCCGCACGCCTTCATCTTGTGGGTTGGGCCATCCTTGATGGTGTGGCCCATGTATCATCGTGTGGTACCCTGGGGTCTATACCCCCATAGCTTCCTATATATAAAACTCTTACCCCTTACTTAATTGAGCGGTAGAGCTGCTACCTTTTATTTAAAAAAAATCTAGTGGATATCACTGGCTATGCTTTCTTCAGCTGTCACATAATCAATTCTGTAAAAGTCGTTTATGCCCATAGTAGAAATGCATTAATAACATAGTACCTCTGTGCTTGTTATGCCCATAGCAAGCCCGATATCTGCTTCATGTAATGCTGGAGCATCATTTATAGCATCTCCTGTCACAGCAACTACCACATGAAACATACCTCGCAAGTTTGTCACAAGGGTATGCTTGTCGAATGGTGAAGAATGAGCTATAACCTGCCAATGTTAATACATTATTAAAAAATTTCCAAGATATTAGTGTATCCGTAGGCCGAGGAAAGGAAAACTGCACCTGAATCTTGGGTATCATGTCCCTCATCTCTTCTGGGTTCATGCTAAGGAAATCTGGTCCTTCTATTGCTACACCATCATCAGTCAATATTCCACACTCTTTAGCTATAGCTTTAGCTGTACTGATATTGTCACCAGTCACCATTCTCACAATGATACCAGCAGACTTACAAGCCTTTACAGCGTCCTTGACTCCTGGGCGCACAGGATCCTTGATGCCAAAAATGGATATTAAAGTAAAACCACCTGTTGGACTATCTGAATCACCACCTAGATCATTCACTTCCTTATATGCCAGGCACAATGTCCTCAATGCATCTGAAGCAAAAGACCTGATCGTATCCAAGATGTTCTTTCTCTGGGCTTCCAATAAGGGAACACTATTTCCATCACTATCAATAATCATGTCACACATTTGCATAATAATTTCCGATGCACCTTTGGTGAACCAACAGTACGTGTCATTGGGCAATGAGACCAACACTGACATCTTTTTCTTAACTGAATTGAAATGCTCAACCTTCAACTTGATGCAGGTCCTATCCTTAGCATCATGAATCCCTTGCAATCTCAAGCCAAATTCTAGTATCGCCCTTTCTGTTGGAGTTCCTAAAACAGTTTGTGTTCCATCCTTTTCTCTGACTACCTCTGCACTGGTGTTCTCAAAAATGCCCAGCAAAAGTAGGCCCAATGTGGTTAGAGAAATGACAGAATTCAGCAGATCTTCCAAGCTATTGTTACTATTAACTGACATTGAAACCTCAGATATCCATATCTTGTCAACCACCATATGGTTAGTTGTCAAAGTTCCAGTTTTATCAGTGCAGATGGTACCAGTAGATCCCATTGTCTCACATGCTGAAAGATGTCTCACAAGTGCTTTGTCATTCATGAGATTTTTCATTGCAAATGCAAGACTCATGGTAACAGCTAGAGGCAGCCCTTCAGGAACACCAATAAGAATGATACTGGCAGCTGTGGCAAAGTAGTTTACTACAGTCAATGCATCAGTGGAATGCCATTTGGACAAACTAACTGTTAAACCTTTTTCAATAAGGAATCCAACCATCAGGACTACAAATGTCAACGTTGCAAACACCAGGCCAATCTTACCGATGATGCTTGCAACTCCATTTAGCTTAACCTGCAATGGTGTCTCATCCTCTCCTCCTTCATTCAACGTGCTCATTAACCTTCCCCATTCAGTACGCGTACCAACAGCAGTTACCATCATCTTAGCTGATCCATCCTGAACTTCTGTTCCCGCCAAGATGAATGGCCTATCCTGAGAAATATAGACTGGGTCACTCTCACCTGTCAAGCTGGATCCATCAATCAAAAGAGAGTATCCATGAATGTACAGTCCATCAGCAGGTACACGGTCTCCAACTGATAGATGCACAATATCACCAACTAACAAGTCATGTATAGAGATCTTTTGTCGAATGCTGTCTCTGGTTACATGAATAAATATCTTCTTCTTTTCAATGTCTAGATCCATCAACTGAAGTGACTGCTTATAGTCACTGATAGCAGTAACCATCACAAACAACAAAATGGTGAGTATTATGCCCAGGCCATCATATATGCCCTTTGGCCAACCTTCAGATGCCAGACCAAATACAGCAGATGTCAGAGAACATACCATAAGAATGATAAGAATCCTGTCCTGCAATGCATCCCATACAAATGTCCAGAAACTTAATGAAGGTTTTTCTGCATAACAATTGACACCAAAGATGTTTTGTCTTGTGTCTAGGTCACTAGAAGATATGCCATGGTCGAATGTTGAACGGATTTTTTTGGATATCCCATGTACCCCACCATGCATCTTCAAATGTTTCAACTCATTGATTGATGCCAGTTCATCTGGATTGATGGAAAATCCTGCTTTGACCATGTCCTCTGTTAGCAGGAATTTGAAACGGCAACCTTCAACATTAAATGGTTCACAAATTAGCTAGAATTAGTAAAGCACCAAAAAGCCAATAGCATGATAAGTTAAGTAGTACCATCGATGTAACTCAATGCAGCCTGCTGAACGGCGAGGGCAACCCGTATTTTTTCCTGGTGAATGGAACAATAAATGATAAAAGCTTTTACTACTTGCATACTGTTGGTGTAAATGTAAGAGTTGTAGAGGACCTTTGTGTAAAAGTAAGAAAATAAAGAGTAGAGTGTGTGCGTGTGCGGTAACACACAGCACCAGAAAATTCCCAAATTACAACATGGTATCTAGAGCTAGGGTTAACTTCTCGGGCGGCGGCGGCGGCGCACGCGTGTAAAGCGCGGCGGCGGCGCGTGTAAAGCCCAAATCCAGTGTGTTTGTTTACCCTGTGTTCAGAGCTTTCCCTGCGCCATCGTCTCCCTCCGGCCTCCAGATCTCCGACGCTCTTCTGTTTCCTGGTCAGGACATGTGCCGGTGTCGTTCGCTGCTCGATGTTGCCCACATGAGGAAGCACACCATCTCTTATGGGCATATACAGTTGGTTGTTGCCGTGATGGAGGTTTGTGAGGGCGGCCATCGCGACGATTGCATCCTGGACACTGCCGCATGCTCTGCTGCCGAGGCAGCACCACCATGGGCCTGTTTGGTTCTCTTGTGAGATGAGCTAGGTTGTACCTGGACAGTCAGGCTGACGGTGGCCAGCTTTTGCGTGTGCAGGCAGCTGTGTTCGGGTGCTTCTCCCAGAGGCTAGGCTACACGGTGCCATTAATTGGTTGCACAAGATTCTGGCCCATCTCAGAGACACGGATGTAGCATATGCACCATTCACGAGCGTCGCCAGCTAGGCCTGTGAAAAACAGATTCCAAATCCGTTTCTCCGGAGCCAGGCCACAGGAGCTCTCTTGCATCTCTGCAGCCAGGCCAGCTCGCAGGCCAGCCAACCAAACATCCAAAATCTGCATCCAGGGAGCTAGGTTGGGCCAGATTCGTCCAACCAAACATGCCCCATATGAACGCATGGCCGCCACACCTCCCATCCTCGGCGGCGATGAAAAGATACAGACACATACGTTGTTATGTTTACAAGAAGCTTCTGATAAAGGGTTTCCCAAAGGATGTCTTAGTTTTTTCTCTGCTCAATGCACCTAGTATGTCTTGAGGCATGTAATTTTTTTTGATGGAAGAGGCATGTAAATTTTGAGGTACCCAACATACACGTCATAGATATTTTTTGAATGAAGCAATATTATAGCATATCACAACATATAATAGTCATGGATATACTAGTTCATGACTTTGTGGTGCTCTTCATGTAATTTTGCTAGGCCGATGGCTGCATTTTGCAGTAATAAAATGTGCAAACCCCTCCTTTGCTTTCAGACAAAGTTCATAGCAAAACCATTGCTTTATTGAAGATCCAGAACAGAGCACTAGATTAGAGCAGAGACAAATCAAGTAGGTTGTTGTACATAACGTATTCTAGGAGTTCCTGTGTTTTCTCAAACTATCAGAACAAACAAAATACATCGGTCTAAGCCATATCCGTAATAACCTTCATTTATTATTCGAATGCCAACATCAGGGCATCGGGTGATGTGTTGGCCTTCAAGCAATCATGTACAGTAGTAACAGCAGCGTGACATTCCGGGCCTTACTTAGTCAGCCGGGGCAACAAGGCTTAGTCAGCCGGGTCCACCTTGTTGCCGGTGGCAGGAGAAGCCGCAACAGCAATGGATTTTGAGGGTTCCTCCATGATGACCTCTTCCACGGGCTGAAGTTGGCAACTGATGACCATCATCAGGATGAGGCGGCAGACCTCCTCACCCAGAATGAGCGACGCTGGCGGATCTCATCACACAAAATGGAAGTATGCAATGACACCATACAAAGGGCATCAAACGGAGATGAAGATAAGATCGACTTGTGCATGGAGATCAGTTGCTGTGGAGAACTCATCTCTCCGCTTGGTCACCTCCGAGATGTACATACATGCAATGGCGTGGGAAGGGGATGGGGACGTTAAGGGCTGTTTGGAACGCTGGCCCGACAGCCCGGCTGTGCCCTCAAGCTGCAACACACGCGTTTGGGGGGCTTTGCCTGTCCCGCAGCCCGGCTCGCTCGGTGCATTTTTGCCCTCTTCGTCTGGCTCCCAGGGAACGAACACCCCTCCGTTTTTCTAGGGCTTGGCTCGCTCGGGCTCTCCGCGGACGATTTTGGCGATTTCAGGGGCGACGGCGGCTGGCTCGCGCGCGAAGTGTAAAACCTCCGCGCATGCTCCCGCCTCCGGCGATTCCTTCCGCCTATAAATTCCCGGAGTTCAGCGCTGCTCTCCCTTCCTTCCTCTCGCTTCGTTCTCCACACACTCCTGTCAGAGACCGAAGATGGTTGTGGTGCAGTGTCCGGCGAGGCGGATCTCCTTCCCCGACGGCTTCCTCTCCGTTCCCCACGCCGAATCTGGTCGGACGCGGCACCGCACCGGCCGAGGTGCTGGGACTCCGGGAGGCGGGCATCTTCTTCCGTCTCCTTCCTCGGTTCGGGTGGTGGTGAGCAGATCTGCATCCTCTTCGTCGCCTCGACTACTTTTCTCTGTTATCGGCTTTTTGTTTGCACCATCGACCAACGTTAGGTGAAATCCGCTCCCAATCCTCGTCCTCTTAACCTTTATGTTGTTAGGGTTTGCCTGTTTACATTGATGTAAAATTGATTCATGTGATTCATTGGTATTCCACATGTTAGGGTTTGACTTGCCCTGTTAGTGCTGGTCTATGGTCTTTGGTTGAGGCTGTCGATTTGCAGCAAGTGCACTTGCACTTCTTAGGCTGATGATGACACACTTTGAGATACCTAATGAGCTGGTTCTATGTTTTGCTGTTGTTTTGCTCTGTAATGCATTCATGTTACCTGTAACCGCTGGTTCATCTGGTTCTGCTCTTTCATGTTTCTACTCTGGATCTGTAGTATCTTTTTTTTCACTGCCAGCAATGATTCGATTATAATTCTGTAATTGTGTCTGAGGCCAATCAGTGGGAACTGATAGTTTGTATGTTTAAAGACCTCTATTTTATGTAATGGAACTACTCTAATCCATGTGATTTGTTGCTCTTGTGGTCTGTTACCTGTGATCTGCTGCTCATGTGCTATCTCTTGCTGGGCCTAGCTGGCTACCAAACACAATCTCAAAGTGGTAGTTCGAGTTAGTTGACCCTGGGCCAAGCTCCAATATGTGTTACCAAACAGGAACTCAACTGGGTCTGGTCCTAGTTGTACAGGCAGCTGTACCGGTTTAGACCGGCTGTGGCTGGCTTCACCCAGGCCACTGGGCCTGGCTGGCCTCAGGCTGCATACCAAACACACCCTAACAAAGTTTGGGCTGGACACGATCTAGGGCCTCAAGGGCCCAAGCGGGAACCCGACAAATAATAACTGAGAAAATGTTCAATTATTTAGGTGGGCTGCTTTGAGATATGTGCAATTTTTAGAAAGAGCAGTAACAGAGCAGTTCTCATTTGTTTTTGCTTTCTTACTCATTTTATCCTAACTTCTTCAAACCCTAAATCGTTGCCGGGCAACTTAAGGTGTGCATGCCATGATAGGGTCCCTTCAGCACCTGTGGTGTTTCTGTCGCGGAGTTCTCATACGTCCTGGGTGATCCCGTGCACTTCGTCTGCTCGCCCTGTGCCGCCCCTACCGAGGGCAGGGCCTTCTCCTTCGCACCAGTGTCTGGATGGGTTTTTCAGGTTTGCTATTCATCTCAGAGGCTGCCTGTGATCCCCTTCGCACCAGTGTCTGGATGGGGTTTTCAGGTTTGCCGTTCATCTCAGAGGCAGCCTGTGAAACTCGATCAGCAGAGAAGCTGCATCGACTGCCGCTGCTCGCTACACCTCCGGCAAGTACTCCCTTTGACAGTATGTAATGTTTCACTAGCCAGTGCATGCAATGTGTTCGACAGAATGTCAAAGCCACTATTGTAATATATATTTTGATTGCAAGGTGGATGGTTGACCACTACCTGCATGTTCATCTCAATGGTAGCATTGCTTACTTCTTTCCTTGTCTTGTATGTTGGCGCTGCCGCTTTGTGTGTATGTTTTTTTAATGCAACCACATGTTACAGCCAAGACTCTAGATTGCTTGAAAATAAAATAAGATGCCGTCCATATCTTTTGTTCAATGTCAGGAAACAGGAAAGGCAAGGTTTACTAGCTTGCATATTTGCCGTGGCCGCCCATCCGCTCAGCATGAAAAGGCCACCATTCCCAAGAGTGTTGAAGCTAATAGAGACAGGGACAAGCTTCAATGCCATGTAAGCAGCCTGCACTAGTGTTCGTTGTGACAACAACCACCTTGACGCCACTACCGACACCCTCATCTAGGGAGGACAAGAAGCCTGTAATGAAACAGGAAAGGCAAGGTGGGCGATTGTTTTACATTGAACCACTGCAGATGGAAAGCCAATCTATTCACTGATTGTTGTGAGATTCTTGCAGGTTCTGTGCCACCACCAAGGCAGGATCAGTATTGTCCCCACTGTTTGGGACCTTGCGATTGTGAGATTTGTAGTTCTGTAATCTGCTTCTTCCTCCCCTATTCCATTGTTTTTCTGTGCAGCAAAATAATCTGAGAAACTAAAATTTCCAGTGTGGTGGTCTTGCAGAGTGTTAGGGTCCCCATTTCCAAGTCTCCCAGCTGGCTATGCCGCCGCCATGCCAAAGAGAGGCAACACCTCGAGCCTACTCAAGGTAATCTATCTTACCTGGATGACCGGATTAGAGGGAGGGTTCAGTGGTGCAGTAGCTGGTTTGACTTGCAAACTATGTATTAGTGTTAACAAGCGTGCTCTATGTGATGATTAATGTATCAGTTTATCAAGGAAGTACTCGAATATACTTTAAACATTTCTTTAATAATTTTATTGATTTTATTTTATTCTAAGTTTTGGTATCTTTGTTATGGAGCAATTTTTATTTGCTTTATCATAAGTGATGTGAGTTTTTAATTGGAAATTATGATATACACACGTGCATGTCACACGCACATTGCAAGAGCATTATAGTATTGGTAAAATAGATAATTGATTAAATTACCTGGCAGTCTCTCTGTTGGCACAGTTTGGAAAAAAACTTTACTTTATCAAGTATTCAATCTCTCTATTTTCATTTCGATTTCAGCTTTTGTTTCCTATATATCTAAATATCTGCCAACTTTTGGTTGTAGGTGTGTTCCTGAATTTATGAATTTTGAAACTTTGATTTCACATGGAGATAGTTTCAATATAGTTCATGTACAGTTTTTTTATTATACTACTCCCCTTGTCCTTGAATAAATCGATTCTTAGAATCCATTTCAGTCAAACTTTTTAAAGTTTGACCAACTTTATAAAAAAGTATAAGAACATCTACGACATAAAATGAACATATTATGAAAATATATTCTATGATATATCTAATGATAGTAATTTGATACCATAAATCTTGACGACTTTTTCTAAAATTTCGGTCAAAATTCAAAAGTTTGACTTAGGACAACTCTAGGAATCTATTTATTCAGGGACAGAGGGAGTATAACTTTTTCTATACCAGGTCTGTTTATCTTCATGTCACATTCAGAGCAAGTTCATCTTCCCATCCTCAGTCAGCACCTCACACTATAATGTGATTACTACTATTTCACTTTTAATGAAGGATGGAACTTCCATGAGGATGCAACGAAGCAGCTGCACAATTTCCTTGCATCTCTATTGATTCTTGGTATGTTGCTGCAGAGCAGATTTAACTTTCTCGCATGTTGCTTCCATGTCATCTAGCACAACAGACTAGGAGGTAAGTTCCCTTACCTTTGTTAACTCTGGTGGAAACATGTCAACGGTGGCCAAGGTGTGGCGTAGTACAAGGTGGACCAGACTCTAAGAAAGATCTGATTATCCATAGGGATGGGATCAGTTAAAATATTGTAACAGACTTTCACTTTTCGTGAACTTGCTGCAGCCACTAAGAACTTCAAGCAACATTGCCTTTTAGGGGAGGGAGGTTTTGGTTGTGTATATGAAGGACGTTTGGAGAATTGGCAGGTAAGTCTGTCTGAAACCATTTTAATGCTCGCCTGTAAAGCTAAATCCTCTCAAATTTGGCTTTTGAGTTGAAACATTAAGTAACATGATGGTTGATAGTGCTAACATAACAAATTAACAATTATAATTACGCCCTGGATTAATCCACGATTATAATTACGCCCTGGATTAATCCTGGATACTTAGAGAGTTTTACTTACCAGGCTGTTGCTGTGAAGCAACTTGATCGTAATGGTATCCAAGGAAATAGGAAATTTCTAGTTGAGGTTCTCATGCTCAGTCTCTTACATCACACTATACTGTGCTAATGGTAACCAACGCCTTCTTTTTTATGTGTTTATGCCATTGGGGTCAATAGAAGATCATCTACATGGTTTGTATTCTTGTCCATATTATTGTCCGCTTCTCCTTGTGCTTTCTTTTCTCACGGTAGCATAAAGAATGATCTCTCCTTGCTTGTTTACAGAAAATGTCCATCGGGGTGAACATTTTGGAGCCGACGGGCTCCATTTCAATATAGACAGTGCGCTTGCCAAATGTTGCTATCGTCGCGAATGCCAAATGTGAGCAACCAAACAAGAATTATGGGGCCTCCAGCTATATGGTATACGCCTCATTAGAAGATTATTGCAAAATTAATTTGATGCTATTTTCTTAGGACCATAGATATTATGTGTTACCTGTTAATTCTTTTACTTGAAATTTTTTTCTTCATAAATGCAATTTTATCAATATTTTTATAAACACGTGAGTGTGGCATGTGCATTTCCACTAGTTTATATGTAAGTGCATAGCAAAAACTACACACATAAAAAGAAAGTGAAAAAAACATCTTATAATTGTAATAATATCAATTTATATTTTGAATATATGATTTTATTCTTTATATTTTCGTTTTTTTGCTAATATTTATAACCTATAATATTCCTCACCTAGCTACGTTTAACTCTCCAATAGACTGGCTGCTGGGATGGCCTGTTGCTCTAGCAGTACTGCAGTACACGAGTTAACTTGTTTTGGATACACGAGTCAGTTCGTTAATAGGATGGAAAGTTAAATGAGAAACCAGGTGCAGTCTAGCAGATCGCATTAGACCTCGTTCGTTTATCCAGGAACCAAAGTCCTAGAACGATTTCTGGCTGGATTGGTTCACTAATTTGTAAAAGATTCATCAGCTGGAATAATGATTCCGGTCCTAATCTACCCTAAACGAACGGACCCTAAATCATTCCAAACAAGGGGCAAAAAAGAAGGCGGGATGGGTTAGTTGGAGCCTAAAAAATTACAGGTGCAGAATGGGGTATAAAGAGCAAATCATAGCGGTGAAGGTTGACTGGTATGTATCATGTATGTATATGAAGCGATAAGTAGCAGTACCTGAATGGAGCGCCGCTTAACTTCGGCCTGCATGCGGCGTTCGAGGTTGGCCACCATGCGGAAGCGTCGGCGGGGGTTCTTGACGATGGAGACGGCGTGGCGCCATCGCCGGCGCGCCTCCTCAGAGGGGTCCTTGGGCGGCAGATCGAAGTGCTCCTGTAGACTCTCTTCCACCCACTCCATTTCTCTCACCCGCGCTGGCGCTGCCCTCCGGCCTCCGGGACAAGGAACGAGCTCGCCGAGGTAGAGGGAAGAGGAACGGGGTTCTCAAATCTCAAGCACGGAAGGCAGCGAGAAAAGTCTTGTGGCGTGCAGTAGCTCGCTGTTGGCGGACGTTGACTACAGAAAACAACGCGCACGCGGCCCTGTTACTCAAGTCTGTGGGTGCGGGGCACAGCCGCACAGGTCACTTCCGTCCATTGCTTTTCAGCGCTTCTTTAGTTAGCACCTAAAAATTTTTTATCCATCGTATCAAATGTTTAGATATATATAGAGTATTAAATATAAATTAAAAAAATAGTCAATTACAGAATAACTTTATAAGACGAATCTTTTAAATTTAATTAGTCAATTTAACAATGTTGTGTTATAGTAGCATGTGCTAATAATGAATTAATTAGTCTTAATAAATTTATCTTACTGTTTTCAGATAGAATATGCAATTTGTTTTTTATTAATATATTTTAATAGACTAAATTAGTATCGGAACATCATTTTTTTATCCACAGACTAAACAAGTGCTCAGGATAAATAGTACTTTCTCCGTCCCTAAATAACTATCGTTTTCGCTTCTCGACAAACGTCTTTGATTAAATATATATTAAAAAAATATTAGTATTTATTATATATAATTAGTATCATTAGAAATATCTTTAAATCTAGTTTTTTAACAAAATTATTTAAAAATACGAATACAAACTCGTAACTCAGACGGTTATTTACGGTTATTTAGGGACACCCCAGCGAAGCGACGAAGCCAGGCTGGAAAAAAAAACCAGGCTTGGTCTTATCCACATCCATTCCTCTCGGATTGGTCTTCTCTCCGTCGGCCACTCGACCTGCGACGACGGCCACTCTGCACCCACACCACATAGAGGACATTGGATGCGCGTGGTGGCCAACCGTCGCCCGTAGGACCGTGGGGAATCGCTGGTCAGAGCTGGAGGAAAGGCATGGGATTAGAGTTACGGTTTGGGTTCTGGGGAGTTCTATTGTTTTATGTAATATTTGATAGTTTTTTGTGCATATGAACTGCTACTAATGATCCCTTATTCCCTTTGGTCCTCTCTTAATAATCTGTCCGATTACCTGTTCTTCTAGTTGCTCTGGAATTCATGATAGTTAATCAGCTGTTATCATGCAGGTTGCTCGAAAGAAAGGAAGGAAAGATTCGCTACTCAAGCTGTACTTTCATAAGTAGTCCCTTTTGTTATGGTCCTTCATCGTTGCTGTTTGGATTTTGATTTTCAGTTCAGGTACGATTAGTCAAGCGAGAAGTTTCCACATTTCAAACATATGGAGATATTCAGTTTACAAACCATATCTTTCTTCGTTCGTTGTGGTTTGCTCTTTACGCAGCTTTTCCTTGTCCGATGCAGGATTTAGATATCACTGGTGGGAGTCCATCAACAGGGATACAGGCTGCAAATCTCCAGCAGGTACGCACTTGATTGCTCTCCTCATTTGACAGAATTTTTGTCCATTTGATAGATGGTAATGGATTGCTATTGATCTACTGGATCTGGATCTGAGTAGGTACGTTGATAGTGAGATTTCGTCGATTGGGACCCAATACGTGCACCCCCTCCCTGAATATAAACATCTAAATCATATGCCTTTCAGAAACTGACATCCGGCATGTAAATTGTTCCGGTTCAAATAGTTCTCTCCCCTTTTCTCCGGTTTTCTTGATTTTTCATTTCTCTTCCTTTTCCAGCCCACTTGATTCGACAGATTTGCCCTTCTGCACCAAACGGGTCGAATAGTCTCTCAGTCTCTCGATCCTGGCTTCCTTGTTTGTCTCATTATTCTCCACCACTGCCACGCCTGCTGCTTCACTGCGATCAAACCTCTGATTTTTTGAACCTTCCAACCTCTGTTCTTGTACTACCAGTGCACCGCCGCCAAACAATTGTGCTGATGCTATTCGGCACGGCCGCGGATGTGTCAGTAGACTTGTATTAGCATATATGATGATGTGAAGGCCTGAGTTGTCACTCTACACCCAATTACATGGTGGGTTGGATCTGCGATGCGGCGACAAGCACACACAGGAAAGTTGTTCCGCAGATGGTTGTAGGATGGGTTACGTTCAAAATAAAAATGGTTGTAGGATGGGTAACAAGCCCTAGTCTAGTAATAATAAGTCAACAACTATGTGTTGTCAATCAACGTAACTATTCTTATATTTATGGCCAAGTTTAAGAAGTTTGACTGGATAGAATCCTAAATGACTTACATTTGGAATTTAAGGGGGTACATTGAAAAGCAACAAGAATGCAAAATTGCAAATAGAGCTTTCATAATAATAGAAGATCATGATTATAGGAAAACACCATTGTTAGGCTGATTTCACACGGAGGTAAACAGGAAGTATCATACAGTTATACTTAGGTTGGTACCAAAACTTGGTACACCTAGGTAAAGTTCCGTCACCTCCTTAGTTATAATTTGGTGGTAACTCCCCAGGAACATAACAAAGCTCTTGTCATTAAATTTAGTTCCTTGTGTTTTTTCATCTCCTCTGTTTGTTTCTATTCGTCAGTTCAGAATAATATGGAACAACCAAATATTCTCCTTCTAGGCTCGTACTGATATTTGACATATGGCAAGTGGCATCATTGAGCTTGAAACAGACTAACAATCCACCGCGTTAAAAATTGAACCCCAAGTGTATCCATTGTAACACTTACATGGGAAATAAGTTGTACCATGGATATTTCAATAACGAAAACATGAAATGAAAGAAAAAGTAAACTTGCTACAACTTCATTGCCTGATAATCAATTCTGACTCTTTTCTGAAGGGCATTATTATTTGTAATTTCACATGGACTGTGAAGCTGGTAAGCTCACAGTCTTGGAGGCCATGCTACATAATCAAGATGCGGAGCCTAGGGAGCTGCCAATATCACTTCTAAAGTTGATCACAAATGATTTCTCTAGTAGTTTTTGGATCGGTGAAGGTGGATTTGCGGCGGTTTACAAGGTATGACTATGTGAGACTCTTAGCTACCAAAGGCAATGTTAGTCACAGTTTATGTAAATCCTAATATTCATGTTGACAATGCAATTTTGTAAATTCTAACTGTAGGGACTCCTTAGCAATGGTGGGACGGTTGCCGTGAAGAAGCTGTCCAACACGATGATTAATATGGATGGCACTAAGTACAAAGAAGAGGTTTCGTTCCTGTTGAAGATGAAACACGAAAATATAGTACGATTTCTGGGATACTGTGCACATACATATGAGGAAATGGTCATGCATGAGGGAAAAACTGTCATGGCACTTGTTCAGGACAGGCTGCTCTGCTTTGAATATCTTAATAATGGGAGTCTGCGTGACTTTATCAAAGGTAGTATTCGTATGGCAAGTAAATGCTTTGTTCCGTCATTATTTTCTTTAGCATTTGATGAAGATAGATAGAACTACTTGTATTATATAATATTTGTTTTTAAAGGTCGGCAACAAACTCTTTCTTTCATTATTTTGCCTCTGTAGATGCATCCTGTGAACTCAAATGGGAAGAGCGTTATCAAATCATCAAGGGAATATGTGAGGGTTTGTGTTATATTCATGAACAAGGAATAGTTCACTTAGATCTCAAACCTGCCAACATACTGCTGGGTGATAACATGGTGCCAAAAATTTCTGATTTTGGTCTGTCAAGGTTCTTTGATAAAAATAAAAGCAAGGAAATTATTACATCAAAACTATTTGGAACCTTGTAAGCTAGCTTGACCTCAGCAAAGCTTTTAATCATTCTTTTTTCTTTGTATAGGGAACCTTTTTGCACACTAAGCAATTATAAACCTACAAATTTTATGCAGGGGATATTTTGCACCAGAATATATTAATGGAGATTACTCAACTAAATCCGACATATATAGTCTTGGTGTAATATTCACAGAGTTATTGACAGGACAAAAGAGACATTTTGACGTTGAGGATGTAAGAACATTTTTTGTAATTACATTAAAATAATGTGTTAATCCATCCCGATTTACGATAGTTTTATATACTAGTTTACGGTAAAGTGTATACTTATTTACGATAGTTGTATTACTATAACACGGGGATATTTACCATAACATTGTAGTAAATCACATAGTAGCTACTACAATCTCAGAAATTAGTATAGTAATTATCGTAACTCAAAGTGGCTACAGAATAAATTATTCTATAGCCAGCTATAGAGCAATTATATATATATATACACCCTAGGTGTAGAATACTATTCTACACCAAACTGTTGTACTGAACAGAATTCAGTATTGTTCAGTACTGACTGATACTGAGCGCTGTTCAGTACTACTCGGTATTTTTTTCTAGTCAATTTTGCCTAGTGGTGTAGAATAATATTCTACACCTAGGGTGTAGAATAGCGTTGTCGTGTGTGTCTATATATATATATATATATATATATATATATAGACACACACGACAACGCTATTCTACACCCTAGGTGTAGAATATTATTCTACACCACTAGGCAAAATTGACCAGAAAAAACACTGGGTACTACTGAACAATACTGTTCAGTACATAACAGGTGTGTATATACATAATTCAGTATTGTTCAGTAGTACGAACATTTTGTATACATAGAGAGAGATACAATCTTAGAGTACAAGTTAAGTTAGACTACAACTCTACCTCTCATACCCGCCCACAGTCGCAGCGGAAGGATTCTGGACGCAAAGACTGTACCTAAAGTCAGTGAACAACTGAAGACAGGTAGTCCTTTCGTTATAATGTCCACGAACTAATGGGAGGATGAGATGTGCAGTACATGAACTTGTCCTAGAGCAACCTTCTCACGGACGAAGGGGATGTCAATCTCAATGTAATTTGTGGGACCATGGCGAAAGGGATTGCTGATCATATAGACAACACTAACATTGTCGCAATAGACGACCGTCGTAGAAGCAATCGGGATGTGAAGCTCTTGCATCAATTAGCGAATCCAGCAACACTCGGCAATGGCGTGAGCGACAGCTGGGTACTTGGCCTCCACACTAGAACAAGACACAATGAACTATCTTTTGGATTTCCAGACGTGGAGCGCTGAGCATCCGTACAACCACCCAGTCTGCATTAGAGTACGCCATCAAAGACTGGACAGGACCAGCGCCTATGTGAAGACCAATATCGAGGGTGCCCTTGACATAGCGAAGAGTGCGCTTGACAAGCGTTGGGCCTCACGTGGATCTTGCATAAACAGGAACACTTGCTAAATAGCATAAGCCAAATTCGGATGTGTGAGCGTCAGATACTGAAGTGCACTGGCTAGACTCCGGTATTCCGTTAGATCAGCGATGGGCGCGCCATCGGCGGCGGCAAGCTTGGCACAAGCATCCATAGGGGTCACCATAGAGTGACGCGCAGCCATGCCTACCCACTGAAGATCAACGACGTATTGTTACTGTGACAAAATAGGCCATTGGGCGAATGCATGATAGAGATCCGAGGAAGTAATGAAGATGAACAAGATCTGTCATAGCAAATTTAGCATGAAGGCGCTCAATGATTCACTAAAGGAGAACTGGAGAAGACGATGTTTGAATGATGTCGTCCACATCGACCAACATGTAGGCAACACAGTCTCCATCTTTGTAAACAAAGACATGTCGAAGACGGAGGCGGTGAAACCCAAAAGCGAAACATTGATACCTAGCACGTGAAGCCTGCTTGAGCCCATACAAGTAGTGATGCAACAGACAAACAAGATTAGAGGCAGTCGGATCAACAAAGCTGGATGGTTGCTGGAAGTAGACTATCTCCTCTAGATAACCATGGACAAAAGCTTTCTTGACATCCAGCTGATGAATGGGCCAATCACGAGAGGCGGCGATGCTGAGGAAAACCTAGATGGTGACTGGTTTCACCACCAACTTGAAAGTCTCGTCGTAGTCGATGTTGTGCTGCCGGGAGAAGCCATGAACTAGCCAATGAGCCTTGTGACAAGCAAGAGTGACATCTGGGTGGATTTTGTGCTTCATGATCCATTTTCTAGTGACCACATTTGCTCTTGGTGGTCGTGGCACAAGTCACCACGTGTCGTTGTCGACTAGTGCCTTGTACTCATCGGCCAGTATTGCGCACCAGTTGGAATGATCAATGAGCCGATCGATAGGCTTGAGAGAGTCAATCTGGGATGGGGTTACCATTCGTCAAAGAAGTAGAGACATTAGCGGGGTGCCCTAAATTGGCCGGGCATAGGTGCAGGAGGCGGCAAGGGGCTAGCTATCGCCTACCTGCACAAGCCGAGGCAAGGGTGGTGCCTAATTGTTGGAGCGAGGCTGATGCGCATAGACCCGTGTGATGGTGAGGACCAGGGCCGACTGTTGGATGGGCGGTAGCTAGGGAGCCACGGCTGGTGCATGGACGGGCAGAGGAGGCATCACTAGTTGCCAAGTCCCTAGCGCCGGAGTGGGACTAGGCAGCTGGAAGCCCTAATTTGGTTTTGGCTAATTAATGAAACCTAATTGGACTAATCCTATGAGCTGAGCATGTGTGTAGCTAATGATGGATTAGTGTTAGGCCAACTGATGGGCAAGCTAGGTGGCAACCATGGGAGATGGATTTGACCATAAGCTCTACATGTGATAAGTGCTCATCCTTGGAGAGGAAAAGAACAAAGAAAAAGAGAAAGAGGAGGAGAGAAGGTGCAAAGAGGCCAAGGTATAACTATAGGGCTCTTTGTTTTGGTGATCAAGACACCATAGAGGGTGTGATCACATTTAGGACAAATAACCTGTACATAGGGCTTTCGCCCCCTTCCTAGAATACACATGCTCAATTCCTAACAAGGGAATCATAAGGCTCCATCAGCATTCAAACTAGCACCTACAAGGAAAAGGTTTATTAGGTAATAAAAATTCAGAAATTGGATATTTGAATTAGCAACAAAAACATATCAAGTGGAGAAAATAGAGCCAAATGGAAGCTATAAATGATGATATTACAAACCACTACCACTACTGTTGTATGATGATATAATTTAGAACTGGTGGAATTGGATCATTGCATTGTACCTAAAACTGGACTTGCACTGTCTAACAGGCAGAAAATAAGAAAACAAGTGCTCAAATGGTATAAGCTTTTGCTGCCCCTTTTGAGGAAAAAGAAAACTATCCGACAGGCACAGTTCTCATATAGCCAATTCCATGTTCTTTTAGAGTCTTAGTTTCGTGTGGTTGAAATGGTATATCTATTGTACAGCTGAGTGGCAGCAAAAATCCCCATTGTAGCTGAACTGAATTCAGAACGGAATACATCAGTTTTACTTCTCAGGTGGGGCACAATACCTGAATGACACCAATGAGCACTTTGACTCCTAAACAGACTTGTATAAGTTCACTACTTCCCAATCAGTGGTCGAGCAATGCATACTTAATTCCGGTAACATATAACGGCCAAATAATGACAGATTATGTAGCACTTCAGCAGAGTTTAGAGACTAGTCATAAGTCACAACAGAACCTTTACCAAAACATCAACTGTCTTAAGGAATTGACACCTGGATCAAAGAACATTTACCATGGCTCCGGAATTGACCGGACAGTGGAGACAACACGCGTCCACAGATCCGGTCAGTTGTCGGGGAAATCAAACATCCCAGGTGCCCCCGCCGATGTTTAGCCCCGACCGGTGGCCACACTTGGGCAGGGTAGGAGCTGGCCATGGCCGGCCATCTCCTAGAAGATGGGCAGCGCCAACGAGGTGACAAGGAGGGGACGCCGGAGGGCCGTCAGTGGGGGAGGGGGAGGTAAACATATGTTTTTTATCTCGAATATATGGTCCAAATGATAGAAACCCTTCATTATCATGATCACTAGGAAAGCAATAAGAAAAGGCTCTATAGTTTGTCTTTATAGATTATCTGCACCGCAACAAAAAAATGAAATCATAAATGGTGTAGCTGTTTGGAAGGGTGAGAATTTTTTGAAGGAATTTGGAAGGGTGAGCTTGCCTTTGACTAAGTACCTGACTGAGTATTCTCCCCATGCATATTGTATTCTGTAGAGGCAAGCATCTTGCTCGTGGACACAGCCAGAAAAAAAATACCAGAGTTCTTGTGCATTGCAAAGCAGAACTCAGTTGAGCACTTGACATTCTGGTAATTTGAGGACTTAAAAGGGTTGAGTATCAGTCCAGCCTTTCCACTATGCCCATAGCATTGGATGTCACAGTGTCGACAGTGAACTGAAGAGAGAGAGAGAGAGAGAGAGAGGAACTAGTGTCAATTGTCAAGGCCGATGGTCACAAAAAAGGCAAACTTCCCTCAGGCTGTCGCCGCTTATGACAGAGTCATCTGGTATGTTTGTGTGAACACATGGTTGAGATGTGTCCATGTGTGTGTGATGAATGATTGACACGTGTGAAAGGTTTGAGGCTTTCCCGGTTGAGTCATATTTCATATGTGCTTGATAATGCTAATGACTAACCGAAGGTGTTGGTTGAGTTGTGTTGTGTTATCTTGTTGGCGTGAGTGGGCGACGTATCTCTTGGCTGTGTTGGTGTGCAGGTGTGGAGCTCGGAGGCAATGGTTGATGACAAGGTGAAGGTCAAGTAGAGATGTGCCGTTCGAAGGACCAGGAGCGGTGAAGGGCGGACGTGAGGCTTGGACCGAGGGACCAAGAGGCCGGAGGACCAGTTGCGGTAGCTGGCACATGACATTGGCAAGCAAGAGTACATGAGAATGAAGACAATGTCGATCGAGTCAAGATGGAGGGCGATGACGTCGTGGCACCTGGCGGAGGCTGGACACGGGCTTGCATGGGAGACGCAAGCATCGTCGGTCAAGTCGGGAAGGAAGGTGAAGGCGTCGAGCTTGGCGGAGGCCGGACACGCGTCGATATCGGTGTTGGCAGACGGGGGCGTAGAGCATTGGAGATCCTGTCTTCTACACTCTGAATGTTTTGCTATTCTACTGGCAGTAGATCATTGGAGATCCTATCTTCTACACTCTGAATTCATAATCAAGACAGACCAGAAAAGCTTAATTCATTTGGATGACCAGAGATTGGCTACACCTTGGCAGCACAAAGCCCTCACTAAACTTATGGGCCTCCGTTACAAAATCGTGTATAAGCAGGGTAAGGACAATAGAGTAGCAGATGTCTTATCAAGAACCAGTCATGCCTCTGACCATGAACTGTCAGCAGTTTCAGTAGTCACCACTCCTTGGGTACAGACTCTACAAGCAGCATATATTCAAGATCCAGAGACCTCAAAATTATTGCAAGAGTTGGCTGTCCAATCTCCATCTGGCCATTACACTCTGATAAGAGGTATCATATATTTCAAATCAAGAGTTTGGGTAGGAAATGCTACTGAAATTCAGCAACAAATTCTATTTGCTCTTCATGCCAGTGCTATGGGGGGGCACTCAGGATATGAAGCTACATATTATAGGGTCAAAAGGTTATTTGTTTGGCCACATCTCAAACAAACAGTTAAGGACTATGTTGCTCAATGTACAGTTTGTCAGCAGGCTAAGACTGAAAGAGTGGCCTCTCCAAGACTTTTATCTCCCTTACCCATACCAGAAGGTTCTTGGCAATGTGTCGGGTACCAAAATAAGGGGTACCCAAAGAAAGCCGACTAAAGGGCCATACCCGAAAAACTCAACCGACTGCCGATGGGGCCCACCCTCGGCCAGTCTCTCTCTCTAAAGAAGGTCTCGGCAAAAGGATCTCTCTCTCTATCCCATCTCCTCATCCGAGGCTCCCCGAGCAAGGCCTCGGACAGGGACCAGCCCTCCGCCTCGTCCAGAGGCAGCAGCCCTTCTCCTATACGCTGCAATCCACGTCCGTCCAAACCCAGGGCATGCCCGAGCCCCCGGATAGACGTGGAGCGTCATGAAATCCCCGCCTCATTAAAATACCTACCGTCCCGTCAATCAGGCCCAGCGCGCTGATGTACGGCAGGCGTGCGGGTCAGGATAAGACGGTACACCCTCATAAGGCGGCCGCTTCCATGGCGTGCCTCCTTATCTGTGCCGCTACAACCCGCAAGACCGGCCATCGACCGGTCACTCGAACGGGTAGCAGCGTCAGCCGCTGCACCTCACTGGTTGCACGGCACCCGCGCCTCAATAAAGGGGACGCGTCAGGATTCTGAATCCGACGACTTCAATAAAGGCGATCATATCCTCAAGACTACTGTTACGCATGGGCATGAGCCCGCCAGGGACTCAACCACTTTCCGCCTCGCCCGAGCCTTCACGCAGAGGCCTCGGGCCCAATCACACTCCGCCTCGCCCGAGGCCCCTCGTGTCGGGCCTCGGACGCAGGCGACCTCTTCCGTCTCGCCCGAGACTACAGCCTAGGCCTCGGACGAAAACACCGACTGCCCGAACCTGGCTCGGACGACTTCGGTCGGGGCCCCGTCGGAAAAGACAGCAAACCTACCTCGCGTACTACCAGTCCTCACGCCATGTCACCCGTATACCTGCTCGGTATGGGCGACATAACGTGACAGGACAAAGCACGCATCGCCCCCACCAACTCTCGACTTGATGGTGCGGGGTGCCGAGCACTGCTCCGCCTTACTTCACACTATACCCACGACCAGGGTCTCGACCACGAACGAGCGTTGTGCTCCGGCACCCGCCCTTCCGAGGCTCCCTCTTGATAAGCCGCAGCGCCAGCTGGGCCTCGGCGCTCCGCGAAGTCAAAGACACGGAAAACCATGCCTCTACAGTCGCCACCACGACGCGTGCAGGACTCTACAGGATCCGTCGTGCCAAGCACGACTCACTTGCTCCACAAGGACAAACCCGCTACGCCAACTGTGTCGTCACGGGGGGCCATCTTCTTTACTCTTCATCAGGGAGAAGCGCCACCCAAGACTGCTTCAATGTAACCCTGTATCCTCCTTGCGCCTATAAAAGGAGGAGCTAGAGACGTCTCAAAACAAGCACAAGCACAAGGACAAGGACAGGGACAGACACTCCGCGCTCTCTCCGCTTGAGGCTTGGGACAAGTTCCCTCCCTCACTCGCTTGTAGCTCACACTCGCATTCCAGTGCAGCATAATACGATCTCTCTCCCCCACTGGACATAGGGCGTTCTTTGCCTGAACCAGTATAAACCGACCGTGTTCCTCTTGTGCGCTCCTTACACCCCCCGTCCGAAAAAGAAGCGCGCAGCGCCCCTTCCACGACACAAATTTACCCGTCGGCCTTAGGGACCCCCAGTCCTGAACACCGACAGTCGGCGTGCCAGGTAGGGGCGCCGTGTCGAAGAAGAATCCCTCACCGCGAGGAGGGAGTCCGGGGGGCTCTGCGTTCCCCCGGAAGTTTCCGATTCCGGGCATGTCCCCGGCGCAAACTCGGGCTCCTCCCGGAACCCGCGAGGGGATCGGGAAGAGCCCTCATTAGCGGACATCTTCATTCGTTGATGTCACGTCATAACCCCTTTCCACTTCTCTGTACCAGTCGCCCTCTCCGTTCGCTGATGTCACGTCAGGAATGGAGGGGAACCGACACCAAAGAGGAAGGAACGGGGCCTACAGGGGAGGGCTAGCTCCATTGCGCTCAATACCCGCCTCTGAGCTCGCCGGTTCGGCCGATAACCTTGCTTGTCGGCCAGATCCTGCGGGCAAAAGGGGATGTTGAGTGTAATGGAGGCAGCTGCCCCCCAGGGGCCACCGCCGTGGGCAGGAGAGGCTGTCGTGGGGCCAATCAGGTTGTGCTTGACAAGATGCCTCCCATGCCCTCCGCGGTCCGCCTGGACGAGCCTCAAAACCTGCCCCCCCCCCCCCCCCCCCCCGGGGGCAAGTTTCACTCCTCCCACCGTCACCGGCTGCGGACAGGCCCCGACTCCAAGTGCTCGGGGTCGCGGCCCTGGTCGGGAACGGCAGAAAGGTGATGGAGGGCAGGACGAGGCAAATCCTGCGGCACCATCTCCCCCGCCTCCACGCGTCAGGGAAGTCACCCGCGGCAGCATCATGTGCGTCCCCGGTGCGACGCGCTAGGAGGCCCGCTCGCCGCAAACGGCTCGGACGCGCGTCCGTCAAGGGAACGGCGCCGCAAGCGGGGTGGAAACGGGAGGAGAAGGAGCCAGGCCCAGGAACGTGGGCGGGGCATCAACCCTGATGACCTGCCCACGAGTTCTAACCTGGAAGAAACGGGCGTCCCTTGATTCTATCTCCTGGCCCCGTTTTTTCTCCTTGTTTCCTTCAGAATCTGTTCGCGGAGAACAGTGTCTTTCCTCAGCTGTAACCAAAAAGTGGCAATAAAATGAACTCCCTTCTTTCCAAAAAAGGAGAAGCAAGTCTCACGAACTTTCCTCTGCTCGCTGGTATGGACCGGCCCGCGCCTCGGAGAAGGGAAGGTGAAACGCTCAAGCCCACGACCACGTCCGCAGGCTTCCTTTCCCGGCACCGAAGCAACAGACGCAGGACCGCTCCATGCAAGGGGGAATAGCCTTTCTCTCCGCGACAAAAAAGCTACGTCTCTCTTTAACGTTCAGTTTCTGTTCCGTTCTTTAGAAATGATGAACGTTTGCGAAAACAACAATAAATCGTTCGTTTCCACAATCACTCCGACCTGAAAAACGGGACTAGGACATGAAGGCCACAAACCGTGCCTTTGGGTAAAGCTAGCCGGTTCTTGGCCGCCTGATCGCCCCCGAAGGCTAACGGCACCAGACCATTAGCGTGACCAAACGCGGCGTGCGGCTTAAGCACCCTAGACCTGTGCGAAGGAAGGAACGAAGGTGGATGCGTCTAAAAGAAACACGTCTTCCGCTCCGTTGTCCTCTTTTCCCAAAGCACGACGGGCCTCACGGTGCGGCAGACCCCCCGAAGGGTTGCGCCAAGTCAGTCGAAACGCGGACCCATCGCCTGCGGAAGGCTACGGACTCGTTACTGACCACCTCACAGGCACAACGTGACAAGGGGATTGAAGCACGGGATGGAGGCAAAAAAGTTTTTCTTTAAAAATAACATAAAAGACGCAAAGCTCTTTCTCAAAACGAACCCGCGATAAGCTAATGCACCTTTTTCACAGGTATAAATCCCGAGAAAAGGCAAGCGGGGTACCACGGCATGCTGAAGCACGTCCACGGGCGCCCCACGTCGCGGGGAAAACGGCGCTCGCCGAAGCATCGGCCGCTGCATGTTCTCGGCTGACGATCCCGCGAAAGATCTCCCACGAGAACCCCCGCGACAAAGGAACGCCCGGACGACACGAAACCCATGACCAAAGCCCGCCCGCCTGGTCGCAACGACCCTCGAAGGTAGCTTCGTATCCCTCCGGGAACTCGGAAGCCACGTCCGGGTCCCGAACCCGTTACGATCAATGGCCTAAGCGAACGAACGCTTGAGGCGTCCTAGGATGTTTCCGAAACACATAAGGGCAGATGCCTGCAGGATCCCAACGGGGGAGGCGCCAAGCCCTCGGACCCTATCGAATGGGTCCAAGAACCGCCAGGACAGCCCTCGTGTGCTTTGAAACAAGTCCCCGAACCGCCAACCGACCCCTAGCGAACGGGGCGCGAGCCTCCGAATGGACTCACCCGTCACTCCGTCAGCCGCCCACTGGCATCACCGCTCACTCGCTACGGGTAGCACGCCACGTCCTACTCCTACTCAGACAGGGTTCGAAGGTACGATGAAATGCCACGAAGAGGCTCGGCGGCCAGTTGGCGAAAAAGTTAAAATAAATTCAAATTCATTTTTTATTACAAAAAGAAGGGGGGGGCCTCGGCGCCATCATTATAAACCTTGTTCAGGGAGTGTCCCCGACAAGGTGATACCGCCCTCCTTCACCACGACTCCCGGATCACCTGCTCCACGGGGACCTCGGTGACCACGGCCTCGGCAGCATCGTCGAACTGGTCGACAAGCTCCTTTAAGTCCGCAGCCCCAGTGCTTTCCGGGAACCTGCGAAGGGACGGAGGTCGTGGCCGGACCGCAGCTGAGCTTCGGCTAAGGCCACCGCCGCCCCCTGGTGGACGCCGTGCTCGACAGAGGCCCGAACGCGCTCGGGGACGTCGAGAAGGCGCTCCAGAGGTTGTAGCCTCGGGCGCGCACGAACTCGACCGCCGCCTCGGCGGCCGGGCGAAGGACCTGGAGCTCAGCCTCCAGGGCGGCGACGCGACCGTCCGCGTCCGCCAGCTGGCCACGGAGGTTTTCCGCCTCCTGGTCGGCAACGTCCAAAGCCGCGGTAGCGGTAGTGACCGCCTCCTGGAGGTCACGAACCAATGAAGGCCCCGGTGGGCCGCCACCGGGAGGGAACGGGATAGAGCTGGCAAGGGATATGACCCTGAAACAGACAGGAGGTGCTTAGCAAGCTCATTTGGGAAAGCAGTGCCACAGCAAACGAGAAGGGGAAGCCTACCCTGAAAGGCGACGGTGATGCCTGGGCCTCCCCGCCTCCGATTGAGCATCGGTAGGACGCTTCCCACGATCCATCCCAAGGAGCAAAAAGGGGTGGAACAAGAAGACGAAAGAATGAAACGAGATGACGGGGACATCCTGTCATCCCGTACTTATAGAAAGAGGGTCACCCCACGACCTCCACGTCGTCCAGTAATCGATGAGGAGCGCGCCCTTTGCGGTTCCCCAGGAAGAGTCGAAACGGCACGCACGACTCATCGGTTACCAGGCACGACGGCAACGACCCTGGAAAACCGCACCGCCGGGACGGTTGCGATTCACAAGGCCCAAGGGGACGCTGCACAGAACGAATCAACACGTTCGATTACAGCCCTTGGAAGAGTTGCAAAACTCCCCCAAGGCCTCGGGGGCTACACGTCGAGAAAACCAAGATGAGGTCGCTCCTGACCGACCCCTTGCGAAAAGGGGCTCGGGGGCATGCCCCGCACCTGAGACAAGGTCGAGAAAAACCTTCGTCTACTCCCGAGCCCGAAGCCATCGGCCGTCTCAGATCGGCAATCGAGGGGCTCGGGGGCTCGGGAAACACGACTAACCTCTTTTTTCGAGACTTTCAACCCTTGGACGAATACCTCATTCCCCCAAGGCCTCGGGGGCTACACCCGGCGGGTGCGCTCGCACGCACCCACCGGAGGAAAGCCCATCCAAATTCAACAAGGATCCCGACGGCGACCACCGAGCGACGAGTCAAACCTCTGAGGGAGTGCCCCCCACTCCCATAGAGGCTCGGGGGCTACTGTCGGGTACCAAAATAAGGGGTACCCAAAGAAAGCCGACTAAAGGGCCATACCCGAAAAACTCAACCGACTGCCGATGGGGCCCACCCTCGGCCAGTCTCTCTCTCTAAAGAAGGTCTCGGCAAAAGGATCTCTCTCTCTATCCCATCTCCTCATCCGAGGCTCCCCAAGCAAGGCCAGCCTTCCGCCTCATCCAGAGGCAACAACCCTTCTCCTATACGCTGCAATCCACGTCCGTCCAAACCCAGGGCACGCCCGAGCCTCCGGATAGACGTGGAGCGTCATGAAATCCCCGCCTCATTAAAAAACCTACCGTCCCGTCAATCAGGCCCAGCGCGCTGATATTTGGCAGGCGTGCGGGTCAGGATAAGACGGTACGCCCTCATAAGGCGGCCGCTTCCAAGGCGTGCCTCCTTATCTGTGCCGCTACAACCCGCAAGACCGGCCATCGACCGGTCACTCGAGCGGGTAGCAGCGTCAGCCGCTGCACCTCACTGGTTGCACGGCACCCGCGCCTCAATAAAGGGGACCCGTCAGGATTCTGATTCCGACGACTACAATAAAGGCGATCATATCCTCAAGACTACTGTTACGCATGCACATGAGCCCGCCAGGGACTCAACCACTTTCCGCCTCGCCCGAGCCTTCACGCAGAGGCCTCGGGCCCAATCACTCTCCGCCTCGCCCGAGGCCCCTCGCGTCGGGCCTCGGACGCAGGCGGCCTCTTCCGTCTCGCCCGAGACTACCGCCTAGGCCTCGGACGAAAACACCGATCGCCCGAGCCCGGCTCGGACGACTTCGGTCGGGGCCCCGTCGGAAAAGACAGCAAACCTACCTCGCGTACTACCAGTCCTCACGCCATGTCACCCGTATACCTGCTCGGTATGGGCGACATAACGTGACAGGACAAAGCACGCATCGCCCCCACCAACTCTCGACTTGATGGTGCGGGGTGCCGAGCACTGCTCCACCTTACTACGCACTGTACCCACGACCAGGGTCTCGACCACGAACGGGCGTTGTGCTCCGGCACCCGCCCTTCCGAGCCTCCCTCCTGATAAGCTGCAGCGCCAACTGGGCCTCGGCGCTCTGCGAAGTCAAAGACACGGAAAACCATGCCTCTACAGTCGCCACCACGACGCGTGCAGAACTCTACAGGATCCGCCGTGCCAAGCACGACTCACCTGCTCCACAAGGATAAACCCGCTACGCCAACTGTGCCGTCACGGGGGGTCATCTTCTTTACTCTTCATCAGCGAGAAGCGCCACCCAAGACTGCTTTAATGTAACCCTGTATCCTCCTTGCGCCTATAAAAGGAGGAGCCAGGGACGTCTCAAAACAAGCACAAGCACAAGGACAAGGATAGGGACAGACACTCCGCGCTCTCTCCGCTTGAGGCTTGGGACAAGTTCCCTCCCTCACTCGCTTGAAGCTCACACTCGCATTCCAGTGCAGCATAATACGATCTCTCTCCCCCACTGGACGTAGGGCGTTCTTTGCCTGAACCAGTATAAACCAACCGTGTTCTTCTCGTGTTCCTCTTGTACGCTCCTTACAACCCCCGTCCGAAAAAGGAGCACGCAGCGCCACTTCCACGACACAAATTTACCCGTCGGCCTTAGGGACCCCCGGTCCCGAACGCCGACACAATGCATAACCATGGATTTTATTGAAGGACTTCCCAGGTCCAAATCTTTCAACTGCATCCTGGTGGTTGTTGACCGGTTTACCAAGTATGCCCATTTCCTTCCTTTGTCTCATCCATTTACAGCTATACAAGTTGTTGTGCTCTTTATGAATAATATTTTCAAGCTTCATGGTCTGCCACAAGTTATAGTATCTGATAGAGATAAGATTTTTACAAGTAACCTGTGGAGAGAATTGTTCAAATTGCTGGGTACAGAGTTGCACATGAGTAGTGCTTACCATCCACAGTCAGATGGGCAATCTGAACGTGTGAATCAATGCCTGGAAACGTACTTAAGGTGCTTTGTTCATTCTTGCCCAACCAAATGGTCATCATGGCTATCCCTAGCAGAATTCTGGTACAACACTTCCTTCCACTCCTCATTGGGTCAGACCCCATTCTTTGTGTTGTATGGACACCACCCTCAACAGTTGGGAATTGAAGCACCCGGTTCCAGTGACAACTCTGATTTGAACACTTGGCTTCGGGATAGAGCACTTATGCTACAACTAGTCCAACAACATCTTCTAAGAGCCCAACGAAAAATGAAATTCCAAGCCGACAAGAAACGCTCGTTTCGAAGTTTTCAGATTGGAGACTTTGTGTATGTCAAGATTCAGCCATACGTTCAGACATCTGTAGCCAGCCGGTCATCTAACAAGCTCTCATTCAGATATTTTGGCCCTTTCAAGGTGATCGCTAAGATTGGTGAGGTTGCCTACCATCTTTAGTTGCCAGAGAAATGCCAGATCCACCCGGTCTTTCATGTTTCTCAGCTCAAGTAGGCAGTTGCTCCTAATACTGTGGTATGCCAAGAGCTACCAGACCCCTCCATGCAATTTCAGGTACCGCAAGAAGTACTGGATCGACGCCTCCATCTCCACAACAATGCTACAGTGTCCCAGGTGTTGATCAAGTGGTCCAACCTTCCACCAGAACTATCTACCTGGGAGGACGAGGAAGCACTACGGCAAGAGTTTCCTCGTGCACCGGCTTGGGGACGAGCCGTGTTTCGTGGACAAGGGGATGTCACCGAAGCTAGCCGCAAGGCATCAGCCTCAGATGCATTTGAACCTGGCGTCAAGACAACAAGTGAAGCAGAAGGCGGGAAACGGAAGCGAAAGCCCAATCCTAAGTTCCACGGGTCCAACTGGGTCTGAGCATTATCGGCCCATGTTAGCTTCTTTGTTTAACTTTCTGCAGCCCATGTAACGGGCCGGGGATGCCGAGTGGCTCTCCTATGTATTGCTTGGATGCGAAGCAGACGGTGAACTCGAATCGCAAACCTGAACTGCGCCGTTGGGCGTTGGCGGCGAGCTCACGGCGGTTGCCGGAGTGTCAACTGAATCGAGTTTCCCTGAATTAGCTACCCCATCTATCTAGTTCGGTTACAAGACAGTGCACAAATTCATCTCTTTCAGGCCCTTGGCAGGGGCCATAAACCGTAGTTAAGGTCCTGCTGTGACCACTGTGGGTGGAGGAGAAGTTGACCGAGATGGAGAATTTGTTGATTTCAGTGACTTCACCATTAAAGATGGAACTGTTCCACCCCATGAGTATGTCTCCAGAATTGCTATTAGAAGGCGCATATTTATTGAAGCGTTTGGGGGCCAACTTTCTGAGGAAGGAGTGGTCAAAGTGATCCCTTTTAGTTTCCTGGATACAGAAGATTGCACAAGCACTTTCATCGATCTTTTCTTTAACAGCATTACATTTGTCCTCAGAGTTGATTCCTCTGATGTTCCAGTTGAGGATATTCCAGCTTCTTGTTGGACTGTTGTCCAGGCAATTGCTGTTAGCGCCGTTACTCATAGTAGCAGGTTTATGCATAGCAAAAAATTCCAGCATTGTTGGACTTGTGTGATTCAGGATGACGACTGGACGGTTCAACACTTGCTGATGAACTGCAGCTTCGCTCGCCAGGTTTGACATGCTGAGCATGTTTGGTTTCGAAATCCTTGTTCCATTATTGGATGGGGATGTGTTCTAGTCACAGTTTAGGCAGGCAGCTCAGTGGGTCCCTAAAACAGCGAGGTCTATCTGAACTTTGAAGCACAGAAACAGTTGTCTTTGGCGGCATGCAGCCTGCAGTGGCAGGGATTCTATATGAGGCGGTCAAGCTAACAGCAGTTGGGGTAACACGCATTTGGTTCTCGGTGGAGTAAAAGACCTGCATAGCCTGAGGTTCTAGAGCCATGAGTAGTTCTATTCTAAAACAGGCGTAAAAGTCATTAAAAGAAACTAACACACATTAAAAGAAGGTAACACAAGCTGTGGAATCAGGTTGTAATCAGACATTTTATCTTTATACAATGACACAGAATTCTCATGCATGTTTGAGAAGAAAATAAGGATTGATGTAGAAGTTTTGTATTTGGAGGAAAATTTTATTCTCCTTGTTTTGATTGAATATAATAATGCAATTTACACATGTGTTTAACATTTGTTTTGTGCCATCATTGTTTTGAGAATTCTGTCTTGGGCTTCGCTTTTTTTTCTCATCGACGATTTTCATGTTAGCCTCAATATGTGGCCTGTATATTCTACGTACTTATATGTTTCACTTTAATAGATGTTAATACATTTTGGTAAATAATATGTTTATTAACTGTTGCAATTTCATAGGTACTTGAAATCTGGAAGAAGGGGTTGGGTATATCATCGCCAGACAGAATATTGGTACAAATAAGATCATGCATTCAGATATGCACAGGCTGCACAGACCCTAATCCAAAGAAGAGACCATCTATACACGATGTAATCCGAATGCTTGCTGAAACAGAAACTGAGTTTAACAAACCTGGCATGAGTACGTTGGTAAGCAGCCGGTGCCCACTATTACAATAGCTTCTTTCATATAAGAGCTCTTTGGTAAACATAAGCTCAAAAGTGTCTTGATATTCTACAAAATTGTTGAGCTACCTACAATGAACTGAAGATGCTAGAGAAACAGTAATTGAAGCATATTTCTCATTTTATTGAGCTCAATGGTGCACGTCCAAGAGGGTTTAAGACACTCATTGTTGCAAAAAGTCTAGAAGGATATAGAATTCTCTAAGACCTATATAATACTACCTCCTCCCAAAATGAATCGATTTCTAGGAAGTTTAAGATACACTAGCATATTGAAGAAATATGCCACGCATTGCTCTCCATCAATCATGCACTCCCTCTTTAACCCAACCCTGTTTTGTGGTGCTATTAATTGTTGTTTCTCACTGCTAGAATGAGTGATTGGATTATTGGGCTAACCCTAGAAGGGTAGCAATATAGTAGCTATTACATGGGCCTCATGGGCCTAAACACATATACTCCAACACCCCTCCGCAGTCTGAACTACCGGCACAACGGAGTTTCAAGACTGAGCACGAAAAGAAGCACAACACACGAGCCCCCCCCACAGACTCAACTAGCCAGTAGTGATGTTGAGGCTGGAACAAAACTCGGAGAACGTCGAGGACGGGAGGCCCTTGGTGAAGATGTCGACAAACTGGGAAGTGGTCGGGACGTGGAGAACCCGAACATCGTCGAGGGTCACCCGATCGCGGACAAAGTGTAGGTCGATCTCCACATGCTTGGTCCGCTGGTGTTGAACGGGGTTGGTGGAGAGATACACCGCACTGACGTTGTCGCAGTAGACCAGCGTGCTCCGGGTCAGGGGACTGCCGGAGCCAGGAGGCCTCAGCCACGCCGTTAGCAACAGCGCGGTACTCCGCCTCGGCACTGGAGCGGGAGACCACCGGCTGGCGCTTGGACGACCAAGACACCAGGTTGCCGCCGAGGAAGACAGCATAGCCGGAGGTGGACCGGCGAGTGTCTGGGCACCCAGCCCAGTCAGCGTCGGTGTAGACGACGAGCTCGGTGGAGGCAGACCGGTGGAGGAGCAGACCGTAGTCGACAGTGCCGCGGAGGTAGCGAAGGAGGCGCTTGAGAGCCGTGAGGTGAGGCTCGCGCGGATCATGCATATGGAGGCAAATCTGCTGAACTGCATATGTGATGTCCGGACGGGTGAAGGTGAGGTACTGAAGCACCCCTGCAAGACTCCTGTACGCAGTGGGGTCAGGAACTGTGGTGCCCTCGGTCTCTGACAGCTTGGCCTGAGTGTCAACTGGGGTGGAGCAGGACTTGTAGTCAGTCATCCCAGCTCGCTCCAGGATATCAAGAGTGTACTGCCGCTGGTGAAGAAAGAGACCCCCTGGACGAGTCTCAACGGTGACCCCGAGGAAGTGATGGAGCACACCGAGATCATTCATAGCGAACTCCTGCTGAAGAGAGGTGATGATCCGCCGCAGCAGTGTCGGGCTGGAGGCTGTGAGCACAATATCATCAACATAGAGTAGCAGATAGGCAGTCTCCCCGCCGTGGTGATAGATGAACAGAGAAGTATCTGACTTGGCCTCCACTAACCCCAGTGTCAGCAGGAAAGCAGCGAATCGAGAGTACCAAGCCCGAGGGGCCTGCTTGAGGTCGTAGAGTGACTTGTTGAGGCGGCAGATCAGGTCAGGGCGGGAAGAGTCAACAAAGCCCGCAGGCTGACTGCAGTAGACCGTCTCAGCAAGTGTCCCGTGGAGAAAAGCATTCTTGACGTCTAGCTGATGCACGGGCCAGGAGCGAGAGAGAGCCAGTGAGAGAACTGTGCGGACTGTAGCTGGCTTCACCACTGGACTGAATGTCTCATCATAATCAACTCCAGGCCGCTGAGTGAAACCCCTGAGAACCCAGCGAGCCTTGTATCGCTCAAGAGTGCCATCAGCTCGCCGCTTGTGTGTCCAGATCCACTTCCCCGTGACGACGTTGGAGCCAGGTGGACGGGGCACCA
The DNA here is from genome assembly GCA_009763385.1 of Coix lacryma-jobi var. lacryma-jobi. Lineage (NCBI taxonomy): Eukaryota > Viridiplantae > Streptophyta > Magnoliopsida > Poales > Poaceae > Coix > Coix lacryma-jobi. Next base: position 124,479,480 of record CM019831.1, read on the forward strand.
GATCCCAGGTCTGGTTGGCGAGAAGAGTCGGGTACTCCTCTTCCATCGCACCACGCCAGTGAGGGTCGGCCAAGGCGTCGCGGATGGAAGAGGGTACCGGAGAGACCCGTGGCTCGTCGGGCGTCGCGGCGAGAGCCCGGGGCCGCAGCACCCCCGCCGCCTGCCGCGTCACCATGGGGTGAACATGACGCGGGTGGCGGTGAAGGAGAGGCGGGTGGTACACGGGCGGCTCGACACGAGCAGCCGGTGGCGGTGGAGGCGGCGGCGTAGGCGTCGACGGCGGAGAAGAGGCCACGGGTGGTGACCGAGGAGGCGACGACGGCGACGTGTCCCGCACCGGGGGCGGCGTGGCCGCCCGCGCATGGCGCTGGTAGACGCGCACCGGCTGGGCGAAGCGCGCAGGAGGTGCCGAAGATGACGGCGCCGAACCCGCGTCGGGCGCAGGGTCAGGCGCGGGGGATGCGGCCGCCGGGCCTGCGCAAGGCGCAGGGGCAGGCGCAGCCCCGGGGAACGGCGAGCCGGGGCACGAGCCCGGCGAAGGGCGCGGTAGAGGAGGACCTGCAGGGTAAAACGGTAAAGGTGGCTGGGCCACCGCGTCAGTGGGAAACAGGGAGGAGAGGTCAAGGTCGGAGGTGGGAGGAGAGGTGGAGGTGAAGGGGAAGTCAGACTCGTCGAACACAACGTGACGGGAAATGAGGACTCGACGAGAGGAGAGGTCGAAGCAACGGGTACCCCTTGTGATCCGGGGAGTACCCGAGGAAGACACACCGAGTCGACCGGGGAGCCAACTTGTGAGGAGCAGTGGCAGTGGCGTTAGGGTAACACGCACACCCGAAGACACGGAGGTGGTCGTAGCGAGGAGGGGTACCGAAGAGGGCGTGGTGAGGAGTGGGAGCGGGACAGGCAGCGGAAGGTAATCGGTTGAGGAGGTAGGTGGAGGTGTGAAGGCCCTCGGCCCAGAAACGAGCAGGAAGCGAGGCCTGCAAGAGGAGGGTGCGTATGGTGTCGTTGGTGGTGCGAATCATGCGCTCGGCCTTGCCGTTCTGGGAGGAGGTGTAGGGGCACGACATGCGCAACTGCATGCCGTGAGAGAGGAAGAAAGCACGAGAAGCGGTGTTGTCGAACTCACGCCCATTGTCACACTGAACGGCCTTGATGGTGAGGCCGAACTGAGTGGACACCCAGGCAAAGAAGTGAAGAAGCGTGGAGAAAGTGTCAGACTTGGCACGAAGGGGAAAAGTCCAGGAATAGTGAGAGAAATCATCCACGAACACAAGATAGTATTTATAACCAGAAATACTCATGACAGGAGATGTCCACAGGTCGCAATGAACAAGATCAAAAATATGGGTCGCATGTGAAGAAGAGGTAGGGAAAGGAAGGCGAACATGACGGCCCAGTTGGCACGCGTGGCACAAATGCGCATCGTGAGCTCGAGTGCATGGAATGTCGGAACTACGACTAAGCTGCATCAAAATGTCTCGGCCAGGATGTCCAAGACGACGATGCCAAGTAGTGGAGGAAGCAGTGGCGGCGAAAACAGCTGACGAGGTGGAAGGCGAGGACGGAGGAAACCGAAGAGTGTAAAGGGGTCCCGTGCTATCACATCGGAGAAGTGGACGCCGGGAAGCCAAATCCTTCACAGTAAGACCAGAAGAGTCAAATTCAACAGAACAAGAGTTGTCAGCTGTAAAACGACGAATGGAAAGAAGGTTATGAACCATAGAAGGAGCAACTAGGACATCAGGGAGACGAAAGGAGCCATGGGTGCCGGCAGCACCCACAGAAGTGACAGGAATACAAGAACCATTTGCGACCATGATGGACGAAGGATTAGAAGAAGGAGGGTGAACGGAGGAGAGTATACCGGGGTCAGGAGTGGTGTGAAACGTGGCCCCCGAGTCGGCGATCCAGTCCTAACCGACTGGTGGAGTGAGGGTCATGGTGCCGAAAGAGCGGGCCAAGGCCGTCGGGTCCCAACCGACAGGCCCGGGCGAGGTCCCGGCAGGCGGAGCCCAAGCCAACTGAAGCGTAGGGGCTGCCCCGGGAGGCGGTGTCCACGGCGACGGGAACAGAGGAGCTGCTGGGACGCCCGTGAACATGGCCGCCGGTGCCCGAGGGTCGCCAGCAGCCGCCTGGAAGGGCCACATGGAGATGCGCACTGACCATGGGTTGTGGAAGGAAGGCCAGGGTGCACCCCGTGGAGGCGCCGGAGGGGTCCCACGACCAGACCCCGCACCATGCCCCCCTCCGCGACGACGACGACCGCCACGCCCCCCCCCCCCCCCCCCCCCGCTCTCGCTCGGCCCGGGAGGACCAAGAAGAGACGACGCAGGTGGAGCAGACGAGCATGGCGGAGGAGCAGCAGCAAGAGCAGTCGAAGAAGACGAGGATCCCGACGCGGAGTGAGAGCCAGGCTGGATGCCCTGAGTGAGCTCCTCCATGACAAGGTCGTCACGGACCTGCAGGAAGGAGGGGAAGGGCCGCTGCCGGGTGGTCCAGGTCCGGAGGTGGTCGTAGCGGTCGCTGAGGCCGCGGAGGACGTTGAGGACCAAGATCCGGTCGTCCACGGGACAGCCAAGGTCACCAAGAGAGTCAGCCATCCCCTTCATGCGTCGATAGAACTCCCCGACGGAGAGGTCGCCCTGAACGAAGGTGCGGAAGCTCGCATCGAGGCGCAGGGCCCGGGCCTCGGCGTTGCCCAAGAACTGCCCCTCGAGAGCTAGCCACGCCCGACGAGCGTCAGGAGTGTTGCGGACGAGGTCGTGAAGGTCGAGGGCGATCGTGCCGAAGATCCAGGAGAGGACGATGTTGTCGAGGCGCAGCCACGGAGGGGTCTGAGCCGCAGCCGGGGCGTCAAGGAGGACGTGGTCGTCGAGGGCGTAGCGCCGGAGGGTGAGGAGGACCAGGTCCCGCCAGCGAGCGTAGGAGGGCGACTCAGGCTCCAGGACGACAGGGACCAGACTCCGGATGTTCTGGACGCCGCCCGCCTGGTAGTGAAGCTGCGCCACAAGCGGATCGGCCGGATCGTGCCAGAGAACCGCTGTGGTCAACGGACGGGGAGCGGTCGAGCCGGAGGAGGCGGAGCCGACGTCGTTGTAGACGGGGAGGACGAGGAGCTGCTTCGCCTCGGCGAGGCGACGAGCCAGAGCATCAGCCGCATCGCGCTCCCGCTCCCAGATGAGGGCAGCCGCACGCACACGTGTCTGGCCCTCCGCAGCAGCAGTCCGGGCCGCGACGAGGGCTGCAGCGAGGGTGGAATCGGCGGCATGGGCCCGCGTGCAGAGCGGCTGCGGGCTGGGGGGCCGCGACGCGCGCCCAGGAGAGGGGATGGGGAAGGGGAGGGAAGGCGTGGAAGTAGTGGGGAGGGGGAGGAAGCTCCTCACCGCCGGCCATGGTGGCTGCGGCGGCGCCGGCGGCTGGGGAGGAGGTGGCGGCGCCGGCTGGGAGAGTGAGGGAGGGAGGGAGAGAAGACCTAGCTTGATACCATGCTAGAATGAGTGATTGGATTATTGGGCTAACCCTAGAAGGGTAGCAATATAGTAGCTATTACATGGGCCTCATGGGCCTAAACACATATACTCCAACACTCACAAACCAATGCATGTAACTATTGCCCACCCACTTTTGCCCACATAATTAGTGCAAGGCAATAAATGGTTCACATTGTTTGAATAGAGTTAATGCGGTACGTTGTCAAAACAGGCTAGGAATGACCTTGGGACAAAATCATTGACTAGATTGATTTTAGTTTGCGATGGATGGAGTATTTCACTGTATTTTGTTCTTTGTTTCATATGCCAGAGATATAGCGTTGAATAACTTTGTCTTGTCAATTTAGATAACCTTTTTACTATCTTAGACCTTATAAACATTCACAAGTATACCACATTAAGATGTCCCATCACCTTCTCAGATCTTAACACTATATGAAGATGTCCCATCACCTTCTCATTTAGTACTCGTGTTATAAATGCCACAACAGTCATTAACCATATCAAGGACGGTACTCTGCATCCCATATCCATAGTTATTTTCGGGTTTTCCTAATTTCCCAAGATAATAGATATTTAATGTAGCAAATTATTTGTTAGCTAGCTGTTTTATCATGTAGAAGTAACATGTTTTGGTTCGTATATTATTCCAGCCTTCACATATTACATGTTCTCGGAGATTACACATGATCACCGGTCCAAGAGCCCCCTATACCCCTGGTACGTACATCAACCAAATACTTCCAAGTGATCGAATGGATCACTGTTCATATTGGGTATTATCTGTCAGTAGTTTGGGCATAAATCGAGTGCTGACCAAGCAAATACAGATGTTGCATGGTGAGAAAGAATCCTAACTCAAGCATCAATGTATGCCTTGTACGCCTGATTAACTGCTCACTTTGTTCCAAACTATAGTTCACTTTAGCTTTTTCCTATGTCAAGCTTTTTTAACTTTGACCAAGTTTTTTAAGAAATATATTGACATTTATGTGATCAAATAAACCTATTATCAAGATATGTTTCATTGAGGATTTAATGAAACTAAATATATGTTGTAGATGTTGATACATTATTTTCCTAAATCCTTGGTCAAAGCTAGCGAAGTTTGCATTGACTCCTGACAAAGCCAAAATGAACTATAATTTGAAACGGAGGGAGTAATATCTAAGTCGATGTGAAAGACTGAAAGCTGTATTTTTATATTTTTCTTTCATGCATTTTTAGTAATTTAATATTTGTCTAGGGTGTTATTGGTTTTATACACAGCCAGATCAATCATTGTGATGTCCCATCACATTTAGAACTGTTGCATGTATTGTGTCCAGCTTGGTGGGAGCCGCCTGTCAAATAAAAGTTCAAGAGAAAACATTGGGCCTTTAGAAGAAGATAGAAAGCTTGCCTCTACCCTGCCTTCTCATTTCCATGTAATAAAGTTCTAGTTGTGTCATAAAGAAGTTAGGGTCTCAGCAGTGGCGGAGCTTGGGAGCATAATCAGCAGGGGCCAAACACTAAAAAACAATGATTTTTGATAGATTTAACTGATTAGTTTCAGTCCTAATTAAGACCTGCTAATGGACATGACACATGAGTAGGGGGGGGGGCATGGCCAGATTGGCACTAAGGAAGCTCTGCCCCTGGGCCTCAGCATGTATGATCTTCATAGCAGGTCAATATGGTCATTTGGTTAGTAACCGTAACTTGCAATGTCGCAAGCTACATTAGGCATTCTCGCCAGTTTAGCCCATTCTCACCAATTCACCAATTTGTGCCGCAAAATGTTATGTGGTTATAAGGTTATAAGTGCTTCTTCTCACCAAATGTTTGGCGCAGGATTTCTTCGTTATAGCTTTCGCGTAGTGTATTCACTAAAAGATGGTGATCACCTCCCAGGCAAAATTGGCGCAAAGCAAAGTCGAGAGAAGTATGACAAAAAGCAACTCCTAGGTGTTCATCTCTATTGTTGATGGCGCCACAGGAAGCACCTGCGCACAGCCCATTCACTTTGTCTATGTACTGCTGTTCATCACAAACCTAGCACACTACTACAGAATTCATTTGTAGAGACGCATCCTTTTACAGATAGAGGCGGCTACAAATGGTTTCCGAAACGAGTCGTCTCTAAAAATGCATTTGTAGAGACGACTGTATCTATAGCTGTTAGAGTATGTCATGGGCCTATTGGGTCTGGGCTGATGGTATAGCCCGTTAGGGTTAATTAGAGATAAGGGTCGCTTGCTTAGGGGTCAAGTAAGTCTTGCTTGTAAGTTAAGTAAACCTCTCTATATAAGGAGAGGAGATGTATCAATCTAATCAAGCAAGAATTAAGAAGGAAAATTCTTCCCTCTTGCCCGGCCGTGGGCAAAGGTCCTGTGGCCGGCCCTTCTTGCGCCCTTGCAGCCCTAGCCGCCGCCGTCACCACTGCAACATGAACAGTAACCGCGGCTATTGTAGCTCTGTGTTACTGTAGCACAGCAGCCTCTGCCCCTCCCCAACTCTCTCTCTCCCCCTCAACCCTAGCAGCCACATCAATCTGGTATTGGAGATGTCAGGTTCTCTTCCTTCCACAGCCTTGCCACCACCTCCGATCACCACCTCTGCGTTGGTGGCCTCCACCTCCCCGCTGTCATCTGCCTCACCGATGTCGCCGGATCAGATGACTGCCGCCATTATAGAGCTGGCCCGTTCTGTGGTTGCCATCCAGTCGTATCTCGTCGCCAAGCCATCCCCGACCGCCTGGTCGCAGTAGGTTGCGGTCGTGGCCTCCCTGCCACCGACCTTCCCATATGGGATTCCCGGTTATGGTACGGCGGCCCTTCCGTTCCAGAGCGCCTCCGCCCCGGTGTTGCTGCTTCAGGGCGCAGCGACCGCCTCGCTGCCAATCCATCAGTTGCGGATGCCGCCCTCACCATCACCGATTCCGTCTTACGCGTTGATGCATACGACGGCACCGATCTTCACCATGGCGTCGCTACAGCTGTCCACTGCCACCACGGTCGCGTCTGTGGCCCTAGTGGCCAAGACGACGGTTGACCCAGCGCACACCACCGACGCTGTTGTCCTCCACGGTGCGCCGAGTCACCAGCACCAATTCACAGAGAACCCGACGAACATCGTGTCGGAGCTGGCAGGGAAGATGTCTACCCGACAGGTGTCAGCGGCGATGCGGCTGCAGGTGGCGGCGCATGGCCTCCTGGCGCGCCGGCGTGTGCGACGGCTGTGCGATCTGCAGCTGATTCAGACCCGCACCCCTTTGTAGTTCCTTCAAGCTGTGCTGCGCCGCGCGAAGGAGGACACTAGACGTCAGGTGTTGTTTGCACGCCAGGTGTCGGCAGCGGTGCGACTGTAGGCTGCTGCACGTGGCCTCCTAGCGCGTCGGCAGGTGCGAGAGATGCGTGATCTGCAGGTCATTCAGCCCAACACCCCTTCGCAGCTACTCCAAGTTGTGCTACTCCACACAAAGGACCTCGATCTCATCTGTTGCATCGGAGATCTTGGGCATGCAGTTTCTTCCACGTGCGGCGAGCATGCTGTTTTCCCTGCGGGCAGCCAACTTAAAGTCTGCGGCAGCGGCGATTGGGGAGGTGCACCCTTCCTCACCGTTCTCCATCGACAGCCCTATGCTCTTATCTATGCGGTACAGACCAATGGCCGTCCGGCGAGAAGGCATGGGGTCACCGGCGGGAGCGCACCACATAGCCTCTGCATTCCGCCACTGACCGCCACGAGGGCGCCTTCGCTTGTCGCTGTTGCGACCACTTCCAGGTGGCCGTACACATGCACCTCTTTCGTCCAGATGGTCTCCATGGGATCCTGGTGGCTGTACACGTGCAGATCCGGCGTGCGGATGGTGTCCACATTATCTTAAGTCAAAATTAAAGAGTCCTAGTCCATTTCAGTTTGAGAATAATAAAATAAGCCAAGATGTAAAAGGCTTGTTTTTAGGTATTAGGTTTGTGTCGAGTCGTGTCATCGTTTTGAGTCTGTTAGGTTACAGCTTGAGGACAAGTTGCATGTCCAGGTGGGGTATAGTGTTAGAGTATGTCATGGGCCTATTGGGCCTGGCTGATGGTATAGCCCATTAGGGTTAATTAGAGATAAGGGTCGCTTGTTTAGGGGTCAAGTAAGTCTTGCTTGTAAGTCAAGTAAACCTTTCTATATAAGGAGAGATGTATCAATCTAATCAAGCAAGAATTAAGAAGGAAAACTTTTCCCTCTTGCCCAGCCGTGGGCAAAGGTCCCGCGACCGGCCCTTCTTGCGCCCTTGCAGCCCTAGCAGCCGCCGTCACCACTGCAATGTGAACAGTAACCGCGGTTACTGTAGCTCCGTGTTACTGTAGCGCAGCAGCCTCCGCCCCTCCCCAACTCTCTCTCTCCCCCTCAACCCTAGCAGCCACATATCAATAGCCGTCTCTAAAAATAGGTGCAACACAACAAATAAAATTTGAATTTTTCAAACGACCTCGGATGGAGAAATGACAAAAACTAACGGTTGTAGATCTCAAAGTACACAACTTTATAGTTGATAATTTTTTCATTTGAAATCATTTATCCAAAGAAAATAATCATTGGATGGAGAAACGACCAAAGTTGTAGTACTCGACGATGTCTATAGCTTGCGGTTGAAAACTTTTTCATTTGCATTTGTTTAGGGTCTCAAATGTTTATTTTAAAATCTAGAAAAGTGAATATGAGAGAAATGGATATACTTTACGTGTCTTCAGGGTGGAGTGGTTAGAGGAGCTAGGAGCAAAAGCATAGGTCTCAAGTTCGAACCACTAATATTGCGCACATTTTTATAGAAATAGATTTGTAGAAGCAGTTGTTGCCAGCCGTCTCTAGAAATCCTACTATAAATCATCAATCTTTCTAGGGCGGCAAGGCAGCTGTCTCTATAAACTGTTGAGTACTACTTAGTCACCGCCTCTATAAATTGTTGAGTATTACTTAGTCAGAAGTGGGATTGATGCTCAATATTGCAACTAAATTTAGTATGATGCAGTATTACAAAGAATTTAGAATGAAATTAAGTGGAGATTATGTGGATAATTTGCATTACGAGGTTAAAAGTTAGTGGGATGACATGACTACTAGTGAGAAATAATATGAATAGTTAGTGGGGTGATGTAGATGTCTTGCATGTTGAGATAGACTTGTAGTTGGTATTAGCTTTATAAGAGATATAGATATAGATACTCAATTACAATTCTGGATAATTATTAGTTGGCTGTCTTAGTGGTGACTTGCATTTGCATACCATGCATGTGTAGTGCGCTGTGCGCACATGCTAATGTTAGCAATACCCATCCATAAAGATGACTGGAAATTTACAACAACAAACACTGAGATTTACTACACCTTCAGGTGGCCATAAAATAAGCTATTTTATGATCGGCTATAGAAAAGGGGACTCCGAGTGTGACTATGAGTTTAGCTTTTACCTTTTAGTTATTTTTTTTCTAAAACGTAATGAGCAGCATATCTTTTTTCTTCTCAGGGTTATTCCTTGCTGTTTTGAAGATTGATACAGTTTTAGCAGATAAAACTGCCAAGGCTGTTGTGGCAAAATTATTTGCAAAAGGTAGTAGTAAACTGAGGGGGCTGGAAGGCAAGATTCAGCAGGTAAGGGATCAACTTACAGTCATGATGGCTAAGACAGCCGTGTCTGATCTCACTAATGAAGTTAATGGTTGGATTCGAGAGGTGCGGAAACTGGTCAACCATGTTGAGGACTTAATGGACAAATACATGTATTATTGTTTCCAAAGGGAAAATGAAAATATCTTTATGAAGTACTTCACAGAACCACAATACATCACTGATTTTAGTGAAATAGCTGATGAGATAGCCATGATACAGAATAAGATCAAGCAAGTTACAAGACTCAAGCATCAGTGTTTGCTGATACCCCAGCGTATTCCTGAGATGGGAACACAGTGGTCTGAAGTCAACTTATCAGAACATGTTAAAGATGAAGATCTTGTAGGGATTGAAGACAACAAAAGAATGCTCACCAGATGGCTGTACTCTGAGGAGGCTGACAGCACCGTGATAACTGTGTCAGGTATGGGCGGATTAGGGAAAACCACCCTTGTATCAAGTGTTTATGATTGCGAAAAGAGCAACTTTTCTGCTCACATGTGGATGGTTGTGTCCCAGTCGTACACTATGGATGCCCTGTTGAGAAAGCTACTCTTGGAGGTTGGCGACATGAAACATCAGACAACTCACATAAACGATATGGCTTTAAATGATTTGAATGAAAAAATAAAGGAAAGCCTCAAACACAGGAAACTGTTGCTTGTATTGGATGACGTTTGGGATCAAGATGTGTACTTTAAATTGTCTTATGTGTTTGACATGGAGGAAAGTCGCATCATCATCACTACGCGAAAGAATGATGTGGCTGCCCTTGCTCCCCCACCACGTCGCCTTGAGCTCCAGCCTCTAAGCAAAGCTCATGCATTTGATCTCTTCTGCAGAACAGCATTTTGCAACAAGGACCAAGAGTGCCCCAAGGAGCTTATAGAGGTTGCTAATTCCATCATAGATAGGTGTTATGGCTTGCCGGTGGCAATTGTATCAATAGGTAGGCTCTTGTCTTTGGAGCCACAGATACACCACTTTTGGAATCAGATACACAATCAGTTAGGAAGTGAGTTATCCAACGACGACAATGTCAAAGACATTTTTAATCTGAGCTACCATGATCTATCAGTAGACCTCAAAAATTGTGTCTTGTATTGCAGCCTGTTCCCCGAAGATTACCTAATATGCCGTGAGAGCCTTGTGAGGATGTGGGTTGCTGAAGGCTTTGTGCTGAGCAAAGGAAGCAAAACGCTAGAGGAGGTGGCTGAGGAAAATCTCATGAATCTGATCAACTGCAACCTTCTAGTAATCGTGCATAATGATGAGCAGGGAAAGGTGAGTACCTGTAGGATGCATCGTATTGTCCGAGATCTAGCTCGTGTTGTTGCCAAACAGGAGAGGTTTGGCTCTGCAAATGACTATAGCACAATGATGCAGTTGGATAAGGATGTTCGTCGTCTATCTTATTATGGATGCTGTAAAGAAAATACTACACACAAAGTCAAATATCCTCACCTGCGAACTCTTGTGTCACTCAGAACAGTTTCATTCTCCCCAGACATGTTATCATCAATTTTGTCTGAGGCCATCTACCTTACAGTCCTTGAGCTACAAGATTCTGAAGTCACTGAATTACCCGCATCTATAGGACATCTATTCAACCTACGTTACATTGGCTTGCGGCGCACGAAGGTCAATTCACTCCCTGACTCTGTTGTGAATCTTTCTAACCTCCTCACTTTGGACATCAAGGGAACAAAAATACAGAAGCTACCAAGAGGGATCGGTAAGATCAAGAAGCTACGACACCTTATGGCTGATAGATGTGCTGATGGGAACCTAGCAGTGTTCCCGGACATTTTTGCAGCACAAGAACCCAATGCTCTGTCCAACTTGTCAGAATTCCCATACCGCTTTGGAGTAGAAACACCTAATGATCTGTTGAATTTGGGAGAACTGCAAACTCTTGAGACTGTGGAAGCAAGCAAGGACTTGGCTGCGCAGCTAAAGAAATTGATGCAGCTTAGAAGTGTGTGGATCGACAATCTTAGTGCTGCTGATTGTGAAAATATTTTTGCTACCCTGTCAAATATGCCACGCCTTTCAAGTTTGCTTCTTTTTGCAAGGGATAAGAATGACGCACTTTGTCTCGACGCTCTCCAGCCAATTTCCACTGAGCTCCACAAATTTATTGTCATAGGACAATGGGCCGAAGGGACACTGGAGTGCCCGATATTCCGTGTCCATGGGGCGTTTCTCAAGTATTTAGCTATAAGCTGGTGTGACCTTAGGGAAGATCCATTGGACATGCTGGCACCGTACTTGCTTAAACTCACATATCTGAGACTCAGTCACATGCACAGTGCAAAGACTTTGGTTCTTTCTGCAGGATCATTTCCCCATCTCAAGATGCTTGTTTTGAAGCGCATGCCTGCTGTCAACGAGCTGGTGATTAGTGATGGAGCTCTTCCTTGCATTGAAGCTTTGTGTATTGTGTCACTGACGAGGCTAGATAAGGTCCCTCAAGGGATGGAATCCCTAAGCTCCTTGAAGAAGCTTTGGTTGTTGAACCTACACAGAAACTTCAGAATGCAGTGGGACAAAAATAGAATGTTCCAGAAGATGCAACATGTCTTTAAGATCCACATATAGGACAGACAAACTTGTTGGGGGCCGTTTGGGAGCGCTCCGCGGAGCGGATTCTCACGGAGAATCACTCGCGAGAAGTGATTCTTTGCTGATTCTGTGAAGTGATTCTCTGAAATGAACTAAGAGGCTGAGAGCTGGAAAAAGTAGTTTCCCCTGATTCTGTGAAGTGATTTTCCATCCTAATTTTGAGGGTTCATGCTAAAGAATAAAAAAGAATCACATTCAGCCACAGAATCACTTCACCAGAAAATCAAAGAGCACAGTTGGAGAATTAGGGAGCACAGCTGCCAAACGGGTCCTTACTTCTGCATTAGTCCGCAGAGCTTTATATGTTGTACTTTTAATCCTTTTATTTTCTGACAAGTCTTGAATCGTTGAAACTGTCAGTAGTACTGCTTTTCCATCTGGCCCATAGTTGAAGACTGTAGCGCAACTTGTCCCAAAACATTGGCATCCATTTCATTCGAGAGGCTATGTATATGTTAGGTTTGTATTAATTTCAGATGTCCTTTATGTGGGAGCATTTTTCCATTTATATTGAACTACACAGGGGTGATGTTGCCAAACTTCAACCACATGTATTTTTGAGAAACTTTCACAGTATCTTCTCCTTGAGGAGCCAGGACTAGAAATCATGTGTTTTGAGTTTCATGAGAGGTTTTGCAAATTGTTAAGGCAACAAAATCAACATACGGGATAGATTACCTTCAACCTGTAAGTTAACTAGTTTCCATAGCTAAAGTTTAGACAATTGCATTATTACTATGAATAGGTGAAAAGAGTGAAGTTTCATGGCATAGCAAGAAAATCTGATATCAAGTTCCTAACAGGGAAATGGTCCAAACATGGCCTTAGTTTGCATGGATCTTCAAATTTGTTCAACTATAAAAACTGTCAATACTACCCGTCAGAGCCAGTTTGTAATCCTGGTTTGGAATGTGTTGGGGATTAACATTTGTCCTTACTAATCTGGTCTTGCGCCTTGGTCTCTGTGGTCCCCTATCATCACCCGGCAGGGTCGTTGTTGTCGCTTTCCATAGTACTTACACGTTACCGGTCCATGTTGTAGCTCCCTGTCGTGCCTGAGTGTGCTTACACGTTCCCGCATGCTGTCATCCCTTATGACAGTGGCATCTGGTATGTTTGCTGACTGGATACATGAAGGCACCAATGAATGATCTCTATGGAACACAGGGATGTTAGAGATATATGTGTATATTGTATTTTTCCCTTTTGTATAAGGGTCTCTTTGCATATTGTACCTGTACATAGGGCTTTCGCCCCCTTCCTGGAATACACATGCTCAATTCCTAACATGGTATCCAGAGCCTGGTTTACGAGCTAGGGTTTACCTCGCCGCCGCCGTGCTTCTGTCGCCGGCCGCAGCAGCTTCCGGTGCCGCTCTGTCGTTGCTCGGAGCGCGACTCTTCTTGTCGCGCCGCCGCTTGGTCTGGTGGCCGCGGCTCCTTGCCCGCTCCGCTGCGCTCCTGGCCGACCGCTGCTGCTGCTGCTCCTCGCCAGCACCTTCAAGCTCTCAGGCCCTCTCTCCACCGGCCGCTCCTCCTCCCCGCCAGGTGCGGCCCTTCCACTGGGCGCTTGGCATGGCATCACCGTCGCTGCGTGATCCGCCGTCGCCGGGCGCGGCCTACTGCTGCTGCTCAGGGTCGTTGCTCTCCTGTGGCTGCCCGCACCTGAAGGCAGCTAGCTTGCTTGCTGCTAGCCTGCTACTGGTACTCAGGGTTGCTGCCCCTCTGTGCCTGCCTGCACCAGCGTGTGCGTGCTTGTTCTGTTGTGCTGAGATTGAATTGAGTTTTAGGTAAAAAAAGAAAAAAAAAAGAGAGAAAGAGAGAGATGGCATCTACTCTGGTTCCTTCATCTAGTGGTGCTCAGATCCCACGGTGTCCGGTGCTTTTCAATGGCTCAAATTATCGTGATTGGGTTCCTCGTATGCGGTTGCATATGCGCAGTCTTCGACTTTGGGAGTTTCTTAGTGGTGAGCCGCCTTGTCCACCCTTGCCTACTCCTCCAGTGTAGCCAGCGATTCCTTCAGGAACCTCAAAAGCTGACCAAAAGAAGTTGAGCGAATCATACGATGATGATATGGCCTCTTATATGTGTCATTTTTGGGCCTATCGGACTTGGTTGGATGAGTATGCCCGTGCTGGTGCTGTTCTTATTGCCAGTATGGACCCGTGTCTAGCTGCAGATGTTGTTCGTCTTGATCATGCTTCTCAAATGTGGGCCCTTCTTCGCCAGCGCTATGAGTCATCTGGTCAGTCCACCTACATTGCCGCGCTACGTCAGGAGCAGATGTTACAGTAGGGTGACAGTTCAGCTGAGGATTTCATTCGACAACTATCTGCAGTGTGGCATGAGCTTGACAATCTTGGTCCTCAGTTGTCTCCCACTACTTGTGATTCCTGCAGAAAGCAATAGGGTCACCTCAAGCTTTGTCGCACCTATGACTTCCTGACTCATCTACGTGCCGAGTTTGAGCCTCTTTGTGCTCAGGTACTTGCTCGTGAGCCATGTGTGTCCTTGATGGAGGCTCTTGCTGCTGTTCGCAATGAGGAGGCTCGTCTTCGTTCTGCTGGTCTGCTTCAGTCGACCTCTTCCTCAGTTCTAACTGTTCCTGCTTGGTCTGTATCCTCTGGACTTCTTGGTTCTTCTCCCAGAGTGCTGACTTTAGTAGCCTCTGGTGGCTCTAGGACTCACAGTTCTGGTGGCCTTCATTGTGATCACTGTGGCAGAGATGGACATGACAAGGCTCATTGTTACAAGAAGAAGAGACAGACTCAGTCTCGCCGAGGTGGGCGTCCCTCACAGGGTTCTAATAGTGCGACTACTAGTGGTGCTTCTCAGAGTACTGATACACAGGAGATACTCATGCTGCTTCGTCGTCTTGCTATTCCTACACCTACTGGAGCTGTTGGTTCTATCACTTCTGCTTTTGTACTGTCTGCAGCTACTTCTCAGTCTTCTATTGAGAGACCACCATCCACTTCAGGTATCTCGCCGTGGATTCTTACTCTGTTGCTCCTTTTTATATGATATCTGATCGTACTTGTCTTTTTTCCATCTGCACTTCTTCCACTCCTCTCACCGTTCAAACTGCTGATGGTTCATCTCTTCCGGTTGTTGGTTGTGGCATCTTTCATCGTCTTCCTTTCATGTTCCCAGTGTTTCTTATGTGCCTAAATTGACTATGCAACTTATTTCTGCGGTCAGCTCACTAATCATGGTTGTGTTATTCTTGATTCTGACTCTTGTCGTGTCTAGGATCTCAGCACAGGTCTTCTGGTTGGTACTGGCCCTCGACGCCGTGATTCTCAACGTCTTTGGGAACTTGACTGGCTTCGTCTTCCTTCCGCTGCATCTGCCAGTCTTGTGGGCTCTATTTCTCCTGCATCAGCTTCGTCTTTTGCTCAATGGCATCATCGGTTGGGACATTTATGTGGTTCTCGATTATCCACTCTTGTTCGTCATGGTCTTTGGGGCAATGTCTCTGGTGATGTGTCTTTAGCTCAATGTCAGGGTTGTAAGCTTGGCAAACAACTCCAGCTTCCATATCCCTCTAGTGGGTCAGTTTCACAGCGTCCTTTTGACCTTGTTCATTCTAATGTATGGGGTCCTGCACCCTTCGTTTCGAAAGGGGGTGATCAATATTATGTCATGTTTATCGATGATTTCTCTCGTTTCACATGGGTGTATTTTATGAAACATCGTAATGAGGTGCTATCAATATACCAGACTTTTGCTCGGCTGATTCGTACTCAATTTGATGCTCCTATTCGTATTCTTCGTGCTGACTCTGCTGGGGAGTATCTTTCGGGCACTCTTTGCCAATTTCTCTCTGAGCAGGGCACTCTTTCTCGGTTTTCTTGTCCTGGTGCGCATGCTCAGAATGGTGTGGCTGAGCGCAAGCATCACCATCTTCTTGAAACTGCTCGTGCTCTTTTGATTGCGTCTTCTGTTCCACCTCATTTTTGGGTTGAAGCCACCTCTACTACCACATATTTAACCAACATTCAGCCCTCCTCAGCTCTTCACGCCTTCACGGTGGCATCCCATATGAGCGCCTTTAGGGACATCCACCTCATTACTCCAACCTTCGTCTTTTTGGATGTTTGTGCTATGTTCTTCTTGCTCCTCGTGAACGCACTAAGTTGACCTCTCAATCTATTGAGTGAGTTTTCTTGGGCTATAGTGTTGAACACAAGGGCTACTGTTGTTGGGATCCCGTTGGTTGCCGTATGCGTATTTCTCGGGATGTTGTGTTTGATGAGTCTCGTCCTTTCTATCCTCAGCCTTCCTCTGATGTTTCTCCTCAGGCTATTGTTGAGCCTCTTTCTTTCTCGACTTTTCCTGATACACCTATTTCCACTGTGTTTCTTCCTCCTCCTGCATCCCCACCTTCACAATCTCCACCTCCTCAACCATCACCTCCGTTGTCCTCTGAACTGCCTTCACAGGATCCTCCTCGCTCTATTTATGATTCACACCTATCATCGTTGCCTCTAGGATCCCTTGCCTCCTATTGAGTCGTCTATCGATGTTTCCTCTCTTGTTGAGCCCTCTTTGGTTGTCGATTCTTCTTCTCAGCAATCCTCTCGCTATAATCTTCGCGATCGTGGGTCTCTGAAGCCTGCAGATCGATATGGTTTTGCTAGCACCGTTCTTTCTGAGCCGACCACATATCGTGATGTCATTTGTCATCCAAAATGGCAACATGCCATGGCTGAGGAGATTGCGGCTCTTGAGCGCACTGGCACTTGGGACCTTGTTCCTCTTCCTTCTCATGCTTGTCCCATCACGTGCAAGTGGATTTATAAGATTAAGACTCGTTCTGATGGCTCTCTCTAGCGTTATAAGGTCCGTCTTGTTGCTCGTGGTTTTCAGCAAGAGCATGGTCGTGACTATGATGAGACCTTTGCTCCTGTGGCTCACATGACCACTGTTCGCACTCTACTTGTTGTCTGTTCGCGCATGGTCTATTTCTCAACTTGATGTTAAAAATGTCTTTTTTAATGGTGAACTCCGTGAGGAGGTCTACATGCGACCATAAGGCTGGATGAAAAACTCGAAGCTTGTTAGCTCGCTCGGCTCATGGCTGGCTCGGCTCGTTATGGTAACGAGACGAGCCGAGCCAAGATTTTAGCTCGTTAGCTATAACGAGCTAACTCGAGCCAGCTCGCGAGCCAAACGAGTCATGCTTCTAAGGAAAAAAGCAGTAGATCTTATATTAATATTTGTATTACTCCATATCTTGTTGTTTATAATTGGTTGATGACTGGTTTAGATCCTATAAACTTGGAATTATTATGATTTATCGTTTTATTTCTAATGGATATATGGTATATGTTGGCATTCCCTAGCGTCACCACCGTAATGGCAATGGCACCAGAGAATGTTCATGGTAAATAATTAACTTGCTACTTGAACGATATTAGCCAAAGTGATTAAGCCTAAATCTTATAGCATGTAAAACTAGGTTGTCATCCCTAGCTATGATGATGCAAAAGATATGCTAGCTATTCAATATTAAACACGGCTAAGAATAAATAAAGATATGAATGAAAGTGTATCTGCAAGCGCACAGATAATTATACTATTGTAGCATTTCACCGGGAGTAATCTAGGTATCGTTATTTATATTGTACCACTGGGAAGGGAGGATAAGACATATATAGGATTAATATCGTACGTGCGTATATTGATAGAGAAATAACCATGACCATATCATCTACTCAGAAATAGGGGTAAGTCATATAATAAAAGATATAAGATAAATGATAAAGATAGATCAGTCTATAATAAAGATAAATATTCTCAGAGCACTTCTATCTAGAGCAATAGCATGGTCAAAGTAGAAATTAGAGAAATAACTCCTAGTGTAGCACTTAATTACAAGACAAAGCATATAATGATTAGTGCAATACATGTAGCAATCATCGTTAATCTACCTACAAGTCTAGCATAAGGGACGTTAACTTATGGAGGTTGAGAACAGAGCTTGCACCCCAAAAGCAACAAAGGTCCTCCTTCTACACCTATAAACGGGGAGTGGACTACAAAGGACTCAACGGGAGTGTCACATCCGCGATCTACCACATGACCCAGAATATAGAGAGTATTCGTAGATAAATCTTGTATAAGCACCATGCTTACACCGCCATTATCACTTATCCTACGGCCGTTAGAATAAGAGCTTTGCGACCATATGCATAAACAAGAGAATAAACTAACTATACTAAATATGTAATCAAAGTAGACAATGAACATAGTAAATAAGAACATAAGCAATATAAGAACTAATGTCGATACGATTGTAGCAAACACACCGAAGTAGTCAAATACAAAAGAGAGAAGGGTACAGATAACCATACCGGCTACGCTCTTGACAAGATCGGGAGTCCAAGCTCTGCTTGCCTCCCTCTAGATCTACTCTAAGTAGCTAAGCTCTAGAAGAAGAGTCTACGAACTAGGGTTGATGCTCTGGAGACTTGATCTCTCAAATGACTTAGGGTTTCTCTGGGATTGAATGCTTCAGCCAGGGGTCCAGGGCCCTGTATTTATAGCCCTGAGGGAGCAACGACAGCCCTTGGATCAAATCGACCTTGGCAACGGCCTGGATGCACTCTAGGGTTCGGTAGGAAACCGACCTACGAAGCAGAGGCTACCAGGTGGACCTGGGTGGCCGACCGGCCTAGGGGTGGGACCGGCCGGTCCCATCTGGCGGCCAAACATGCCCCGCTTCGGTGTGGTACCCTCTGGAGTCTTCTAGAATCTGATAGGGTAGATTTCGTCGCCGCTAAGTCTTGTATTATTTGACGTTTTGGTCCCTCTTGATTGCTTTTCTGATTAACTCCTGCAGAAACAGAGAATTCATCAAAACTCGTGGAATTTGTTAGTTTAACCCTTAGACCTATGCTGGTGATCTCAAATGTGCCCTTTTACATGTTTATTTCATATATAAAAATGGTCGTTAACTACTGTCAATAATATAATAATCTTGTATGTTATTATACTTGTATACATGTTAGCACTTATTAATTTTTAGTTCGATTTAATGTTGTTGGATGTGTTACTTCTATATTATTACTATTATCAAGCTTTAGATAAATACAAATACTTTATTTTGAGTGCTTTTTATACCTGGCTCGTGAGCTTAACGAGCCAACTCGAGCTTTTAACGAGCCGAGCCGAGCTGGCCTTCTGGCTCGTTAAGATAAAAAGCTGAGCCGAGCTAGCTCATTATCTTAACGAGCCAGAACGAGACGAGACGAGCCGAGCTGGCTCATTATCCAGCCTTAGCGACCACCACCTAGGTATCTTGTTCCTGATGGCATGGTTTGTCGTCTTCGTCGCTCTCTTTACGGTCAGAAACAACTCGTGCTTGGTTTCAGCGCTTTGCCTCTGTGATCACTGCTGCTGGTTTTTCTCCGAGTGCTCATGACCCTGCCTTATTTGTTCACACTTCATCTCGTGGTCGCACTATTCTTCTTCTTTATGTTGATGATATGATCATCACCGGTGATGATTCTGAGTATATTGCATGCCTTTGTCAAGGCACGTCTCAATGAGCAGTTTCTCATGTCCGATCTTGGTTCTCGACCTCTGATGGCATTTTTTTGTCCCAAGAAAAATATATTCAAGATCTTCTTGCTCGCTCTTCTCTCACTGGCTAAGATGCCCATAGAGCTTAATCTTCATCTTCGACCTACTGATGGTGAACCTCTCACTGATCCTACTCGGTATCGCCATATTGTGGGGAGTCTTGTTTATTTGAGTGTGACTCGTCCTGACATCTCTTATGTTGTGCACATTCTTAGTCAATTTATTTTCGCTCCCACTAGCCTCCACTATAATCATCTTCTTCGTGTCTTGCGTTACCTACGTGGGACCATTACTTGTCATCTGTTCTTTCCGTGTTCTAGCTCTTTTCACCTCCCTTACTCTGATGCCACTTGGGCTAGTGACTCTTCTGACCGTCGCTCTCTTTCTGCCTATTGTATTTTTCTTGATGATTCTCTCATTGCTTGAAAGACTAAGAAGCAGACCGCGGTTTCTCATTCGAGTGCAGAGCGGAGTTATGAGCGATGGCTCTTGCAACAGCAGAGGTTACTTGGCTTCGATGGTTACTTGAGCATTTCGGTGTTTCAGTTACTGTGCCCACTCCTCTTCTATCTGATAGTACTGGTGCTATCAGCATAGCTCATGATCCGGTGAAGCATGAGCTAACGAAGCATATTGGGATGCATATTACACTCGGGCTCAAGTGCAAGATGATGTTATTATTCTTCGTTATGTGCCCTCAGAGCTTCAATTGGCTGATTTCTTCACCAAAGTGTAGACGCGAGCTCAACATCGGTACTTTCTCTCTAAACTCAGTTTTCATGATCCACCCTGAGTTTGAGGGGGGTGTTAGTATTCCCTCTCTAAATCTGCGTTTTGTGACTATTTTGGGGAACTTTTTGTTCGTCGATTCTAGAGTATTTTTACTCGTTCTTTTTGCGTTGATTCGTGTTATGACATGAGTTGAAGGTCTTCTAGAAGTTAATTTGATTGAATCGACTCGAACATGAAGAGATCAACGATTTTTGTTTTTGGATGAAAAATGAGTTCTTGCGCGTGATCTGGTTTTTCCGGAGTTTAAGTTCAAATTGAGCGATGATTCCTTCGGGATAGCTTACAACTCCATAGGGATCATTTGTGCAAAGTTTAGTTTGGATTCGTGGTAATTTGGTCCTGATTTCGTTGATTTTTGGATACGCCGTTTCTCTGTTCTTGACTTGAGACTGTCGGGACTCTGTGTCGTGCGGATGATGCTTGACTTCAGTCTCCACCGGTGCAGGGAGGCTTAGTGTTGTGCTGACCCCTGCAGCCGTGTTCGCTAGCGTGTGTAGCGCTGCACGCATCAGAGCTCGCAGCGCGTGCCTCCTTCGGCCAAGTCCTGTCCTGCTGTTCTATGTTCCTCTCTCTGTCCGCTCTCTGTACCAGCAGCTCAGGTGCGCCTAGCGCTGTGCAGCCCAGCGCCGTGCGGCTTCTGCTCCCAGGTGGCCTAGCGCTCCTGCCCAGCACCTTGCAGTGCTTGCTGTGCGCCATGGTGGCCGTCGGCTCTCGGCAGGAGAGCTTCTTGCTCAAGCGGCAATTGGCTAAGCCTCCATCCAGTGCCGTGGCCAGTGAAGGCTCCCAGGAGATTGGTGCTCGTGCTCCCTGTGTTTGTTCTCTCGCACAGCATCAATAGCCTTGATTAGGCAGCAGCTTAGATTTTTCATAATTTCTAATAGAAAATGCATTGGGCCACATTACTATGAAACAAGCCACCATTTTTGGAGCCAATCAAATAACTTAGAAGCCTACTCCTTCCGTTTCAAACTGTAAGTCATTTTACTCTTATTCTAAGTCAAACTTCTTTTGTTTTGACCATGTCTATACAAAAACATATTAACCTTCTCACTCACATGTCAACCTTCTAAAATATTGGAGGTGAATCATGATGGCTAACTAATGAAGTATGATAACAAATTCATTATCAAATTGTATCAATTGTTGCCCTTGAAACTTGAACTATATCCTTAGGTCAAATAGACTCCAAATGCTGATAAAAGGATACGTATTATGGGTTACTAATAATCTGAACAAAGTCATGCCTATCAGAAAGTATACACATAAATGTTGTTGTAGCTAAATTTCACTATAAGACATGACAATACTAATATGAATCTTGCAATGGCTCATAATCATGATTTCTTTTAGCAAGATGACATATAATTCTAGTTAAAAATTACTTCTGATTATGTTGTTTAGATTCAATTCATTTCTTGAATCATTGCATTCATTCTGCTTTCTTTCATAAACTTTTCATGCAACAAAGGTAAAAACTGCAACCACCGGACTAGTTAATAATTTAATTTTTTTAAAGGAACAAGGATATGATCATGTCTAAATATGGTTATTGTACCATGAAAAACCTTGCACCAAGGCTCAAGTTTTAGTTAGGGGAATGCTAAACAACACTCATGTGTTTTTTAGCAATACAACACACGAATTTTTCGGTGCCTATGACAATAGGGCTCACATGTCAATCCAACACACAAACAACATCCATGTGTTTTTTAGCAATACAACACATGAATTTTTCTGTACCTATGACAATGGGACTCACATATCAATCCAACATATAAATTTTTCTGTGATTGTGCTGATATAAGAAAAAAAATTGTAAATTATCCTTCCACAGAAAAAAAATGTCTCTTGTGATCTGTGATTTATGTGGGAGAAATACCCCCAGGGTACCACACGGCGGTACATGGGCCGCACATCCAGGGGTCATCCAGCCCACAAGATAATAGAGGATGAAGGCGTGCGGTGCACGATATGCACCGCACGGCTATTGTAATCTAGATATAGTACCAATTCGGATATTTATCATGTAACCCTGCCCCACCAGACTATATAAGGAGGGGCAGGGGTCCTCCAGAGGACAACACATCACAACACGTCTCAAAGGAGATCTCATACGAGATATCCAATGAATACAATACAACAGAGCACAGGACGTAGGGTCCTATGTCGAAACCTTGTGCCTTGTTGAAAGGTCCTTGTTTTGGTTTTGGTAATTGAGTGACAACTTAGGTGGACTAATTGTGTTTATGTGAGATACACAGGTGATTAGTCCACAGGTGATCATGTGTGAGCAACATATGTCATAGAGGTGAAATGGCTTGGAGGATGTTGCAAGGCTCATGCATATGATGGAGAAGCTTATTGCATATGTGACATGACATAGAGTCATGTGGCTAAGATGGTGAAGATCAAGGCAAGACTTAGCTTGATGGACCAGTTGCGAAGGTGAAGGGCAAGTTGGAGGCTTTGAAGCCGTTGGTACCGAGTGTCGGGAGGCTTAAGCAAAGACTTGGCGCCGAAGGACCGCAGCAATGGTGAAGAGCAAGTGAGGTCAAGATCGATGGACCATGGAGGCTATGTGATGATATGAAGTGGCTCATATCATTTGATGAACTAGGTTGGTGCATGTGTTGCATCAACGTCGGAGGAGATGAAATGGAATGCACAAGGCAAAGGTATATTTGTAGGGCATTTCATTTCACCGGTCATAGATGTGTAGAGAAGTTTATGACCGGATTTAGGATAGATGGCCGTACTATTAAGGGGAGCAAACTTGTTTGCATATCGGTAATCTAGTGTCACTTGAGTGATCTAACATTGCGATGTTGCTAGGATCGAGTGGCGTGGTGAGTGCAAGTGAAAATCCTTTGAAAAATGATTGTGAAAATGCTAACACTCATGCACTTGGTGGTGTTGGCACATTTACAAAAGGAGGTGAAAAGGTGTTGTGGAGAAGTGGGAGAAACTAGTGGATAGTCCCTCTCCCTCCTGCCGAGCTTACGAGGTAGGATTCAGCGCTTTTCGGAGATGAAGTTTTGTGCTCTGGGGGCATCGGACGCTGGTCCGAGGGGCATCGGACGCTGAGCCGAGCGTCCAATGGCAAACCCTAGGGAGTCTGTATGCTCAGAGGAGCATCGGACGCTGGCGGCATGAGCATCGGACGCTACGGTGATGCGTCCGATGGCTGTGACGTGGCAGTAGCCGTTCTGACAGTAGGCATCGGACGCTGGGATGCGTTCGATGTGTGTTCATCGGACGCGTCCGATGTCTGCAGGAGCTCTCGGGGAGCTCTCTGCATAGACATTAGATGCTGGCCCTTAGCGTCCGATGCTGAGGGGCCGGCGCGTCCGATGTGAGGGTAAGCTTGCGCAGTATTGAGCAGAGGCATCGGTGCGTCCGATGCTTAGGCATCGGCGCGTCCGATGCCACTTTGACTGGCGCGGGTAGTAATATAAACGTGGAGGACACATGGCGAGCATCTGAGCATCGGACGCTGGCCTCAGCGTCCGATGGTTTCGGCAGGAGCGTCCGATGCTAGCGCAGAATACCCAGTGAAGGGGCATAATGACTAGTTAGCCTTTGAGGCTATAAATAGAAGTGGTGGTCGGCCTTGGCTGCAGGTTAGCACCCTTGGGACTTGGTGTCCATGCTTGGGGAGTGCTAGGAAGCCCTCTAACTCACTTGTGCTTGCAAGAGTGTGGATCGATTGCAAGTGAGTGATCACTAGTGCGTTGCATTGAGAGATTGCATCGAGTGGCACTAGGTGTTCGTGTGGCAAGCCGGTGGTGCTTGTTACTCTTGGAGGTTGCCACCTCCTAGACGGCTTGGTGATCGAGTCTCCGTCGTGAAGCCCACGTGAAGATTGTGCGCGGCTCCGGAGAAGGATTGTGAGGGGTGTTGTGCTCGCCCCGCGGGGATCGCGAAGAGCAACTCTAGTAGAGCGTGTCATTGAGTTACCCTCACTTGTGGGTGAGTTCTTGCGGCGCTCGACTGTCGAGCTAGGTGTGGTGCCTATTAGCCGCCGAACTACCAAAGTGTGTGGTCGACACAACGGGGACTAGCTTGGTGGCAACCAAGTGAACCTCGGGAGAAAAATCACCATGTCAACTTCATGTTCATCTTCTCGGTGGTTTGCAAACTCCATTCACTAACTTGTATTTACTTTGTCATATACTTGTGCTAGTGTTTAGTTGTTGCTCTTGTGTAGCTATCTAGCTTGTGTAGCTTAAATAGTTGCTCTTGTAATTAGTTAGCTTGTGTAGCTTACTAGTTACCTTCCTTGCTTGTATAGCTTAGAAGTAGATCTCTTGCGTGACTAATTGGCTTGAGTAGCCTTGTTAGTCACATTGCTTAGTTTGTGTAACTAAGTAATTTGAGCTCTCTAATTTGGCTTGTGTAGCCTTGTTATTGAGCATAGCTAGTGAGCTTAGGAACTTTGTGCTTTTGCTTACTAGAGTGTGTAAGAGCTCCCCGGTGCTTGAAGTACTAGTTGCATAGGCTTGTGTGACCTTGCTTCTAGAATTGGTTAGGTGAGCTCTAGCTAGCCTGGCACCTTATTTGCTTTGTTTAGGATCTTTTATAAGGTGCTATAGAGTATAGGTAGGGGGTGTAGTCTTGGCTAGACCGATAGTTTTAATTCTGCATTTGTTTCGGTTAGCCGGTGCGATTAATTTTAGAAAGGACTATTCACCCACCCCCCTCTAGTCCGCCATCTCGACCCTTCACTTGTGTCTCTATTACCATCTGGTTCCAGATTACGCACACCTCCACCGACTAAACCACCGTCATGGACATACCCCTAGGTGGGCTATCGACCATATTTCGTCGACAATTTTGATATGTGATCTGTGATTTGTGATTTGTGATCTTGATTGTGGTAGATGAAGGAGGCTAGAGACAGAAGAAGAGGTGAGCTGTTAGATCTTCATTCAATGGTTAAAAAAACTCGTGTGTTAGAATGCTAAAAACACATGGTTATTAACTAGACAAGCTCTTTAGTTAACACAAGTATGAAAATGGAGGAGTAAAAAGTTAGTCCACTATTAGCCAAAATAATATATAATTCGATGATAGACACATTTTGTATCAGTATCTCCTTTCAAAGAAAGATAATGACATCATCAAACTACACCATCTTTACTATGATGAATCAACCACACAACTTCCAAAGAAAAGTGCACATTGCCATCGTGCACAAGGTGTTAGTTGTTTTGTTTGTGGCTTCCGCTGCATGTGAGTGTTATTTTTGTTGTGGTGGTGTTTTGTGTTATTGTTCTAAACACCTCTTTTTATTAATACATGCATATAAAACTCTTGCATGTATTGGGAAGAAGAAAACACACAACTTCAAAAGGAAAATTTTGACATAAAAAAGCACACAACTTTGAAAATAATTTTTTGACGTCTCCTGATCTCCCCCTCTCGCCGGAGTTTCTCCTTCCTGTCCCTATGTGTGCTTCAAGCTCGTCTTCACAGTAGTCTGTCCAACCTACTTGATGTTGCCATCGTCAATTATTCTTTTGCAACAAATGCTTTGTCGCTGTCACTCTTCTTTACAGATGCTTTGTCGCCATTGCTGTTCGAGGGCGGATACTTTGCCGCCATGTCGCTTTGGGCGCCCCCTCATGCGGCAGCTGAGGGCGTGATGGTCCCTCCCCTATTGCAGGTACTTTGCCGCGTTCACTCTGGTAGATGCTTTGTCGCCGTGTTGCTCGGGCTGATTCTTCGTCGCTGTAGTCTCGTCAATTCTCGGTGGATGCTTTACCACCGTGGATTCATCTCAATTGCTGGCAGCCGTTGCGTTGGTGGTTTTTTACCTTTGCAGGTCCAGTTGGTTAGGTTTATAGAGGGTCTGTCCCTAACGCTTTTCTTTCTGTTTTTGTTTTCACGTCGGTCCTAACCACTTTCTATTTGGTTCTATAACTAGCACTATGAAATACACGTGAAGTCGTGTTCTAGAAAAAATAACTTTTTAACTTATTTGATCATTATTTTTTTACATGCATATGACCAAAGGCCATTCCCACGGTAGTTTTGATTACAAAATTATAAATGTAGCAACACTTGTCGCTTTATCTTTTTTACTACATCCATTTTGTTATGCATCTAGATGTAATATATGTCTAGATACATAGCAAAATAGATGTAAAAAAAGTCAAATCAACTTATAAGTTAGAAGGAGGAAGTATAATTAAAAAATACCTTCTCCGTCCCAAAAGGATTGCCATCTTAGTCTTCTTCTGTGTGAAGCTACCTTAAGTTTGATTAAATTTTAGAGAAAAATGTCAATGCCTATGGGACTATATAGGTATACTATGAAATATATTTCATGATAAGTCATTAGTATTTTTATAAATTTTAACCAAATATAATATGGCTTGACTTAGGAAAAAAAAACTAGAATTGCTTTTTAGGGCCGAACAGTATTGCTTTTAGGGGGCCGAACAGTATCTACGAGTATTTGTAGTCAAGTATGAAGTCCGAAAGTCTAAACCATATAATATAATAAGTATTTTGTAGGAGGGAGATGATGACTAACAATAGAAATTCTAAGGTTCTCTCAAACAAGCCTTGTCGTTTTAGAAACTCTCTGGAAAGTATCATATAGCAATTCAAAGATCACAAAAGGAAGTCAAAGAGGTTTCGTGCAATGCCACGTTATTTTGTAATGTACCGGGGGAACAAGTTTCATTCCGTCGTCGTTTCCTATGCTTTTCGTGAAAAAGCATAACTAGGTCGTCCATGGTTCGATTTGTCGTGTGTACCAACCGAGTCCTTTTTAACTGAAAAATTCTGATTCTCTTCCGTTTTGCTTCTTCGTGTCGTGTGTGTAGGAATTAGGAATTGGATTGTCTGCTCTTTATTTATGGGCGGCGGCTGCTGCTGCTAAAGGCGAAAAGATGACCGATGCTCAATTCAAAAAAAAAGGGCGAAAAGATGACCTGAGGACACACTAAAAAATCGGATTTTGCTTTGTTGAATCGCCGACTGTTAATCCAAGCTGTCATGCGTTACGCACTCATGCTAGTAGACATGTCCAGGCCTTTTTTCCCCCACCTCCACCAGATTCCAGGCTACAAGTAAATGGATAACAATTGCAGCTTGTCTCTGAAAAAGGATACTGAAAAAAAACTGTGGTACTAATTAAATGTGGGTGTGGTGCAGGACTGCAGGGTATTGGTGGTAAGAATTTTCTGAAATCTGTGTCACGCGGATGTTCAAATCATTATTAGAAGCTGATACGCCGAGCGCCTGACAGGATCTGCTGAATGTGACAACGTACGCTAGTCAAAGTTGGTAAGCTGCCCTGCACACTTAAGTATAATAATGTAGATTAGTCTTTTAATGTTAAACTATAATCAAGGGATACAAATTAAACTGAGTACCTACATATTTTTCTTATTTATAATAATCCATACTATATAATCCCTAGCCAGAATCGAGATTCCTACAATCCCTAACAGATCGATCCTGCGCATTTTGGCTTCTATGCTTGTACGGAGATTATACAAAACGAAGTACGGAGTACATACTCCCTCCATATACAAAGCAGAAGTCGTTTTGGACAAGGTTTGAGTCAAACATTGAGAATATAAATCATTAATAATTTTTAATTGTTGAGTTTAGAGATGTAAAAATCATATAAATAAATTTGTTGAAAAGTTGTAAAAGTTTGGCAAATCCAACACCCAATCACAGACACACCCTTAAACGTCTGTAGTAGACATACCTCAGACGACCTTTAAGAACACCCGTCTGTAATAACCCGACAGATGGATTGGCATGGTACTGTTCTTAACACGCGTCTGTAATATCAACTATCACAGACGCGCACTAAATTACAGACGCACTTTTGTACGCGTGTCTGTCATAGTAACTAATTACAGACGCGTGTTAAGTTACAGACGTGCCTTTAACGCTCGTCTGTTATAGGAATATATCACAGACGCGCGTTGAGTTACAGACGCTCCTTTCGTACGCGTGTCTGTATTTTCCATATGCGTCCTTTTAAGACGGCCCACATATGTTTTGGGCCTAGCAGGATATACACAATGCTTTGCCACGTACATGTTCGGCCTTTTAATGCAGAACAAGACAGATGATAACATAGAAATTGGGCCTGTTTGGTGCAGATTTTTATGACTTCAAGTTCATTCATTTCATCCCATGAACAAAGTTTTAACCTCACAAACCTGAGATTTGCAACTAGTTTTCACACACAATTATATACAGACATGTTCTGCACTAGTAGTTAAATGACCTTTTGTGCATCAGCCTTGCAGTTTGCACTAAAAATTTATCCCAACTGTTACTTGAACTGAAAGCCATGGATCATGTGATTTTGATGACTTCAAATACAACATTTCAACAATATTTTGATGGCCGATGACCCAATTTGTTGACTAAATGCAGCTTAATTTTTCAGGTAGCAAGAACCACCACTCTTATCCAAGACACTCACTGTTAAATCATCACAAGAATATACTCGCTTCCGGAAAGGAAACTGAAGCTCAAACACATTCTTTTTTTTAGTAGACACAAACGGCACTTTTAAACCAACCATTTATTTAGCCCTGTCAATATAATCTGACATGAAACATGCAAGGTACAAGTACAAGACGTTCAAAAGAAAACAACCACCACAAGTTTGAACAATGCTCTGTGGCAAAGATGTCAGACTCCCCACAGCAACAAAAGAGGTCAGAAATCAGAATCATACTTAGTTGATTCCTAATGGCTAGCAGAATAACATCTCTAGAACCACAACTTCTGTCCAAGCAATTTCTAAAACTTGCTTACTGGAGGTCTACAACTGAACTGCTACCATTTTGTAGCAAGGAAACATTTCATGAGTTAAAATAACCACACAAAATGGGTCCTAACATTTCAAGATTCATAATTGCATTCAGCACAAATAGTCAAAGACCAAGTACGGGAATGTGGGAAAAAAACAGAATGGGAATGTGGGAAACCTACATAACAAGTCATATGATATGGATCCAATATCACATCGTTATCTTAGGATGGGATCTATCTAGTATCCCCAACCCCTTCCACCAACTAGGAAGGGGTACCTAAAATAATTTCATTCTTGTCTCATGATGATCCTCAAGTCAATGTATACGAATCTTCAGTGAATGTGGTAGTTATGAATTTTGCTTGCTATTAGAATTGCTTGCTTTGAGTTGCTTGCTTTGCATATAATATGGTTCCTTTTCTCAAATACAACTATCCCAAGTATTGACTGTAGATAGCTATTAATGGTAGCACCTGTTGTGTTCGTGTGTTTGTATATATGTTCATTATTACCAATGATTCACTAACTCAAGTTCTATTTTCACCAGACCAACTTCTATAAGTCATAATTAAGTCTCGCCATATCATATTGCACGTCTTTGAGTTGGCCAAGAAGCCACTAAGTCAAGTTGTCGCTCCCCTAGATGACTCGTCAGAGTCACAATCCAAATTGGATCATACGATGGCCACTTAGTCACTAGACAAAGTAAGGCCACTTAGTCACTAGAACAAAGTAACGTCTACTCAGGAAACAGTTGATCACTAGCTAGATAGACAATCGACCGAGGGGAGCGACAACTTGACAACTAATGATTCACTAAGCTACAACTTGACCTAGTCTTTGGGATGACAACTTGACCTAGTCTTTGGGATGGCAAGGGTCTGTATAGGAGGGATATTATTGGCCTAGCCTGTGTTGTAGGCAGTGGTGTTGTAGTATCTCTCTAGTGGAAGTTTGTGCATGACGAGATTTTGATATATCTATATTATTATTTTTTTGAGAAATGTTATAATATTATTCTGTGGCCTATTAGAATAAGAAGAATGAGGCCTATATATAATAAATTTTCAATGGCATGATGGTTACACATACTCCATGTGATATATTGAATATTTGGGCCTAAAAGAATATTGTGAGTTGCCTAATAATCAATTAGCATAAAAGTTTGGCAAATCCAACACCCAATCACAGACACAGACACACAAAACTTATTCTGTCATGTATCTTTGGCTAATGCTGTGTTACACAGGACCTTGAGTTGTCAACCACGGAAGTCTGCGCGGAAGAGAAGAGATTAGACAGATCGCCGATTTCATTCTGGAGTGGATTGTGGAGCCAAATGGCCAGTTCCATTCTTCTCTGGCTGCTAATGAACAATATGATGAATGAATAATCGTGGAGCCACTGGAAGCATGCAAGTTGTCCCACCTGCGCTGCCTGAGACGGTACCCGCCATGCATGCATTGGAATTGTATGCAGTGAGTTATTTCTGGAGCTAAATACGTTTGAAACTTGAACATGAATTGATCTGTGTCGTACGTGGTAAATCAGTGTAGACCGTTTGTGGATTGTATGTGTGTCGAATCAGTGTGGACCAGTTTGTGGATTTTATGTGTCCAAATCAGTGTGGTCTAAATTTGTGTTTATGGAGCAACTTTGAGTATTAAACTTGATCTGTGATGTATTGGTGTAATGAGATGCTGATCCAGTGCTGAGATTTGAGAGATTAGCCTGTAATTCCTCGTTACTACAGACGCTTGGGAGACTAGCGTCAGTAGGTAAATTATTACCGACGCGTGTTCCAACAAAGCGTCGCTACAAGAACAATAATACAGACGTGCGTTTTCAAGCGAGTCGGTGTTAGCAGATTATTACAGACGTGTTTTTCCCAAGCGCGTCGGTCTTAGAAGCTTATTACAGACGAGGTCGTTCATCACAGACGGTTGTTATGCAACACTCGTCTGTAATAGGTATATATCACAGACACGCAGAAACGCGTCTGTAATTTACCATTATCACAGACGTCTTACGAAGAACGCAGGAGGAGCGTGTCTGTGTATCACCTTAACGCGCGTTGTAATATGCGTTTTAAACATAGTGGTACTTTCATAGAAATATACATATACCACTTTACAGCAAATATTTTCAAGAAATAAATGATCAAAGTTATGTTTTGAAGACCGTGTCACTGTCCTAAACGACTTCTTTTTCCTATATAGAGGGAATACATACATATTTTGTATCGCGAAGAAGCTTCTATGCTTTTTGACTCTTATTTGTCCTTCGCACCGATGGAGTCCTCTTCTTTAAGTGATGATGATGATGATACTCTGATGAATCTCTTTAGCTCTGATTCTTCATGCGTGTAGAAAATTTGGCCTTTGCCTGTGTGTTCTTTACTGGGGCGGCAGGCGGCGGCTGCTAAAGGCCAAAAGAAAAAAGGATGACCGACCCGTTGATGACCACAGTAAGCTGGGTAGGAACCGGAGGAGGACTTGCTTTGTTTGAATCGTCGGTAGAATGGAATTCAGTTTACTTTTTCAAATCAGGCTCCGACCCTGCTGTGTGCTACTGTCATGTCTTACGCACTACTAGTACACTAACTACTCTACTCATGCATGCTTCTAGTAGCCATATCGATCTTTTTCTCCTCCAAATTCCAAACTACTAGTACTACTCTATACTCTATGCATGCTGAGTATCAGATTATGCAGCTTGTGGTTGAAAGACGATACGGACGGGAAATAAGTTCAGTGTCAGCGAATGTTCAAATCATGAGCCAACCGAATTGCAGAGCGACCGACAGGAGGCTAGACGGAGACGAGAATCAGGGGGTCCAAAAGTCAAGGTAGAGCTCTTTCACTTTCAGGTCAAGAGCAAGTCAACGAAAGCCTGCTGTGCACTGCACTTGCAGTAGTATATACTGTGCTGACATGCATGTCAAGGATCGGTACAGCCATTTTCTATCTGATGTGTTCCTTTTTCAGGCATAACACGAATACACGAAGGAGAGGAGAGGGAGTTGTGCGATGATGATGATGATGATGTGAGAGTGAGATTGTATTACTGGTCAAATGGAGGAATGAATGCAACAGCGGTAGAACGAGTTTGAACTTTGAAGCAGGAGGCTGCAGGGGCATCGCAGTCGCAGCTAGCGAAAGTATAATAAGGGTCCGTAAGCAGACTGAATGCTAAGGTAGATGAGAGAGAAGAGAAGCGGACTGTAAACTTACGGCGGCTGGGCACAAAAACTAAAAAATTTTATGAGAGAACAAGTGGGTCATGTATTAATAGTGAGACTCAACCACTATACGAATGGACTGAGAGATGACTGTACGGATCCCTTACAGCCCGCAGCGGGTTTGTATTATTAGCCTTGCTCGCACACCGCGAACTGATTCTGATTGCGCTGCATGGCTGCTTCTGCGCGGCTGCATACATCCATGGAGACAAGTATGGCGTAATTATCGGTGGCTCCTTGCGGTCTGAACGCGCGCGCTCTCCACGCGTCCACGTCTGACGTCTCCAAATAGTTTACTACTCGTTATTAAATTGTTTAAAAAAATACTTTTGAAATACAAGCATGCAGAGACGTGGTAGCTATTCGCTATTCGCATTGCGTGAGCTTTCGTGGGCCAAGTCCAGAGATGCGACGAATGCCCATGCATACGATAATCTCCTTTGACGACGGCCCCGTTCAGTTTCTCTAAAGGGGCAAAAAAATTTACGCAGTAATCATCACATCGAATCTTTAAACGCATGCATGAAGTATTAAATATAGGTAAAAATAACTAATTATATTTTTAGTATGTACATGTCGAGACGAATCTTTTGAGCCTAGTTAGTCCATGTTTAAACAAAGTTTGTCAAATAACAACGAAAGTGTTACAGGAACTTTTCGCCAAAAATTCTCCAAGTCCCGAATCTGGAAGATTTGACGAAATCGTGTCATTGTCCAAAATCTGGTAGCAGACTGGCTGAGACAATCGGTCAGCTGTACAGGTGCCTGTCAGTACCTGCCGGAGACGGAGAATCTTCACAGTCCTGTTCATCAGTCAGTGGCAGCCTTGCAGAGTTGCAGGGGAAGCGAGAGAGCCACGGCCGTCGTACTATTGCTGCAGACTTGCAGAGGCAGCAGCACGCCGTCAGCAGAGCCCAAGGTCAAAAAAAGGAGCCTGAAACCGCGGCGAATTGCAGTGTCAGTGCTGGCTCTGGCTGGCGCCTCCGGTCGGGTTGCTCCAAACGGCGACGGAAACGGCTGTACTACTAGCAGCTCATCGATTTGGATTTTCCTTTTGTGATTAATTAATTAAAATCTGCCGTCAATCTCAAGGTTCACTCAGCGCTACAACCCAAAAACCCAGCTAGCTGCCCATCCGAATAGCTGCACGAGCCGTCGCAGACTGATTTAGGCCTCTCTAGGGCATGTTTAGTTCCCAAAAAAACTACAAAATTTCACCATCACATCGAATCTTTAGACGCATGCATGAAATATTAAATGTAGGTAAAAAAATAACTAATTGCACAGTTTATCTGTAAATGTCGAAACGAATCTTTTGAGCCTAGTTAGTCCATGTTTGGACAAAGTTTGTCAAATAACAACGAAAGTGCTACAAGAACTTTACGCCAAAATTTATGAACTAAACATGGTCCCAAAAATTTCAAGATTCCCGTCACATCAAATCTTTAGACGCATATATGGAGCATTAAATATAGGTAAAAAAAATAACTAATTACACACAGTTTATCTTAAAAATGTCGAGACGAATCTTTTGAGCCTAGTTAGTCCATGTTTGGACAAAGTTGTCAAATAACAACGACAGGAACTTTTCCTAAAAAATTTGCCAACTAAACAAGGCCTTAGAATACTAAAAATAGACTGTTATAAAATTACCTGTGAACTACTAAGCCTTAATTAGTGTACTCCCTCTATCCTGAATAAATCAATTCCTAGAATCCGTGTCAGTCAAATTTTTAACTTTGACTAACTTTATAGAAAAAAAATAATAACATCTACGACACAAAATGAGTAAATTATAAAAATATATTCTATGATATATGATATATATAATGATAATTTGATACCATAAATCTTGACATTTCTTTCTAGAAATTTGGTCAAAGTTTTAAAGTTGATTAAGACGACTCTAGAATCTATTTATTCAGGGACGGAGGAGTAGATGATTTGACATCGCAGTGTGGCTACAGTAAATATATATTATAATGGATTAATTTGATTAATATATTCATTCCGTAAAGTAGCCTCTCTCTGTCTAATTAAGTAGTCTATTTTTAATACTTTCTCCATATCAGAAATAGAAGTCGTTTAGAACAGCGACACGGTCTCCAAAGCATAACTTTGACCACTGATTTCTTTCAAATATTTGTTTGTGTAAAGTGGTATATATATTTTTATGAAAGTATTTTCAAGAAAAAATTATTTATATGATTTTTACATCTCTAAATGAACAATTTAAAAGTTATTCATGATATTCCCAAGTTTGACCTAACTCTTGTCTAAAAACGACCTCTATTCGATATGGAGGAAGTACTCTAACTTAAACCATTGCATTAACATTATATGAACGCTGTAAACCCAACACTCCTTTTGATTTATGCGTAGGCATGGCCCACCATCTCCACCTTGTGAAACAGTCTTACGTAGGCTTTGCAGTTGCAGTGGTGTGCCAAAGGCACAAGAGTCAAGAGCTAGTAGAATGGTACTCGTACGTTACTACGTAGTAGTAGTGCCGCTTTTCTTTGCCGATTCGTTGCGAGGTGGAGTCTACGTTATAAGTACGGAAAGGTAATACTATAGTGGCTCTTACTCGTTGCATACTTTTGTTAATGCATGAAGGACGGGTCGGTGGATCTACCACAACTACTACAGAAACATGCCTTTAACCCCGGTCGGCAAGGGCCTTTAGCCCGGTTGCCGAGCCGGGACTACGCTTCCGGGACTAAAGGCCCCCCCTTTAGTCCCGGCTCCGGCCACGGGGCTAAAGCCCACCCTTTAGTCCCGGTTGGTAATACCAGCCGGGAGCTAGCAACACCCTTTAGTCCCGGCTGGTATCACCAACCGGGACTAAAGGGTCCCTGGTTTTTCTTTTTTATTTTCATTTCAGTTCTGTTTTTAGTTTTGTTTATTTATTTAATAGGTTTTCTAATATGTATTCTTTGCTGCTAATATATAATTTATATATATTAGCAGCATAACACAATAAGCTTATTGCATGCATATATAATTGAACTATAGAACTACATATATATATATATAATATGTACATATAAAATTACAAGCAATATATATACATGTAGAAGTTGTCCAAATATCTATCTACAAAAGTTGTACTCTAAAGTTAGTACTATAAACCTATTACAAGTTGTACTCCATCTAAATATCTACAGGGCATACAAATGATCATCATTGTTTGGAATCAACGGCTCGTCGGTATTATAGTAGAACTCGCCGTTTGGACTTATGACTTGTTCCCGAAGAAATCCTGCTATTGACTCTTGTATTGCTTTCAATTGGTCTTGTAGCATCACTTTTTGCTTCAACCAGTCAGTCTTCAATTGGAATTAAAGAAGATATTAGTTATATCTATATTATCAATATTAAGTCTATAAAAAATGAAAAGAAACATGTTACGTACTTTGATGATTTCTTCAGGAATTCTATTTGATTCTATCATCATGTACTCGCAAACATAGAATCCACATAAGTTGGTACCCTGTTTTTGTCTCAAAATCCACTGTAGAATGAAAAGATTTATCTCGTAATAAAGATATGATATGATATATGACATGATATAATAAAGATACACGTACATTGACGAAGGTGTAAACTTACTGGTAGTCGTGGCTTTATTGTAAGTGGGGCCTTACACTGACTCATATGTTCCCGAGCAATGAATTTTTCCCAAACCCTAATCCGGCCAATGAAACATTAATAGTTGGATCATTATTTATTAATTAGTATATATATACAAGCTTAGTCTCTACTTTAAGCATGGAAGCTAGGGATCGAAAAATTACCTTTGGAGGATGTCTATCATATCTTGGTAATCTTCTTGCGGTTTGCTCAACGAGTCATAGATTAACACATTGCTGTGTTTGAGATCAATGACCATCAGTATCCAGTGAAAGCTGTTGATACACATGATTCATATATAGATTATTAGGGTTAAGTAAAATAAAATGTGCATATACTTATTATTAACTATATATGTCTCACGCACTTAAAGTTGTATGGGAAGAGTATTTTTTCTCTATCTTTTTGGTTCACGAAGAACCTCATGAGATTCATACACGACTCATCGCTCCAAGTCGCTGAAGGGTTTGGAGCCTTGAAAACAACATATGGATCAACAAACCCAACAGAATTGTCATGTTTATCTCTGAGCTGAGTCATCTGATACCTGCAATATCGAGTCGATCCACAAGTACGTGTGTAAGAATACTACATACTATATACACATACTAGAGAGTTCAATGAAAACTATAAAAGAAACACTTACAAACAATAGCAGCTAAGGAGCGATTTGTCCAGTGCGTCCATATGGCATAGCTGGTGTAATTCCTCCATCTGGACTAAGATTAGGTCATCGCCACGGAAGTAGTGATGGTTCCGAATTCGGACAGAAATCCAATTTATATCACCGTCTTTAGAAGCCTCCATGCACCATTTGTTGATTGCAAACATCTGCGTACCAAGTACATGCAAGTGATTGGGGTTCATTAGACTCCTGCCCGGTGCAAAATTTCTCCTCCATTCATCAACTACTTCCGCTCTTGGAAACTCCAGCCCAGTAGCAATATTTTGAATCGTCTCGTATGGGAGACCGCTGTCAATGAAAAAAATTTCCATTGAGTCCATCTCAGACAAAGTGGTCTCTCCAGATTTTCTCTGTACTCTGCCCATGTTTGAACCATACTGATTTTGCACAAATAATGGGGACAGAGGTCTTGATGTTTCCCCAAGCTGTGGAACACTCTTTCCCACTTTCTTCGTGCTTGATTGTTGTTCTTTTGCAGACTTGATTAGAGAGCGTTCGTAGTCTGATTTTCGCGGAGCCTTTCGGGCTTCACGCATCTTGATACCATGCTGGTCCACCCTTTTCCTTAACTCCTGTGGGTTTAACAGGAGGTAAGGCTTCTCTGGTTTCTCTTCGCTTTAGCCGCGGCCGTTGATTCATCTAAAAAATTTTTTCACATCTTTTTTCACCGAAATTTGTAACTCCTCATCAGTCATTTCATAAGCTAATTTCTCGTGTGCTTTTTTCCTGATGCAGGAGCCTTCTTTTTTGGAGGTGGGGCCTTCGGTTCCGTGGCAGCGGACCGCTTCTTAGGGCCGCGCGGTGGAGGCAGGGGTGTTGGAGCCCGCGGTGGAGGAGACGGTGGGGCCGGTGGCGGTGTTGGAGCCCGCGGTGGAGGTTGTGGCGTTGGAGCCCGCGGTGGAGGAGATGGTGGGGCCGGTGGCGGCGTTGGAGCCCGCGGTGGAGGAGATGGTGGGGCCGGTGGCGGTGTTGGAGCCCGTGGTGGAGGAGATGGGGTTGAAGCCGTGTCCTCCAACACATCGTCACCGCCCGCAGCACTATGATGCACTGGGGAATAATGACGAACTGGACTATAGTTCCTGCTACGCAAAACAACGAATGATGTGAGCATCCAACTAATATATACATATAGGAAGTTAGTGTAATAAAAATTGTTTCTCATTCACGCGCACACTACCTATGGTGAGGATCTTGATCAGTAGGAGGAGGTTGCGGCGGTGACACTCCAGGAATAATAATGAAGCGCTTGCGCCAGCAAATAAATGTCTTCTCTGCTTCACCTAAAGTCTTCTCCCATCTCCCCCTTCGATTTCCAGTGCCACGCTGCCACAACCTGTCTCAACCCTATCCACCGAAACGCTAGCGTATCCGGCTGGCACTGGTTGACCATGGATTCTTGGTGTTCTTGTGCGGTCGATAGGGTTTACAACACCGACAGCCACCTTTTTCGTGGCATTTCCATCTGGAATGTGCAGCTCACAAGTAGTAAAAGGTTCTTTAACGTCATCCACGGGAAAGCGTAGCTTGGAGTCATCTTGAATGGTTGGTACTTCCGTGGAGGCGCAGCTGCTTTTCATCTGACCTGGGGGGCTAATGTTCGCTTGAGGATGCTGTGATGATGTACCTTGCCCACTCGTCATTTGACTAAGTGCCGCTTGCACTTGCCTTTTGATTTCCTCCTGCATCCATTCTTCACGAGATTTCTCACGCTCTTGTGTTTGAAGAACATACTCCTCCAACTTGAAGAGTCGCTCTGCCTCCTCGTCCTTCTTTCTTTGGCGGCTTCTATAACTTTCTCGATCCGCTTCGAAGGAATGTAGCCACGAAACGGCCCCAAAGCCTCTCGTACGCCCACCGTGCTCAGGATTCTCCAGCGCGTACGTGAGTTCATCCTTCTCTCTATTGGGCTTGAACTCGCCAGCCAACACCGCATTTCGTGCTTGAACTAGCCTATGTGCTGCTCTTGAAATTTGCGGGCCCCAATCAAGCTCCCCATCATTAGGGTTTATGGTTCCCCCATGAGCGTAGAACCAATTTCTGGACCGTTCACTCCAATTTCTTCTTATTGTCT
Source organism: Coix lacryma-jobi var. lacryma-jobi (assembly GCA_009763385.1). Taxonomy (NCBI): domain Eukaryota; kingdom Viridiplantae; phylum Streptophyta; class Magnoliopsida; order Poales; family Poaceae; genus Coix; species Coix lacryma-jobi. Next base: position 124,518,048 of record CM019831.1, read on the forward strand.
CTGGGACTACCCCCTGGCAAGCATCTCTGTTCTTGTCTCTCCCACTTTGGAAGGGCAGTCTTATAGCCACCTGATCCTAAATGATGGTGGTGGTATTTCTTCTGAGCTGCATTCAGTTTGTTTACTCTGACCCGGGCCTCGCTCTCTTGTGATCTTTTGTACTGTACAAATTCATCCCAATCGGCCCTTATCTTGACATACGCCTTAGAGTTGAAATCTGGCGTCTCGTTCTTCAGCACAAAGGTGTGGTACAATTTCTTCTTCCAGTCCTGAAAAAGTGTGGCCATCTTCTTCATTGTCCACTCCCGAATTCGCCTCAGCAGCTCCTCATCATCCGTGTCAAACGAGAAATGAGCTTGGACGTCATCCCAGACTAGCTGCTTGTCAAGATTGGAGACATAACTGATCTCGGGAGCACTTCGCCTCTCTTTCCATTCACGGGCACTTATCGGAATCCGATCTCTCACAAGGAACCCACAGTGAAAGACATATTTCTTTGCATTGGGTCCTAGTGGTTGGCCTGTAGCCATATCGAATTCGGAGATTACATGACGGCCCTTCAACGGCCTCTTCGGCCCTCGTTTTGGTCTGCTCTGCCCTGTCGCAGACGTCGATCCAGAGGGCTACATATAGGTAAAGACATGAAGATGAAACCCTAATACAAGTTGACATAAAACCTAATCAAGTAATAAAGTAAATGTAAACCCTAACACGACACATTGTATATATACCTCGCCTGTATTGCCTTCTTCCATCTCAACTTGTTGTTCAGGGAGATTTTCATCATGCATGGTCATGTCTTCGTAATTCAATAAGTATTGACTCCCGTCATCGTCGCCGGCGATGATATTCATCATTTCCTCCTCCATCACATTCTCATTTGGGTCGGCCATTTCTGTGAATATTAAATATATATACAATATGATCGAACACTTAAAGGAGCTTTATACATGTATGTGAAACGAAAACGAAAACAGGGGTTTAATTAGGGTTAAGGGTTTAGGGTTTTGTTTCGGGTTTAAGGTTTCGGGGTTTAGGTTTGGTTTAGGGTTATGGTTTCAGGTTTCGGGGGTTTAGGGGTAGGGTTTGGGGTTTAGGGTTTTGGGGTTTAGGGTTTCGGGGTTTAGGGTTTCGTTTGGGTTTCAGGGTTTAGGGGTTCGGGGTTTGGGTTTCGGGTTCAGGGTTTAGGGGTTTAGGGGTTCGGGGTTTTGGGGTTTTAGGGTTTAGGGTTTAGGGTAGGGGTTTGGGGTTAGGGTTTGGGGTTTAGGGGTGCGGGGTTCGGGTTTCAGGGTTTAGGGGTTCGGGGTTTCGGGTTCAGGGTTTCGGGGTTTGAGGGTTTAGAGTTAGGGTTTCGGGGTTTCGGGTTTAGGGTTTCGGGGTTTGAGGGTTTAGGGGTTGAGGGTTTAGGGTTTCGGGTTTGGTTTAGGGGTTTGGGGTTTAGTTAGGGGTTCGAGGGTTCGGTTTTAGGGTTTCGGGGTTAGGGTTTCGGGGTTGAGGGTTTAGGGTTAGGTTCGAGGGTTTAGGGTTAGGGTTTCAGGTTTGGGGTTTCGAGTTTAGGCAATTCATAAAATAACATGACAATTCATAAAAATAACATGACAATAACATATATTCGTAAAGAGTAATAAATACATGTTCCGACATGGCACATGATTTTCTATGAACACATATTTCTAAGAGTAATAAATACATGTTTAAACATATCCTTGTCACGTGATTTACACACCGTGGACGAGAACGACGACGGTGGACAGCAGCGAGGATGACGACGGTGCGGATGACAGTGGACGGCGGCGCGAGGTCGGTGCGGCGGTCACCAGGACTACATGTCGAACACATATTTGTTACGTTAAAAAAACAATATATGATTTTCCTTTTTCTATAAATATATCTATTCATATTCATTATTTGTATATATCTATTTCTAGAAAAGAAGAAATGAAAAAGTTAAATAGAAAATAATCTATAAATATATGGTAAACATATTTGTTACGTTAAAAAACATATATATATGATTTTCCTTTTCTATAAAAAAAAGAAATGAAAAGGTTAAATAGAAAAATTCATATTCATTATCTATAAATATATATATCTATTTATATTCATTTTTTCTATATATATATATCAATTTTCTATTTAACCTTTTCATATTTTTTTACACTCTCACACACACTGGACACACACGCACACCATCACACACTGCACACGCACACACACACACGCACAGGCCGGCGGCTCGGATGACGGCGGCCGGCGCGGAGGACGGCGGCGTGGAGGACGTACGGCGGAGTGATGAGGACGCGGCGTGGAGGACGGCGGCGCGGACACGACGGCGAGGAGGACGGCGGCGTGGAGGACGGCGGCGGACACGACGGCGAGGAGGACGGCGGCGTGGAGGCGAGTGCGGAGCGGAGAGGCTCGACGGCGAGGAGAGCTCGAGGGCGGCGGCGCGGACTGGAGGCGGGGCTACTGGCGTCGATCTGGGGAAGATTGGAGGGCACACTGTGCCCTGTGCCCTATATACCGGGAGGCCTTTAGTCCCGGGGCGAATTACGCACCGGGACTAAAGGGTCTTTAGTCCCGGTGCGTAATACGCCCCGGGACTAAAGGGTTGGACCTTTAGTCCCGGGCGGGCTTACGCACCGGGACTAAAGGGGTCTTTAGTCCCGGTGCGTAAGACGGCCCGGGACTAAAGGGTTCTTTCCCGCCACAGTTTTGGGTTTTCAGTATTTTGGGTTTTGTATTAAGTTTCCACTATATAAATATGTTGTAATTCTTGTTAATTGCATAGTAAATTGAACAGTAGGCATAAAATTACTTAAAAATAACAGTTGTATATCCTTTAACCTTATTGTATAGTAGAAAAATTTGTAGCATAAATTCTTTTCTTTTTTATAATAACGAATATAAATGTAAATAACCATTCATATTTGGTTAATGCAAAAATGTAATGTTCAATTTAAATTTAAAAAATTGTTGGCTTTCAATAGAAAATTTATTTTCATATCATTTGGACGTTAATCTTTTGTTTAAAACCTAAACAATCATTGCCCAATTTTGTTATACGCGACAGATGCAGTAGTTTTAGATTTTTAAATTTAGTTTTTTCAAATATATCTTAAATCTTTCTAATTGAACAGAAAATTGAATATTTGATATACTTTCTTTTAAAAAATAGTATGAGATTCACATCTAGAGAAGCACATAAATCAATGATCACTACTACTAAATATATATATAAATCCATTATCAAATAAATGAAGTCTTAATTAATTAATTATTACATAATATATTTACAACCCACTATTAAGCGGGCACAACTGTGAACCTCCTCTTGACATATGTCCCTTGGTTATGATCATTCCTTAACCATGGAGTTTCCTCATTGTTTAACAAAATGCTTGGGTCTTTGTTCACTTTGAATGGCGGAATTCGATCATCTCTTTCATAATCACCTGACATGTCTGACTTGTCCTCAATTCCGACAATGTTTCTTTTCCCTGAAAGAACTATATGGCGCTTTGGCTCGTTGACGATCGAGTTGTTATCATTTTTCCCTCTTTTTGGTTTTGTAGACATGTCTTTCACATAGAACACTTGACTCACATCTGCGGCAAGGACAAATGGTTCGTCTTTGTACCCAATATTGTTGAGGTCCACTGATGTCATCCCATACTCCTTGTCGACTGTTACCCCACCTCCGGTACCGGTCATCTTGACCCATTTACACCGGAACAAAGGGACTTTAAAATTAGGTGCGTAGTCTAGTTCCCATATGTCATGTATGCGGCCATAATATGTTTGTTTGTTCCCATTTGGATCCGTGGCATCCACGCGTACACCACTGTTTTGGTTGGTGCTCCTTGCGTCTTGGGCTACTGTGTAAAATGTATTCCCATTGATCTCGTACCCTTTGTACGTGCTGATATGCCACGATGGTTGTCTGGCCAACAAATAAAGCTGCTCATCTATGTTGTCATCACCCTGACATTGTTTTCGCAACCAATCGCCGAAGGTTTGCATGTGCTGACGTGTAATCCAAGATTCACTCTTCCCGGGCCACTTGGATCGAAGGAAATCCTTATGTACCTCGATATATGGATCTACCAATGAGGAGTTCTGTAGAACTGTGTAGTGTGCTTTATCGAAGTAATCGTCTCCTGTACCGATATATTTTCTTCCCTAGTGTTCCCTTGCCACTGAGTCTGCCCTCGTGTCGCGATTCAGGAACGCCAATCGGGTCAAGGTCTGGAATAAAGTCCACACAAAACTCTATGACCTCCTCTGTTCCGTAGCCCTGGGCGATGCTTCCTTCAGGCCGAGAACGGTTATTAACATATTTTTTCAGGACACTCATGAACCTCTCGAATGGGAACATGGTGTGTAGGAACACAGGACCGAGAATAATGATCTCCTTGACCAGGTGAACTAGGAGGTGTGTCATGATATCAAAGAAGGATGGAGGGAACACCAACTCAAAGCTGACGAGACATTGAACGACATCATTCTGCAAAGTAGAAAGTTCCTCTGGATTGATTGCCTTTTGTGAAATTGAATTGAGGAATGCACATAGCTTCACGGTGGCTAGACGTACATGTGGAGGTAGAATTCCTCTTAGAGCAACAGGAAGCAATTGGGTCATAAGCACATGGCAGTCATGGGACTTCAAGTTTTGGAACTTTCTCTGGCACATTAATTATTCTCTTTATATTGGAGGAGAATCCAGATGGGACCTTGATGCTGTTAAGGCATTCAAACATGCTTTCCTTTTCTTCTCTGCTAAGAGTGTAGCTAGCAGGGCTTAAGTACTGGCGCCCGTCATCTGTCTTCTCCGGATGCAAGTTGTCTCGTTCTTTCATGCGCTGCAAGTCCTGTCGTGCTTCAAGTGAATCCTTAGGCTTTCCGTAGACACCCATGAATCCAAGCAGGTTCACACAAAGGTTCTTTGTCAGGTGCATCACGTCGATCGCATGGCGGACCTCTAGGACATGCCAGTAGGGTAGCTCCCAGAATATGGACTTCTTCTTCCACATGGGTGCGTGTCCCGAAGCGTCTTTAGGAACAGGTTCGCTGCCCCGTCCCTTTCCAAATACTACTTTCGTATCCTTCACCATTTCAAGTATATCATCTCCGGTTCGGTTACGAGGCTTGGTTTGGTGGTCTGCCTTACCTTTAAAATGTTTGCCTTTCTTTCTTACTGGGTGGCCCACAGGAAGAAACCGACGGTGCCCAACATACACGACCTTCCGACAGTTTTTCAAAAATAAACTATCAAGGTCTTCAAAACAGTGTGTGCATGCATTATATCCCTTGTTTGTCTGGCCTGAAAGATTACTTAGAGCCGGCCAATCATTGATTGTTACGAACAATAAGGCTCGCAGGTCAAAGTGTTCCTGTTTGTACTCATCCCACACGCGTATGCCTGGTTTGCTCCATAGAAGTAGAAGTTCCTCAACTAATGGCCTCAGGTAGACATCGATGTCGTTGCCAGGTTGCTTCGGCCCTTGGATGAGCAACGGCATCATAATGAACTTCCGCTTCATGCATAACCACGGAGGAAGGTTGTAGATACATAGAGTAACTGGCCAAGTGCTATGACTACTGCTTTGCTCCGCAAAAGGATTAAAACCATCCGTACTTAAAGCGAACCTCAAGTTTCTAGCCTCATCTGCAAACTCTGGGAATTCTCTATCTATCGCTCTCCACTGGGATCCATCAGCTGGGTGCCTCAGCATATTGTCTACCTTACGGTCTTCTTTATGCCACCGCAACATCTTTGCATTGTCCTTATTTCTGAACAAACGTTTCAAGCGTGGTATTATAGGAGCATACCACATAACCTTGGCAGGGATTTTCTTCCTGCTTGGACGTTCTTCACCCTCTACGTCGCCAGGATCATCTCGCCTTATCTTATACCGTGATGCTTCACATACCGGGCATGCATCCAAATTCTCATATTCCTCCCCACGGTACAGGATGCAGTCATTAGGACATGCGTGTATCTGCTGGATTTCTAATCCCAAAGGGCAGATGACCTGTTTTGCTTCGTACGTAGTGGTGGGCAATTCGTTCGATTTCGGAAGCATCTTTTTCATTATCTTCAATAACTGCCCAAATGCTTTATCGGATGTACCATTCTTTGCCTTCCATTGCAG